>CM034531.1:48494714-48940062 GCA_020002185.1 Paraescarpia echinospica
TGTCACCAGAAAAATAATATTTGAAATATTTTGTGCAGTTTCATATAACATTTTGCCAGTGGTCAAATGGGTGCAACTCATTATTTAAAGGTGCAAACCACGTGCGTAACTGGTGACATTATAATATTATCATTGAGCTTGCAAGTCAGACAATAAAACACGGGGAAGTAGGTAGCGTTTTGCATAGATCATGTTAAAACACACATTTTGCATTTCGGGTAAGACGGCCCCTATTGGCTTCCAATACAACTATATGGTCAATATATTAAATTTTATGACAGGTGCTGTACGAAGTGTAAAAAGTAAGTTTTCATGCTAACGTTATATAATACAAAATATGCTACCATGCAATCCGCAATTATGACAAAATAATAAGAAATCCAGAACTTGAGATTAAATATTAAGAAACGTAATAAGTCCCATACATAAGTTGCAAAATATATAGTAGATATGTTAATTATAATTTAAACTTAACAGCTAGCATAGCTTAATACATTACTGTTTGTATACATGCAATGTATTTTCAAAGAATGTTTCGTTCTTAGAGGTGAAAAATACAAAAGGAATGTCACGTAACGTCATTACCCAGTTAGGGGGCCGTCTTGCCTCATAGTATGGGCAAGACGGTTGTTTGGGTATTCGTACTACATTGCATATAAAACGTATCTGATTTCTCTATTTACTGAAAACAGTTCCATATGGGTAACACATATATTTGTCTATAATATGGCCACATTAAATACGTATTAGCGTAGTTTTATGGTGGGTAATCTGGACGTTTTCCTTGGAGGGGCCAGGCTGCCCCTGACTAACCAACAGTTCGTCGAATTCCAACAATCTTGATATCGTTTGAAAGGTTACGCTTTCTGCTATTCAAACATATAAATGGTTTCCTGATAATTGTTCCTAAAATAAAGTATAAACGGACCTACAACCGTGCCCGTTCCGGAATTTTGCCAGTAATGGGAGGAAGGGGGGCAACGTATAGAAACTGCAAGAGGATGGCGATCAACGCACTAATTGAGCAGATGTGTGAAGAAGAGGGGGTGGGATTCACAGAGTTATGGGGATACTTTGTTGGGAGGGAAGACATGTACATGAGAGATGGCCTCCATCTTAGTGGAAAGGGGTCAGCAGTTTTCTCAGAGAACCTGCTGCGATCTGTTGACAGTGGGACAGGTTGCATCTATTTAAACTAGATTCGCAGGGGGGACTCACAGAAAAGCCTGAAACTGGAGGCATAGATAAAGACAGCACAAATAAATCAGCAAAGAACAGTCTGGAAAAGTCTTCTGAAGTTGGATATAAATGTGTTTGTTTAAACGCAAGGAGTATAGTAAACAAAAGAAATGAACTAAACATTATGGTAGAAGATACTGACTCTCACATAATAGGTATAACCGAATCATGGACCACCACCGATATATTAGATGCCGAATTGGGACTGACAGGATATGTAATGTTTAGGAAAGATAGAATAGGAAGAAAGGGAGGTGGAGTTATTTTATATATTAAAGAATCTATCCAGGCTTATGAAATAAAATTAGAAAGAGAAGCAGATTGCGAAGAAGCTGTTTGGTGTAACATAGTTACAGGAAACTCAAAGTTAACAGTTGGGTTAGTTTATCGAAGTCCAAACATAAGCATAGAAGAGAATGAAAAAATACAAAACGCTATAAGGGAAGTAAGCAAACGGGACTGTATTATTATTGGGGATTTTAACCACGGGCATATACAATGGAAATACAGAGTATGGGGAGTGAGGACCACAAGTTTTTAGTTTTAGTCTCAGACACTGCGAACCAAAGACCGTATATCAATACAAGACGGTGCAGCGCGCGCTATCTACATTGTTCGAGGAAAGTACGTAAGCAGTTCGTCCGCCATTCTGGAGTTGCGCCAAGCCAGACCATACGCGTGCAGAACATGCAGTTCTTTGCATTATCATTGCTCAACATTTTCAACGATAACCTCAGAATTTTAATTATATAAGAAGTGGTACTGCCTGATGATTATTCTGATGAAAAACGACGAAGTTCAATTGGCTCAGTAAATAATTGCAACGTTTCTATGTGATTTGTTTGAAAATTTCATTATTTTGAATTGTGATAGATAAAAAACTTCAAGGACTACTTTAATATCTTTCATTTTATATAACGCATGACAGCTTGGTGATCATTATGATGAAATGAGGTGACTGAACAAATACGCTAACATCGCGCGCTGCAGTCCCGTAGGCGCATGCGCTTGCCTCCCGAATGGCGGACAAAAACCTTCAGTGTAGACTGCCATTTTCTCGCTCAGTGACGTCTCCTGTCCAAATAGAGGCTCCTTGCTGCGAACGATGTTGGTTCGTCGACACAGTTCACCAATCTACCGATTGAGGCACCACTATCTGATTCCATGGGATAAGTTCCACCCACTTTCAAACGACTACTAAAGTGACATACTCGAAGTGTGACGTCACAATCACGTATATCAACCAATCAACGCAACGAATTTTGACACGTTGGTTGGCGTACGTTATTGTGACGTCACGCCAACATAGAGATATATTGGTTTCGCTGCGATCAAAGCACGTTAGTTTCGCCGCGGTTTAAAAGTGAGTGGAGCTTATAACATGAAATAAAGAAATTGTGAAGTGCGCATGTCTGCACCTATGCAAATGAGGAACACAGCGTCGCATTCGGTAGATCAGTGTACTGAGTACCCGCCGCCAACATCGTTCGGAACCGCACAGAACACCGAAATAGGCATGATTGTAGGTCCGTTTATAGGTGTTTTACGAACGGTTACCGGGAAATCTAGATGACACTAAAATAGCAAAAAGTGCATCCTTTCAAATGATACCAAGATCGTCGGGATAGGACGAGCCGTGAGGGTGCTAGCGACAGTACAATTTCATGTTTTCGACGTGTTCCGAGTTGTTCATGTTTTGCTCGCTTAACTATTTTTGATAATATCAATGTCAACCGTGGGTCTGCAGTTACATGTCTACTTTGATGTTGACAATTGATTTTGAACAATGTGTCACTGCTTTCCGCTAAGTCAACTATTCCACAAGTGTCCAAACTATGGACACTATAATGTGTAGGCCAACCGGTCTTGATCTCGCTCTCCTGAACTACGAGCTACTAGCAATGTTAGATATTTTGGAATTCTGAATGAATTTCATTCCCACTCTGTAACTGTGTCTCTCTGGGTTTCTGTCTCTCTGCTCCGTCTGTTTCTGTGTGTAAGTATCTCTCTGTCTCTCTCTCTCTCTCTCTCTCTCTCTCTCTCTCTCTCTCTCTCTCTCTCTCTCTCTCTCTCTCTCTCTCTCTCTCCCCCCCCCTCTCTCTCTCTCTCTCTCTCTTTCTATCCTCTCTCTCCCCCTCTCTCTCTATCTCTCCCTATCTCTCCCTCTCTGAAGTAACTGATATGAAAAATCTACCTTACTCAGCTGTTGAAGTACCCTTGTGCTAGTCTCAGGTTTCATATGAGACTCCACTGCGATGTTGCAAGGTCTTGAAAATTACCTATACCAAGCGCGGAGTTTGTCCTTCTATTTCCTCGTGCCAAGCAGGCTCCCTACACATGTGCTTTCTTATCAAATCCGTTCAAAATAATCACTGTGCTTTTCCTTGTGATAACATTTCTTGAATTGTTGACGGATACAAGGGTACATTTCTGTCAGATTCAGCATTATTGCAGTATGCAAACTTTCCATACCTAGTATACCCAGATATTGAAAAGAATGTGAACAATTCATGTACTCAATTACTTTTTTCTTGATCTTTTGTATATATTTGTATATAATTAGGTAGGTGTGATATTCTAATTATTAATTTGTTAGGGATACCACAGCGCCATTTGCATGCACAAAGTTTGAACAAATGTCACATCCGTAGGTTGGGGTGCAATGGTTGCTTGCGAAACACCCCTCACTTAGGCAAAATGTGTCCGCTAGATGAAAAAGAGTTACGCTTGAGATCTCAAGGGGGTGCAATTGGAGGTTTTGGGGATCTTCAATGGACGAAGTTTGAAGTTTAAGGGGGTGCAGGTGTAGGTGTTGGGAGCTACAAGAGGGTGTAGGTGTTGGGAGCTACAAGAGGGTGCAGTTGGAGATTTTGAAGGAGACTGCAATGTCAAGTCGAAAAATGCACCACACACCACGTTTTGATGCAAGTGCAGATATCTATAATTACTAATATTATTATTGTTTAATTGTTTCGATATTTGGATGAGTTAACAGAGATTATGTTCGTCCATTCAAGCAATCTTCTTATGCCGTATAAAGGTGCGGGAAATGGAAAACCGACTTTAAAGTAGAAATAATACAGTGATATGACCACTTGTTTCACTTGTGCCAACTGCTCTCCGACTGCATTTAATTGATTAATTGTTATCATCGTCATCAAACACCCTGCATGTTGCAAACGCGGGTGATCGTTACATTTCGCTTAAACAATCATAAATATGTATGATTATTCAAAAACTTTAATAATACACTTTCATTCCAAGTTGCTAGACCATTGAACACTTTAACCTTTATCGACCACCTTTCCCTTCAATGATTCCCGTTGCCATTACATAATTTAACTTTTATCAATCACCTTTCCTTTCAACGATTCCCGTTGCCATTACATAATTTAACTTTTATCGACAACCTTTCCTTTCAACGATTCCGGTTGCCATTACATAATTTAACTTTTATCGATCACCTTTCCCTTCAAAGATTCCCGTTGCCATTACATAATTTAACTTTTATCGACCACCTTTCCCTTTAATGATTCCCGTTGCCATTACATAATTTAACTTTTATCGACCACCTTTCCCTTCAACGATTCCCGTTGCCATTACATAATTTAACTTTTATCGACCACGTTTCCCTTTAACGATTCCCGTTGCCATTACATAATTTAACTTTTATCGACCACCTTTCCCTTCAACGATTCCCGTTGCCATTACTTAATTTAACTTTTATCGATCACCTTTCCCTTCAACGATTCCCGTTGCCATTACATAATTTAACTTCTATCGATCACCTTTCCCTTCAACGATTCCCGTTGCCATTACATAATTTAACTTTTATCGACCACCTTTCCCTTCGACGATTCCCGTTGCCTTTACATAATTTAACTTTTATCGATCATCTTTCCCTTCAACGATTCCCGTTACCATTACATAATTTAACTTTTATCGACCACCTTTCCCTTCAATGATTCCCGTTGCCATCACATAGTTTAACTTTTATCGACCACCTTTCCCTTCGACGATTCCCGTTGCCATTACATAATTTAACTTTTATCGATCACCTTTCCCTTCGATGATTCCCGTTACCATTACATAATTTTAACTTTTATCGACCACTTTTCCCTTCAATGATTCCCGTTGCCATCACATAGTTAACTTTTATCGACCACCTTTCCCTTCGACGATTCCCCTTGCCATTACATAATTTAACTTTTATCGATCATCTTTCCCTTCAACGATTCCCGTTACCATTACATAATTTAACTTTTATCGACCACCTTTCCCTTCAATGATTCCCGTTGCCATCACATAGTTTAACTTTTATCGACCACCTTTCCCTTCGACGATTCCCGTTACCATTACATAATTTTAACTTTTATCGACCACTTTTCCCTTCAATAATTCCCGTTGCCATCACATAGTTTAACTTTTATCGACCACCTTTCCCTTCGACGATTCCCCTTGCCATTACATAATTTAACTTTTATCGATCATCTTTCCCTTCAACGATTTCCGTTACCATTACATAATTTAACTTTTATCGACCACCTTTCCCTTCAATGATTCCCGTTGCCATCACATAGTTTAACTTTTATCGATCACCTTTCCCTTCGACGATTCCCGTTGCCATTACATAATTTAACTTTTATCGATCACCTTTCCCTTCGATGATTCCTGTTGCCATTACATAATTTAACTTTTATCGACCACCTTTCCCTTCGACGATTCCCGTTGCCATCACATAGTTTAACTTTTATCGATCACCTTTCCCTTCGACGATTCCCGTTGCCATTACATAATTTAACTTTTATCGATCACCTTTCCCTTCGATGATTCCTGTTGCCATTACATAATTTAACTTTTATCGACCACCTTTCCCTTCAATGATTCCCGTTGCCATCACATAGTTTAACTTTTATCGACCACCTTTCCCTTCGACGATTCCCGTTGCCATTACATAATTTAACTTTTATCGATCACCTTTCCCTTCGATGATTCTTGTTGCCATTACATAATTTAACTTTTATCGACCACCTTTCCCTTCAATGATTCCCGTTGCCATCACATAGTTTAACTTTTATCGACCACCTTTCCCTTCGACGATTCCCCTTGCCATTACATAATTTAACTTTTATCGATCATCTTTCCCTTCAACGATTCCCGTTACCATTACATAATTTAACTTTTATCGACCACTTTTCCCTTCAATGATTCCCGTTGCCATCACATAGTTTAACTTTTATCGACAACCTTTCCCTTCGACGATTCCCGTTGCCATCACATAGTTTAACTTTTATCGATCACCTTTCCCTTCGACGATTCCCGTTGCCATTACATAATTTAACTTTTGTCGATCACCTTTCCCTTCGATGATTCCTGTTGCCATTACATAATTTAACTTTTATCGACCACCTTTCCCTTCAATGATTCCCGTTGCCATCACATAGTTTAACTTTTATCGACCACCTTTCCCTTCGACGATTCCCGTTGCCATTACATAATTTAACTTTTATCGATCACCTTTCCCTTCAATGATTCCCGTTGCCATAACATAGTTTAACTTTTATCGACCACCTTTCCCTTCGACGATTCCCGTTGCCATTACATAATTTAACTTTTATCGATCACCTTTCCCTTCGATGATTCCCGTTACCATTACATAAATTTAACTTTTATTGACCACTTTTCCCTTCAATGATTCCCGTTGCCATCACATAGTTTAACTTTTATCGACCACCTTTCCCTTCGACGATTCCCGTTACCATTACATAATTTTAACTTTTATCGACCACTTTTCCCTTCAATAATTCCCGTTGCCATCACATAGTTTAACTTTTATCGACCACCTTTCCCTTCGACGATTCCCCTTGCCATTACATAATTTAACTTTTATCGATCATCTTTCCCTTCAACGATTCCCGTTACCATTACATAATTTAACTTTTATCGACCACCTTTCCCTTCAATGATTCCCGTTGCCATCACATAGTTTAACTTTTATCGACCACCTTTCCCTTCGACGATTCCCGTTGCCATCACATAGTTTAACTTTTATCGACCACCTTTCCCTTCGACGATTCCCATTGCCATCACATAGTTTAACTTTTATCGACCACCTTCACTTCGACGATTCCCGTTGCCATCACATAGTTTAACTTTTATCGATCACCTTTCCCTTCGACGATTCCCGTTGCCATTACATAATTCAACTTTTATCGATCACCTTTCCCTTCGATGATTCCTGTTGCCATTACATAATTTAACTTTTATCGACCACCTTTCCCTTCAATGATTCCCGTTGCCATCACATAGTTTAACTTTTATCGACTACCTTTCCCTTCGACGATTCCCGTTGCCATTACATAATTTAACTTTTATCGATCACCTTTCCCTTCGATGATTCCTGTTGCCATTACATAATTTATCTTTTATCGACCACCTTTCCCTTCAATGATTCCCGTTGCCATCACATAGTTTAACTTTTATCGACCACCTTTCCCTTCGACGATTCCCGTTGCCATTACATAATTTAACTTTTATCGATCACCTTTCCCTTTGATGATTCCCGTTACCATTACATAATTTTAATTTTTATCGACCACTTTTCCCTTCAATGATTCCCGTTGCCATCACATAGTTTAACTTTTATCGACCACCTTTCCCTTCGACAATTCCCGTTGCCATTACATAATTTAACTTTTATCGATCACCTTTCCCTTCGATGATTCCCGTTACCATTACATAATTTTAACTTTTTTCGACCACTTTTCCCTTCAATAATTCCCGTTGCCATCACATAGTTTAACTTTTATCGACCACCTTTCCCTTCGACGATTCCCCTTGCCATTACATAATTTAACTTTTATCGATCATCTTTCCCTTCAACGATTCCCGTTACCATTACATAATTTAACTTTTATCGACCACCTTTCCCTTCAATGATTCCCGTTGCCATCACATAGTTTAACTTTTATCGACCACCTTTCCCTTCGACGATTCCCGTTGCCATCACATAGTTTAACTTTTATCGATCACCTTTCCCTTCGACGATTCCCGTTGCCATTACATAATTTAACTTTTGTCGATCACCTTTCCCTTCGATGATTCCCGTTGCCATTACATAATTTAACTTTTATCGATCACTTTTCCCTTCGATGATTCCCGTTACCATTACATAATTTTAACTTTTATCGACCACTTTTCCCTTCAATGATTCCCGTTGCCATAACATAGTTTAACTTTTATCGACCACCTTTCCCTTCGACGATTCCCGTTGCCATTACATAATTTAACTTTTATCGACCACCTTTCCCTTCAATGATTCCCGTTGCCATCACATAGTTTAACTTTTATCGACTACTTTTCCCTTCAACAATTCCCGTTGTCATCACATAGTTTAACTTTTATCGACCACCTTTTCCTTCGACGATTCCCGTTGCCATTACATAATTTAACTTTTATCGACCACCTTTCCCTTCAACGATTCCCGTTGCCATTACATAATTTAACTTTTATCGACCACCTTTCCCTTCAACGATTCCCGTTGCCATTACATAATTTAACTTTTATCGACCACCTTTCCCTTCAACGATTCCCGTTGCCATTACATAATTTAACTTTTATCGACCACCTTTCCCTTCAACGATTCCCGTTGCCATTACATAATTTAACTTTTATCGATCACCTTTCCCTTCAACGATTCCCGTTGCCATTACATAATTTAACTTTTATCGACCACCTTTCCCTTCAACGATTCCTGTGGCCATTACAATTTAAGTTTGTCTTTCTTATTACATCTCGTAGACATAATCTTGGTCTTTTCCTGATTTTGGAAACGGTATTCCTCTCAGTGTCTGACAGAGGATTAAACAATGGAACACATTATGTGCTGATTGTATAAAATTGCAAACATTCACGGGGAAATGCAAACAGATTCCCGTTAAATAAAAGGCTTCCCCTTCTCCGCATGTCATATGAATGGCATTCTTGTTCAATGTTGTTGCGTCTTGTTAAATACTATTTTAAAGAATAAATCGTCCTCAGTTTTAGTATCTCTCCTTGACACTCTGAGAGCATTTTCCTTGATAACCTTAATGCTGATGCTAACGGTGGTCAACTAAAGCACACTGCACGCTTTAATATTCGTAAACAGAGCACGCGATGAACACAACTTGCAAAGTAACATTCCACAATATACGGCAACACCAGTTATTCCGCCTTTACGTGTCGTGTCGATGTTCAGGTGCGCTACAAGTAAAAACCTTTCAGACTCAATGGCCCTTATCTGTGCCGATTCCCCAGTCAACCATGTATTGTTGGATCAGACGAGTTTAATGTTCCACCTGGCACCTTGATCTAATCGTGCCCCAGTGTCAGCGGTCTACCCGTCATTCATAAGATCGTCGTTTAAAACGGGCACCTGGTTGCTTTACACTCACAGTGCCGAGGATCTGCCCGACCCGAGTCTACCAGGAGAATCGCTTCCCAAGATCGGCACTGCAGGAAGGTAAGGAATGCAAACGTGGAGACATAGGAACTTTATATCTGCAATAATGCAGATACATAGAGCTTTCTGGTGTATTGCACTGTCAACTGCTTTACGGAGTTGGTTTATCTGGGAATCAAAGACAATTAAGCAGTATAAAAACCGCGGTGAGCAATGCCTTGTTAGATTTGGGCGGCATTGAATAGGTAGGTCGGTAGGTCGGTAGGTAGGTAGGTTTATTTCGGAATTGTATAATACAGAAGATAAATGAAGCACAAAACTTTATAATTCCTGGTTGGCAGCAGAGCCAAGGCTGTTACCAGTACATATACAATGTTATAACAGGAAACAATATAACTTGAATCACTGGTCGCTGCCAACCGCTGATAACGGTAATGTAGCATTGTTGTAGATACAACGTGCAATTTACAAGCAGACAATTAACACACAACCATACATAATAAGTAATAGTAGTGACGTGGTTGGTAGACCCAAAAATGAACAAAAAAAATTTCTTTTCACATATATACAACACTAGTGCTAGATTGCAGAAGAACAATCCAGTAATAACAATGTAATATGTAGTAGTATTTTCATAAACCATTTAAGACTAATCAGATAATAAAAAACACAAAAATGATGACACATTTAATACGGTGTAGTATCTTCGTAGACATAGTGTTTTAAGACACATGACTTTAGAGAAGATACAAAGCTGGTAATATTAGGTTTAGTTTGAATATCAGGCGAAATATTATTCCATACTATGGGCCCTTTGCATAATCAAGTTAGAACTGCTGATTGGACGAATATGTCTAAGTTGCCTTGTGTCACGATTGTGAATATCACAGGTTAGAGTAAAAATATGAGATAAAGACACTGGCAGATTGTTATGACAATAATTATACATAAATTTCGCAATTTCTATTTCATAAATATCCTTAAATTAGAGTATGCTCATGGAAAGCAGTTCGAAGAATACTACGAACAATTTGTTTTTGTATAATGACTAATTTCTTTGTGTAGCTTTTACGTGTAGATCCCCAAAGGATTATTCCATATGTCAAATATGGATATACTAATGCATAGTAAATTGTCTTTAGGGATTCTACAGGAAGAAGGCGATTAACTTTATTTATAACATATAGAGCACTTGAAAATATTTTTTGGCAGACATTTATGTGTTCATGCCAGTCAAGTTTATCATCAATAAGAAGGCCTAGGAAGTTTACACAGTGGTTAGGCTGAATTAGCTGATCTGACATCTTAAATGTTATTTGTTCACTAAGTAGATGTCGTGATCTAGAAAACAACATATATTTAACGAGAGCTTATTAGCATGAAACCAGTCGTCTAATACTTGGAGTTCTTTATTTATGTCATTGTAAAGTTTAGTAATATGATTTCCATATCCACAGGCAATGGTGATGATTTAAAGGATCCATCATTTACTGTAGTGTTGTTGGAATATGTTGCACCATACTGCTCATATATATATTTGTCGTTTTGATCGTGTTAACGCGACTTTTCTCCTTTGCGTATTGCATTGACAAATGCCTCAATGTAAAGCAGTCAGAATCACATGCGTGGTTTCAACAGCTAAAATTTTCGTAACAATAGCAACAACGATCATTACACAATACCTATGAATAGACGCATCTAGACTAGTTTTTTCAACACGTATCTAAATAATTATGCTTTGTGTATGTATATTTTTGTGTAATATTAACATGTGCGCACAACAAGTGTATATCGCCTTGCGGACTTCGTTGTGTGTATGAATCAAAGGGAAAACAAACTGATAAACCTCCTTCTGCGTCGCAATGTTAGTTACCCTGCCTTGTTTCCGTGTGCGTATTGGATCAGCTTATATTTACAGAATAATTTGACTAAATCCCAAAAGTATAATATATCTCGTCGGTAAGTCATAGTTGTCTTTGTTAGAACCGGTGTGAACTGATTACGAGAGACGCCAGTGGATGAGGTCGTAGCCTCCCAGTTGGCCCACAGCCTAGCTGGATGCAGGCCTAAATGCTGCACTCGGTAGCGGAAAGCGGACAAACAGGTTCTAAAAGTACGTGAGCGCATGAGTTCGAAGAAATGCGGCATTCGCACAGACCTGTAAAGTCATAATTACAGTCGCAGATCGGGTATGCCAATGCAGTGAAGTGTAATCGGCACGCTTAGGTCATGCTACGTGGAGCGCGACAACGTAGCGTGTTAGCATCTCAGACGTTTCACTGATATCGTCTACCCCAGCAAATCACTTGATGGGATGAAGGCCAGCTCGTGTACTCTGTCCTGAATTCTCGAGTATCCTCTGCTATTATCTCCCAATGTCTGTCGAACACCTCTGCCTATTCGAGGTCGCCCTTTCCATCATAATTTCTATGTTAATCTCAGTCATCTTCTTCTCGATCAACCAACCTCCTTTTTCACATGCGTTCATTGTCAACATCTACACTCTCGTTCTATACACGAGTCCTATCTATCCATGCTTTAACCTTACTGATTATGTGGTATGATGACAGTAGGCCCCTCCTCATCTCTCGCTCTCTCGCTTACGCTCTCTCTCTCTCTCTCTCTCCCTCTCTCCCTCTCTCCCTCTCTCCCTCCCTCTCTCTCTCTCTCTCTCTCTCTCTCTCTCTCTCTCTCTCTCTCTCTCTCTCTCTCCCTCTCTCTCTCTCTCTCCCTCTCTCTCTCCCTCCCTCTCTCCCTCTCTCCCTCCCTCCCTCCCTCCCTCCTTCCCTCCCTACATCCCTCCCTCCCTTCCTCCCTCCCTCCCAGCCTCCCCCCTCTCTCTCTCCCTCTCTCTCTGGATTCTCTGTCTTTTTTATTCTCTGTCTCTATGTATCTCTATCTCTTTCTGTCTCAGTCCATTATTGGATCGCTTACGATAAAGACAATGGGCTTATTATTACACTGGTCTACACCCACACACGTGGCGCAATAGACACAAAGTAACAATTGTCACCATTACAATATATTAAACCCGTTCCCATGACCATTTAATTTATTCTGTGGCAAACTGAACTTTTCCCACGGAAATTGCGTGGGTGTTCGAATGAACAGGTCTGCCGGTGGTGAAGTGTATAATGCTATGAACAGATACAAGAACCTGCTGTAGTTTCACAAATAACTTACGATTTTTACACAAACCGGCTAAGTTTTACAGCGTTGCTCATTGGCTTACATAAGACATCAGAAAGGAGTGCAGGGCAAACATTGACCCCCATTAGTGAGTCATACTAAATCGAACATGTTATACAGGGAAAACTAAAGAAAACATTGTCGAAGGGGCCAGTGCTTCACTCAATGTACGTAACTGGGTGTACTGAGTGATGTAGTACTGCTTTTGAAGTCCCGCTTATTACGTAGTAATTTCTTTATCTGACACCGTCAGTGATACTGTGTGACATGATCTTAATCAGTTCTAATAATACCGAACACGTCCCATATCGACACTCTACCTACTAGCACGGTATATCTTACTTAGCGTCTAGTTACAACATAGGGCATTTACTCCGGCTCAATGGGGTGGTCTCCATTCACGCAAAGTTTGAATTACTATATCAAGTTATTTCCCTTATTATTCACATACCATTTTATTTCGTTGTTACTGTCAAATGTCCTTGACCTTGTACGTCGTGTTTAATATCCTATGCTGTTTTATTTCGTTAAGATTTTCCAGTGTCTTTGCAAACTGTTACGTATGTTTTTGTCTGGTTCGGTACAATAATGCAACCAGTCTGTCCATGTCTCAACATATTACAATCCTTCCTTCGTAGTGTCTATAAGCAACCTGTTTTGTTGTTAGCATACTGTGGCGTGTCAGGTTAATTATAAAGTGCCCATTTTGCCGTTTTAAAACATATATTTTGAGCGATTTTTTCAAATGTATCTACTGTTACGAATTGTATAACCATGACCAAACAAACATCAGTATAACAAAACCGCCGGCCGTGGAGTAACAATTATCGCTATTGTACCTAAACTCTCAAAAACGTTTTACTTTTAAATGATTGAATATCCTTCCAAAATGTTGTTCTTCTATCTCAAAAATCACGAACCTCAGAATAATAAAAGGGTATCATGATGTTGATGTAGACATTGAATATCACGATCAAGACCTAAGCAATTATGTGAGTGATTTTCAATGTATGTTAATGGTTCGCTATATGTTTCTTCAAAAGTATTTGTTCAACGGCCAATCTTAGCCACAGTCTCCACGTCGCCACATAGAAGGAAAGGTTGTGTGAAAACATAGTTGGTTACAATCGTATTATGCCAGTTCAAACAGAGGCCTTGCTTATGTAGTGCAACTTGACGATGTTACATTCATGATGAAACCAGCTAAAAAAGGTTTTGTTAAGTAAACACGCGTGAAAAGTCGAGTAATCCCGAGTCTAGACATAATATAGTACATGCATTCTAATTGCACATTCCGTGCGCTCCAACAACGCAAGCAACAGGGCTTATGTTTTCGCTTGACATGTATAGCTTCACTATACGTTGATTACTGGCGATCCCACAGCTGCTGTTCTCGTGACATTGTCCGTGTGACCGTACGCCCCGACCCGCAACAATACGCAGACATCTGCCGCACAAACATCATTCCAATCAACGTTTCCTTTTGATAACACATTCTCTAAAAGAACCAAAGTATACGTAACAGATAACGATGTATTTGGGTGTGATCTGACATACGGCCATTTTGTTCGTGATAAGAGTCTTTTAATCGGAGCGGGTTTTTTCAGTAGCCTGGGGTGACGTTGTTATAACCGCCGCAACCGGTTATGTTGGTTCAGGCGTCGTTTATTCATAAGACGTCAGACACGACTTTAAGATTATATATTATATTTGTTTACCAGGCGCTTCCGTAGCCGAGCGGAAGTGCAGCGGTTCTGGTGTGAAAACAACGCTCTTCCAGTTCGTTGGTTATCCTCGGCTATTGCAGTTGTTTGGTTCATGTCCATGTTAACGAATATAAGTTGTTACTCCTGGTGTGTGTGAGCATGTTCCTTACATTTAGCTCAATCACCGGCCTTAACAAGTAGATTACTCTGGCAATTTAGTTGAAAAATAGTAAACAAGTTGCAGCATGTGGCACATGCGTTAATCGGAACAATTTACCAGCATTGTTGCCTGCGAAGAGTTATACTTGTTGTTTGACTCAGTTCTGCACTATTGTGTTATGATGCGTATTAATGTGGATTTGCTACTCAGTAGTCTTTGATGGAAAACGGGACATTATTTAATCTAGAACCTCAAGACAACAATTTCCTGGAAGATAGAACTTTTGAGAAATTCACAGTTGACTGCTTAAGTGTTTTGCAATGCCTTCCATCTAACGTCAATTCATCCACTACGCTTGTTGCACCTTTTCGGCAAAATCATGATTGATAATCTGACTACTTTTCCATAAAGAAAGAAAATAACGAAGGTGTCAATCGGCCCAGCAGTAATTTGTGATGCGTTTGGCTTATTCGTTGCCATATAATGTTATGTGATGTCATCGGCACACCTGGCAGTCGTATAGTTTTGGCGGACAAATTATTATTTTAGAGACATAAATTGCCCATATTTCAACTTTCATGTAATACTGCCTTTTCATTCAGAACAAACCGAAATTACTACTTGTCAATTCCATGATCAAACGGCTTTTGACGAAGCAAATAGCTATCTAATTTTGCGTGACCTTATTAAATTACCAGGCCAGAGTTCATATTATAAAACTAGTTTATTTTTAGGATTTACCGTTTTGTTGAACCATGTGCACGTAAGCGTCTCGCCGAACAGGAACGACTTTTCAAGAACGTTGGCCCCGCATTAACAATTGTTATGTGGCTAAAAAGCATGAGTAAAATAGTCAACACTCTCGTCTGCGAGCCACCTTATGAAAACGTGACAAAAATGCAGGGAACCGCAAGAAGCAGACACTTTGTGGATGACTTATGTTACGTCTGCCAAAGCCTTCTTGCACCGCCTACCCTGACTAGGTCACCGTTCAACGTGGCTGAACTTAACTGGTTTTGTAGCATTCATTAGACACCACTACAGCCTGCCAACCTGCCGTGAATGGAGGTTGCTGGGGACCTCCGAACCTACTCCATATGTCACGAGTCACAACATTCCAAGAGTGTGCATTTCCTTACATAAAACTATCGTGTAGCAACCTCCCCGTTTACACCACAAAGCTTAGGAGCTGTTGTGTTATCTCATAATAACGTTTAAATATTTAGAAAATTAGCTTTTATTATTCAGTATTAATAAAAGGTACTCTGTTAGATTACACATGCATTCGGCATTTTCTGTCCAAATACACGGATGTAGTTTCATGTACCTTCGTGACATGACGTGCGCGATTACAACTAAATTAGTTTGGTGACGTTATGCTGCGTTCACCACGTGAAAGTTATCATTCAAATAAGTACCATTTAACTGAGTTTCATAATTACCCAATATATGTGGTTTCTTATTTTCAATTTGACGTTATCTACTGACTCGAGGATTGACGCCGAGCGCAGTTTATTACTTTAAAAAAATATTCCCAAAAGAATAGTTACGCGAACCGAATTGACTCCGCACGTAGCAAAATCACTACCGACTGAGGCGTTCTGAAAGTAGTCCACAACTTTTGCTTTGCTTTGAAAATCATTAGGCACGTGAGGTAAATATAAAATGACACCTCTGCGATTCCGCCACAATCTTCCTTGATGACAGGCGGAGTAGTATAAAGAATCGTACGTGGGAAATAACCTATGTATTAATTTGCTAACAATGGGACAGGGTAACAGTATCTCCTCCCTGGAGCCCGGGTTCAATCGCTTCTTTCTGTGTGGATTAGTCTCCTTGAGATAAAGATTCTGTACATATGTATTCCTCCACTGATGGATGTAAACTGGTGTACGATCATTTCGCAAACATTGATTCGGGAGCGTTGCAATTCACAAAGGTATCATTTACCACAACAACTGTCCACATTATATGATTGTGAGTACAAGCGTCACACAACTGTCCGTATTGTGATAGTTTGTCCGGTTTCCAAGGATTGAATATAAAGCACTATAAATATCCTTGTCTGCGTTCGTTATCGTTTGACAGGACTAACAATGACTCGACGTCGTAAGTGGTAACCACATAACACACTAAGATTGTTCACAGTAATTTTCCGTAACATGATCTTGGAAAATCGCTTCACCATATAATATTGTCGTTACGTTCTACGTCATTAACGAAGCCTGTAATATAGATAGCGTTTCGCCGAATACAACAATGTTGTATCCTGTGCAGATTTGTATGTAAATTATCTAACACATAAAGAATAATGTTAAAATGGTTTTCGTGGATCACAGTACGCAACAAATTGATGTGTGACCTTATGCATCACCGGACCACACATTGGCTCTTGGCGCGTATTCAATGCTCATAGCAAGTATTTTGGCAGCAGCTAATATAACGTCCTTATGAGGTTTTTATATATCCAGATCATTGGCAGCTCTGTAAGTTAATGACTTTTTGTCTCCACTTCTCGGTATGATATATTTTAGTTCTACTGACATCGACAGCAGACAGAAAGGATCATCGGTTTGTAACTTGTAATGTTTCTTCCAAAAACAGGCAAAAATTGGTAAACGAACATTTCCTGTTTAGACGCAACAGCAATTTAAGGACCTGAATAACGGTGCTCTTGGTTAGCTAACTATCTAGGGGCCAAATTACTAGGTTTCACAAATGAGTGACATCTCACAAAACGTGTCACTGTTCTACTGAAAACAACTTTAGTATTCCGATTTTGTATATTTCAATACTGGTTGACATTACGTCTCAGGAAACGTAAGTAGCGAGACAACTCATCTCGTAAAACAGTCTGGTCCCATCTAAACATTAAAAAAACAATTGTTTCTGGTGATGTCAATCAATAGTGGAACTTGAATGTTCTTTGTGTTAATTATTTTGTTTCTCGTCATTACTTTTCATATTAAAACGTGGTGAGACGACCTCTGAAGAAATGGCCGCACTTTGTTTATCCAATAAAATTGTGGCAGGAATACCGTAACCCTGATTAGCGTTGACGTTTACTAATATACACATCCTCAGCTTACCCAGAGACCAGCGTGCTCATTGAACCATAGTAATACTATTGGCAACTGTTACTGTATAACTTATATAACGAATGCAGCGAAGGCAAATAAGTCACCTGGAATTCCATCGAAAGTAGTAAATAACACAGATTGTCATGCCATTTGCTTGGCGTTGAGTGTATTATTGTAAAAAATATAACACACGAACGGTGCACTGCATTGCGTTGTATGGCGTTGGATGGGTTGTAGTTAAGATGTAGGGCATGCACGTCGCTCTATCAAATGGAATTAGCAATGAATCCGAGTTGACGGCTAGTCGTTTTTTGTTAAAACTCCTACTTGTCTGGGAGTGTGTGTTAATAACGTGGAAATAACAGGCCTACGGAAGACGATCTGTTGTCAACTACCAGGGATCTAGACAGCTTCGTTAACGGTGCATACCTCGACTGGCAAACGATCCTCAATGTCAGGATTGTTGTGTAAACTATTTGATTCACCTAGCGGATTCTCCGATAACTTTCTCATGTCGCTATTCACTAGATGGCTGCAGTGTTGCGACAAAATGTGAAAATGTGACTCAATACCTGATTTCGGTACGATTGAAAATATTAGTTAAACAGTCGATTCGATCTATTAACACATATAATTGCTTTAGGTTAGTAACCTTCGGACTTCCTGAGAAACATCTAACACAACTTGTTAAGGCGTGTCATTTTGCATAGCTTTCCCCATTCTTCTTAATTTGTTACCTTGATCACTTCGTGCACCGTGAACATGTTTCAGGAGCCACGATGAGGTTGGTTGTTGCAGCAGCTCTGTTGCTGTCCCTTGTAGACGTCAACAAGGCGGCGACCGAAAGTAAGCTCACTTGACTCAGTTCATGCGGAAAAACGAAACACTTAATTTTGCACCGCACTCTCAAATATATATGTATTGTATTGTTTACGTTTAGTATGTGATGACAATGTTAGATCTCCTGTGTGTGTGTGTGCGGCTGTTGAATATAAAAACAGAATATATTTTGTGTTATGATTACGGTAGTATTGATCCAAGCGATCATGTGTTAGACACAATAATCAGTGCATATGAACTAACGTAAGAACGCACGCACGGAGTTACACATAGACACATGTACACACGCACGCAAGCGCGCAAACACAAACATACACACATATCGACGCACACACACTTAAACACACACGTAAACAGACCCACGCATACGCACAAACACACACACACACGAACTCATGCACACACGCGCACACGCACGTACACGCACGTACACGCACACGCGCACACACGCACACAAACATGCACGCGCGCACATACTGTTTATAATTTAATTCTTTACCAGTATGCTTTGTTGTGCTTGACATAATATTGTATACTTATAGTAACTGATAATGTAACCGATAACATGACTTAATGATAAGAGTTATTGCTTCGTTTTCGATTACATATATTTATTGTAAATAAAATGTACCTGTTGACCCTTCCTTTGCTGTAGTTTGTCTAATGGATGTTGCCCTTGTCATTGATCACTCGGGGTCAATCCACGACAACCAGAAAAAAGGTCAGGACAACTGGGGCCAGGTGATCAATTTCATCAGAGAAATCGTCAAGAAATTGAAGGTGGGTAAATTACTGCAGACATGATTAGCTTTTCTCCAGGAAGATCAAGGCTGATATGGAATGAAAACATGAAAGGGGACTTTAGGACGACAGATGTGAACAGTCTGTCGTTGAGAATCGTCGCGGACGACAGAGAGATAGAGGGGAGAGAGAGAGAGAGAGAGAGAGAGAGAGAGAGAGAGAGAGAGAGGGGGGGAGAAATGGAGAGACTTAACAAGAAAAGCGAAGAAGCTACGAATTGAGTGACGTGGACCCCCCGCAAGGGAGCAAGAGGAAGAAGAAGATGAATAACTTCTCTCCACCCAAAACCGTTCGTTTAAATAAACTACAACTCTAGAAGTCAGCATCCATACGATTGTTTCTTCTTCCCCTTGTTCCCTGCGGGGTGGGGTCCATGTCACTCGGTCCGCCCTAACGATGATATCCTCTATGATCCTCTATGAATATGAATACTGATAGGATATAAAGCAATATTTCGGAACGAAATACGTCAGTGATGGACGCTACGCATAAGAAGTGCTGTCCCTCTGTAATGAAACATATTTCCCTTAGTATTAAACATTAGTTTTTTGGATGAACCCCAAATACACACCTATCGTCAATGTAACGGCACAACAATGCCATGGTCATGCACCGTTATTGCAACTCTATAACATTTTATACGCATTCCACTAGACCGTATTTGGGTACAAAGAAATGGGGCCTGGTTGTGGTGAGGTAGATTTGTATCCATATCTAAACATATAACACATGTCACATCTATTCAATCGTCCCTGATTATCATAAAGACACAAAGACAAAGGGACACGGCTCAATATCATCACAGGGTTTCAATAACTGTTCCACTTGCATACGCGTTTGTTGAATTGGCGTCGTTATCACCAGCATAACTTACCAATTACTTTGTTTAATTATGTGTTTGATTTTAAACATGCAGATTAGCAAGACTGGCACCCACATGGCCGCCGTCAGTTACGGTAATGACGCCAAACTTGACTTCGATCTGGACGACTATTTGAATGAGAAAGACATGCTGGATGCGGTGAACAGGATCAAATACCGAGGCGGCAACACTAACACCACAGGTGGACTGAGAGAAATGCGAAAGAACGTCTTCTCCACCAATGGCGGCGACAGAGACAAAGTCCGCGACATGTGCATCCTTATCACCGACGGTATCCCCACGAGAGAGGTGAATGATTACCCAGTAGAAACTCAAATTGTTTGGGCATCTTTAGTTCCGCCATTATAACAACAGTATTATTACAATAAAGTCAAACCTCACTTTACGGTTACCTCTGTAATACAGCCATCTCGCAATCACGGTCACCTCAGTAATACAGCCATCTCGCAATCACGGTCACCACGAGACAGTCCCAAATTAATTTTGAAAGAGTAAAGTATAGGAAATTAGTTCCATTAATACGGTCACCTCGTTATTCAGGTCACTTTTTCCCAGTCCTGAGGGTGAGCTTAAAATGTGAGATTCCACTGTATTGTTCGTTTGGTAACGTTTCTTGTTTGTTTTCAATTATGCAAACCACATTGTTCATAATGCGTTGACGTGCGCATTTTGGATACCCAGACCCAGTATTTCTCTAAATACGGAACGTATTTATCTTGTAGATATATACTGTTATAAATACGACGGAACTAACTGAACACGTAATTATGAATACTGTTGCCGAACGACATAGTTTCCACAGACGGACTTACGCGTTTAAACTGAACTAAATGTTCCATGCTTATATCACCTTCCTGTGGATTGTCTCGGAATGTTGACTTGAACATATTGTTGTTCACTCAACAGTATGAATGAGTACATGGCTATAAACTTCTTCTTCGTCTTCCCCTTGCTCCCTTGCGGGGTAGGATTCACGTCACTTGTTAGGTTCTTCTACTTTTTATCAGTTCTTTCCACCTCTCTCTCTCTCTCTCTCTCTCTCTCTCTCTCTCTCTCTCTCTCTCTCTCTCTCTCGTCTGCAATGGCCATCCATTCATGGCTGTTCACACCAGCCCTCCCCAGGTCTCGTTTTATACTGTCGTTCCATCTCAGCCTTGGTCTTCCTCTCCTTCGTCTGCCACCCTCTTCTACTTTCCATGCTTTTTTCGTCAGTCTGTCTTCACCCATTCTATGTACATGTCCCGCCCATCTCATTCTGTTACCGGCTACTTTCCTCTTTAAGTGTTTTTTCATTCCAATCTCCTCTCTCAATTCCTTCATCTTTCTCTATCCTCTCGCGTTATCCTACATATATTTTTCTGACCCTGTTGTTTCCTGCTACCTGTAGTTTCTCCATCTGTCTCTCTGTCAGTGGCAGTGTTCCCATATCACATATACAGGTTGGTACAACGCAGGTTTCCAACACTTTTCCTTTCAGTTGTTTCTTCAGTTTTCTGTCCCACATAATCCTTCTACCCTCTTCCATGCTGCTGCTCGTAGGTGCACCCTCCTCTGTATTTCTTTACTACTCCTTCTATCTTTACACACTGTACCGTCCAGGTATACAAAGCTGTTCACTTGTTTAATGGTCTTTCCGTCAACAACTACATGCAGATCTACCTCCTGTTCACCTATCCACATTACTTCAGTCTTCTCCAGATTTATTCGGAGGCCGTGTTTTCTGAAGGTGTCACTCCATTCTTGCAATGCTTTCTGTAGTTCCTCTTTGTTATCAGCCACCACTGCTAGGTCGTCTGCGTACAGTATATTCTTAAGTTTTTCCTGCTCCGATATCTTTATAAACAGAGGTGGATATTTGTGTACGAATAGTTTTCGCGCATATATTGCAGCGTGGCTGAACACTTCCCAGAGAAGTCGATATTTTGTTCGATTGAACAGGTCTGCCAGGGAGTAAAGTGTAAAGCGCTTTGAGTAGTCCAGGGGACTGGATACAGCACTGTATAAGAACGTCTTTACTTTACTTAAAGATTAACGGGATTGATTGGCAGGAACGCGGGCTTTTGGATGAGGTGAAGACGATTAAAAAGAAGCGCATAGAGATCATAACCGTGGGCGTGACAGATAAAGTCGACGAAAAGCTGCTGAAGAAACTCGTCACCTCGAAAGAATATTACTTCTCCGTCAAAGACTTCCATCGCCTCGGAGACATACTCGACCAGCTCATCAGTCAGGCGTGCGTCACCCTCGTTCCCCCAGCACCCACCCTGGCAGACCCAGCCGGTAAGCTTGCCAAGTCGGATCTCCCCTTCTGCTGTTTAACCTGGGTTCTCGAGGGCCACATCACTTAAAAGTTAACCATAACAATTGAGCATATTTATGGTAGTAAAACTAACTGAGGTCATTCGTTCTTTAAAATAGCGGCACTTGTGTTACCCTCAAAAGAGACTTCCAAACATTGCTAATAGAATGAGACACTATTACAGTTGTACTCTTCCATACATTCAATTGTGTTCTTCAGTTAATTTTTGTTTGAACCATAGCACTACTATGAACAACACAAACAGAAGGTATTTGTGTTATTTGTGTATACATGTTATGTTTCGGTTGTTCAACTTGAAAATAAGTTTACGGCAAATACACAACCAGCAACACATTGTCTAGGTTCTAGACATTACGATAACGGGCACGGTGGCGTGGTACATAAAACATCGGAAGCTTAATTGAATGAATCCGGCTTCGAGTCCTCTTGCCGTCTGCTCGATCCATGGCCAATTTCGCTCATTCCACGTTGCTCCAGTTAACTCAGCTGGAACGAATATCTGGTCACATACACAGGTTGGTGTTTGTGTACAAAAGGTATTTGCACAGTACTTCCAGCGTGGCTGAATGCTTCCCACAGATGTCGAGATGGTGTTCGAATGAACAGTTCTGCCAGCGAATGAATTGTACGGCGCTCTGAGCAGTCCTAATGACTGGATACTGCGCTATACAAGAATCTACTTTTACACTTGATTTATGTTTAGAGTAGTCTGAAATAAACACGCGCGACGTTTTCAGTATGCAGGGCAAGCACAGATGTTGTGTTCGTGCTGGACTCATCCGGGAGTGTCGAAGAGAGACACTTCAACAAGATAAAGGAGTTCGTTTCGAGCGTAGTCATGGATTTGGACTTGGAGAACGACAAATCTCGTGTTGGGGTTATGACATTCTCTGGGTCTACTAGATTGAACTTCCACCTCAATGCATACAGGTATGTTGGGGTTATATCTTTATCTGGGTCTATACTTTCAACTTCCACCTCAAGGCATACAGGTATGTTGGGGTTATGACATTCTCTGGGTCTACTACTTTCAACTTCCACCTCAATGCATACAGGTATGTTGGGGTTATGCCATTCTCTGGGTCTATTACTTTCAACTTCCACCTCAAGTCATACAGGTATGTTGGGGTTATGACATTCGCTGGGTCTACTACTTTCAACTTCCACCTCAAGGCATACAGGTATGTTGGGGTTATGACATTCGCTGGGTCTACTACTTTCAACTTCCACCTCAAGGCATACATGTATAATGGGATTATGACATTCGCTGGGTGTACTACTTTCAACTTCCACCTCAAAGCATACTGGTATGTTGGGGTTATGACATTCGCTGGGTCTACTACTTTCAACTTCCACCTCAAGGCACACAGGAATGTTGGGGTTACGACATTCCTGGGTCTCCTACTTTCAACTTCCACCACAAGGCATACAGGTATGTTCAGCGTTCGACCTTTACTTCAAAAACGTGCTTGTCAGCCTGACCAGCAAATGAAAAAATTACGGGTCCGGCAGCAAAGTTACTGATCCGGATTTTACCAAATTACTCTAAATTTGACTAAAACACAACTGCAAAATAATAGTGAATTAATGAGCAGTTGAATTGCCTGCTGATAATAATATATTTCATATATATGTCAGATAGGTGTTATCCTGATCATGTGTGGGGACCGGGGAACGGTTTATTCCAATTCATCTCGTGGATAAACATATATCGATTTAATAAAACTTATTGAATACATAGGCCATGGACCAGATATGTTCCTCGTGCACCCCCACAACTCTACCAACCCATGTTTTTTTGAAGCTTTGGGGTCCATTGAAGATGATTTCAAGTGGTAACAATGAAAAAGTTGGGTCTCACTACCCATCCAGCCTATCTTGGATGGTACCCTGAAATATCATATTTCTCATCAATGTCGCGTGGTATTTAATCACCCACACCACAATCGTCATTGTATAGTCATATGTGTCTCAATATGTACTTGTAATATGTCAAATTGAAGGTTTTCATCTGCTGATCATTATAATAGCATTCAATAAATATATACTATTATGGCATGTGCCCTAATTAGCATAGAATAACTATATACCCCATTCTCACTCGTGACCGCATAGATGACATCATTGTTTTTGTCAAATATATCAATTTCTCTTGATCCTTTGGCCTCTTTAATATACAAATAATAATGCATAGCAACTCTGCAGCATCATATCTTTCATATGATACCAGAATTGTCTTTCTGTCATTACAAATTGATTAGATATGATGCTTCAAAGATAACCGTAGTGTCGCGGATCAAGTGGACAAAAAATAGATAACCATGGATATGGATGGCATACATGTTAAAACTGTCTAGATTATGTGTGTGTTTTCAGGTGTACAGTTACGCCATATTAATTTTAGATGCATAAAACAAAGCAATACATATTTCATATAATGTACATGTATATTAGTTTAATGTGATATCCAAAACTCGTGAATTAAGATGTGACAAATGTCAACAGCACAGACAAATCGAAAGCCAGTATCTCAAAATATGATAATTCAGTTTAATGCGAATTACGTATGTATGACATGCTAGCCATTGATTAAAAAAATGTAGTTAGATGCAAAAAAGTTATTTACATCTTAATTGTATACAATGCCATACAGTATCTAGGTTGATGTACGGACACTTTCCAAACATTGATAGTTACTTAACCAATTAGTCACATTTTGATGCTCAGTCATAATCACTGTCACTGTCAGCATATAGTTCCATCCCATCAGACATGTTCATGTCAGACAAGTCATCACTATCAGTGTGGTCGGGGTCTACCTGAGCTATATCAGCCAGTTCATGTGGCAGCACATCTCCATCATACCAGAGTGGTTCAATGCTTCCATTACTGATGTTCCAGCCATGGTTTCTGCTCATTTTGGGGCCGTTATGCTCAGGAATATGTGCTCTCTTCCATATGCCAACTTGATAGTTGACTCTTCTGACATGCTGGGTGAGACTGCGCTTGCATGGTGGTAGATTGGCCATGTCAATATCACACGGTTATCCTTGGCACACAGCTCATTGATACGAATTAGCCTGAAGTCATCAACTTTTGACACCTTTGAATGCTCTACCATACGCAGCACAAGTGAAGTCGTCCAGCTCATCAATCCTTTATTCAGGTAGGTCACATGTATCTCCCAGCTTCTTGAGTACATGAGTGTATTTAGGAATATTCAGTAGAGGTTTCACTGGTTTGAGTTTGCCAATCCCTCGGAAAGCACTAGTGCTGTCACATCCACTGAAAGCATACAGAACCATCAGTGCCGAACATTTGTCTTTGGCCGAGATCAACTCCTAGTTTGCTGACATCAATCAATCTTTGCTTATTTCCTACACCATTGTCAAACAAGATGGTGATGTCTCCAATTGATGCAGCATAGTGCAGAAGAACGAAGAAGATGTCTGAACCTGGGCTCTTCACACGAACGAATCGGTAATTTCTACTCCTCGCGTAATTAACATAGAGAATAACTCTTGAGTCAGTTTCCTGTGATGACTTCAGAAGGGGAAGTTCATGGGTTACTGTGGTCCGGCCATCATTGGAAGTCAGCAGAGTGGCATTCTCCTCATATATGAAGATCACTTGTCTTCCATGCAGTTTTGATGCGTATCCATTACTCTGCCACAGCTTCAGAAGCAGTTTGATGAACTTGTTTTCATCATTGGACAAGGATGATTTCCAATCAGGTGGCCTCTTAGTTGTTTCTCCTTTCAGAATCAGCTTCTCGCTAGTGAGGCCAACTCCATCAGGTTCAGCGACCTCTCCATTTTCCTTGTTTGAGATGGTATCTCAGGACAGTCACCGTATTCCGCAGAATGATCATCACTGCCAACTTCCTGTAACATGATGCAATGAGCTGTGTGAACTGATCCTATCCTTTTCCTGTGAAATCATTCAGAAGCTATTCGAAATTAAAAAATTCTGAATGGAATACCGTTGTTCCTGGTGGTGACCTGACAATCTGGATGGAGAGAAGAGTGGACGACTGCATAACAGGTTCAGCTAGCGCTGTCTCCAGCTCCAATGAAAAGGAGTAGCTTTCACAGTGTCCCATTTTATTCAAGAGAATTACGAGTTTTTCACTTTTGAACATATGAAGCATGGACATGCTCATGAATATGCAGCTTCCACGATCCATTGATTGTTGCCCGGCAGATGCCTGACCAATTGACAGAACAAGTCTCTCTGTGCGGGATGATGTGGGAGCTACCATCCCAGTTATGACATAACATAAAACATTTTAAAGTGTGTCTGGTACAATAGTGTCAATTCTGTCACAATCACGGGGAGTTGGTGGCCATTTAAGATCAGGTGCTTCAGCAAACCCATCCTGGATAAACTGTCGAATATATGTACCAGTGGTCTTGATAACATCAGTTGATCCCAACTGGAAGGCCTGTTTCACGGCTGTGTTGATGTCAATCTGTGAAACATAGACTACGCTTGACTGGAATTTCTCCATATCACAGAAGGACAGACTGTCTTTGAAGGGATCGTGGGTTTCAAGTTTGAGTTTTAATTTCTCACTCCGGCATGATTACTATGCTCTGTATTCTCTAGATTGGATATGTACACTAGTTGCAGGTCAGCCAATTTCACCATCTTCCGATCATGCAGGACATCCTTCTCCAACATGCAACAGACTATGTCAAATCCTGTTTCATGGGCTTCCATCAAGTTGAACTGGTTAACACGTGCCTCTTCATCTGTACTTCGCCATTTATCTGGTTTTTGCATATAGTTCATGCGGCAATTATTGTGGAATTTGGCTTCACAAGCAAACATATCGTATTCTTGTGAGGAACTTCTCATCCTGTTTTATTTCTGCCATCGTCGCCACAGTCTTACATTCATCAAATTCAAACTGACTCATGCCTTGACTGGTCCATGTACCTTTCACTTTTAACGTCTTACGACCCAAATACAATCTTCCGTGGAAGTTATGCGGCTCGTACATTGGGGTGTGGAGGCATCAGATGGTGGTGATGAGGTGGACGTCAGCCTGTCCATATTTATGATGAAACGTTTGTAGCATTCCCAATGGAAGCCATGACATTCCATCATTATGTTGGGGATGAGCTTGCACGTGTCCTCAATCCTGTGGGTTAAAGTTGGATGTTCTGAAAGTCTCTTCTCTTTGATCTCCTGCAATTGCTCCAATTTCTTCCCTGCATCCCACATACCAGACATGAGTTGAAGTTCTCCATATTTTCAGCCCTTTACGTGAACTATACAAGTAGGTTTAACAGTTTGATCACTTGTTCGTTTTCATTTTAATAGTAAATACATACAAAGGTAGGTATGCAATATCAAGATTTAACAAGATTTAACAAGATTGCCATCCAGAGAATTAACTCTAGATGGCAGGTGGACAAAGAAGCCCTTTGGCTTATCGAGAGTCCAACCCTTTTATCTACATATATCCAGCCCTTCTGAGGTATGTGTCGATTTTATTTTTAAACATATTCACACTACTAGCACCCACACAATCATCAAATAATCTGTTCCATTCATTCACAGTCCTTTGTGAAAATGAGAACTTTCTTACGTCTAATCTACACTGCTCCTTTACTAATGTAACTTCATGTCCTCTAGTCTTTCTATCTTTCTTAACTGAAAATAAAAACATATTTCTATCAATATTTTCATAACCATTCAATATTTTAGACAATTCTATCTGATCTCCTTTCAATCTCCTGGTCTCTAGTGTTGTTAAACCACATTCTTTTATGCGTTTTTTATAACTAAAATCCCTCAGTTTTGGTATCATTTTAGTCGCTCTCCTCTGTATTCTTTCCAGCATATCTATGTCCTTCTTGCGGTATGGCCTCCACGCTTCTATACAATATTCTAAATGAGGCCTAACTATTGTTTTGTACAGCGGTATTATTAGTTCTTTTTCTTTAGATGCTATATTTCACCTAATCAATCCACGGATTTGATTTCCTTTTGAAGCTGCAATTCCACACTCTCTGACACCTTCATGTCAGCACTAATTGCCAGCCCTATGTCTTTTTCTTTTACAGTACTATTTAGTACAGTTCCCCCCCCCATTGTATATTCTACATATTCGTTCCCATGTCCTGTGTGAAGGCATTTACATTTCCCAAAATTGAACAACATTTGCTACTTTTCAGACTATTTGATCAACTTATCAAGATCATCTTGTAAATGCTGTCTATCTCCATCACTTTTAATCCTTCCAAACACTTTTGTATCATCTGCAAATTTCAACACCTTGCTAGCTATATCATCGTCCAAATCGTTTATATATATTAAGAATAGTATAGGTCCCAGTACTAATCCCTGTGGAACCCCACTCAAAACTGATTTCCAGTTTGAAGCCTCCCC
The DNA here is from genome assembly GCA_020002185.1 of Paraescarpia echinospica. Lineage (NCBI taxonomy): Eukaryota > Metazoa > Annelida > Polychaeta > Sabellida > Siboglinidae > Paraescarpia > Paraescarpia echinospica. Next base: position 48,523,775 of record CM034531.1, read on the forward strand.
ATCAACAATTACCCGTTGTCTTCTGTCAATCAGCCATTTTTCTATCTAGTTAATTATACCATTTCCTATGCCATGGGCCTTTAGGTTAAGCAGTAGTCTCTGATGTGGCACTTTGTCGAAAGCTTTTTGAAAATCTAAGTAAATTATATCTACTGGTGATCCATCATCTACCCACTTAGTGAAATCTTCCAAAAACAAAACATATTTGTTAAGCATGACCTCGCTTTTAGAAACCCTTGTTGAGATGGGTTTATCAAGTTATGTTTAACAAGAAAATCCACCATGTGATCTTTAATTAGTCTTTCTAATATTTTACAAATCACCGATGTTAAACTAACTGGTCTATAATTATTTAACTTGTTTCTCGAACCTTTTTTGAATAACGGTATAATGTTTGCTTCTTTCCATTCTAAAGGAACCACTCCCTATTCTAATGACAAGTTGAAAACTGTTGCAAGCGGTATGCTAATTTGTTCTACAATTTCCAATAGTAGTTTGGGTGGAATACCATCCACTCCAGGTGATTTATTATCCTTCATAGCCCTAATTTTCTTAGCTACCATTTCTGGGATTACAATTAACTGTCTTAAATAGTCTGATTCTGCCCCTTGAACTTAGCCTCTGGTACTGGCAGTGAACTGGTGTCTTCTCTGGTAAACACTGGACTAAAATACTCATTCAGGTCTTCTGCCATTAAGAATCCTTCTGATATTATATTTCCAGCACTATCTTCTAGAGGACCGACCTTATCCTGAACTTTCTGTTTGCTTCGAACATACGCATAAAAACTCTCGCTGTAATGTTTTATATTACAAGCTAATTTATGTTCATAGCTTCTCTTTGAATTTCTAATTTCAGCTGTAGCTTGGTTTAATGCTTCTTTATAAATGTTGTATTCTTCGTCATTTCCAGTACGTCTATATGACTTCCACATCATTTGTTTATACTTAATTTTTCTAAAGCTTCTTTCGATAAGTGTTTCTTTTTGGACCGTTTCCCGTGTTTTTTTAAGGGAAGAAATTTGACGATGATGCATTCAATTTCACTCTTTATGATATGGCAGCATTCTGTTGCTGTCTTATTCTTCAGTGTGTTATTCCAGTCTATCTTTGGTAAATATTTCCTTACGTCCTTATATTTTCCTTTGTGGAAATTTCTCCTGTACTGCTTTTTACTATTCCTTTCTGATTTTACTTTGATGGTAAAATGTATCTGGTTGTGATCATTATTCCCCAGTGGCTTACATATCCTGACATTGTCAACTAATTCATTCTGTGAGGACAAAACTATGTCTAATACATTCTCTCCCCTGGTTGGTTCTAGCACATGTTGAGAAAGGAAACTATCTTGTACTAAAACTAAAAACTTGTGGTCCTCACTACCCATACTCTGTAGATATTTCCATTTTATATGCCCATGGTTGAAATCCCCCATAATAACACAGTCCTGTTTGCTCACTTCCCATATAGCGTTTTGTATTTTTTCATTCTCTTCTATGGTTATGTTTGGACTTCGATAAACTAATCCAACCGTTAACGTTGAGTTTCCTGTAACTATGTTACACCAAACAGCTTCTTCGCAATCTGCTTCTCTGTCTAATTTTATTTCATAAGCCTGGATAGATTCTTTAATATATAAAATAACTCCACCTCCCCTTCTTCCTATTCTATCTTTCCTAAACATTTCATATCCTGTCAGTCCCAATTCGGCATCTGATACATCGGTGGTTGCCCATGATTCGGTCATACCTATTATGTGAGGGTCAATATCTTCTACCATAATGTTTAGTTCATTTCTTTTGTTTACTATACTCCTTGCCTTTAAACAATCACATTTATATCCAGCTTCAGAACAGTTTTCTAGATTGTTCTTTGCTGAATTATTTTTGCTGTCTTTATCTATGCCTCCAGTTTCAGGCTTCTCTGCGAGTCCCCCCCTGCGAATGTAGTTTAAATAGATGCAACCTGTCCCACTGTCAACAGATCTCAGGAGATTCTCTGAGAATACTGCTGCCCCCTTTCCACTTAGATGGAGTCCATCTCTCATGTACATATCTTCTCTCCCAACAAAGTACCCCCAAAAATATATTAATCCCACGCCTTCTTCTTCACACATCTGCTCAACTAGTTCGTTGATCGCCATCCTCTTACAGTTTCTGTATGATGCCCCCTTCCTCCCATTACTGGCAAAATTCCTGAGAGAACAACCTGTTCCACTCTTGTCTTCTTTAGCTTCCTTACTAGATGTCTGTACTTCTGAACTATCCCAGTTGTTCCCTCCTTGTCTGCATTGTTTGTCCCTACGTGTACTAGTATAGACCCTCCCTTGCCATGCCCCAATACCTTCTCTACCCTTATGGTCACATGCTCTATCCTAGCCCCCGGTAGACATACAACAACGTCCTTCCCCTCGCATATAGTCTTGTCTGTTTTTTTCTCCAGAATTGAATCGCCCATAAACACTCTCTCTTTTCTCCTTGCCCCCTCAATCACTGCCTCGGAGTAGCTCCTCCGGTTTGCATATGTCTGGTTGTTGTCTTTTCCTCTTGCCGTCTCCTCTCCTGTCACATTCTCTTCCATTCCCTTCTTTCCTGTCGCGTTTTCTCTTATCCCCTTTCCTTCTGTCATCTTCTCTTCTATCACATTTACTCTCACTTCCTTTCGTCCTTTGATCTTTTCTCCCATCACATTTTCTTCTCTCCTCCCCCGTCCCTTTTCCCCGGCTACCTCCTTCACTACGGTCACTTTCTCCCCTGTCACCTTCACGCCTGTCATGTTTTCTGTTTTTTGCTGAACACTCTGTCTTCTTCCATCAGTCTTTTGTCTCACAGTCTTACCAACTGCCTCTGTGGTATCTACCTCTTCACCACCTGTAACGCTGTCGCGTCTCTCCTCGTTCTCTACAGACTGCCTACCTGTTGATCTATCCCCACTGACCCGTTTTCTTTTTTTCTGCCGAACACTTTTCCTCCGTCCCTCTGTCTTCTCAATTTCTTGTTCCTTCACACCGGTCACCTTCCCTCCTCTCAGTCTCCTTTCTTCAGTCTCCGTGTCACAACTCTGCTCCTTCTGTGTTGTAGAATTCTCAACTCTCTCCGCGTCATCCCTCTCTGCTCCATCTATTTCTATGTTGAGTCTCACCTCCATCTCCTTCACTATATCCGTCAACTTACACGCTTCCTTAATCAGACATTCCACCCTCAAACACTCCATACACCGAAAGGTGAATCCGTCATCTTTGGTCTCTGCCCATGATTTTGGACAGCCAGACAACGCAAAATCCACCCAGCTCTGGCAGTCGTTGCAAAGTAAGTGTCGTTTTGCCCTGAGTTGCCGCTTGCAAGGTGCCATATCAGAATTTATTCATGTTCAAAATAGTTTTATATAGTCTTTGAAAAGACTTTTCTGTGTACAATTTACACCAGATTGTTTAGATTATAGTTAATTATATTTGTTAACACACAGTGACACACCGTGCTTTACCTAGTTACGATGTCGATGACAATGTATTCAAGTTAGGCTTAGATACAAGGTAGTCTTTACAAAGGCTGTTTCCTGTGTACTAATATACACTTTAAAAGGTTGTTATTTCAGGTTTTAATTACTCATCTAACTACATCGATTATCTCAAATAACGCTATTCTATTGTCGTTCACGTTACGTTAACTTCGCCAGTGACCTACTTTGTAAACAACGTTCCGATTACATTAACGTCCCCAATTACCGCTCGCAAATCGCCTACTTTTAATTTACCCTAGATTACTTCCTCTAGCTAACTTTTAACAAAAAATATTGCTTAATATATATCTATAATTACGTTATGTATGCTATACACTCAATAATATAACTTATCTTGATCAAATATCCTTATATTTTCGCAAGTTTGCTGCACCAAATTCAAACCAATTCACCACCGGAAGTTCCCCAAGAGTTGAATGCATATCAGCAGGTCAAAGCAGGTAAAGCTTATAATTTATCATTATCCAACTTAAATATCAGTTTAACTTATCGATATCTGATAAGTTGACCTGAGGTATTCGTATAAGCTGCAATTGAAACTTAAATAATATAATGATATAATATGAAACTTAAATAATGGGATACAACTTTGTGATCTCCGCATACGATGATGAAACATGTAAGAAAACTAGTATTCCAGCTGCAAACATATACCTAGATACTGCAAAAGAGCGTAAATTACTTATAAAACAACAATGTGATAGTCACTTCTTCATTACATTTTAAACAATCCATTGCTGATGGAGTGCAGTGTGTAATAATACAAAAATGCCCTGGGTTACGCCTCTTGATCCGCGACAGTACGGTTATCTTTGAAGCATCATATCTGATCCATTTGTAATGACAGAAAGACAATTCTGGTATCAAATGAAAGATATTATGCTGCAGAGTGTCATGCATTATTATTTTGATCTTAAAGTGGTCATAGGATCAAAGGAAATTGATATATTTGACAAAAATAATGATGTCATTTATGCGGTCACGAGTGAGAATGGGGTATAGTTATTCTATGCTAATTATGGCACATGCCAGAATATATATATATATATATATATATATATTGAATGCTATTATAATGATCAGCAGATGAAAACCTTAAATTTGACATATTACAAGTACATATTGAGACATATATGACTATACAATGACGATTGTGGTGTGGGTGATTAAATACCACGCGACATTGATGAGAAATACGATATTTCAGGGTACCATCAAAGATAGGTTGGAAATGGGTAGTGAGACCCAACGTTTTCATTGTTACCACTTGAAATCATCTTCATGGAACCCCAAAGCTTAAAAAAACATGGGTTGGTAGAGTTGTGGGGGGTGCACGAGGGGCATATCTGGCCCATGGCCTAACAGATATTGTCCTCTGTGTGTGTTTTAAGTTCCTCACAAATATATCTAGTTGATTGAAATATAATTTCCAAAACATATCTAGAACAATGAAAACGAAATTGTTTTCTTCAAAAAAATGTGGAACACCATTCTCAGTATTGGGGCACCTATGTTCATATATATATTTGTAATTTATTAATGTAGGTTAATTGTTTTATATATCAATCTAATTAGGCTTAATAAATTGTCTAATTCGGTTATTATGATGTGATTTAACTTTTACATTTGAATTTGCGAGAGTCACGCAAATTATGAACTGCACTATCATCCACTAACAGTAGTTTTGGTGCTTCACAATTTTACTAAATTCGATAACTTTAAGCAACTGTAATGAGATCGGTCAAACTGACAAGCAATGTACACAAAATTGAATGTAGAACAACATATTGCAGTGTCGGCTCCAAATATCATAACATCCGACGAGTATGGCGCCTCATTGTGCATGGTGCCCCGGTTTATTTGATATATCAACAGACTGTTAATATTTTAATATATGGTTTCAAACTTACTTCTATAAATTACTTAAATTAATTACGAACCAAAGAGATTTGGCAGTTGTTCCTACATTTTATTTAATTGAAACAAGCGGCAGGCATTGGCAGCCGACCATTCGAGAGCTTTCTGTTACCAAAGATTATTAAGAATCGCAGTCAAACTCAGAGGCGCTGTCATCAACACGACCTGTGGCAACTCCATCACCTGAGCAATATCTACCTCTTCATGTTTCTCAATATTACCAAGTGCTTCGATCCCCAAACCGAAGATTCATAGCCTTACCAAAATGAGTAAATTACCGTACGTTAGGTTCGGGTTCTTTTTTACTATAAAAATCACTATAACAATGTTTATAACGTGCGCGCTTCGTGACCGCCGCGTTTCGCGATAAATTAAATTATGCAATAATAACTTTGAAAACACATTTCTTGAAAACAATTTGGATTGGAAACAGCGTCTTCCGGCGGCCAGTTTTAACGATAAGCTGTTGTATACTGCTGCACAACGTTGCAATTTCCCCAGAAAAATAGGTGGTCACACGGACCATTAACACAAAAACGTTACTGACACGACGGCAAAGTTGGTCAGTGACCACCGGGACAGCAGCGTGGAATTGAATTGCTACAGTGGTGCCACCTAGCGAATGAAACTCATACTAATACAAATTGACGCTGACAGCCATTTTGGATAGTAAAGATTGCAAGTCCCACACCATGTATGGGGGAGGGGGTTCTAGCACTACTCACACATATTGTCTCTCTGGACTTTGCGACGTACAGATGAAGTGGATGCTGTTTGTTATAGGCCAATATGATGCATTACAGGCATAATCATAACCTGTCACGTTTTCAAACAAAGGTTATCTATACAAGTCACAATAAAAATATATTTCTTACGATTGTGGTCTCGGATTCATATAACTGTATTTTCGTACGATGATATACTTGTACATAATTTTTTCGTTTTCAAGAATTTGATCTGCTAACAAAACACCATTCCACATTGATATGGCACACGTACATCAAAATGGCCTTTAAATAGCGTTTTTGCGGAAATAACAATGCCAAGACCAAACTTTAACCGTCGCCTTAATCTACTTAATCTAATTAATGGTAACTTCGTTGTTTGGTGTGCCTCCTTCGTATGTCTTTGTAATAATTCCATTTCGTCAACTATCTTTTGTTTTATTTCGGCGCATTAATGTACGATGTGTTGCCTTTTGTGCTTCTTGCAAGATATTCTGCATCTTTGGGTGAAATATTTTCAATGGTAAAGATATTTGTCTCGTTTTTTTCACTCGGTGTTATTTACCTTCGGATATTCCTGGCGCGTGACATGACTATTTGTAATACATTATAGAGCGCTAATTGGAAATACGATTAGGTGTGTCATATATATAATAAATATATATATATATATATAATAAAAATATTTATTTTTAGCATGTGTGGCCTATATCATGCTTCTTTTCGATTGATCATACTCGGTGATTGTAATGTACTAATTGGTTTTCTTCCTCGCCCATAAATATTATGTTTTTTCTACAGTACGCTATTGGGCAATAGGTCTTCGCATATATGATGGTTGTGGCTGCGTTTGCAGGTCGCGTACGGATGCCACAGCTGTTATCGATAGTATTCCATACACGCATGGACGCACCAACACAGCAGCTGCCCTCAGCTTCTTGTACAATGTCATGTTCCAATCGGGTAACGGTGATCGTTCAAACGCCCCCAACATTGTCGTTATGTTGACGGACGGAGCATCGAACAGCCACAAAGACACGCAGAGAGAGGCTTATAAGGTAGGCAAATGGCGTGTGTAAAGAACGCTATTGTTTTGCAGAATTAAGCGAACGTATGCCTAAAAATTGACAGAATCGAGTGAAAATATAAGGAATAGTATCAAGGATTCGATTTTATTGCTTGAATATATAAAACGTGTTGTTATGGAATCCACAGAGGAGGGAAACGAAGAACATGAAACCACCTGGAAATTTGTTTTAAAGACTAGCCGAGTTCTCCGGCTTTGCACGGGATAAAAACCATTATCCAAATAAAGCCACGTCTATGTCAATGGATCAAACAATCTTATGCACTGAAATGTGCCCCACTCTCACATCATTTGCACTCAAACCTAATCTAATCTATTGTTGGTTTAATTATGAATACTGAGTTTTACTGACCCAACTCCAAATGCCCAACACTTGAAACCCACCCATCCACACAATGCAGTGCATTTTAAACTGGGTCCATCCCAAATTCCTGCAGCCTATGCCTTGATAAATTGTAACTGGTTACAGTCCTAGTTTTAGGACAACTTTGGCCTCTACATCAGCTGAATTTCACCTTTTGGCACGGTTACCCCCGAGTCAGCCAATACAATCGTAATTTCCCCTTCATTTTAGATACCATGCAAGACAAAGGGACATTTAAAAAATAATATTAATTAGTATAATATAAAATTAGCTATGTATACTGGCTTTCTAACACTTAAGTAAAAACGTATGAAAAGGAATATTTTACAGGTCAAAGTATCTGTGTGTGGTTGAAGTTGCATCTTCATAAGCTTTGAGATGCGAGGCTTTGTCACAATTTGAGCACATCACATGTCATCATGTAGATCCAGTATATTTATCACAGTTAGAGCACATCGCATGTCATAAGGTAGATTCAGTATATTTGTTACAGTTAGAACAGATCACATGTCATCATGTAGATCCAGTATATTTGTCACAGTTAGAGCACATCACATGTCGTGAGGTAGATCGAGTATAATTGTCAAAGTTAGAACACATCACATGTCATCAGGTAGATCGAGTATATTTGTTACAGTTAGAACACATCACATGTCATCAGGTAGATCCAGTATATTTGTCACAGTTAGAACACATCACATGTCGTGAGGTAGATCCAGTATAATTGTCAAAGTTAGAACACATCACATGTCATCAGGTAGATCCAGTATATTTCTTACAGTTAGAACACATCACATGTCATCAGGTAGATCCAGTATATTTGTCACAGTTAGAACACATCACATGTCACCAGGTAGATCCAGTATATTTGTTACAGTTAGAACACATCACATGTCATCAGGTAGATCCAGTATATTTGTTACAGTTAGAACATCTCACATGTCATCAGGTAGATCCAGTATATATGTTACAGTTTGAACACATCAAATGTCAACAGGTAGATCCAGTATATTTGTCACAGTTAGAAGACATCACATGTCATCAGGTAGATCCAGTATATTTGTTACAGTTAGAAAACATCACATGTCATCAGGTAGATCCAGTATATTTGTTACAGTTAGAACACATCACATGTCATCAGGTAGATCCAGTATATTTGTCACAGTTAGAACACATCACATGTCACCAGGTAGATCCAGTATATTTGTTACAGTTAGAACACATCACAAGTCATCAGGTAGATCCAGTATATTTGTTACAGTTAGAACATATCACATGTCATCAGGTAGATCCAGGATATATGTTACAGTTTGAACACATCAAATGTCATCAGGTAGATCCAGTATATTTGTCACAGTTAGAAGACATCACATGTCATCAGGTAGATCCAGTATATTTGTTACAGTTAGAACACATCACATATCATCAGGTAGATCCAGTATATTTGTCACAGTTAGAACACATCACATGTCATCAGGTAGATCCAGTATATTTGTTACAGTTAGAACACATCACATGTCATCAGGTAGATCCAGTATATTTGTCACAGTTAGAACACATCACTTGTCACCAGGTAGAACCAGTATATTTGTTACAGTTAGAAGACATCACATATCATCAGGTAGATCCAGTATATTTGTTACAGTTAGAAGACATCACATGTCATCAGGTAGATCCAGTATATTTGTTACAGTTAGAACACATCACATGTCATCAGGTAGATCCAGTATATTTGTTACAGTTAGAATACATCACATGTCATCAGGTAGATCCAGTGTATTTGTCACAGTTAGAACACATCACATGTCACCAGGTAGATCCAGTATATTTGTTACAGTTAGAACACATCACAAGTCATCAGGTAGATCCAGTATATTTGTTACAGTTAGAACATATCACATGTCATCAGGTAGATCCAGGATATATGTTACAGTTTGAACACATCAAATGTCATCAGGTAGATCCAGTATATTTGTCACAGTTAGAAGACATCACATGTCATCAGGTAGATCCAGTATATTTGTTACAGTTAGAACACATCACATGTCATCAGGTAGATCCAGTATATTTGTCACAGTTAGAACAAATCACATGTCATCAGGTAGATCCAGTATATTTTTCACAGTTAGAACACATCACATGTCATCAGGTAGATCCAGTATAACTGTCAGAGTTAGAACACATCACATGTCATCAGGTAGATCCAGTATATTTGTTACAGTTAGAACACATCACATGTCATCAGGTAGATCCAGTATATTTGTCACAGTTAGAACACATCACTTGTCACCAGGTAGAACCAGTATATTTGTTACAGTTAGAACACATCACATATCATCAGGTAGATCCAGTATATTTGTTACAGTTAGAACATATCACATGTCATCAGGTAGATCGAGTATATATGTTACATTTTGAAAACATCAAATGTCATCAGGTAGATCCAGTATAATTGTCAAAGTTAGAACACATCACATGTCATCAGGTAGATCCAGTATATTTGTTACAGTTAGAACACATCACATGTCATCAGGTAAATCCAGTATATTTGTCACAGTTAGAACACATCACATGTCACCAGGTAGATCCAGTATATTTGTTACAGTTAGAACACATCACATGTCATCAGGTAGATCCAGTATATTTGTTACAGTTAGAACACATCACATGTCATCAGGTAGATCCAGTATATTTGTTACAGTTAGAACACATCACATGTCATCAGGTAGATCCAGTATATTTGTCACAGTTAGAACACATCACATGTCACCAGGTAGATCCAGTATATTTGTTACAGTTAGAACACATCACAAGTCATCAGGTAGATCCAGTATATTTGTTACAGTTAGAACATATCACATGTCATCAGGTAGATCCAGTATATATGTTACAGTTTGAACACATCAAATGTCATCAGGTAGATCCAGTATATTTGTCACAGTTAGAAGACATCACATGTCATCAGGTAGATCCAGTATATTTGTTACAGTTAGAACACATCACATGTCATCAGGTAGATCCAGTATATTTGTCACAGTTAGAACACATCACATGTCATCAGGTAGATCCAGTATATTTGTCACAGTTAGAACACATCACATGTCATCAGGTAGATCCAGTATAACTGTCACAGTTAGAACACATCACATGTCATCAGGTAGATCCAGTATATTTGTTACAGTTAGAACACATCACATGTCATCAGGTAGATCCAGTATATTTGTCACAGTTAGAACACATCACTTGTCACCAGGTAGATCCAGTATATTTGTTACAGTTAGAACACATCACATATCATCAGGTAGATCCAGTATATTTGTTACAGTTAGAACATATCACATGTCATCAGGTAGGTCGAGTATATATATGTTACATTTTGAAAACATCAAATGTCATCAGGTAGATCCAGTATATTTGTCACAGTTAGAAGACATCACATGTCATCAGGTAGATCCAGTATATTTGTTACAGTTAGAACACATCACATGTCATCAGGTAGATCCAGTATATTTGTCACAGTTAGAACACATCGCATGTCATCAGGTAGATCCAGTATATTTTTCACAGTTAGAACACATCGCATGTCATCAGGTAGATCCAGTATAACTGTCACAGTTAGAACACATCACATGTCATCAGGTAGATCCAGTATAACTGTCACAGCTAGAACACATCACATGTCATCAGGTAGATCCAGTATATTTGTCACTGTTAGAACACATCACATGACATCAGGTAGATCCAGTATATTTGTTACAGATAGAGCACATCACATGTCATTAGGTAGATCCAGTATATATTTTACAGTTACAACACATCACATGTCATCAGGTAGATACAGTGTATTTGTTACAGTTAGAGCACATCACATGTCATTAGTTAGATCTAGTATATATTTTACAGTTAGAACACATCACATGTCATCAGATAGATCCAGTATATGTGTTACAGTTAGAGCACATCACATGTCATCAGGTAGATCCAGTAAATTTGTCACAGTTAGAGCACATCACATGTCATCAGGTAGGTCCAGTATATTTGTCACAGTTAGAACAGATCACATGTCATCAGGTAGATCCAGTATATTTTTCACAGTTAGAGCACATCACATGTCATCAGGTAGATCCAGTATATTTGTCACAGTTAGAGCACATCACATGTCATCAGGTAGACCCAGTATATTTTTCATAGTTAGAGCACTTCACATGTCATCAGGTAGACCCAGTATATTTGTCACAGTTAGAACACATCACATGTCGTCATGTAGATCCAGTATAATTGTCAACGTCAGAATACATCACATGTCATCAGGTAGATCCAGTATATTTGTTACAGTTATAACACATCACATGTCGTAAGGTAGATCCAGTATATTTGTCACCGTTAGAACACATCACATGTCATCAGGTAGATCTAGTATATTTGTTAAAATTAGAACACATCACGTGTCATCAGGTAGATCCAGTATATATGTCACAGTTAGAACACATCACATGTCATCAGGTAGATCCAGTATATTTGTTACAGTTAGAACACATCACATGTCATCCGGTACAACCAGTATATTTGTCATAGTTAGAATACATCACATGTCATCATGTAGATCCAGTATATTTGTCACAGATAGAACACATCACATGTCATCAGGTAGATCCAGTATATTTGTTACAGTTAGGGTACATCACATGTCGTCAGGTAGATCCAGTATATTTGTCACAGTTAGAACACCTCACATGTCATCATGTAGATCCAGTATATTTGTTACAGATAGAACACCTCACATGTCGTCAAGTAGATCCAGTATATGTGTTACAGTTAGAACTGATAACATGTCATCAGGTAGATCCAGTATATTTGTCACAGTTAGAACACATCAAATGTCATCAGGTAGATCCAGTATATTTGTCACAGTTAGAACACATCACATGTCATCACGTAGATCCAGTATATTTGTCATAGTTAGAACAGATCACATATCATTAAGTAGATCCAGTATATTTGTTACAGTTAGAACACATCAAATGTCATCAGATAGATCCAGTATATTTGTCACAGTTAGAACACACCACATGTCATGAGGTAGATCCAGTATATTTGTTACAGTTAGAACACATCATATGTCATCACGTAGATCCAGTATATTTATTACAGTTAGAACACATCACATGTCATCAGGTAGATCCAGTATATTTGTCACAGTTAGAACACATCACATGTCATCAGGTAGATCCAGTATATTTGTCACAGTTAGAACACATCACATGTCATCAGGTAGATCCAGTATATTTGTCACAGTTAGAACACATCACATGTCATCAGGTAGATGCAGTATATTTGTCACAGTTAGAACACATCACATGTCATCAGGTAGATCCAGTATAACTGTCACAGTTAGAACACATCACATGTCATCAGGTAGATCCAATATATTTGTTACAGTTAGAACACATTACATGTCATCAGGTAGATCCAGTATATTTGTCACAGTTAGAGCAAATCACATGTCATCAGGTAGATCCTGTATATTTGTTACAGTTAGAGCACATCACATGTCATCAGGTAGATCCAGTATATTTGTCACAGTAAGAACAGATCACATTTCTTCAGGTAGATCCAGTATATTTGTCACAGTCAGAACACATCACATGTCATCAGGTAGAACCAATATATTTGTCACAGTTAGAACACATCACATGTCATCAGGTAGATCCAGTATAACTGTCACAGTTAGAACACATCACATGTCGTCAGGTAGATCCAGTATAATTGTCAACGTCAGAATACATCACATGTCATCAGGTAGATCCAGTATATTTGTAACAGTTAGATCGCATCACATGTCGTAAGGTAGATCCAGTATATTTGTCACAGTTAGAACACATCACATGTCATCAGGTAGATCTAGTATATTTGTTAAAATTAGAACACATCACGTGTCATCAGGTAGATCCAGTATATTTGTCACAGTTAGAAAACATCACATGTCATCAGGTAGATCCAGTATATATGTCACAGTTAGAACACATCGCATGTCATCAGGTAGATCCAGTATATTTGTTACAGTTAGAACACATCACATGTCATCAGGTAGATCCAGTATATTTGTCACAGTTATAACACATCCCATGTCATCAGGTAGATGCAGTATATTTGTCACAGTTAGAACAGATCACATGTCATCAGGTAGATCCAGTATATTTTTCACAGTTAGAGCACATCACATGTCATCAGGTAGATCCAGTATATTTGTCACAGTTAGAGCACATCACATGTCATCAGGTAGACCCAGTATATTTTTCATAGTTAGAGCACTTCACATGTCATCAGGTAGACCCAGTATATTTGTCACAGTTAGAACATATCACATGTCGTCAGGTAGATCCAGTATAATTGTCAACGTCAGAATACATCACATGTCATCAGGTAGATCCAGTATATTTTTCACAGTTAGAGCACATCACATGTCATCAGGTAGATCCAGTATATTTGTCACAGTTAGAGCACATCACATGTCATCAGGTAGACCCAGTATATTTTTCATAGTTAGAGCACTTCACATGTCATCAGGTAGACCCAGTATATTTGTCACAGTTAGAACACATCACATGTCGTCATGTAGATCCAGTATAATTGTCAACGTCAGAATACATCACATGTCATCAGGTAGATCCAGTATATTTGTTACAGTTAGAACACATCACATGTCGTAAGGTAGATCCAGTATATTTGTCACCGTTAGAACACATCACATGTCATCAGGTAGATCTAGTATATTTGTTAAAATTAGAACACATCACGTGTCATCAGGTAGATCCAGTATATATGTCACAGTTAGAACACATCACATGTCATCAGGTAGATCCAGTATATTTGTTACAGTTAGAACACATCACATGTCATCCGGTACAACCAGTATATTTGTCACAGTTAGAATACATCACATGTCATCAGGTAGATCCAGTATATTTGTTACAGATAGAGCACATCACATGTCATTAGGTAGATCCAGTATATATTTTACAGTTACAACACATCACATGTCATCAGGTAGATACAGTGTATTTGTTACAGTTAGAGCACATCACATGTCATTAGTTAGATCTAGTATATATTTTACAGTTAGAACACATCACATGTCATCAGATAGATCCAGTATATGTGTTACAGTTAGAGCACATCACATGTCATCAGGTAGATCCAGTAAATTTGTCACAGTTAGAGCACATCACATGTCATCAGGTAGGTCCAGTATATTTGTCACAGTTAGAACAGATCACATGTCATCAGGTAGATCCAGTATATTTTTCACAGTTAGAGCACATCACATGTCATCAGGTAGATCCAGTATATTTGTCACAGTTAGAGCACATCACATGTCATCAGGTAGACCCAGTATATTTTTCATAGTTAGAGCACTTCACATGTCATCAGGTAGACCCAGTATATTTGTCACAGTTAGAACACATCACATGTCGTCATGTAGATCCAGTATAATTGTCAACGTCAGAATACATCACATGTCATCAGGTAGATCCAGTATATTTGTTACAGTTATAACACATCACATGTCGTAAGGTAGATCCAGTATATTTGTCACCGTTAGAACACATCACATGTCATCAGGTAGATCTAGTATATTTGTTAAAATTAGAACACATCACGTGTCATCAGGTAGATCCAGTATATATGTCACAGTTAGAACACATCACATGTCATCAGGTAGATCCAGTATATTTGTTACAGTTAGAACACATCACATGTCATCCGGTACAACCAGTATATTTGTCATAGTTAGAATACATCACATGTCATCATGTAGATCCAGTATATTTGTCACAGATAGAACACATCACATGTCATCAGGTAGATCCAGTATATTTGTTACAGTTAGGGTACATCACATGTCGTCAGGTAGATCCAGTATATTTGTCACAGTTAGAACACCTCACATGTCATCATGTAGATCCAGTATATTTGTTACAGATAGAACACCTCACATGTCGTCAAGTAGATCCAGTATATGTGTTACAGTTAGAACTGATAACATGTCATCAGGTAGATCCAGTATATTTGTCACAGTTAGAACACATCAAATGTCATCAGGTAGATCCAGTATATTTGTCACAGTTAGAACACATCACATGTCATCACGTAGATCCAGTATATTTGTCATAGTTAGAACAGATCACATATCATTAAGTAGATCCAGTATATTTGTTACAGTTAGAACACATCAAATGTCATCAGATAGATCCAGTATATTTGTCACAGTTAGAACACACCACATGTCATGAGGTAGATCCAGTATATTTGTTACAGTTAGAACACATCATATGTCATCACGTAGATCCAGTATATTTATTACAGTTAGAACACATCACATGTCATCAGGTAGATCCAGTATATTTGTCACAGTTAGAACACATCACATGTCATCAGGTAGATCCAGTATATTTGTCACAGTTAGAACACATCACATGTCATCAGGTAGATCCAGTATATTTGTCACAGTTAGAACACATCACATGTCATCAGGTAGATCCAGTATATTTGTCACAGTTAGAACACATCACATGTCATCAGGTAGATGCAGTATATTTGTCACAGTTAGAACACATCACATGTCATCAGGTAGATCCAGTATAACTGTCACAGTTAGAACACATCACATGTCATCAGGTAGATCCAATATATTTGTTACAGTTAGAACACATTACATGTCATCAGGTAGATCCAGTATATTTGTCACAGTTAGAGCAAATCACATGTCATCAGGTAGATCCTGTATATTTGTTACAGTTAGAGCACATCACATGTCATCAGGTAGATCCAGTATATTTGTCACAGTAAGAACAGATCACATTTCTTCAGGTAGATCCAGTATATTTGTCACAGTCAGAACACATCACATGTCATCAGGTAGAACCAATATATTTGTCACAGTTAGAACACATCACATGTCATCAGGTAGATCCAGTATAACTGTCACAGTTAGAACACATCACATGTCGTCAGGTAGATCCAGTATAATTGTCAACGTCAGAATACATCACATGTCATCAGGTAGATCCAGTATATTTGTAACAGTTAGATCGCATCACATGTCGTAAGGTAGATCCAGTATATTTGTCACAGTTAGAACACATCACATGTCATCAGGTAGATCTAGTATATTTGTTAAAATTAGAACACATCACGTGTGATCAGGTAGATCCAGTATATTTGTCACAGTTAGAAAACATCACATGTCATCAGGTAGATCCAGTATATATGTCACAGTTAGAACACATCGCATGTCATCAGGTAGATCCAGTATATTTGTTACAGTTAGAACACATCACATGTCATCAGGTAGATCCAGTATATTTGTCACAGTTATAACACATCCCATGTCATCAGGTAGATGCAGTATATTTGTCACAGTTAGAACAGATCACATGTCATCAGGTAGATCCAGTATATTTTTCACAGTTAGAGCACATCACATGTCATCAGGTAGATCCAGTATATTTGTCACAGTTAGAGCACATCACATGTCATCAGGTAGACCCAGTATATTTTTCATAGTTAGAGCACTTCACATGTCATCAGGTAGACCCAGTATATTTGTCACAGTTAGAACATATCACATGTCGTCAGGTAGATCCAGTATAATTGTCAACGTCAGAATACATCACATGTCATCAGGTAGATCCAGTATATTTTTCACAGTTAGAGCACATCACATGTCATCAGGTAGATCCAGTATATTTGTCACAGTTAGAGCACATCACATGTCATCAGGTAGACCCAGTATATTTTTCATAGTTAGAGCACTTCACATGTCATCAGGTAGACCCAGTATATTTGTCACAGTTAGAACACATCACATGTCGTCATGTAGATCCAGTATAATTGTCAACGTCAGAATACATCACATGTCATCAGGTAGATCCAGTATATTTGTTACAGTTAGAACACATCACATGTCGTAAGGTAGATCCAGTATATTTGTCACCGTTAGAACACATCACATGTCATCAGGTAGATCTAGTATATTTGTTAAAATTAGAACACATCACGTGTCATCAGGTAGATCCAGTATATATGTCACAGTTAGAACACATCACATGTCATCAGGTAGATCCAGTATATTTGTTACAGTTAGAACACATCACATGTCATCCGGTACAACCAGTATATTTGTCACAGTTAGAATACATCACATGTCATCATGTAGATCCAGTATATTTGTCACAGATAGAACACATCACATGTCATCAGGTAGATCCAGTATATTTGTTACATTTAGGGTACATCACATGTCGTCAGGTAGATCCAGTATATTTGTCACAGTTAGAACACCTCACATGTCATCATGTAGATCCAGTATATTTGTTACAGATAGAACACCTCACATGTCGTCAAGTAGATCCAGTATATGTGTTACAGTTAGAACTGATCACATGTCATCAGGTAGATCCAGTATATTTGTCACAGTTAGAACACATCAAATGTCATCAGGTAGATCCAGTATATTTGTCACAGTTAGAACACATCACATGTCATCACGTAGATCCAGTATATTTGTCATAGTTAGAACAGATCACATATCATTAAGTAGATCCAGTATATTTGTTACAGTTAGAACACATCAAATGTCATCAGGTAGATCCAGTATATTTGTCACAGTTAGAACACATCACATGTCATGAGGTAGATCCAGTATATTTGTTACAGTTAGAACACATCATATGTCATCACGTAGATCCAGTATATTTATTACAGTTAGAACACATCACATGTCATCAGGTAGATCCAGTATATTTGTCACAGTTAGAACACATCACATGTCACCAGGTAGATCCAGTATATTTGTCACAGTTAGAACACATCACATGTCATCAGGTAGATGCAGTATATTTGTCACAGTTAGAACACATCACATGTCATCAGGTAGATCCAGTATAACTGTCACAGTTAGAAAACATCACATGTCATCAGGTAGATCCAATATATTTGTTACAGTTAGAACACATTACATGTCATCAGGTAGATCCAGTATATTTGTCACAGTTAGAGCAAATCACATGTCATCAGGTAGATCCTGTATATTTGTTACAGTTAGAGCACATCACATGTCATCAGGTAGATCCAGTATATTTTTCACAGTAAGAACAGATCACATTTCTTCAGGTAGATCCAGTATATTTGTCACAGTCAGAACACATCACATGTCATCAGGTAGAACCAACATATTTGTCACAGTTAGAACACATCACATGTCATCAGGTAGATCCAGTATAACTGTCACAGTTAGAACACATCACATGTCGTCAGGTAGATCCAGTATAATTGTAAACGTCAGAATACATCACATGTCATCAGGTAGATCCAGCATATTTGTAACAGTTAGATCGCATCACATGTCGTAAGGTAGATCCAGTATATTTGTCACAGTTAGAACACATCACATGTCATCAGGTAGATCTAGTATATTTGTTAAAATTAGAACACATCACGTGTCATCAGGTAGATCCAGTATATTTGTCACAGTTAGAAAACATCACATGTCATCAGGTAGATCCAGTATATTTGTCACAGTTAGAACACTTCACATGTCATCAGGTAGATGCAGTATATTTGTCACAGTTAGAACACATCACATGTCATCAGGTAGATCCAGTATAACTGTCACAGTTAGAACACATCACATGTCATCAGGTAGATCCAATATAATTGTTACAGTTAGAACACATTACATGTCATCAGGTAGATCCAGTATATTTGTCACAGTTAGAGCAAATCACATGTTATCAGGTAGATCCAGTATATTTGTTACAGTTAGAGCACATCACATGTCATCAGGTAGATCCAGTATATTTGTCACAGTAAGAACAGATCACATTTCTTCAGGTAGATCCAGTATATTTGTCACAGTCAGAACACATCACATGTCATCAGGTAGAACCAATATATTTATCACAGTTAGAACACATCACATGTCATCAGGTAGATCCAGTATAACTGTCACAGTTAGAACACATCACATGTCGTCAGGTAGATCCAGTATAATTGTCAACGTCAGAATACATCACATGTCATCAGGTAGATCCAGTATATTTGTAACAGTTAGATCGCATCACATGTCGTAAGGTAGATCCAGTATATTTGTCACAGTTAGAACACATCACATGTCATCAGGTAGATCTAGTATATTTGTTAAAATTAGAACACATCACGTGTCATCAGGTAGATCCACTATAATTGTCACAGTTAGAAAACATCACATGTCATCAGGTAGAACCAGTATATATGTCACAGTTAGAACACATCACATGTCATCAGGTAGATCCAGTATACTTGTTACAGTTAGAACACATCACATGTCATCCGGTAGAACCAGTATATTTGTCACAGTTAGAATACATCACATGTCATCATGTAGATCCAGTATATTTGTCAGAGATAGAACACATCACATGTCATCAGGTAGATCCAGTATATTTGTCACAGTTAGAACACATCCCATGTCATCAGGTAGATGCAGTATATTTGTCACAGTTAGAACAGATCACATGTCATCAGGTAGATCCAGTATATTTTTCACAGTTAGAGCACATCACATGTCATCAGGTAGATCCAGTATATTTGTCACAGTTAGAGCACATCACATGTCATCAGGTAGACCCAGTATATTTTTCATAGTTAGAGCACTTCACATGTCATCAGGTAGACCCAGTATATTTGTCACAGTTAGAACATATCACATGTCGTCAGGTAGATCCAGTATAATTGTCAACGTCAGAATACATCACATGTCATCAGGTAGATCCAGTATATTTGTTAGAGTTAGAACACATCACATGTCGTAAGGTAGATCCAGTATATTTGTCACAGTTAGAACACATCACATGTCATCAGGTAGATCCAGTATATATGTCACAGTTAGAACACATCACATGTCATCAGGTAGATCCAGTATATTTGTTACAGTTAGAACACATCACATGTCATTAGGTAAATCCAGTATATTTGTTACAGTTAGAGCACATCACATGTCATCAGGTAGATCCAGTATATTTGTTACAGTTAGAACACATCACATGTCATCAGGTAGATCCAGTGTATTTGTCACAGTTAGAACACATCACATGTCACCAGGTAGATCCAGTATATTTGTTACAGTTAGAACACATCACAAGTCATCAGGTAGACCCAGTATATTTGTTACAGTTAGAACATATCACATGTCATCAGGTAGATCCAGTATATGTGTTACAGTTTGAACACATCAAATGTCAACAGGTAGATCCAATATATTTGTCACAGTTAGAAGACATCACATGTCATCAGGTAGATCCAGTATATTTGTTACAGTTAGAACACATCACATGTCATCAGGTAGATCCAGTATATTTGTTACAGTTAGAACACATCACATGTCATCAGGTAGATCCAGTGTATTTGTCACAGTTAGAACACATCACATGTCACCAGGTAGATCCAGTATATTTGTTACAGTTAGAACACATCACAAGTCATCAGGTAGATCCAGTATATTTGTTACAGTTAGAACATATCACATGTCATCAGGTAGATCCAGGATATATGTTACAGTTTGAACACATCAAATGTCATCAGGTAGATCCAGTATATTTGTCACAGTTAGAAGACATCACATGTCATCAGGTAGATCCAGTATATTTGTTACAGTTAGAACACATCACATGTCATCAGGTAGATCCAGTATATTTGTCACAGTTAGAACACATCACATGTCATCAGGTAGATCCAGTATATTTTTCACAGTTAGAACACATCACATGTCATCAGGTAGATCCAGTATATTTGTCACAGTTAGAACACATCACATGTCATCAGGTAGATCCAGTATATTTGTTACAGTTAGAACACATCACATGTCATCAGGTAGATCCAGTATATTTGTCACAGTAAGAACAGATCACATTTCTTCAGGTAGATCCAGTATATTTGTCACAGTCAGAACACATCACATGTCATCAGGTAGAACCAATATATTTGTCACAGTTAGAACACATCACATGTCATCAGGTAGATCCAGTATAACTGTCACAGTTAGAACACATCACATGTCGTCAGGTAGATCCAGTATAATTGTCAACGTCAGAATACATCACATGTCATCAGGTAGATCCAGTATATTTGTAACAGTTAGATCGCATCACATGTCGTAAGGTAGATCCAGTATATTTGTCACAGTTAGAACACATCACATGTCATCAGGTAGATCTAGTATATTTGTTAAAATTAGAACACATCACGTGTCATCAGGTAGATCCACTATATTTGTCACAGTTAGAAAACATCACATGTCATCAGGTAGATCCAGTATATATGTCACAGTTAGAACACATCACATGTCATCAGGTAGATCCAGTATATTTGTTACAGTTAGAACACATCACATGTCATCCGGTAGAACCAGTATATTTGTCACAGTTAGAATACATCACATGTCATCATGTAGATCCAGTATATTTGTCAGAGATAGAACACATCACATGTCATCAGGTAGATCCAGTATATTTGTCACAGTTAGAACACATCCCATGTCATCAGGTAGATGCAGTATATTTGTCACAGTTAGAACAGATCACATGTCATCAGGTAGATCCAGTATATTTTTCACAGTTAGAGCACATCACATGTCATCAGGTAGATCCAGTATATTTGTCACAGTTAGAGCACATCACATGTCATCAGGTAGACCCAGTATATTTTTCATAGTTAGAGCACTTCACATGTCATCAGGTAGACCCAGTATATTTGTCACAGTTAGAACATATCACATGTCGTCAGGTAGATCCAGTATAATTGTCAACGTCAGAATACATCACATGTCATCAGGTAGATCCAGTATATTTGTTAGAGTTAGAACACATCACATGTCGTATGGTAGATCCAGTATATTTGTCACAGTTAGAACACATCACATGTCATCAGGTAGATCTAGTATATTTGTTAAAATTAGAACACATCACGTGTCATCAGGTAGATCCAGTATATTTGTCACAGTTAGAACACATCACATGTCATCAGGTAGATCCAGTATATATGTCACAGTTAGAACACATCACATGTCATCAGGTAGATCCAGTATATTTGTTACAGTTAGAACACATCACATGTCATTAGGTAAATCCAGTATATTTGTTACAGTTAGAGCACATCACATGTCATCAGGTAGATCCAGTATATTTGTTACAGTTAGAACACATCACATGTCATCAGGTAGATCCAGTGTATTTGTCACAGTTAGAACACATCACATGTCACCAGGTAGATCCAGTATATTTATTACAGTTAGAACACATCACAAGTCATCAGGTAGATCCAGTATATTTGTTACAGTTAGAACATATCACATGTCATCAGGTAGATCCAGGATATATGTTACAGTTTGAACACATCAAATGTGATCAGGTAGATCCAGTATATTTGTCACAGTTAGAAGACATCACATGTCATCAGGTAGATCCAGTATATTTGTTACAGTTAGAACACATCACATGTCATCAGGTAGATCCAGTATATTTGTCACAGTTAGAACACATCACATGTCATCAGGTAGATCCAGTATATTTTTCACAGTTAGAACACATCACATGTCATCAGGTAGATCCAGTATAACTGTCACAGTTAGAACACATCACATGTCATCAGGTAGATCCAGTATATTTGTTACAGTTAGAACACATCACATGTCATCAGGTAGATCCAGTATATTTGTCACAGTTAGAACACATCACTTGTCACCAGGTAGAACCAGTATATTTGTTACAGTTAGAACACATTACATATCATCAGGTAGATCCAGTATATTTGTTACAGTTAGAACATATCACATGTCATCAGGTAGATCGAGTATATATGTTACATTTTGAAAACATCAAATGTCATCAGGTAGATCCAGTATAATTGTCAAAGTTAGAACACATCACATGTCATCAGGTAGATCCAGTATATTTGTTACAGTTAGAACACATCACATGTCATCAGGTAGATCCAGTATATTTGTCACAGTTAGAACACATCACATGTCACCAGGTAGATCCAGTATATTTGTTACAGTTAGAACACATCACATGTCATCAGGTAGATCCAGTATATTTGTTACAGTTAGAACATATCACATGTCATCAGGTAGATCCAGTATATATGTTACAGTTTGAACACATCAAATGTCAACAGGTAGATCCAGTATATTTGTCACAGTTAGAAGACATCACATGTCATCAGGTAGATCCAGTATATTTGTTACAGTTAGAACACATCAGATGTCATCAGGTAGATCCAGTATATTTGTTACAGTTAGAACACATCACATGTCATCAGGTAGATCCAGTATATTTGTCACAGTTAGAACACATCACATGTCACCAGGTAGATCCAGTATATTTGTTACAGTTAGAACACATCACAAGTCATCAGGTAGATCCAGTATATTTGTTACAGTTAGAACATATCACATGTCATCAGGTAGATCCAGTATATATGTTACAGTTTGAACACATCAAATGTCATCAGGTAGATCCAGTATATTTGTCACAGTTAGAAGACATGACATGTCATCAGGTAGATCCAGTATATTTGTTACAGTTAGAACACATCACATGTCATCAGGTAGATCCAGTATATTTGTCACAGTTAGAACACATCACATGTCATCAGGTAGATCCAGTATATTTTTCACAATTAGAACACATCACATGTCATCAGGTAGATCCAGTATAACTGTCACAGTTAGAACACATCACATGTCATCAGGTAGATCCAGTATATTTGTTACAGTTAGAACACATCACATGTCATCAGGTAGATCCAGTATATTTGTCACAGTTAGAACACATCACTTGTCACCAGGTAGATCCAGTATATTTGTTACAGTTAGAACACATCACATATCATCAGGTAGATCCAGTATATTTGTTACAGTTAGAACATACCACATGTCATCAGGTAGATCGAGTATATATGTTACATTTTGAAAACATCAAATGTCATCAGGTAGATCCAGTATATTTGTCACAGTTAGAAGACATCACATGTCATCAGGTAGATCCAGTATATTTGTTACAGTTAGAACACATCACATGTCATCAGGTAGATCCAGTATATTTGTCACAGTTAGAACACATCGCATGTCATCAGGTAGATCCAGTATATTTTTCACAGTTAGAACACATCGCATGTCATCAGGTAGATCCAGTATAACTGTCACAGTTAGAACACATCACATGTCATCAGGTAGATCCAGTATAACTGTCACAGCTAGAACACATCACATGTCATCAGGTAGATCCAGTATATTTGTCACTGTTAGAACACATCACATGACATCAGGTAGATCCAGTATATTTGTTACAGATAGAGCACATCACATGTCATTAGGTAGATCCAGTATATATTTTACAGTTACAACATATCTCATGTCATCAGGTAGATACAGTATATTTGCTACAGTTAGAGCACATCACATGTCATTAGTTAGATCTAGTATATATTTTACAGTTAGAACACATCACATGTCATCAGATAGATCCAGTATATGTGTTACAGTTAGAGCACATCACATGTCATCAGGTAGATCCAGTATATTTGTCACAGTTAGATCACATCACATGTCATCAGGTAGGTCCAGTATATTTGTCACAGTTAGAACATATCACATGTCATCAGGTAGATCCAGTATATTTTTCACAGTTAGAGCACATCACATGTCATCAGGTAGATCCAGTATATTTGTCACAGTTAGAGCACATCACATGTCATCAGGTAGACCCAGTATATTTTTCATAGTTAGAGTACTTCACATGTCATCAGGTAGACCCAGTATATTTGTCACAGTTAGAACACATCACATGTCGTCATGTAGATCCAGTATAATTGTCAACGTCAGAATACATCACATGTCATCAGGTAGATCCAGTATATTTGTTACAGTTAGAACACATCACATGTCGTAAGGTAGATCCAGTATATTTGTCACCGTTAGAACACATCACATGTCATCAGGTAGATCTAGTATATTTGTTAAAATTAGAACACATCACGTGTCATCAGGTAGATCCAGTATATATGTCACAGTTAGAACACATCACATGTCATCAGGTAGATCCAGTATATTTGTTACAGTTAGAACACATCACATGTCATCCGGTACAACCAGTATATTTGTCACAGTTAGAATACATCACATGTCATCATGTAGATCCAGTATATTTGTCACAGATAGAACACATCACATGTCATCAGGTAGATCCAGTATATTTGTTACAGTTAGGGTACATCACATGTCGTCAGGTAGATCCAGTATATTTGTCACAGTTAGAACACATCACATGTCATCATGTAGATCCAGTATATTTGTTACAGATAGAACACCTCACATGTCGTCAAGTAGATCCAGTATATGTGTTACAGTTAGAACTGATCACATGTCATCAGGTAGATCCAGTATATTTGTCACAGTTAGAACACATCAAATGTCATCAGGTAGATCCAGTATATTTGTCACAGTTAGAACACATCACATGTCATCACGTAGATCCAGTATATTTGTCATAGTTAGAACAGATCACATATCATTATGTAGATCCTGTATATTTGTTACAGTTAGAACACATCAAATGTCATCAGGTAGATCCAGTATATTTGTCACAGTTAGAACACATCACATGTCATGAGGTAGATCCAGTATATTTGTTACAGTTAGAACACATCATATGTCATCACGTAGATCCAGTATATTTATTACAGTTAGAACACATCACATGTCATCAGGTAGATCCAGTATATTTGTCACAGTTAGAACACATCACATGTCATCAGGTAGATCCAGTATATTTGTCACAGTTAGAACACATCACATGTCATCAGGTAGATGCAGTATATTTGTCACAGTTAGAACACATCACATGTCATCAGGTAGATCCAGTATAACTGTCACAGTTAGAACACATCATATGTCATCAGGTAGATCCAATATATTTGTTACAGTTAGAACACATTACATGTCATCAGGTAGATCCAGTATATTTGTCACAGTTAGAGCAAATCACATGTCATCAGGTAGATCCTGTATATTTGTTACAGTTAGAGCACATCACATGTCATCAGGTAGATCCAGTATATTTGTCACAGTAAGAACAGATCACATTTCTTCAGGTAGATCCAGTATATTTGTCACAGTCAGAACACATCACATGTCATCAGGTAGAACCAATATATTTGTCACAGTTAGAACACATCACATGTCATCAGGTAGATGCAGTATAACTGTCACAGTTAGAACACATCACATGTCGTCAGGTAGATCCAGTATAATTGTCAACGTCAGAATGCATCACATGTCATCAGGTAGATCCAGTATATTTGTAACAGTTAGATCGCATCACATGTCGTAAGGTAGATCCAGTATATTTGTCACAGTTAGAACACATCACATGTCATCAGGTAGATCTAGTATATTTGTTAAAATTAGAACACATCACGTGTCATCAGGTAGATCCAGTATATTTGTCACAGTTAGAAAACATCACATGTCATCAGGTAGATCCAGTATATATGTCACAGTTAGAACACATCACATGTCATCAGGTAGATCCAGTATATTTGTTACAGTTAGAACACATCACATGTCATCCGGTAGAACCAGTATATTTGTCACAGTTAGAATACATCACATGTCAACATGTAGATCCAGTATATTTGTCACAGATAGAACACATCACATTTCATCAGGTAGATCCAGTATATTTGTCACAGTTAGAACACATCCCATGTCATCAGGTAGATGCAGTATATTTGTCACAGTTAGAACAGATCACATGTCATCAGGTAGATCCAGTATATTTTTCACAGTTAGAACACATCACATGTCATCAGGTAGATCCAGTATATTTGTCACAGTTAGAGCACGTCACATGTCATCAGGTAGACCCAGTATATTTTTCATAGTTAGAGCACTTCACATGTCATCAGGTAGACCCAGTATATTTGTCACAGTTAGAACATATCACATGTCGTCAGGTAGATCCAGTATAATTGTCAACGTCAGAATACATCACATGTCATCAGGTAGATCCAGTATATTTGTTAGAGTTAGAACACATCACATGTCGTAAGGTAGATCCAGTATATTTGTCACAGTTAGAACACATCACATGTCATCAGGTAGATCTAGTATATTTGTTAAAATTAGAACACATCACGTGTCATCAGGTAGATCCAGTATATTTGTCACAGTTAGAACACATCACATGTCATCAGGTAGATCCAGTATATATGTCACAGTTAGAACACATCACATGTCATCAGGTAGATCCAGTATATTTGTTACAGTTAGAACACATCACATGTCATTAGGTAGATCCAGTATATTTGTTACAGTTAGAGCACATCACATGTCATTAGGTAGATCCAGTATATATTTTACAGTTAGAACACATCACATGTCATCAGATAAATCCAATATATGTGTTACAGTTAGAGCACATCACATGTCATCAGGTAGATCCAGTATATTTGTCACAGTTAGAACACATCACATTTCTTCAGGTAGATCCAGTATATTTGTCACAGTTAGAACACATCACATGTCATCAGGTAGAACCAGTATATGTTTCACAGATAGAACACATCACATGTCATCAGGTAGATCCAGTATAACTGTCACAGTTAGAACACATCACATGTCATCAGGTAGATCCAGTATAACTGTCACAGTTAGAACACATCACATGTCATCAGGTAGATTCAGTATATTTATCACAGTTAGAACACATCACATTTCATCAGGTAGATCCAGTATATTTGTTACAGTTAGAGCACATCACATGTCATTAGGTAGATCCAGTATATATTTTACAGTTAGAACACATCACATGTCATCAGAGAGATCCAGTATATGTGTTACAGTTAGGGCACATCACATATCATCAGGTAGATTCAGTATATTTATCACAGTTAGAACACATCACATGTCATTAGGTAGATCCAGTATATTTGTCACAGTTAGGGCACATCACATATCATCAGGTAGATCCAGTATATTTGTCACAGTTAGAACACATGACATGTCTTCAGGTAGATCCAATATATTTGTTACAGTTAGAACACATCACATGTCATCAGGTAGATCCAGTATATTTGTCACAGTTAGAGCAAATCACATGTCATCAGGTAGATCCTGTATATTTGTTACAGTTAGAGCACGTCACATGTCATTAGGTAGATCCAGTATATTTGTCACAGTTAGAACACATCACATGTCATCAGGTAGATCCAGTATAACTGTCACAGTTAGAACACATCACATGTCGTCAGGTAGATCCAGTATAATTGTCAACGTCAGAATACATCACATGTCATCAGGTAGATCCAGTATATTTGTTACAGTTAGATCGCATCACATGTCGTAAGGTAGATCCAGTATATTTGTCACAGTTAGAACACATCACATGTCATCAGGTAGATCTAGTATATTTGTTAAAATTAGAACACATCACGTGTCATCAGGTAGATCCAGTATATTTGTCACAGTTAGAACACATAACATGTCATCAGGTAGATGCAGTATATATGTCACAGTTAGAACACATCACATGTCATCAGGTAGATCCAGTATATTTGTTACAGTTAGAACACATCACATGTCATCCGGTAGAACCAGTATATTTGTCACAGTTAGAATACATCACATGTCATCATGTAGATCCAGTACATTTGTCACAGATAGAACACATCACATGTCATCAGGTAGATCCAGTATATTTGTCACAGTTAGAACACATCACATGTCATCAGGTAGATGCAGTATATTTGTCACAGTTATAACACATCACATGCTATCAGGTAGATCCAGTATAACTGTCACAGTTAGAACACATCACATGTCATCAGGTAGATCCAATATATTTGTTACAGTTAGAAAACATCACATGTCATCAGGTAGATCCAGTATATTTGTCACAGTTAGAGCACATCACATGTCATCAGATAGATCCAGTATATTTGTCACAGTTAGAGCACATCACTTGTCATCAGATAGATCCAGTATATTTGTCACAGTTAGAACACATCACATGTCATCAGGTAGATCCAGTATATTTGATACAGTTAGAGCACATCACATGTCATTAGGTAGATCCAGTATATATTTTACAGTTAGAACACATCACATGTCATCAGATAGATCCAATATATGTGTTACAGTTAGAGCACATCACATGTCATCAGGTAGATCCACTATATTTGTCACAGTTAGAACACATCACATTTCTTCAGGTAGCTCCAGTATATTTGTCACAGTTAGAACACATCACATGTCATCAGGTAGAACCAGTATATTTGTCACAGTTAGAACACATCACATGTCATCAGGTAGATCCAGTATAACTGTCACAGTTAGAACATATCACATGTCGTCAGGTAGATCCAGTATAATTGTCAACGTCAGAATACATCACATGTCATCAGGTAGATCCAGTATATTTGTTAGAGTTAGAACACATCACATGTCGTAAGGTAGATCCAGTATATTTGTCACAGTTAGAACACATCACATGTCATCAGGTAGATCTAGTATATTTGTTAAAATTAGAACACATCACGTGTCATCAGTTAGATCCAGTATATTTGTCACAGTTAGAACACATCACATGTCATCAGGTAGATCCAGTATATTTGTTACAGTTAGAACACATCACATGTCACCAGGTAGATCCAGTATATTTGTCACAGTTAGAACACATCACTTGTCACCAGGTAGATCCAGTATATTTGTTACAGTTAGAACACATCACATATCATCAGGTAGATCCAGTATATTTGTTACAGTTAGAACATATCACATGTCATCAGGTAGATCGAGTATATATGTTACATTTTGAAAACATCAAATGTCATCAGGTAGATCCAGTATATTTGTCACAGTTAGAAGACATCACATGTCATCAGGTAGATCCAGTATATTTGTTACAGTTAGAACACATCACATGTCATCAGGTAGATCCAGTATATTTGTCACAGTTAGAACACATCGCATGTCATCAGGTAGATCCAGTATATTTTTCACAGTTAGAACACATCGCATGTCATCAGGTAGGTCCAGTATAACTGTCACAGTTAGAACACATCACATGTCATCAGGTAGATCCAGTATAACTGTCACAGCTAGAACACATCACATGTCATCAGGTAGATCCAGTATATTTGTCACTGTTAGAACACATCACATGTCATCAGGTAGATACAGTATATTTGTTACAGTTAGAGCACATCACATGTCATTAGTTAGATCTAGTATATATTTTACAGTTAGAACACATCACATGTCATCAGATAGATCCAGTATATGTGTTACAGTTAGAGCACATCACATGTCATCAGGTAGATCCAGTATATTTGTCACAGTTAGAGCACATCACATGTCATCAGGTAGGTCCAGTATATTTGTCACAGTTAGAACAGATCACATGTCATCAGGTAGATCCAGTATATTTTTCACAGTTAGAGCACATCACATGTCATCAGGTAGATCCAGTATATTTGTCACAGTTAGAGCACATCACATGTCATCAGGTAGACCCAGTATATTTTTCATAGTTAGAGCACTTCACATGTCATCAGGTAGACCCAGTATATTTGTCACAGTTAGAACACATCACATGTCGTCATGTAGATCCAGTATAATTGTCAACGTCAGAATACATCACATGTCATCAGGTAGATCCAGTATATTTGTCACAGTTAGAACACATCACATTTCTTCAGGTAGCTCCAGTATATTTGTCACAGTTAGAACACATCACATGTCATCAGGTAGAACCAGTATATTTGTCACAGTTAGAACACATCACATGTCATCAGGTAGATCCAGTATAACTGTCACAGTTAGAACATATCACATGTCGTCAGGTAGATCCAGTATAATTGTCAACGTCAGAATACATCACATGTCATCAGGTAGATCCAGTATATTTGTTACAGTTAGAACACATCACATGTCGTAAGGTAGATCCAGTATATTTGTCACCGTTAGAACACATCACATGTCATCAGGTAGATCTAGTATATTTGCTAAAATTAGAACACATCACGTGTCATCAGGTAGATCCAGTATATATGTCACAGTTAGAACACATCACATGTCATCAGGTAGATCCAGTATATTTGTTAGAGTTAGAGCACATCACATGTCATCCGGTACAACCAGTATATTTGTCACAGTTAGAATACATCACATGTCTTCATGTAGATCCAGTATATTTGTCACAGATAGAACACATCACATGTCATCAGGTAGATCCAGTATATTTGTTACAGTTAGGGTATATCACATGTCGTCAGGTAGATCCAGTATATTTGTCACAGTTAGAACACATCACATGTCATCATGTAGATCCAGTATATTTGTTACAGATAGAACACCTCACATGTCATCAAGTAGATCCAGTATATGTGTTACAGTTAGAACTGATCACATGTCATCAGGTAGATCCAGTATATTTGTCACAGTTAGAACACATCAAATGTCATCAGGTAGATCCAGTATATTTGTCACAGTTAGAACACATCACATGTCATCACGTAGATCCAGTATATTTGTCATAGTTAGAACAGATCACATATCATTAAGTAGATCCAGTATATTTGTTACAGTTAGAACACATCAAATGTCATCAGGTAGATCCAGTATATTTGTCACAGTTAGAACACATCACATGTCATGAGGTAGATCCAGTATATTTGTTACAGTTAGAACACATCATATGTCATCACGTAGATCCAGTATATTTATTACAGTTAGAACACATCACATGTCATCAGGTAGATCCAGTATATTTGTCACAGTTAGAACACATCACATGTCATCAGGTAGATCCAGTATATTTGTCACAGTTAGAACACATCACATGTCATCAGGTAGATGCAGTATATTTGTCACAGTTAGAACACATCACATGTCATCAGGTAGATCCAGTATAACTGTCACAGTTAGAACACATCACATGTCATCAGGTAGATCCAATATATTTGTTACAGTTAGAACACATTACATGTCATCAGGTAGATCCAGTATATTTGTCACAGTTAGAGCAAATCACATGTCATCAGGTAGATCCTGTATATTTGTTACAGTTAGAGCACATCACATGTCATCAGGTAGATCCAGTATATTTGTCACAGTAAGAACAGATCACATTTCTTCAGGTAGATCCAGTATATTTGTCACAGTCAGAACACATCACATGTCATCAGGTAGAACCAATATGTTTGTCACAGTTAGAACACATCACATGTCATCAGGTAGATCCAGTATAACTGTCACAGTTAGAACACATCACATGTCGTCAGGTAGATCCAGTATAATTGTCAACGTCAGAATACATCACATGTCATCAGGTAGATCCAGTATATTTGTAACAGTTAGATCGCATCACATGTCGTAAGGTAGATCCAGTATATTTGTCACAGTTAGAACACATCACATGTCATCAGGTAGATCTAGTATATTTGTTAAAATTAGAACACATCACGTGTCATCAGGTAGATCCAGTATATTTGTCACAGTTAGAACACATCACATGTCATCAGGTAGATCCAGTATATTTGTTACAGTTAGAACACATCACATGTCATCCGGTAGAACCAGTATATTTGTCACAGTTAGAATACATCACATGTCATCATGTAGATCCAGTATATTTGTCACAGATAGAACACATCACATGTCATCAGGTAGATCCAGTATATTTGTCACAGTTAGAACACATCCCATGTCATCAGGTAGATGCAGTATATTTGTCGCAGTTAGAACAGATCACATGTCATCAGGTAGATCCAGTATATTTTTCACAGTTAGAGCACATCACATGTCATCAGGTAGATCCTGTATATTTGTCACAGTTAGAGCACATCACATGTCATCAGGTAGACCCAGTATATTTTTCATAGTTAGAGCACTTCACATGTCATCAGGTAGACCCAGTATATTTGTCACAGTTAGAACATATCACATGTCGTCAGGTAGATCCAGTATAATTGTCAACGTCAGAATACATCACATGTCATCAGGTAGATCCAGTATATTTGTTAGAGTTAGAACACATCACATATCGTAAGGTAGATCCAGTATATTTGTCACAGTTAGAACACATCACATGTCATCAGGTAGATCTAGTATATTTGTTAAAATTAGAACACATCACGTGTCATCAGGTAGATCCAGTATATTTGTCACAGTTAGAACTCATCACATGTCATCAGGTAGATCCAGTATATATGTCACAGTTAGAACACATCACATGTCATCAGGTAGATCCAGTATATTTGTTACAGTTATAACACATCACATGTCATTAGGTAGATCCAGTATATTTGTTACAGTTAGAGCACATCACATGTCATTAGGTACATCCAGTATATATTTTACAGTTGGAACACATCACATGTCATCAGATAAATCCAATATATGTGTTACAGTTAGAGCACATCACATGTCATCAGGTAGATCCAGTATATTTGTCACAGTTAGAACACATCACATTTCTTCAGGTAGATCCAGTATATTTGTCACAGTTAGAACACATCACATGTCATCAGGTAGAACCAGTATATGTTTCACAGATAGAACACATCACATGTCATCAGGTAGATCCAGTATAACTGTCACAGTTAGAACACATCACATGTCATCAGGTAGATCCAGTATAACTGTCACAGTTAGAACAAATCACATGTCATCAGGTAGATTCAGTATATTTATCACAGTTAGAACACATCACATTTCATCAGGTAGATCCAGTATATTTGTTACAGTTAGAGCACATCACATGTCATTAGGTAGATCCAGTATATATTTTACAGTTAGAACACATCACATGTCATCAGAGAGATCCAGTATATGTGTTACAGTTAGGGCACATCACATATCATCAGGTAGATTCAGTATATTTATCACAGTTAGAACACATCACATGTCATAAGGTAGATCCAGTATATTTGTCACAGTTAGGGCACATCACATATCATCAGGTAGATCCAGTATATTTGTCACAGTTAGAACACATCACATGTCATCAGGTAGATCCAATATATTTGTTACAGTTAGAACACATCACATGTCATCAGGTAGATCCAGTATATTTGTCACAGTTAGAGCAAATCACATGTCATCAGGTAGATCCTGTATATTTGTTACAGTTAGAGCACGTCACATGTCATTAGGTAGATCCAGTATATTTGTCACAGTTAGAACACATCACATGTCATCAGGTAGATCCGGTATAACTGTCACAGTTAGAACACATCACATGTCGTCAGGTAGATCCAGTATAATTGTCAACGTCAGAATACATCACATGTCATCAGGTAGATCCAGTATTTTTGTTACAGTTAGATCGCATCACATGTCGTAAGGTAGATCCAGTATATTTGTCACAGTTAGAACACATCACATGTCATCAGGTAGATCTAGTATATTTGTTAAAATTAGAACACATCACGTGTCATCAGGTAGATCCAGTATATTTGTCACAGTTAGAACACATAACATGTCATCAGGTAGATCCAGTATATATGTCACAGTTAGAACACATCACATGTCATCAGGTAGATCCAGTATATTTGTTACAGTTAGAACACATCACATGTCATCCGGTAGAACCAGTATATTTGTCACAGTTAGAATACATCACATGTCATCATGTAGATCCAGTACATTTGTCACAGATAGAACACATCACATGTCATCAGGTAGATCCAGTATATTTGTCACAGTTAGAACACATCACATGTCATCAGGTAGATGCAGTATATTTGTCACAGTTATAACACATCACATGCTATCAGGTAGATCCAGTATAACTGTCACAGTTAGAACACATCACATGTCATCAGGTAGATCCAATATATTTGTTACAGTTAGAAAACATCACATGTCATCAGGTAGATCCAGTATATTTGTCACAGTTAGAGCACATCACATGTCATCAGATAGATCCAGTATATTTGTCACAGTTAGAGCACATCACTTGTCATCAGATAGATCCAGTATATTTGTCACAGTTAGAACACATCACATGTCATCAGGTAGATCCAGTATATTTGATACAGTTAGAGCACATCACATGTCATTAGGTAGATCCAGTATATATTTTACAGTTAGAACACATCACATGTCATCAGATAGATCCAATATATGTGTTACAGTTAGAGCACATCACATGTCATCAGGTAGATCCAGTATATTTGTCACAGTTAGAACACATCACATTTCTTCAGGTAGCTCCAGTATATTTGTCACAGTTAGAACACATCACATGTCATCAGGTAGAACCAGTATATTTGTCACAGTTAGAACACATCACATGTCATCAGGTAGATCCAGTATAACTGTCACAGTTAGAACATATCACATGTCGTCAGGTAGATCCAGTATAATTGTCAACGTCAGAATACATCACATGTCATCAGGTAGATCCAGTATATTTGTTAGAGTTAGAACACATCACATGTCGTAAGGTAGATCCAGTATATTTGTCACAGTTAGAACACATCACATGTCATCAGGTAGATCTAGTGTATTTGTTAAAATTAGAACACATCACGTTTCATCAGGTAGATCCAGTATATTTATCACAGTTAAAACACATCACATTTCATCAGGTAGATCCAGTATATTTGTTACAGTTAGAGCACATCACATGTCATTAGGTAGATCCAGTATATATTTTACAGTTAGAACACATCACATGTCATCAGAGAGATCCAGTATATGTGTTACAGTTAGGGCACATCACATATCATCAGGTAGATTCAGTATATTTATCACAGTTAGAACACATCACATGTCATTAGGTAGATCCAGTATATTTGTCACAGTTAGGGCACATCACATATCATCAGGTAGATCCAGTATATTTGTCACAGTTAGAACACATCACATGTCATCAGGTAGATCCAGTATATTTGTAACAGTTAGGGCACATCACATATCATCAGGTAGATCCAGTATATTTGTAACAGTTAGGGCACATCACATATCATCAGGTAGATCCAGTATATTTGTCACAGTTAGGGCACATCACATGTCATCAGGTAGATCCAGTATATTTGTCAACGTTAGAGCACATCACATGTCATCAGGTAGATCCAGTATATTTGTTACAGTTAGAACACATCACATGTCATCAGATAGATCCAGTATATCTGTCACAGTTAGAACACATCACATGTCATCAGGTAGATCCAATATATTTGTTACAGTTAGAACACATCACATGTCGTCAGGTAGATCCAGTATAATTGTCAACGTTAGAATACATCACATGTCATCAGGTAGATCCAGTATATTTGTTACAGTTTGAACACATCACATGTCGTCAGGTAGATCCAGTATATTTGTCACAGTTAGAACACATCACATGTCATCAGGTAGATCTAGTATATTTATTACAGTTAGAACACATCACGTGTCATCAGGTAGATCCAATATATTTGTCACAGTTAGAACACATCACATGTCATCAGGTAGATCCAATATATATGTCATAGTTAGAACACATCACATGTCATTAGGTAGATCCAGTATATATTTTATAGTTAGAACACATCACATGTCATCAGGTAGATCCAATATATGTGTTACAGTTAGAGCACATCACATGTCATTAGGTAGATCCAGGGTATATTTTACAGTTAGAACACATCACATGTCATTAGATAGATCCAGTATATGTGTTACAGTTAGAGCACATCACATGTCATCAGGTATATCCAGTATATTTGTTACAGTTAGAACACTTCACATGTCATCAGGTAGATCCAGTATATTTGTCACAGTTAGAACACATCACATGTCATCAGGTAGATGCAGTATATTTGTCACAGTTATAACACATCACATGTCATCAGGTAGATCCAGTATATCTGTCACAGTTAGAACACATCACATGTCATCAGGTAGATCCAGTATATTTGTCACAGTTAGAACACATCACATGTCATCAGGTAGATCCAATATATTTATTACAGTTAGAGCACATCACATGTCATTAGGTAGATCCAGTATATATTTTACAGTTAGAACACATCACATGTCATCAGATAGATCCAGTATATGTGTTACAGTTAGAGCACATCACATGTCATCAGGTAGATCCAGTATATTAGTCACAGTTAGAGCACATCACATGTCATCAGGTAGATCCATTATATTTGTCACAGTTAGAACACATCACATGTCATCATGTAGATCTAGTGTGTTTGTTACAGTTAGAACACATCACATGTCATCAGGTAGATCTAGTATATTTGTCACAGTTAGAACACATCACATGTCATTAGGTAGATCCAGTATATTTGTTACAGTTAGAACACATCACATGTCATCAGGTAGATCCAGTATATTTGTCACAGTTAGAACACATCACATGTCATCAGGTAGATGCAGTATATTTGTCACAGTTAGAACACATCACATGTCATCAGGTAGATCCAATATATTTGTTACAGTTAGAACACATCACATGTCATCAGGTAGATCCAGTATATTTGTCACAGTTAGAGCACATCACATGTCATCAGGTAGATCCAGTATATTTGTTACAGTTAGAGCACATCACATGTCATTAGGTAGATCAAGTATATATTTTACAGTTAGAACAAATCACATGTCATCAGATAAATCCAGTACATTTGTTGCAGTTAGAGCACATCATATGTCATTAGGTAGATCCAGTATATTTCGAGCGTTTTAATGTTTTAATGTTTAAGGTTTTAATATTAAATATTTTAATGTTAATCCTTGCCAGTCCTCCACAGCAGTACATTGGGACGCGAACTATGGGTTGTCCGAGCGTATTGTGTGCTTTGTCCGAGCGTATTGGGTATTCACCACCAGCTTTTTTGTCAGAAAGATTACCAGGACGGAATCCTGAAACTCGTCTTTCATTTTGACGACTTCTTCGTTGATGTAGAAAGTAACACTATCCATGCAAACATCCCACAGTCTTCCAGACCACCAAAATATACATGGATGACCTCTACCATAGAAAGTGTTGGAGGCATGATATATTGATCGTCGTGATCAATTAATTACTGAAATAGCCGTACTTTAAAATGCTTGTGTTACCCCAAAAAAGTCCGAATTACCCCCAATGGGTAAATACCCCAGGTTAAATACCGCTGCTCTACATAAACAAATGACAGAAAAGTTACATTGTTCTGAAAAGCACGTCAATAACATAAAAACTCATCAAAATGTCTATATACGTCCACTGACATATTTGTAGATGGCAGTATTATATTTACGATGATATAGAAAACCACTAAATTCCGTCGCTGGAACTCCATGTACAACCTTTTGAAGTATTGAGCCCCTTCGATACCCCAACCCACGGACGAATTATAAAAAAAAAACTACGAACCATCCTATTGGGCCCGCTAAATCACATTCACAATTTCAGCCACATAAATCAAAACTAACGGAGTTACATTCCACAAAGAAAAAAAGAACCTACTATTTTATAATAATAGAAGCAACACACAAAGTATATTGGGAAAAAGTGTTCTTTCGACACTGTGTGCTATTTTCAGTGAATATGATAAAGAAAGTGAGTAAGTCGCAATCCATTTGAACCAATGCGTAACATAGAAATGAGATGTAGACTACGTGGAGCGCAGTGGTGCAGTAGCTAGGGCATCGGACTGTCAATCGAGAGAACCCGGGTTCGAATCCTGTGCTGTCGTGTCGTAAGCTGTATGAATGAGTACCTGGCTATAGAAAGTGGTGGATATTTGTGTTCGAATAGTCTTCGCCAGTACGAGGGACTGGATACTGTGCTATAAAGAATTTACCTTTACTACTCACTGTTTGCATGTGTCGGCAGTTGAAGAAGAAGGGCATCCACGTGATTGTCATCGGAATCGGCGGTTGGATAGATGAGTTGGAGCTGGCTAACATTGCGAATGCGCCGTACCGCAAGAATCAGATCGACATCAAAGACTTCAACGCTCTGTCATCGATCAGACAGAAGATAGTCGACATGATTTGCGACAGTACGTCCCATAAACTAGTTTTTTGTGCGTGTGTGCGTGTGCGCGTGTGCGCGTGCGTGTGTGAGTGTGGGCGCGCGTGTGCGTGCGTTTGCATTCGCTTCTGTGTATGCCAACATTTTCATAATGCTATAGAGTGTTTCATTTTTTGCAAACATGATTGATGCTATGAGCAAATGTAATGTTAGCGAAAACTCATGTTGCATACATACTATGCGTATGCTATAGGTGGACTTGCTATAGACGTAGTTCAACTGTTGGAAGATTTCCAACGAAAAATACGTTTGACTCGTTTCAGATCAAGACGAGTGTAGCAGTAATCCTTGCCGAAACGGTGGAATTTGTATCGACGGCATTGAGATGTTCTGGTGCCGTTGTCCGACAGGTGTCGCTGGTGTGCAGTGCGAACGAAGTAGGTGATTCTGGCGTAGTTTTTTTTCTACGTATGTTTAATACATTTTAAGTCAGAAAAACCTGTAATTTCAATTTGTTTGGACAAACACTTATGTCGCTTCTTAACGAATAGTGTAACGGAATTGTTAAACATGTGGTCATGCTAACGTTATACCCTTCTATAAAGCTTAAACTGCTAAAATAA
Source organism: Paraescarpia echinospica (assembly GCA_020002185.1). NCBI lineage: Eukaryota > Metazoa > Annelida > Polychaeta > Sabellida > Siboglinidae > Paraescarpia > Paraescarpia echinospica. The sequence goes on from CM034531.1 coordinate 48,564,069, forward strand.
GTACTTCAACTGACGAGCATACTGTGACAAGTCTAAGCCATAAGCGTGTAGCAATGTATCAACGTATGTAAAACATGAATGTGTTCTTGCAGGATGCCGCATCAAGTCCGATGTCACCTTCGCACTGGACGCTTCCGGAAGCGTGGGAAAGGCCAACTTCTTGAAACAGATGGACTTCGTCTACAAGGTCGTCAACGGCCTGAACCTGAACGTCGACAGCCGCGTATCGGCGATGACGTACGCCAGTTCGCCGAATGTGCAGTTCTACCTGAACGAGTACACGTTGAAGTACGCCGTCCTCAACGCCCTCACCTTCTACTACACGGGCGGCACAACGAACACCGCGAGCGTCATCGATATGATGAGGAACAACATCTACACCTCAGGCAGAGGCGACCGCAGCGACGCTCCCAATATCGCGGTCGTCATCACCGACGGACGCTCCGACGATAGAGCCGCGACCATCAAGGCGGCGACGAACGCGCGCAAACAGGGCATGGCACTGCTGACCGTCGGCGTGGGAAACAACGTGGATCACAGCGAACTAAAGACGATCGCCGACTTCCCACAGGATCGGAACTACTTCAAGACGAGCAGCTTCGATAATCTTGGTGGTCTCGCAAATAACCTCATTTTAGCCATCTGCAATGGTACGTTACTTCGGTTTGTTCTTATCGCAATCAGCGGTACCAATTACTGCCTTGAAAGACATTAATGGCTTGAATGCGACACATTGCCAAGTCGCCTTAACACATTAGGGACCTACGCTGAACAAACATGTTGCTTATTTTGCGCAAATATTTGGCATGTTGTTTTCAGTGGTGTTTTGACATGTTCGCGTCTTATGCGTGACATCGCCAAAGATGCGAACAAAAACATATTTGATGTGTGTGCCTGCATGCATGCGCGTTCGTGCGTGCGTGCATGCGTGTGCATGCGGGCACCTGTGTTACTGTGCATATGTGTGGTGTCAGTGAACATAGATAATTATGCGTTGTCCTCTGAATATACCCTTCTGAACCTGTTGCTAATATTTTCGTTATTGTTGTCCTCTGACAGCCGATGACGAGTGTCTGTCCAGACCGTGCCAGAACAACGGCAGGTGTGTGGACCTAATCAACGGCTATCGCTGTGAATGTCGCAGTGACTATTCCGGCAGTCGGTGCGAACGTCGTAAGTATTTGATAATTTGGTAACTTGCAGTGATGCTTAATAACCATATGTGTACGACATTTGTAATCGTCGGAAAATACGCTAATCTTTCCATGCGGTATCCTTGCACAATATGTAGCCTGTTGTGGACTCTCGACCAAACAAACAAGGACTTGATGTGGCACTGGAAATGTTGTCAGCTAGCTTGAACGAGGACATGATCGTTGTTTTAACCTGCAGTTCGATGCTGTTAAATGAATGCTGCCTCATGCTTTTCGCGGCAGTCTTCCTATTTATGACTATTATCTATATGTTTCATTCGCATGCAAAGTTAATGAAAAAAAACGAGCGATCCTCCTTTTGAGACTAAGATGTTTTTATGCACACACAAATGTATTCGGGTATGACACTGCATGGACTAATTGCTAAACCCGTCCACATAAGCAGCATGCTTCATCTTAGTACAATGCAATATCCCAGAGGATACACAGTATATCCGTGCGGTAGTATTTACAATATAATTTATAATGTAACAATAACAATTACTACGGCAACATGTTGGACTGCGTTACAACAAGTATAAATTACAACAAGTATAAATTACAACAAGTATAAATTACAATATTCATATTACTTAGTACATGAAAGTTTCGCTTTGTTTATACAAAGTGAAATCATACGGTAGACTAATAAGTATGGTTCACGGCTTGTAACTTGTGATAGTCTTCTTATATAGTGGAACCTCGCTATTACGGTCATGTTCGGGACTGAACCAGAGTGGCCTGGATGGAGAGGTGACCGTATTAACTGAACTAACTTCCTATATATCTTCTTTACTGTTAAAGAAGTAATTAGGGACAGTCCATTGGTGACCGTAATTGTGAGGTGGCTGTATTACTGAGGTGACCATAAAGCGAAGTTAGCCTGTGTATGTACGCATGCGGTGAGTAACAATTATCATGCGGAGCCGAGTCGAGCCCAACTACACGTTTTCAGATACCCATACACAATTGTCCAGACACGAACCTATAGGCCTATGTTTGAATATTAATGCACATCCACTTTGTCCGCGCAGGTTGCAGCGGCAAAGCAGATATCGTGTTCGTAATCGACTCGTCCGGCAGTATCCGCCGGGAACGCTTCGGGAAGATCCTGGACTTGGTCAACCGTATCGTCGACAAGAACTCCGTCGTGGACGGCACGACACGCTTCGGCGCCGTCGTCTTCAGCGACACCGCGTCCGTCCAGTTCCACCTGAACGCCTACACGACGAAGCAAGACGTCATGGCTGCCGTCAGCGCCATCAAGTTCGCCGGCGGAAGGACCCACACGGCGGCTGGACTCCAGCTCATGGTGGGCATTTGTCGCATTTCCATACATGCATTTTGTTGTTTAATTGAAGTAACATAACAGTTTGTAATGACGGACGCATGCATGCAAAAATGATAAGTCGACAGAGGAACGAGTGAGGAGCATGTTGCGATTTGGACAAACTCTTCCTTTTATCGTTGTTGTTCTTTGTTGTTGTTGTTCTTTGTTGTTGTTGTTCTTTGTTGTTGTTGTTGTTCTTTGTTGTTGTTGTTGTTCTTTGTTGTTGTTGTTCTTTGTTGTTGTTGTTCTTTGTTGTCGTCATTCTACTTCTTCTTCCTCTTGAACCTTTGAGGGTGAGGCACACATTATGCAACGATTCCCTCTTCTTTCAACGATTCGTCTCCACCCACCCCTGTCTTCGTCAATGTTCTGTTACTATAGTTTGTTCACTCCTGCCCTTTCAAAATGTATGTTCACTTTCTTTTGCTACCATAGTCAGTTTCCCGAGCTTTCTTGATCTACCTCATTCGTCCATTCTCTATACATGTCCTGTATACGTCAGTCAGCTCCAAACTACTTTCATTTTCATGTATTTCATCATGCCAATCTCTTCCATTAAATCAGTCTTTCGACATACCAAGGGATTGAAAAAGGACTATATGAGATTATATACTTATATACATACATATATATGTATATATAGGGCTGTATATATATATATATAATATATATATAATATATATATATATATATATATACAGAGAGAGAGAGAGTTTGTTTTATAAGATCAAAATGCCCGAATGGCGATAATTTATGGCATTGGTTTGTTGCTCCATGGCAGTGTCATGTACTTGCTATTGTTATTATCATTATTGTTTATTATTATTATTATTACAGAAAGACAACATGTTCACGTCGGGTAACGGCGACAGAGACGGCGTGCAAAACATCGCTATCATCATCACTGACGGCAACTCGAACCTAAACCCGCAAAACACGATCCCGTATGCCATCAACGCCCGCGTGAAGGGTGTACACATGATCGTTGTCACCATCGGCAATCTCATCAACATATTGGAGATACGCGGAATGGCGAGCATGCCTGTCAAGACGAACATGTACGAGGCCAAGAGTTGGTCGGACCTGAGAAGTCTGCCCACGCCCATCATTAAAAGCACGTGTGACGGTAAGAATTAGTGCCACAAGTGCAACATAACATTGCTTCAATGTTTGGGGACATATCATTATTGTACTTCCTGGATCATGCAACACCAAAGAAGTGCCAGTCATTTGATACAGTAACCCCTCTTGGTATTATTAAACTCTGGCTAACAGGCAAACGTGTAGTAACGGTGGCAGGCTAGCAACATGTGAGCTTGTCGCTAACGAAAGATCCTCTGTGAGTGTAGACAAAATCCAATTGCCTGTGGCAATATTTGACCCGTATTGTTGATTTCGTCGGAATCAAACTTGTGCTATCTACAGTTGTCAGTGGCATGGCAGGCACCAACTTATGAAAGATTATTCTCTTACACTTGTCGCCGTGATCGTTTGTTGATAACAAATAAAAAGTGTCCCTCAGTTATGCATCAGATGAGGACGTGTTACCCCACAATGCAGTTTGTAGAAATTGACATTTGGAACAGTAACGTAATACTTAGTCGTATATTCGTTGCTGACAACAACTACAGGCACGTTCACAGAACTTATATCAAACCTCTTGTTCAATACCTTCGTTGAACTATGTAGAAAAATCTGGTTTTATGTTTCAAAAATGTATTTTACTCATTTTGATAACTAGTATTTTTTACAAAGAGCGTGTGTTACAGTCCTAAGATTTATAAGTAACACATTATGCATATGGTTGTATGGCAAATTGTCATCGTTGTGTTGCGCACTCGGTGCGGTGTCAACTATATAACGTGTTCTCTTAAACAGATAGGAACGAGTGCGACAGCAACCCATGTCGCAACGGAGGAGTTTGCAAGAATCGTATCAACCATTACTGGTGCGAGTGCAGAAATGAATATACAGGCGTCAACTGCAACAGACGTAAGTGAACGCAATAGTTTTATCTTACCAAACACAGGTACATATTGCCAAAGGGCTTGAAAGGTCATTCGTGGTGGTCTAATGACCAGAACATCTGTCAACAGAGCGAATGAAGGCTTGAATCCACGTACACTGTCGTTCACCCCATTTCGCTTGTATGTTTTGGGAGAGACCCTTATTCACACGAACCTCTCTACCGTGTCCTTATGCCACGGGAAGTAGAAAGATCCCCATCTTATTGATATTACTTTGACATACAAATTACTTAGCGTCGATGTACAAAATATGGTGTTTTGCCTACTACGTAAGGGTTCCATGTTTACTTTGCCACCTAAATTTGGTTTATATACGTGTACGACTGACATATATTTTTTGCAGACAAGTTCTTGTAGTTCTATACCGTCACTCTGAGTTTTCTTGGTAACAAACAACAACATATTACATTATTACAACCCAGTGAAATCACTTCGAAGCAGTTGGCGTAGGATTGGTATAAAGGCGACGTGTGTAAAGGAATTATTACTACATCGAGTTCAATGTTTTCGTTAAATACTGGAATGATTGAGTATTTGAATGAATGATCGTTTATTGAATTTTATTTTCATAGAGGCATACATTATAGCTAAGATATTGTACGTCACACGAAGAAGTAGTATAAGCCACCTGTGTTTAACTAGATTAATCGGTATAGTATTCAATCATCATTCCTTAACTACATTGACTCTGATTAGATCACGTCAACTAGGCTCACATGTTAACTACATAATCATTGTTTCTTTCATCTACCATCTAGGGTGTACACGACAAATGGACCTTGTGTTCATACTGGACCTATCCGGCAGTCTCGATGAACTATACGACGTCAGCCTCGAGTTCATGAACATCGTCATCCACGGCCTGCCGATGCGATCTGGACGGGCTCGTATTGCGCTCATCAGCTACGCCAACAGCGCCCGGGTGGAGTTCTACCTCAACACGTACCAGAGCAAGCAGGAGGTCCTCAATGCGCTCAGCTTCCGCGCCGCTGGCGGACGTACCAACACGCAAGAGGCGATCAGTAGGGCCTATGACAGCGTCTTCTCTTCGGGCCGTGGAGATCGCGGTGGCGTGCAAAACATCGCTATCGTCATCACGGACGGTCGCTCGAATGTGAACTCCGCAAACACGGAGAGGGCAGCCGATACGGCGCGACAGAGGAATATCGAGGTGTTCGTTGCAGCCACCACCAACAAGGCCAACATGGGTGAGGTGCACGCCATTGCCAACGACCCGGATAATAGCCACGTCGTGAATCTCAACTCTAAGGCGCAGGCACAGTCAGCAGCCAACGAACTTCTGAATAAGCTGTGCGGATAGGTCTTCTGAACCAACTCGGCGACATCGCTACGTATGTATTTGTATGTCTCCCTGAATAACTTTCTCTATATGTCTCTGTCTCTATGCCTCTCGGTTTGTCTGTTTATCTGTCTGGCTGTCTGTCTGTCTGTCTATCTATCTGCCTGTCTGTCTGTCTGTCTGTATGTCTGTTTGTCTGTCTGTCTGTCTGTCTGTCTGTCTGTCTGTCTGTCTGTCTATCTGCCTGTCTGTATATCCGTCTCTACATCACTCCGTCTCACCCTCGCTTCCTCTCTTCGTCACTACGACTTTCTCTCTGTCTCTCCGTATGTCAGCCTGTCCGTTTATCAATCTGTCCATCTGTCCGTGTGTCTGCCTGTCCGTATATCAATTTGTCCGTCTGTCCATCTGTCCGTCTCCCTGTTTCTCTGTCTTTCTATCCCTACGTTTTGTCTGGTTTTAAAAAACTTTTAAACATGCTCATACGACCAGTTCTCTTTTCATACAAACGAAACCAGTTAACATAATTACCGTGTTAGGTAGTATTTTCTCTCGAACGCGTTGTGCTCGACTCATTATCATTGACTTTACTAAAAAGACGTAATCCTATTATTAAAAAAGCACTTCTGATTATATTTACGGTACGAATCTGTTTAAAATTAAATGACAATTTTGGTTGTTACTACATAGTGTTATATGTTTTTTTGTGGTATTTTCATTGTACAATCAAAGGAGTTAATCAAAGGTGTTTGTTTTCCAGAATGCAGTCTGGATGTTGTTCAATGATGCAACTGGCACCGCCTGTTTACGAACTGTCAGCGTCCTCGCTGTGACGCTAGTTCAAATGTCAATAGAGTATACGAAAGGAGAAGAATCCGGCTTCCGTCAACCTGTTGCACCTCATATGCATCTGGTACGCCAGTCAGCTAATAGTGTATCTAAAACATAGTTGTATTAGTACAACACACACTGCACGGATTGTATGAATAACACAGTATGATATATATGATGACATGCGTAGAACTGTTTCTTTGTTGCCTCGTTCACTGTTCACCGTGTGGCGCCACTGTTTGTCGACAGCGCTCTCTCACTCACGTGGCTTCTAAAGGGCCGGAAGTGACGTTATTCGGCTAAGAAAATGAGTCAATCAAGAGAACAGAAAGACTCATGCACTATCTGCGCCTTAAGCCGATCGCGCCGCCGCAAGTAACCGGCACAGTAATATTTTACACTTTTGCTAAGCCAATTGCCACGAATCTTGATTACATATTGAGCATAGTGAGAATGCGATAGAACTGTGTTTTAAAGTAGATAGTAGAGGTGTTGGTAGACTGAAGAAAATTAGTAGATGTGGCTTCGTCACTATTAGATGCGACTATGAGTTCATCGGCAGATTGTGACCACCAATCATGTCTATTGAGCTGATAGTTTTATCGGTGCTTTCTGCTATATAAAGCGTATTACATTGTAGTTCATGTGCGACCATTACCAGGTTTTAAAGCACAAAGTGAAAACAACGCAAAATATACACGTTGTGTGTCAATGGAAAACAAAACTTCCAACATAGCATCTATACACGTACATGTATGCAACTCATTAAAACTGTTCATCTTTAATTACAGTGTACATGTGTCTGTTATGTCATGGATGTTTGCAATGAATGCAATAATGTTCAACGTTTATCTATGCACACTTACTAAACACCCGCACGTCTGTATTTGCTTTGATCTTTCAAGTTGCATTATCGGCCAAAGTAGATGTTTATATGTTGTGTTGTTTTCATATTGAGGCGCCTCTGTTTGGACACTGGGACCAACGGGTTGTCTTCAAGTCTCCGCCAACGCGTGTTTCATCGATGCATATAAAACTGCACCGGCATGTAGCATATGCATCACAGGAAAAGTAGCATCCTTTGCGCGTTACGAATTAATTATGTGTTACGTATTTTTGCCTTACTGTGCATGTGTGAACATCGGTATATGTAGGTTCCTACGCGTTATTAAATTGCATAGAAATCGCTTTCAAAACGCAGTTAAATTGGATAATTCACCAGAGCTTTAATAGTTTAGTAATATGCTGTTTTCAGCCAGACTGCATAACTGTTACCGTATCGTACCGCAAAGAAGAACACGTCCAAATACAAAAGCTCACGAACTAAAGTGTTTCAACATTAATTGTATGACTTTGTACAACAAACTTTCACTTTATTCCCCAGAACTGTTTTTGTCGCAGTGATCTCAATCGCTGTGGCTATAATAGGCACTGAACGGTATATATTTAAATGTTTTGAATATCTTCTTGTATTCGTGTTTTATATGAGAAATAAATAAATATTTCCTTTCTAATCCGAATGACTATATGATAAATTGTATTATTATCGTCGTCGTCGTTGTCGTCGTAGTCGCAGTCGTCGTAGTTGTAGTCGTCGTAGTCGTTGTAGTCGTCTTAGCCGTCGTAGTCGTCGTTGTCGTCGTAGCCGTCGTAGTCGTCGTAGTCGTCGTAGTCGTCGTAGTCGTTGTAGTCGTCGTAGCGTCGTAGTTGTAGTCGTCGTAGTCGTCGTAGTCGTCGTAGTCGTCGAAGCCGTCGTAGTCGTCGTAGTCGTCGTAGCGGTCGTGGTCGTCGTAGTCGTCGTAGCCGTCGTGGTCGTCGTAGTCGTCGTAGTCGTCGTAGTCGTCGTAGCCGTCGTTGTCGTCGCAGTCGTCGCAGTCGCAGTAGCAGTCGCAGTAGCTGTAGTAGTAGCTGTAGTAACAGCAGCAGCAGTAGCAGCAGTAGCAGCAGTAATAGTAATAGGGCCTAGCAGCAGTAGCAGCAGTAGCAGCAGTAGTAGTAGCAGCAGTAGCAGCAGTAATAGTAATAGTAATAATAATAGGGCCTAGCAGCAGTAGCAGCAGTAGCAGCAGTAGTAGTAGCAGCAGTAGCAGCAGTAATAGTAATAGGGCCTAGCAGCAGTAGCAGTATTAGTACTGCTGTCGCGCCTCCGGTGGGTTTAGAACGGAAACCGCGTGTCCAGACAGGCACCGCGGTTCTCGATCATATACCCTTTCTGATCCGACTAGTCGAAGCTGTAGTGATCAGTAATACGATTACACAATATTCACGTTTCAAGTTCAATTGAATCAAACATACGTACTGCCCGTTGTTGCTACACACAAGTCGCACATAGAAACAAGAAAATTACACATTGTTTCGGGAATCGGCCATGCTACGAGCTATGTGGTATGGGTAATCACTACCAAAAGTAGTAGAAGAGTAGAATTTATACACTAAAGGTCAGTAGCAATCACACGAAAATCAAGTAAAATAACTGAAACACGTGTATGTTAGCTCCATTTGACAGCGACCATTGTTGATGACTAATTACCGTGCGTAATTAGTCTTCAACAACAACCAACAACCGCGCAGAACCGTGACAATCCATTCATTGACAGTATTAATTATTATTTTGTGAGATAAATAATTTTATGATTGTTGCGTGTCGGGAAAATTGTATTTCTGCTAGTGTCTGACAGCAGGCAGCACTACCTATGAAGTTGCTGTTGTATTTCCAGTATCGGCTTACCTCGCCACCACAAGGTGACGCAACTAAATCGTCTAGTCAATCCTATTATTCTCGGTTAAACATGCACTTCCGTTTAACAAGGCTTAACAACATGACTGCCAGCCAATGCATGAATCCCAGATATCAACTGGATAAGTGAGCCTCCCAAAACACTTCGATTGGCATCCCCTTGAGACACGCCAAAAACCACATTCAAGCTCAGATGTAGTGGGTGTGGGAATACCACATATCTGTCCCTCAGTGAAATTCCTGCTGGGGCAGCGGCACCCACTGCCCTCCCCCATCCACTCCCGTTTCTGCGCTTATGCCTTCTGAGTTATTTTTTACTTTGTTTTTTAAAGACAATTGATTGTCGTGGCATCGCTCATCGCGATCGAGCATTTGAAATACTTCTTGCCACGCGCGTGTCTTGCCATTTCTCTTCATTTTATAACGTAAACCTCTACAAATGGTAACGCTTTATGACTCAGGATAATTAACCTAATTATATAATTGTTATGGTGATATTTGCAACGCTGAAAAAATAGTAGGTCGATCTGTGTTGTATATTTTGAAGTATGCACATTTAGTTGGCTCACAAAATTGTCAACGCCTAGGCAGGGAAGGAGGGAAGGACGGAAGGAAGGAGTGATTAATAATGGGAGCAATGGATGGAGGGATACAGGTAGGGAGAGGGAGGGAGGGTGGAAGAGAAAGGGAAGGGAGACGGAGGGAGGTATGGAGGGAGGGAGAGGGGAAGGGGGAGGGAAGGAGGGAGGGAGGGAGGAGAGGGAGGGAGGGAGGGAGGGGAGGAAGGAACGGTGGGAGGGAGGAAGGGATAGAGGAGGGAGGGAGGAGGAAGGGAGGAGGGGATGGAGGGAGGCAGGCAGGAGGCATGGAGGCAGGGAGGCAGAGAGACAGGGAGGCATGGAGGCATGGAGGGGGGAGGGAGGGAGGAGGGAGGGAGGAGAGAGGAGGGAGGGAGGAGGGAGGGAGGGAGGGAGGGAGGGAGGGAGGAGGGAGGAGAGGGAGGGAGGGAGGGAGGGGAGGAGGGAGGGAGGGAGGAGGGAGGAGGGAGGGAGGGAGGGAGGGAGGGAGAGAGGAAAGGACAAAGACGATTTCGTCTACATATTCTCAGCTACGGCAATAGCGGTTAATACATTCACAAAGACACGTTGCTTATCTCAAATCGTGCCAGAATGAAACGAACGTAGTACCAACATGACAAACACAAACGCTATGTCAACGTCTAGGTATGGAGGGAGAGGGAAGGGAGGGTGGGACGGAGTTATGGGGAGGAGGGAGGCAGGGAGAGAAGGGGGCGGGGAGGGAGAGAGAGAGGAATAGAGTAATTGAGAAAGGGGGGATGGAAGGAGAGAGGGAGGTAAGGAGGGGAGGGACTGAGGACGGGGGACGGAGGGAGGGAGGGATTGATGTGGGGAGTGATAGAGAGAGGGACGAAGAAAGGGAGGGAGAGAGGCGGAGAGAGGGAGGGAGGGAGGGATATGGGGCAAAGCGCTCATTTTAGCAGCAAAGAAGATTTCGTCTACTTATTCTCAGCTAAGGCAATAAAGGTTCATACATTCACAAGGACACCTGATCTAAAATAGTGTCAGAAAGAGAGGAACGTTGTAACAACATAACAAACACAAATTCCATGTTAGCGTAGCAATCTAGATCCTAAGAAATGTGACCCAAATGGAAGTTTCCAAACAAAGGTCAGTTTCACTACGAACCAAACTTCAGAAGATGTCAATGTTTGAATATCAAATACATGACATCTTCACGGTTACCTTAATGTAATAGAACTGGTGCTAAGTATAAACAGGTTAAAACTTACCACAAGCCCGCTGTTTTCATAAAGTAGCAAGTCTCAAATTTCTTTTTGACAAATTAATAATAGTTGACGTCAATGTTGCTCGATGACGTAACCAAAACGCGGCGAGATTGACGTATTTTTCCCGCCACGTAAAATGCGTAAACGGTCCTGAGGTGTGCACAATCCGTAATGTTTTGACTAATTTCTGTTGAACTGACACGTTTCCATCCGTATGTGTGGCATTGATCTTCAAGGGTTATTGACATACATCGACGTTGCAACGTTATAATTAGGGATATCGAACTATGATGCATTGCGTTGTTCGGTGTGATCGTAGAATAATATCGATAGTACATTTAACTATCGATAGATATAATCGCTAGTAGAGGAGACCGCGTATAATTGTAAGATCGTTTGATGCATTGCTGCCTGCGTAAGGCTGATGTGGGGTAATCTAGGTAACGTGGAGAACCAGTGTAACAACTGACTAGTGCACACTTGTAGTCAGTATCCACTACACAATCTCCCCCTCACGCACAAACGCTCGTACTCACGCATCCTGGGTTACATGATATTTGCGTCGTGTGCATCTCTTATAGATTGTGTCACAGATGCGTCGATTGTATCACAAATACCTCTACGGAAGCGTGAGTCGTCAACAGATGGATGGAAGTGCTATGAAGCTAAGGAGGGTAGGCAATATTAAAAAGATGGGTTTTTAGACGACGGCGAAATGAATCTATATTTCCTTCTAATTTAACGCTGACGGGAATTTATTCCACAGAGTTGGTGCGGCAACCGAGAAAGCTCGAATTCCAGCATTCGTCTTCACTCGTGGGGTGAAAAGATTACAACTGGTCTACCGTAGCTGCCAGGGATTTATTGCTGGAGTGAGCATTGAATGTACATTTGCAGGTTGTTTGGATGAAAGGGTTTGATAGGCAAATTATACAAATCTTGAAAATAATCCGATATCGCACAGGGAGCCAATGAAGTGATTTTAGAAGCGGCACTGAGCGAGAAAAACGAGGAGAACACGTGACTGCCCTTGCCAAACAATTTTGGACACGTTGAAGTTTTGTTTTATCTTTGCATGCAATATTATAAAGCAGTGAATTGCTGTAGTCGAGTCTGCTGCTTACAAGAGCTGTAGCCATAGTTTTAGCGACGGAAAGTGCGATATACCGGCGAATACGGCAATGATCACGGATATGGTAAAAGCAGCAGCGACACGTTTGGATATGTGGTGTTTAAAATTGACGTTTTCATCAAACGTTACTCCGAGGTTCCGCGCTGAGGCGGCTGGGGTGATACTTTGACTCAAAATACATGTTGGGAAAAAGCCATCAAGTTTACTACGCTGCTTTGGAGTACCAATGATGAGAAATTCAGTTTTATCTGCTGTATGTCTAACATAACGGACACTTGTTATGCCTTGATTGGGTTCGGTTTTATTAGGTTTTTAAATTTCGGTAATCTTACAAATAGCTCGCCGGTTGATCTACGCCGGATTGGTCACACTGACCTAGTTTCCAGGTAACCGTCTCCAGGCGTATCTAATCGAATCGATATAATTACAATGTGGATAATTACGATCTCGATAATTATGATATCGATACATCTCCCCTTCCATGGCGAAGACATCAACAGAGACTATGCTGAAACCAAAACACACATGAGTGGTTAATCAAACTATTCAACATAATTGTCTCTCGTCAGATTATGAGTCTATGACTGCCTGTAACGAATTGGAGTCACAATTACACGTCTTGATCGGGTCATACGCAAACTGCCACACCTGGATTGTGACAGTCAGATGTCAGTGCATCTGTTCGTGTAGCAAGTTGTCGATTTGGTGTAAACGGCGAGTCGACTGTTGATGGAGTCCGACCCGTCTGACCAGCTGTACCATTCGTAACACTGTGATGTTCGGGATGGGCATTATGTGTTGTCGGTTACGTCGATATTGTCCATGGGGCGTTTGCACATAATACGATCTTGGTCCATCCGCTTTGGAGATAATCACACCTTGCGATCTCCATCCTCACTCGTTGGGCTGTTGTTTCAAACGAACCCGCTGTCACGGTGATAAGTCGCTGATACGCTGTGCACCCTTTCGTTTGTCGTAGTTAGACTGGTTCACCGCCTTTATAATGGGCATCTCTTTCACGAACAGTGGCATCACTTGGCAAATTTGGAGACAGGTTGTCGGGTAATGTAGGCAGTCTAGTTTGAATCTGTCTACCCATGAGCAGCTGCGCTGGACTCACGCTTGTCATTGTCGTCGGTGTTGCAAGCACTTGGTCGGCTTGTCTGAGTATGGATTTGGCGGTTCTCACAGCACGCTCTGCTTCCCCATTTGCTTGTGGAAAATGCGGACTTGTCGTGATGTGCTTGAAACCGTACTCACGTGCGAACCGTTATCACTGGTCAAGTCATCTGGTATGCCAAATCGTGCGAATGTTTGCCGATCACCATCGCACTGGTGATACTTGTGAGTGATATGATCTCAAGATCGTGCGAGTAATAATCAATTATGATTAAATCACTCGTTCCACCTAGATCACACAGGTCGCAGGCTACCGTTTGCCATGGCCGCAATGGTAGTTGAGTTGGCATCAGAGGCTCGTGCTTCTGCTTAGGCTTGTTCTCCTGGCAGTAGTCGCAACTGATGATCATTTGCTGTAGTTGCTGTCCGATATTGGCCCGCCACTCTGCCAACTTTGCACATTCTCTGCACGACTGCAACCCTAGGTGCCCTTCATGAAATTTCTTCAGCGTGTGTTCTCGTAACGAACGATAGCATATGACGCAACGTTGTCAGGGATGCTAGATGGCCAACTGCCTCGGATGTACTGCAGTACCTGTCGGAACTCTGTATCTTCTTCAGTAACTCTCCGTATGTCCTCCACTTTGCGATTTGTAGCAGGCCAGCTACTGTCGACGGAATCCACATATTCCGTGACATCTGCTTGTAGGCCTGCAACTACTGGTTCTGGTCCGTATTTTTTGACAGGATCTCGTGAAAGAGCGTCTGCCACAAAGAGCGGCTTTCTGGCTCTGTGTTCGGCTGTCACATTGTACTTCATTAGCCGCATCAGCAATCGCTGGCATCTAAGTGGGCTTCTGTCAAGATTCTTCTTGTTGATCATCGGTATCAGCGGTTTGTGGTCAGTCTACACTACCACTCTTAGCAGTGCACGCAGATAGCAGTCAAACCGCTCACAAGCCCACACCACTGCTAAGCATTCTTTCTTGATCTGGGCATAACGCTTCTCACTCTCTGTGAGTGTTCGTGAATAGAATGCGACTGGCTTCCACTGCAAATCTTCCGTTTGCTGGAGCAGGACACCACCAATGCCGTAACTGCTTGCATCGGCACTAACAGTAGTTGGTCTCTTTGAGTCGTAGAATGTTAGGCATGGAGCATCTGCAATCAGTTCCTTGCTTTTGTCAAACGCTTGCTGCTGAGCAACACTCCAGTTCCACTCAGTGTCTATCTTTAGTAACTCGTTGAGTGGATGTAGCACGGTGCTCAGGTTCGGTGCATATCGGCCCAGGTAATTTGTCATTCCCAGGAATCTCCTCAGTTCAGGAACGCATGTTGGAACTGGCATCTGAAATACAATATAGCGGCAATTTTCGCACTATCAGGCAGCATGCCAGACTTGTAGATCTTATGTGTTATGAACATCATCTCACTTTGTTTGAATTCGCATTTCTGTCTATTCATTTTTAACCATGCCGCTGAGAACCTGTTCATAATACTGTCGTGTCTCTTGTAGTGTTCCTTCATGCTCGCACCATAGACAAATATATCGTTCATGTACACTAGTATACCGTCCAAGCCATCCAGCATGTCCTGCATTTTGCGCTGAAAAATGTCAGGCGCTAATGAGATCCCAAACTGCAGTTTCTGGAAAGAGTATCTACCACACCTTGGCGTACAGAAGGTGGTCAGCTTCTGGCTTTCCTCGTTTAAAGGTATTAAGCCGCTGCTGGCATCTAGGCGACTGAAGACTGTGCCTTCGCGCAGTTTATGCGCCATGTCTTCAAAGGTGGGAATTGTGAAATGTTCCCTCTTAACACTTTTGTTCAAGTTCCGCAAATCAACACAGATTCCCACGCCCTCTTTCTTTGGAACCACTACAATTGGCGCGCACCATTCACTTGGCTCAGTTATCTTTCTGATTGCTCCTTAATTCTCCATGTGAACGAGTTCAGCTTCTACCTTTGGTAGTAGAGGTATTGGTACTCTGCGTGGTGCCACCACGTTGTACGGTTGTGCATCTGGGTCAAGCACCATCTTTACCGGCTTACCACCCAACGCATCAATGCGTGCAACGAGATTCAATTGTGTCGCAACAGACCGACTTAGGAGGTTGCGCTGAGCAGGCGGACCTACGATAACAAACACGTCACACACACACACACACACACACACACACACACACACACACACACACACACACACACACACACACACACACACACACACACACACACACACACACACACGAGTTGTCCTTCACTGTCAACGTTGTTTCGAAATTGCCTTGACAGTTGAGGTTGCCACCTGGGCTGCGAAGAGTTGTCGTAGTTTTCTTGAGTCTCGGAATGGGAACCAACAGCAAGTAGCTGTGTTCACTGATGATCGAAACATCTGCACCGGTGTAAATTTTGAAACTGACTACCGTGTTGTTCATTTGTATATCGACAGTCCATGGAGGTTCGGTCTTGTCGTTGTCAACCGATCCCAGCCACACTGTGTCATCTGTCCTTAGATGATGTTGAGAAACGTCTGCTATTCTCGATGATCTACACATAGCTGCAAAATGTCCCTTCTTTCAATCTTCCTGCACGTCTGGCAGTAAGCAGGACACTTCTTGGGAGCATGTTGTTTACCACAGTTGTGACATGTCGTTTGAGTCTGTGGTATTCAAAATTCTCGTCTGGAAAAGTCTCTCTTACCAAAATTAGCTTTGGATTTTCTCTGACTTTTGGCTGGCTGATACACTGAGTCAGCACTCGGTTCTGCATGCATATTTTCAGTGTATTTGTTGGTGATCTCGTTGTTCCTGCATATAGCTACCGCATTTGCCATCGTTAGTGTTCCTTCGTATAGCAATTTCTGTCTCACAGTGTCTGAATGGAGACCTATGATGATTTGATCGCGTATTATTTTCTCTCTTTCCTTGGGCACATAGTTACACGTGCTTGCTTGATTTAGCAAATCTGTCAGGAAAACGTCAAATGTTTCACATCTGTTCTGCTTCCGGTGCAAGAATTTTTACCTTTCGTAAGTTTCATTCACTCTCGGTGTGGGGTAGTTGCTGAACTGTAGCTTCACAGCTGCAGTGTTATCTTTATCTGTCGGTCGATCAAATGTGAACGTTCTGAAAACGTCCATGCACCCAGGACCGAGGAGATTTAACGACGTATTCACTTGTTTCTTCTCACTCTTCTTATTATTCTCTGTCGCTAGCATATAGTAGTCGAATTGCTCGAGTCACCTTACCCACAATGTTGTTATGTGCGTGTCGCCGTTGGCGGCATTGCTTGCGGTGCACGAAAGGTGTCTCGGCGGCCTTAAGCCTTCTGCCATGATCAAATTGTTCATGCACTTCTGACACTATGTATGTCTAACATAACGGACACTTGTTATGCCACTGACCTAATTTCTGGTTAACCGTCTCCAGGCGTTTCTAATCGAATCAATATAATTAAAATCTCGATAGTTATGATCTCGTGTAACCAAATAAATGTAGATCTGTGTGTCACCTGCGCAAAGGTGATGATCCAAGTTGTGACTTTGGATATCAGAGCTTAGTGGCGTAGTGTAGAGCGTGAAAAGCAAAGGCCCAAGAAGAGAACCCTGGGGGACACCACATGAAGTGGGCAGCACGGCTGAAAAGCAATTTCCTATCTTTATGGCTTGGTGTCTGTCAGTTAGGTATGAAGAAAACCAGCTCAAAACTGTGCCGTACCACGTTGATAAACGTTTAATAAGAATGTTGTTATCAATGGTATCAAACGCGGCAGACAGATTAAGCAGGGTAAGTACCGTTACTTTGCCTTTATCGATGTTTAGGTGTATGTCATTGAGTACTTTTAAAAGAGCAGTTTCTGTGGAGTGAATTGTTTGTATGCAGATTGCAACACATTATATAGGTCATTTGTGGTGTTGTGGGATCTTAGACGGTTTGCTACAACCTTTGGAAGTATTTTGGAAATAAAACTGAAGCTGGAAATGGGTCCATAACGGTTTAGGTCTTCTTTAGGCAGAAATGTCTTCTTAAGACCTGGATTTACATAGGCGTGTTTAAGATCATCAGGAAAAAGCCAGAGCACAGTGATGCATTTATAATATATGTTATTGGTTTGAGTAATGCACCAAGACGTGCTTTTAGCAGTGTCGTCGGGAATGGACCGCGATCACAGGATGTATATGGGGAGGACATAATTAATTTCCTCACTTCGTCAACTGTGGCATATTTAAACGATGCAAGTTGAGAATTTACTTGTGGAGAGAAACAATTTACAATACTTGAGGTATGACCTGGGAAAGCAGACCGGATAAGACTGATTTTGTCCTTGAACTGATTAGAGAACGAGTCACACAAACACTTATTGATGCATGATTTGGTAGGGATGGAGCAGGCCGTCTATTTAAAATTTGATTTATGCAGTTCCATAGCTGATGTGGACTATCAGTGTTATTGGAGACCATATTTGTGTAATAATCCGATTTTGATTTGGCCATTTGTCTGTTGCAGTAGTGACATTGTCTTGAATAACGTGACCTGCCAAGGACGAGCGTGATTTTCGACAAACACGCGCATAATAACGACGGCGCCTTTTAGATTTTATAATTTCTAGAGTCTTCCATGGAGCTGGTGGTTTTTGTGACACAGAGTTGGATTTAAATGGTGCAGGTTTGTGAAGCAATGCCTTAAGTACTTGACAGTACTGCTCGTACAAGTCTGATACGTGTTCTTTAGAATGTGTTATACGGTCGGATTTAAGGACATCAGCCATTACGGCTGCGATATTGATCCTGTGAATGGCTCTGTAAAAGACGTTATGCTTGGACACGGCTGGAGTTAAAGAACCTTTAAGATCGGCAATGACAGTGTGGTGGTCGGATAAGCCATCCGAAAGTGTGAGTGTCTGGATATTTTTGCAAGTTGAACGAGCCATCAAAAGATCAGGCCAATGGCTAACTACGTGTGTCGGAAAGGTGGCATGTTGTATCGTATCAAAAGATGCAAGAATACCATTAAATGTGGTTGTTGTTGCAGAAGGCATATCCAACTAAAGATCAAAAAGTTACCAACGATGTAAAATTCTGAATGCATGGTTGCCAAATTTGCCAACAGATCCTGGAATTCGTCAACAAATTAGCTGTGTTTCCTGGAGGGCGATAAATGCAAACAAAATAACCAGAAAAAGAAGAATTTGAAATGTCAACACAGATTGACTCAAAACTGAAATACTCAGGGTTGGAATGCAAATTAACTTTGAATTGTTTTGGTATGAAGAATCCAACACCACCACCTCGTCCGACTGAACGATTAAGACACGGCAAACTGTTTAGATATGACAAGGAATCTTGTGTTCTCGTGTACTGAGAAAGTGTTAAAATGACTGCCGATCGTTTGGAACAAAGTGGCTTGCACAGAGTAAATCCATGACCTCTCGAAGCAGCAGAACAGGATAAAAATAAAACACACCATAAAAATAGTGATGACATTGTCTTAATGACACAGTGTACTGTCCTCGAGATGATGAAATATAAAATAATGTCGCATAAAATAGTAAATGACTGAAAATAGTAAAATGTTCTAAAACAGTGTAATTGTTCTAAAAAAATAATGTAAATGTCTAGGTTATAAAAAGTGGGTTGGCGATCAATCAATGACAATATTATAGGTCGTTTAATTGTTCGCACTCAGGTGAGCGTGGCCTGTGCAAAGTGACAAGGTGTTTAGTGCCCGTGCAAAGAAACGTCAGGGCGATTCTGGGTATAAAAGAGCGTCTTGTTGAAAAGGTCTGTTAGTAGATAGTGTATAAGGGGACTGCCCCTGCCTTAGTGTGTTGTCTATATTAGCCTTGATTACCCAGGCGCCATGAAGTGGCAACATTTTTTCGCCCCTCACAACCGCCTGGGAGATTAAGGCTCTGCCAATGTTACCGGTAGGGGGCTTTACCCCAGATTCACGTAGAGACGATGATTTGCTCTCAAGCCAACTATGAAATAACAAATTAAATAAGGAAACACTTTTATGAGATAATAATATACTATAAAAACTATTCAACAGTATACTTATATTGAAACATGTCACACACAAAAATAAACCGACATTAAACTGTTTTCGTAGTTTAGTGCCTTTTAATCACATCAGACCTGGGGCCGAGTACATTTTCATGAGTACGAGTACGAGTACTTTGACGATGGACGAATACGAGTACATTGCTAAAAGCTGAGTACGAGTACATTCTCACGAGTACGAGTACAAGTACATTTTTTTAAATATAAATATTAAATAATAACGTATTGTAAAATTAGTAAAATTAAACTAATTTATATAACTCAGCACAAGTGAATATACAATGGCAATTGATAATTTTTTTATGAGGAAAATTGTAAAAAAAAACTCTTTATTTCATCGACAATGACATTTATTTATGTGGCATCATATGATCTCTGCATCTATTTTCCATTGCACCGAATGAACATGAGTTGTTAAAAGCTTGAGTCTTTGAAGCTGTACCGTTCAGGGCGGAATACTTTCCCAGCTATGCTAAATAGCCTTTCAACTGGGGCTGATGAGGCGGGAATGCTGAGATGATGAGGGACCAACTGAGCCAGAGTGGGAAAATTGTTGCGTTGACCCTTCCAGAACTGCAATGGGTCACTGTGACGATCTGAACACGGCTGACTGAGGTATTCGTTCACTTCTACGGTGATGGCAGAGTTGTCTGAGGAGGTGGTTGATGTATCCGAATCCTACATGAAGTCGAAGAGGTCATCTTGGTCATTGATATGTCGTCGTTTCGCTGGAGGAGGCTGAACTTCAGCAGTCTGCTTGGTGATGGCCTCAGCCTTGCTGATCAGAAGCTGCTTGATAGTTTTGCGCTCAGCATCATTGCTGCACCACTTCAACTTGAAGCGCGGGTCAAGTGCAGACGCTGTCATGTAAATGTCATTTTCTTGGAACGAAGTCATGCGTTTCTCTTCTCGGCCTCAAGAACGACAGTAGCAAGTGTCGACTTTTTTGCAAACGAAACGATCTTTGCAGCTTTTGCAATAAGTTTTGTGATATGTGGGCCAGCCTGTTTCAGTCCATCATGAACAGTTAGCTGTGTCGTGTGAGCGAAGCAGCTGTCACGTTCAGCAGGGAGGTGGTCAAATACAGCTGTGTTGATGAGACAGTCACCCATGTCGTCAGTGTCACTGCTGTCATCATCATCATTGGTATCATCGTTTTCACTGATATCTGACTCTGTTTGAATGCTTTTACCATGTTGGCGGCATTGTCGGTCACGATGTTCACTATCTTCGATGCGATTTCGAAGGCACTGACAGTTTCGTGGTACTGTTGGTAAATGTTCTCTGCCGTATGCCTTCCTTTGAATCTCTTGCAGTCCAGCATGACTGACTTTATCATCCAATCAAGGATGAAGTGGCCGGTTATCCCGATGAAGCTTTTCATCTGGCGATTGCTCCAAATGTCAATCGTGAGACAAATGCACTCCACTTGCTTCAGCTGCTGCATAATCTGTGAGTGGACAGATGCGTGTTTCTGTCGCAGCAACTTGGTCGACAGGTGTTTTCTGCTGGGCACTGTGTAACGGGCATCTGCGCATTCCATGAGTGTGTGGAATCGAGGGCTGTCGACCAGCGACAATGGCAACAGATTACCGGCGACCAGCATGACAACGGCATCGGTGATTGCATGCTGGCGTGGATCATGCGTGCTATACTTCACTGCAGACGTTGGCGGCATGTAGGTGACTATGGGTGGCTGAGCCTAATCATGTGTCTTTTGGGTGCGACATCTTCATGTACAGATGGATGGCATCTCTAAAAGCACAACAAATTGCACATTAAACTTAATGTTTGAGAATCAGTTACGTTAAATGTTTTTAATACATTGTTTAAATTGTGAAATTGACCCGTGGCATCCAGGATATCACATATCATTAACATAGCTGGACAACATTAATAAACTCCTAGATGATGGAGCCAAAAGCACTAAATCATCAGCATACATCAGATGATTAATTAATGCTGCATCTATTACACATTCAGCATCTGCACTGTTTTTTTACCCAGATGATCGAAGCAAACCGCTAAGAGAATTTATGTACACCATTACTACTAACAGAAACCCTGTCTGACATGATATTCTTCCAAGGTACATAATTTTTTATTAGTATACCAACATATTAGAATTCTAACTATATACAAGGGTATGCGCTGCTTCATGACTGTCTCACAAACACAGTCATTTACCCAATCAGATGCTTCAAACGGATTCAAAAATGTGAATATACATTACTATTCAAACTATGGTATTTTAATGCAGCGTTCTTGAAGGTATATAATATTATTCACGTTTCCGTACTGTATTTAGTCATGAAGATAAACTGACTGGCATGTAGTCAAACAAACTGACTCCTATATGTAGTCAAACAAACTGACTGCTACATGTCAAACAAACTGAGTGCTGCATGTAGCCAAACAAACTGACTCCTACATGTAGTCAAACAAACTGACTCCTACATGTAGTCAAACAAACTGACTCCTACGTGTAGTCAAACAACCTTACTCCTACATGTAGTCAAACAAACTGACTCCTACATGTAGTCAAACAAACTGACTCCTACATGTAGTCAAACAAACTGACTCCTACATGTAGTCAAACAACCTGACTCCTACATGTAGTCAAACAAACTGACTCCTACATGTAGTCAAACAAACTGACTCCTACATGTAGTCAAACAACCTGACTCCTACATGTATTCAAACAAACTGACTCCTACGTGTAGTCAAACAGCATGCAATACGGTCATCAATTAACTTTTCAAAAAACTATGGATACAGTACTGTATAGAGCAATATGCATGTAGTTACTCTTACTAAACATGCTAGCACTTGTGTTTCTAACAATGGGCATAGGTACAGCAAATATCCTAGATTCAGATAAAATAGCATGGAGAAAGAAATCAGTGAAACACACAGTGTGCAGTGGGAGAATCAGTAATTTGATTTTTGGGTAAAAGACATGTGATTAAATTAACAATATCAATACCAATGCAATCATAGAAAAAAAGAGCATAATTACCTTCAGATGCCTGACAAAGTTTGAAGTCTTTTTCATGTGGCCTTTTATCTCTATCTTACAGTATTTGCATTTCCCTAACACATTCCCTGTGGAGTTAGGTGGTATCATAAAATGGCTAAGTACAGTCGACATTCTACTAGTAGTAGTTTTATACTTCAGCTCTTGCAACAAAATTGAACAAACAATATTCCAATTAACTTAATCGACAATGTAGTAGATCTCTCTGCAATGTACGCATGTGGTATCACTGTCGTGATATATCTAGGGGCAACATTGAGTCACCGACCAACTAGGCACACGTAAACCAATCATAAAGTACGATTGACATTTGAGAAAAAAAACTTAGCCAATCAAGTTGATATCTGTCTTTAATGTTCGCAAATGAGTGGGTGAAACAGACTGGCCAGTGGATACCCACAGCCAATCATTGAACTTTGCTGCTTGTCTCCAGGTTAAGCAAGTAAAACAAAGCAACCACCTGGCATCCCACTGGCTACATGTCTTTGTTTAGCATTTCTCTTATCTCTGCTCCCTCAGTGCCTGTTCTCTCTGATCTAGACTTGTTCTCTCTGATCTATACTATCATGCCACATGGCTTCACTGGTGTCACACTAAGTTGGCACCGGATTATATTAGTGTATGATGCAGTATGACTTGAGCCACCTTACTTCTACAGAGGAAGACTGGCAGTTCTTGTTCTAAGCAGTTAACACTGTCGGCCAGTGCCAAGTGGCATGGTCTCCAGACTACATCAAATTCATTCCCTGTCTAACTGGTGGGCTAATTGCTACTAGTAGTTGGCTCTTTGTGGACATCCTGGTGGCTTAATTAAACAAACAGTTTTATGGTCTGAACTGATAGCCTACAATAATTGTTTGCTTAACAGGGTGTTTCTGACTGTGGAAAGATGCTGCCTGTTGCCATGTTTGGGTATCATAGTCATGGACTCATGGCTATCAGAGAATGAGGATGTACTATGTGTAGGGATGGCAAGGTGGCATTCTATGTGAAATAACAAAGTATTTTTTTTAAATAGTTGAGCATTTAAATATTTCAGGAAAGTTTGATTTTATAACTACAAATAAATTAATTGTTCCCAGTATATATTGAGAAAGTACTCATATGTACTCGTAATGTACTCGTAAAATCTGAGTACAATGAGTACGAGTCCATGGCCCATAAGTTTTATGAGTACGAGTACGAGTACTTCAAAAATTTACTCGAATGCACGAGTACCGAGTACTTCCGCCCCAGGTCTGAATCACATGCATATTCACTAGGCAGCTCTCGTGACTATCAATGATTTCGTATTGACGTTGTCTTGTTTATGCTCGAGCAAAAACAAGAGAGTAAATGTGAATAAGCATGATATAAATACAAAACAAAAACAAAAGACTAAATGTGAATAAGCATGATATAAATACAAAACAAGGACACATTTAACTAAAGAAAGTGCATTCGATGTCGCGCGCAACGGTCGGACTGCTAACTAATACATGTAGTCGCCAAAGTACAACCAAAGTGTACTGATCTTTGTGGCTAAGTCAGTGGCGTGTCGAGCATCTATGTTTAGGGTCCTCGATTCGAATCCCGTAGAGTACTCGAAACTGTTGTTTGTGTTCAATTAGTTTAAGATTCATTTTTATTTTGCATAATACTATTTCGGGCATTATTTCGTTATCATAAACATACATAATATTTAAACATTCTGAGGGATAGACGTACTAACTGACAGTGACCAGTCAAAAGGCAGCTTCCCAGTGTTGCCATCTAGCGGATAATATTCAAAAGGCGGCTTCTGAGCCAGACTATCTTCCTGGCGAAGTCACGCCTGGCTGCGTGACTTCGCCAGGAAGATAAGCCTTCTGGTGCGAGAATCAAATCGACCTGTATTATCGCCCAAATAATTGTAGCACTAATTTAAACAGCGTCAGTGGTAGCAATTTATAAAATGTTTGTTTGATCAAACAATACAGTACGTTGACACTAATTCTACACTAGAATCACAGGCAAAAATAAAACGTTGAGTTACAAAAATGATTTTGAATCACGCAGTGACAAAATAAACAATTACCACCTTACGCCACCTAGCGACCAACAGTAATAACATACATGTTTGTGACATGCAATGGCACAAACAATATTCTATGCGGCAGTAACAACGTAAGGGATACACAGGGGATGCAGACAATTGCGACAGCGAGCGTAATGCCACTTGGTAGCTGCATCCCCTGGTGGATTAGGCCAGCACTAGCATGTGCGTATGAATAACCTTGTTACTGCCATGCGCGAAGTGATACCTAGCACCACGTGATCCGCACAGCCGAGTTAATGTTTGTAGATGGATGTGATCTGCCTGTGAGATCTTGGCTTGATATTTAATTGTTAATTGTTGGATTGTTATTTGGACTGCTAAGCGGATTCATGGTTTAATAAGCAGTTGTTTAACCCACACTCCTCCCTGTACATGTATGCATAATTTATGGCAGAAGTCTAAACGATTAAATAAAATATAGTTCGTTGACGTTTTCCCCTGGTCCAGATGGGTACACGAGGCTTTTTCTTCTCCACTGGGTTTCAGTAGTGTACACAGGGTTTTAGCGGTAAATAAATTAGCGACCACATACACGTCGTAAACCAACTGAAAGAGAACTGCCGAGAATATAATATCCCGCTCTGCATCACTTTCGTCGACTACAAGAAGGCTATCGACTCGGTGCAAACTCAATTAATACTGACCTGCCTTCAAGTACATTGGATAGAAGACGTATACATCGAACTCTTGAAAGACATCTACATCAACAGCTCGGTGACAGTCCACCTACACAAAAAGAGCAACAAGATCAACATCAAGAGAGGAGTACGACAAGGTGACACCATATTGCCCAAGCTGTTTACGGCAACACTCAAAAGCACATTCCGAAGACTGACCTGGGAAACCAGAGGCTTGACGATAGACGGAGAATATCTCAGTCATCTTCGCTCGCCGACGACATACTCATGATGAAAGTGAAAAACAAGGTCTGAAGATGAACATTTCGAAGACAAAAGTGATGCTACAAAAATGACACACCAATATATATATCAACACCATGCAGATAGAGAACGTTGAAACCTACGTCTATCTGATACAGCGATACAGTATCAGAAACAAAAACCAAGACAAGGAGATTAAAAGAAGAATCACAGCCGGCTGGACAACATTCGCCAAACACCGCGACATCTTCAAGGGTAACTTTGGAACCTGCTTGAAGAGACAAGTCTTCAACTCATGCGTACTTACAGCGATGACATACGGTGCAGAAACATGGACACTCACCATTCAGGCAAAGAACAAGCTAGCAGCCGCACAAACGAAGGTGGAAAGAAGTATCTTAAACATCACATATCGGGAGAGGAAAACAAACATCTGGGTAACACAGAGAAGTCATAGACGTGAAAGAACAAATCAGAAAACACAAGTGGACCTGAGCAGAGCACACCAGCAGACTACGGGATAACCGATAGACATCGCGTATCACAACGTGGAGACCTTACGAAGGGAAACGATCTAGAGGAAGACCAGCGAGACGGTGGGGAGACGAACCAGACGAGTACTGGAAGAGCACCATCTGGCCGCGCAAGACACTTCGCCCAACCTGGGGATACTACGGCTGCACAATGGGGACACTACGGCTGCACAATGATGATGATGAAAGTAGAGATATAGCTGTATGCAAGACGGCGGAGAGACCCCCCCACTGATACGGTGTGAACGGCAAATACTAACCAGTAGGGATATAGTTAGTGGTTGTAGCAGGTAGCTGCAGGAGACATTTAAAGAATATTGTTATAACTGTTAGTGAGACTACTAAAAGGTTGGTGAATTGTAGGTATTCTGTCGCAATACCATTGGGGCCGGCATGCTAGCTGTGAATATGTGATTCGATTATTGTATTGATGGATACGTAATCTTTGTTAATTAATAAAAGTAAATGTCATTAAGTTGGCCTATTTCAGTATATACTGGACTGGCATTGTTGCTCTGCATATAGTCTTGTTTTGTTCTGGTAGAGGATTGGCGCGATCGCGACTCGGCTAACATTGACAAAGACGGGAATGTGTGGTCATGACAACACGACACAAACAAAGACAATAGATATCTCGACAGGTGTCGATGACCTCATACTAGAGCGGGTGACTAACACAATATACTCTAAACTAGCTGTTCGGCGTGTGCTTTGTAAGAGCGTAAGTTACCGCGCGATGTCCAACGGTGTGTAATAACACTTCATTTATGTTGGCGGTTATTGCACTGGAAGGCAATTACTCTATGACTAGTTGTGACAGAGTACCGCCGTTGGTGTGTCATTATATTTAAAGTTTCACGCATCGGGAGGGGTTTCCGTCCAAGAAACACGTACCCGTTGCATAAACATATTGCTATCCGCCCTCCCTCCTCCTCCTCCGAGTCATCTCTGCCTATCGCCTTTGACTCGCACTCTCGTCTCTACAACCCTGCCATATCTCTTCATACACTGGGTTATATATATGTCTCCTCACAGGCAAAACCTCTCACGATATAATTCATCTGGACGTAATCACTCATGGACATAACTAATCTATCACGGACATTACCCCTAGGGAAACACGACTCACTAACAAAACCCCTGACGAACATAACACACGGACATTTAGGGTAGGGTGACGCATGAAGCCCCTTATGTGAACATGTAATGTTGACGTCCTGTTGGTGTCATACGATTGTCATGTGGTTATGTTACATTCCCAAAGAATTAGTGACATTTGACAGCGCTATCATTTTATAACCGTTAATTAACTATTGTCCCCAGGTATGCGTTAAGACGCCCCCTTGTGTGAGGCATGAATCCCCAGGGGGTCCGTGCCCTATAGACGGTCACCACCTAAGACAAGCATCAAACCGGTATAATCTTGGAAATACGATAGGGACTTCCTACCGCACGGGGATTCCATGTCCCACCCCCTCTCCTCCAACCGCTCACCGACATATAACCAACCCCACATGGACAAAATCCCCAACGGTCATGATGTTTTAGTAGTCTGTTTATGTTTCATTATTCAGCGACATACAAATATTGAAATTTGATAAGTAATGCGTATGAGAAGTCAAACTGATCTAGCTACTGTATGTAATTCTACATCTAAAAGGATGCGTGTTTTATATTTAAGGTGTTTATCATAAGGGATATGTCCGTGAGAGGTTTTGTCCAGATTTATTATGTACTCATTAACATTAAACTCGTTCACGCTAAACATAGGCCCCGGATCATGACATTGGAAGGCGGGGGGGGGAGGGGGGGGGTGCTGTTGAGCATTGTTCGCGGCGACATTCAACAATGTAGAAGCTCACCAGAAACCTCCAACTGCACTCCCTGGGGCGCCAAATTCATGCTCCCCAAATACATAAAATTGCATCCAAGATGCATACCCCTTCCCTACATATTGGTGGGTTAATCATATATCCAGCCCCCCCCCCGCCAGCCCCCCGATACCGGCGCCTATGCTATATCTCCATCTCCTTTGCGTCATATCTCACTCTAAATGCACGATAATGTTACGAACCATAGTTTTGTAATTAGTTATACAGTAACTGCAGTGGTCGGACTTCAGAAGGTCAGGCTGGTGCAACTTGCATAACGAGATGTTATGCAATAAACCAGTTGTGGTGCTTTAGAATAGACTGGGCGCGGCCAGGAGTTGATATTTGAACTTCTGCGTTGGAGTGGGTGGCGACAGTTATTAGGGACAGACCGGCGTGAACAGTAGGGAGTCATGATGGCCTGCAGGGGAGCCACAGGGTTGGTGCCATGCCTTGGGCCGAGGTGTAGTAGGATAGCTGGTTCTACATAAATTTCAACGGCGTGGACAGTGGACAGTGGGCAGTTGTAGTGTGTGGCAGACAGAACTATGTAGGATTGCCGTGTAGCCAGAGTGTGTATTAGTAGCGAATAAAAACGTGTTGTTGCCCCACTCCATAGTGGAATGGCCTACACAAATGTTGTGTTGCAGTTCTATATTGAAAACAAACCAGAGGTTTTCGTTACAATAACATTTTGTCTCTCAAAGCTGTCCTGATAATAGAATATGTGTACCGTAGTCGCATAACCAAGACATATTGCCACATCTCCTCCAAACGTGGTGCTCTTAGGGATGGTTTCGTAAGTTTGAATAATCCCAAGAAAGGCACATGTAATATTGGTCCAAACCATCACCCTATATAATATGCGATATGAGACTTTCTATACTGCGCGTATGGGCAACCAACAGTGGGCAACGTAACACTATATACTATATGAATATTTTTAACTGGCGTGGCATGGTTAACAAGAACACTACCCATCACTCTGCTGGGATGAGTATCAACAATAGCGGCAGTGTGAGTTAGCGTTGGATTCACTCGCCAGACGGCGACATTTCAGCGATGTATTTTGTGTGTGAAGTGTGAAATGTGGTAAGGACCAAATACCATCCACAGTGATGTATTTTGTGTGTGAAGTGTGAAATGTGGTAAGGACCAAATACCATCCAAAGCGATGCAGTTTGTGTGTGAAGTGTGAAATGTGGTAAGGACCAAATACCATCCACAGTGATGTATTTTGTGTGTGAAGTGTGAAATGTGGTAAGGACCAAATACCATCCACAGTGATGTATTTTGTGTGTGAAGTGTGAAATGTGGTAAGGACCAAATACCATCCACAGCGATGTATTTTGTGTGTGAAGTGTGAAATGTGGTAAGGACCAAATACCATCCACAGTGATGTATTTTGTGTGTGAAGTGTGAAATGTGGTAAGGACCAAATACCATCCACAGTGATGTATTTTGTGTGTGAAGTGTGAAATGTGGTAAGGACCAAATACCATCCACAGTGATGTATTTTGTGTGTGAAGTGTGAAATGTGGTAAGGACCAAATACCATCCACAGCGATGTATTTTGTGTGTGAAGTGTGAAATGTGGTAAGGACCAAATACCATCCAAAGCGATGCAGTTTGTGTGTGAAGTGTGAAATGTGGTAAGGACCAAATACCATCCACAGTGATGTATTTTGTGTGTGAAGTGTGAAATGTGGTAAGGACCAAATACCATCCACAGTGATGTATTTTGTGTGTGAAGTGTGAAATGTGGTAAGGACCAAATACCATCCACAGCGATGTATTTTGTGTGTGAAGTGTGAAATGTGGTAAGGACCAAATACCATCCACAGTGATGTATTTTGTGTGTGAAGTGTGAAATGTGGTAAGGACCAAATACCATCCACAGTGATGTATTTTGTGTGTGAAGTGTGAAATGTGGTAAGGACCAAATACCATCCACAGTGATGTATTTTGTGTGTGAAGTGTGAAATGTGGTAAGGACCAAATACCATCCACAGCGATGTATTTTGTGTGTGAAGTGTGAAATGTGGTAAGGACCAAATACCATCCAAAGCGATGTAGTTTGTGTGTGAAGTGTGAAATGTGGTAAGGACCAAATACCATCCACAGTGATGTATTTTGTGTGTGAAGTGTGAAATGTGGTAAGGACCAAATACCATCCACAGTGATGTATTTTGTGTGTGAAGTGTGAAATGTGGTAAGGACCAAATACCATCCACAGCGATGCAGTTTGACATACGTTCTTTGGACATCGCGAACTGATATGCGGCCACCTCTTACTGATTTGCATGAGACCGTTTATACACGGTTGTATATTGATCGTTATGTGTAATTAATATAATAAATAATTAACATATCAGGAGCCATCTACAAGTTTAATGTATTTGAACCTTTTTTCAGAATGTTTGCTTTATTTGGTTAATTGATGGTAATGTGAACTGTTTGACATATATAATGTATTCGGCGCGTGTTATAGCATTAATGCCGAGCTGGAAGACAGTAAATATTTGACAAAATGCATATATCATAACATTTGATTAATTACACCGTAACATATTGTACCAACGTGACTGGGTGAACATCCAACCGCATAAATCACTGCATTGCCAGGTTAAATGCTTGCGAATGTGCGCCTCCGGGTAAACATGTATTGACACTGTCCCATTACATCGCTGGCCGGTGAGAAGTCTGAAAGCCGCTGTCACCGGTCGACTGTGACTCACGCTGGCGCTCCAACGTAGAGAGTTTAGATATGTACTGGCCTGACACGGCACGGAAAACAATGGACGTAATATGTTATACTGACAGCGCCTCGGAGAACAAGGTGTGCGGTACACGGCGTTCTCTATGATGAGTTACTAAGTCATATAGTAATGTAAACACTATATGTGACACACACGCCCGCACGTACAAGCGCACACGCGCACCCTGTACTTATATGCGCACTCAGGCACGCACGCACGCACGCATACACGCACACACGCTCACATGCGCACACACGCGCACGCGCGCACGCACGCACGCACACGCACGCGCACGCACACGCACGCGCACGCACACGCACGCACACGCACGCACACGCACGCACACGCACACGCACACGCACGCACACGCACGCACACGCACGCACACGCACGCACGCACGCACACGCACGCACACGCACACGCGCACACGCACGCACACACGCACACACACAAGCACACAAGCACACAAGCACACACGCACACACGCACACACGCACACACGCACACACGCACACACGCACACACGCACACACGCACACACGCATACATGCATACATAATATTGTTCAGGACGGTTTAAACTTCACTGCCTGGCAGACCTGTTCAATCGAACACCATCTCGACTTCTACAGAAAACATTCAGCTACACTGCAACTAACTGCGCGAAGACTACGCGTTCACAAATATCCATCATGGTCATTAGGTAATGTAATATTCATACAGCCGAGTGAAGTGGAGCAATGTGAAATGAACGAACTTGTCCAAAGATCGAAATAACAGCAAGAAGATTCAAACCTGAAATCTCTCGAATGAAATTCCTATGCTCTACTAGGCTACGTTATCGCCCCCTTTAATACATAGTTAATACATGTTTTGTATCTATGTTAGTTTCATTTGTATGACTAGGTCGAAATTATGTTGAAACACGAACTTTCAGCCTTGTTTTGAAGACCATTTGGCGTGATCGTAGATCACCGGAAACAAGGATGGGCTACACGGGGACATTACTCAACGTCGCGTATTACGGTATGGTGCTTTGCGCGCGAGTACTATTTGTATGGCAACTGCCGCGACACCTTGTGGGTAGAACTTTCGCTTCAGTCACCGGTCGATCAGCCAACGACGTCACGGTTGAGCGCGCACGCGGGATTGACCCACATACACCGGGTCGGCAGAGGGACGCTTGCTTGTAGCCCTGTAGCGTCGGCGTGTGAGTGTCTGTCACCCGTTGGAGGGTGTTTTGCCTCGGAGTCATTTCACGTGAGCTCAGTCGTATCACATGGAAGAGTAGGACGAACATCGGCTCGGTCTACAGCGAAAGACAAGGTAAGACTGCACGTGAATATGTGTGGTATTAGCTATGTACCGTTCACCTGGTTCAGCGCCGTGTCTAGACCGGAGCTCGCAGCACTGCTGGCGGTAGACGTGCATCTGTCCGATGATTGCACTCAGGCCGCTTAGCTCAGCCTCAACAACACCAGGATTACATCTCAAACAGAGCGAGTCGTCGCAAACATGCATCTAATAACAACAGACTACGGTCGAATGCTCTTAATATACGAATATACAACTCACGAATATACAACTCTCGTTATTCGGATAACCGGAAATGTGTCATCTCGGAGCATCCGGATAGTGTATTCAGAATCAGAGTTTACGTATCGGATTGGGTTGGTAGAAGTTGTGTATCCTGGATGTGATCCAGATACAGGCGAGAGCAGGACTCATCAATCATTGATTGTATGTGTACTGCGAGTTCGCTTCGCTCTACTGCCCATGCACAATTGGCTTGCACTGATCGGAAATAAATTCGTGCTAAGGTCATTAATGCAGAGAAGTCGTTTGACGGGAATTCCGTTTAAGGCAACGATTATCAAATGATAAGATACTGAGAAAGCCGTCGCATAGTTTATCGAGTGGTTACAACTGTGTCTTCCAATCACTGCACCCATTCCTTGTCAGCTGTGACATGTTTGTGTCTATGTCAGGAGCAAGCAGTAACTGTTTGTCAATCCTCAAATCAGAGAGTGAGACTTTAGTACACTGCCCTTTGAGGTAACGTTCAGCGCGAAATCGAACTATTCAAAGCTTTTTAAATGGGAATATAACATGTTGTGTCGACATATGTAAAAGTGGAATCCTTCTTTTTTCTTAAGCTTTTAAACAATATTCCTGGCATAGTTTCTTTAACAAAACTGTCACAATTGTATATTTGGTTGATTTGATGTCTTTATAATGATTCTTTATTTGTTTCATAATACTAGTACGATCTCTTCGACAATACGCAATGGTGTAAAATGGGATTCACTGTGACGCACGGAACACTATAGTGCCAAGTAATAGTTCTCCAAGTTAACGTTACAACAACATCATACCGCAATGATTAGCCTTTCATATCAATACCCATTTTCACTCCAAAGCTATTCTCTCGGTTTATTTATATATTCATATTTCCTTATCTGCCGATTATTCTAGTTTGTTCTTTATTATACGTTGTCTATATTGATAACCGCTCCATTTTGATTATTATCAGTGCACTTGGATACTCGGGAAACCTCCGATGTCTTTATCCTAGACACCATTACTACACCTAGTCTATAGTCGTAAATCGTCCATCCGTTGAGAAACAGTTGACGCTATTGTAATCGTGTGCTGGAGCGTAGGTGTGCCAACAACTCACGCTATTGTTATGCATTTGGCAATGAACATAGTAACATTCCAGTGTCAGTGACTGGGCTGTGTACACGACAGCAACCATGAAATAATTATGTTTGAAAAATGGATATGTTAGCTGAATTGCATTAGAGAAGTGGATACGAAGTTTATATTTTGAACGAACATCAGCAAGAGCGGTGTAGGTAAGATCTGCATCACTGTTGCTGACTGTGTGATCGCAAATCGGAGGACCATATCTGCCACTGGGAACGCCCTCCAGTCATCTGATGCCAGGAGTGTGTGTGTGTTTGTGTGGGTGTGTGTGTGTGTGTGTGTGTGTGTGTGTGTGTGTGTGTGTGTGTGTGTGTGTGTGTGTGTGTGTGTGTGTGTGTGTGTGTGTGTGTGTGTGTGTGTGTGTGGGTGTGTGTGTGTGTGTGTGTGTGTGTGTGTGTGTGTGTGTGTGTGTGTGTGTGTGTGTGTGTGTGTGTGTGTGTGTGTGTGTGTGTGTGCGTGCGTGCGTGTGTGTGTGTATTTCCATCGATGCCTTGTACACTTATTCAGGTTACGGTCACATTCTTCTAGACAATCAATACAGGTACAACCTTGTATGTCTCGGTTTGTTGTTTTGGTAGCATACCTGCTGATCGCCGCGTGATTATCCTTGGCAACACTGCGTCTATATCCATAAATAGCAGCCTCGTTTCCCCTATCCCGTTTTTCATTGTATTCGTTTCGCTGTATAGCTATATATTCATCGAATGGTTGCGGCTATTAATTAACAGTAAGAAATATAATATCGACGATGTACCATCACGCTACAAAAGCACAATAGCAATGACAAGAAAACGTACAGTCAACAACATTCACCAAATTAAAAATCAACAGCAACAAAAACAATGACCAGCACCTCTGCAATCACACCAACAACCGTATAACAACAACTGCAGCTGCACGTACACTCACCGCTATAATAACCAACAAACGCCAACAACTTGCAGCACAACCACCAGCGCAACAATAACCATTTGCGAAGCAGCAACAGTATTGCAACGTTACCCTATATATATATATGACACCAACAGAAGGACATCATTCGAGATAATGTAGAGCACACTGTTATGCAGGTAATGCATGTTCTAGTTAGACTGTTGCGACATGCACTGTGGGACCTTTGTCCGATATATCATGTTCTGCAATTAGCAAACGCACCACTGGTCTCGTCGATGCAGATATATATGCAGAGTAACAAACACTCCGGTGTTGACTCGAAGTGCCAAACAAATTCACACATTTGTGTAGTGGTTGTTGTACCGTCTCTAACATGCTTGCCTTATTGCTCAGACATTGAAAACACTAAATAGGTTAACACGTCTGTTGGCGCAAGTGTCCAACGGTGTTGTATGAATACGTTATTTAGACATTAATTTCTCAAATATGTTTGTTATCACTAGTTTTACGCGATTGAAGTGGGTAGCCGCGTCAACACCAAAACGTAGATCGTTTATAATAAATACGTTATTACTTCATCATTAGGGGTGAAAATAAAGATTTTGGAATTTAGCCTTCATTCTTCTCAAATATCGTAAGTGATATTAAAAAGTATGATGGTCGTTACAATGATTAAAACTGGTTTGAAAATACGAAGTCGTCGTGAGTGAAATGACAAAGTCGTTGTTACCTTAGTGGATATCAACACATGAAAGGTTCGCCACTACATGCATGTATTGCAACCCTGACCGTACTGGCATTTCTTTCGCCCCACGTTGCTTCAGTTTTATCAACTGTATAATCTTTCTGCCGTATCGAAGCTTCGACTATTTATTTCGCCCCACATTGCTTCAGTTTCCTCAACCGTATAACTTAGTGTCTCGCTATAGACGGCGGTGGATGTCTGTGGTCGACAATATTCGAGCACTAGCTACAGCGTGGCTGAATGATTAACAGTGAAGTCGAAATTATATTCGAATGAGCAGGTATGTTGGAGGTGC
Source organism: Paraescarpia echinospica (assembly GCA_020002185.1). Classification (NCBI taxonomy): domain Eukaryota; kingdom Metazoa; phylum Annelida; class Polychaeta; order Sabellida; family Siboglinidae; genus Paraescarpia; species Paraescarpia echinospica. Next base: position 48,599,409 of record CM034531.1, read on the forward strand.
AGTGTAAAGTGCTTTGAGCAGTCCTTATAACCGAACATGAGAACTTACCTTTTAACACAAGTCGATAACAATCGACGTCCATTCGTGTGCGTGCGTGTTTGTTGTGGGAAGCTACTTTTAATTGAAATAAGTTTCATATAGTGCCGTTGATCGAGGTTTTGAAATCACCCCTTACCGTAATGAACACCTAGCGCGTCGATCGAAGTTAGCGCAAGTGGTGAGATCTTCAAGGTGACAGACATCGCGCCTCTTGGGTAAATGTTGATTACGTCACAATACTGCCTGCGTTGTCTTACGTAACACGTTTATCGACTTCGTTCAAGTACCATAGGAGTGTCGTGTACACATCGCCGTTTTGATACCTCCTTTTTAGATCAAGTATGCTCAGAAAAATATTATAATTATGGTTTTGCAAATACTGCATCAATTACTTCAGTTGGCAAACGCTTGACACATCGAATAAGATGACAGAGAACGCGTGCAAATCAATATAACGAAGACCGCTACTGTGGTTGAGTAAGGGTGCCAATACTGATGTTTCCACATGACGCAGTTTAGCCAAAGTCTCATTAGACCTTTGGCACCATGCCGTCACATTGTTAGCAAGGCCACGTTTTATGCTTATGGGCACAGTCAGGAGGACAATGTTATTGTTTCATTCATACATGTATAGTAATAGAGCTGGCACGTATTCACTGCCAGTATTGGCTACCATTTACGGGCCATTTTTGGCTCCGCTTCATTGATTGTCAGACAGATACTCGCACTGGCACTTTCATCAAATTCATCCTTTGATGTTGCATAGCGTAGGTTTCTCGTTTACTCTCTGTTGTAATGCATACACACACCTTTCTCAGAGAGAGATCTTCTTCTATCAGGTACGTGACTTTTCCTTCGACCATTTTGGAAGAAAAAAACAAGAGATAGTAACATCATTGCCAGATACTTTTACCAAAAGGACACTAGTATGGTTGTACGTCGCATATTCGTAACACGGAAGAACGTGTTCAATGTCAAATGTCTTCTTGACGTAGTGTTTGCATATTAGCCAAAGTTGAAGTATTGAGTTTTCGAAACCTTTGCTCTATGTGTGATGTTGTTTACTTACTATTAACGCGTCGTCCGTAATGCCGCTTCCCTACACAAAGCCAAGCTATTCCTCAAATACGTCATATGATATATGATACAACATTTGTCTCCACTTGACATCAAACAGTGTGTGCGGCCTGTATTTTGTGCGTGGCCTATATTTGACGCGTTGCACCCGAACAAAAAAACGTATTACATTCATGACTTGTTTACTCAAATAACATGTGTTAGTATCTAGCAGCGTAGGTGTACAGCGACATACCCCCTTGTGTATTCTTACTGGAATACTTTATAACATACATTCAAATGTATTCGTATCTTGACAAGATTCGTGTTCGAATACTATAATATATAAATGTTATTGTTTCCATGCGAAATTATATGTCTGAATAAATTCCAACCTGCAAAATAATAGTTTCTGATGCGAACGTCCATGTCGTCATATTGTTATGTCATAAAGGCCACGTTTTATGCTTATGGGTTCAGTCAGGAGGAGGCTATGCACAGTCGCATGGGTACATACGCACAGGCGAGTGACTAATAATAGCTAGTGTTATCTTGATGACTTGGCTAACACACTCATTGATCGTATCCTATCAGCTGTTATCATCGACGGAATCAGTCATGTAGGTGGATGCATGAAAGGATACAGTATACGCTAAAAGATAGTCACCGCAGGGCAGCCGTGCACAGCATTTTGGTCAGTTAAACCATGATGAAATATAGTAGTACGTAATATTGAGAATTTGCTCACCGGAACTAGGTAGCACTATAATTTAATACTGACGAGCTAGTATGTTGTAGGTATTACACAGATCCACGTTTTCGCAAAATGAGTCACAAATGAGACGAACGGAAACACGGGTGTAAAAGTGTGTGAGAGTAAATGTATTCGCTGGAATTGTTGGCAGTACCCTACACTAGGTGTCTTAGAGTTACCGGGTCAGTTGACTGAGTGTTTCGCCACAATTGCATAGCTGGTTGGGGTGGAAGAGAACGTGTTGCGTGTTTTTTTTAAGCGAGACTTATGAACAGGTTTTAGAGCAGATGGTACATAAAGCGTAGTATTGCTGACAAATTGGCTTCTGACGATGCCGAATCACCCCAGGAGTGACCATGGCACACGATAATGAATCCGATGATGTCAAGTATCAGGTATCTCTAGCAATGTTGGATGTCGTCTGGAAAAAGTGTCATGCTGTTATTAATTTGGCGACATATCAACGAACCTTCACGTCGAATGTACACCAACGGAAGGAATGTCCAAGTACGAATTATGCGGCATATAATATGTTAGTTTTATGGTGGCTGTAGCTGGTGAAAGTGGTAATACTTACATCAGTGGTACGAGTGAAATGACCCTGTCGACTCGGTGTTTGCAGCAGATACAACAATTGTTAACACATTATAAAACAATAGTCCGTTATATTATTATCATTAACGCTATTATATTAGTAACGATAATGGCAATAAAACAGTGATGATCTTAATTACGCTGACGAGGACAACCTAACCAACACTCGTTAATAACATGAGTTAGATCAATACACCAAACGCAACACCAGATGCTCACGTAAACATAATAAACAGTTAGTACAAATCAGGCACTCGACAAACATATTTGGAAACAGCTTTTTCCCAGTCACAATAAAAGAGTGGAATTCTCTACCTCCAAGCATTGTATCAAGTACGTCACTGAATTCATTCCAGATTAGCCTAGCCCAACATGTAAAAAATTAATCCATAAGAGCCACCATGCGCACTGGCGTGATGTGTCCATAGGACATTTTGCCAGTCAAAATACAGATACAGATACATGTATTCATCACTCAAGCGTCATGTTCGAAAATATGTATGCATTACTCCAATGCTACGCGTACAGAAATGTCCGCCTGCCCAATGACGTACATCTGCCAAGGTGGTAGTTTGCGCACCCCACAGGCTGTCAAGTGGACATCTACGTTAACGCCTATGGATTTATTTATTACTGTCACATGGTCAGTAGCACCCACGCCCATGTCCGTCCAAACCGTGGCACATCGTAATGGTTCGTTGACCACCCAGGCGGTATCCTATTTCCATGGTCACTTATTATTATATTATCGCTATTAACGTTATAATTATATTACATATGACAGCTTATATCAATAACACGCCCTTTCCTGCCCAAGTAGTTTTCCTGTGATTTATCATAGCACTATTGACTTCACTCGCAAGTCAGTACTGCATGCGATCATATCGTAATTATATTAGGTCACAGCAGAAGCTTGTTATACGACAGGTTATATCTGTATGAACCCATGTGATCTATTGAACAACATACTATGATAATGTTTACGCGAAAACGTGTTTGTAACAAAGCGGGTTTGCTTTTGTGAGTTATTGCACGCAGCTGGCCCAAAGATTTAAGCGTGTAGTCTCTACCTGCTGGCGAAGTAGCCGCGGGCGCGCACACTGGCCGACTGTCATAACTGACAGACCTGCTTGCCGTCACTCCAGACTGTGTGCAGCCACGCGTGTTGCGAGTATCGCGTTGCGCCGTCGAGCCGAGACGCAGTCAATGAATGATTGTGCTCGTCGCAACAGCGGTCTACATACCCCAACGCTGAATGCATGGCAGACAATCGACGTTCGGCACCCATATTGAAGCGTATACATTATTCACTCAATTAATTTGTAGCTTTCTTGTGTTGGGGTTTTAATTGATTCCACTGCTGTCGGGATGCATTACACTGCTACGCAAACGTGGGCAGTACGCGAGATATACGCTCATATAAGCAAACAGCTACTAGTATAAGTATATCATATTTACCATATGTTAATAACTGTCATGTGTTTATATATTGACCGTTTAATTGTGAAGCCTGTGTGTACGAAGTAGTATGTAGGCCTATATACATAGAATGCCCATCTTCATGAATGGACATCATTCGCAAACAGATTATACAACTGCAGCTTGAGGGATTATGTTTGTGGGCGCTAATCAAAACACATCAATATCGGACATCTAACGTCAACAAATCAAGTGCATATGGCGCCGATAGCAAGTGCTTCACAAATCTGACAATGCTGGTGCTATAATTCCGCTTATGTGTACGTTTTGAATTATGCTTACGTCTACGCTCTGCATTATGCTTGGTGAACGTTATGCAGATATGTAAACACCAAGTTGTTATTCCGGATTACATGTGCCGTACGTGTGCACTATCTTTCGAGTAGCATTTCGAATAAATCTGCATTAACATATTTCAGAATATACATATATATATATACACTAAAGTAGTCGAAAGCGTTGTTGTTTACAATGAACCGAAGAGGGCAACTGCTGCACATAGCGAAATCATCCAAAACATCTGATGATTGTCTCTTGTCAAGTGTTTGTGTATAGTATTGTATACACCACGAACAACGAATCACGGTCAAAAAGTATTCGATCCGTGACAGACAACATAAATACAAGGATCGTATTCATTGTCTATCGAACGTCACAATTCATTTGCGTAACCTTACTTGGCCATCCACTAGATTCATGTTGTGCTCAAAGCACCAAGCTCTACTGTTGAAACGTTTCGTATTTGGAATGTAAAATAAGATGGTATATAGTAGGATATTGGTACAACAAGAATATTCAAATATGAAAAAGACAAGCTATGTAATGGAGTAAAATGCAAAGCTCATATGAGTGGATCTAAACATGACAGTTGTTATTTAATTGCATTGCAGGCTGCCGAACAGAGAGAGAGAGAGAGAGAGAGAGAGAGAGAGAGAGAGAGAGAGAGAGAGAGAGAGAGAGAGAGAGAGAGAGAGAGAGAGAGAGAGAGAGAGAGAGAGAGTGAGAGAGAGCGAGAGCGAGAGAGAGAGATAGAGAGAGAGAGAGAGAGGGCAAGAGAGAGAGAGAGAGAGAGCAAGAGAGAGAGTGAGCGAGAGAGAGAGAGCGAGTAAGAGAGAGATACGTACAGACAGCAGACAGACAGACAGACAGACATACATACATACATACAGACAGACAGACAGACAGACAGACAGACGGAAATATGAACAGACAGACAGACAGACAGACAGACGGAAATATGAACAGACAGACAGACAGACAGACAGACAGACAGACAGACAGACAGACAGACAGACAGACAGACAGACAGACAGACAGAGAGCCAGACAGAGAGCCAGACAGAGAGTCAGACATAAAGACATAAAGACACAGAGGAAGAGAGTGTGTGTGCTTGCGTGCGTGTGTGTGCGTGTGTGTGCGTGTGTGTGCGTGTGTGTGCGTGCGTGTGTGTGCGTATGCATGAATAACATAATGACTACAAGAAAATGAAAATGTATCGACCACTATTGGAGACAGGGGTAGGACAATAAACCAATACAGTAATGAGACGGATGGCTAAAGAACAATAGGACGACCTAAGCAAATTGAAGAAGAAATGCATAGGAGGACTACAACATACACACAAGCTGGCGCCAAAGAAACTGGCAGTGTCTCGTTTCTGAACTGAGCATGAAGAGGACCACGTAAATAAGTACAAGACAGGCAAGTCACTAAGACCGGAATGCGAAAGGATATACATCTTATTCTTAGGACGACCTCAAATCACCGGCAGCAGTGAGTCACAACGTCTTCTTTTTCACATTCGTGACTTATTAGCAGTGACTCTTAGACCGTTAGACTGCGATATAATGGCAATTATTACTCACGCCGTAGTCACTGTATCCAGCCTGTTGAAGCAGCCGTATGCAAGCTTCAAAAGTGGCAACGAGTCTCCAGTAAATTATGCTTAGTAAACGCAGCACATCACATTCATGTGAGGTTTATTTATTGTCACTTGTGTTTGTTCAACATGTACCACGACGTTGGAAATCATTCCCCTTTGTGGGATTTTGGAGCAACATATTTAGTTGGTTCAGACTGTTCGCCGTTTGATGTGTGACCGAGGTGGTTCAACTAGTCTTAGGTCGTGTTCACTCATGCATAGTTCCAACGACAGACAACAATGAACTTGATGGTTGAGTAATCACGGCTACACAGAAAAGAGGCCATTGTAATTAACTTAGCTTACCATTTTCCTCACTGTGTTTGTTTCTTTCTTAGTTTTTCCTATGTAACTGTGAGGTTTGATCCTGACGCAAACCACTAAATTAACATACTTCTCCAATATTCCCTCCTCTATCATTGATGGCAACTATTTTCCTTGGGAGTTTGCCCCAGAGAAGGTTGAAAGGAATTACAATGTACCTTGTAATTCTTTACGATACAATGTCATTACATTGCATGGACGTGATGGGTAAATACACAACGAACCGTGCAAAACATCCACATCGACTGATCCCTTTAACTTAATTACATACACCTGTTTTCACGTGCACTTTATTCTTAGAGCGTGCGTTGTGTTTTATGTTCACGGCGTTACCGTCATAATTGTCGGTAAAAAGGCTGGCTAACCTCTGTCCTTTGTATTTATTCAGCATTGTGGAAGTACACTAAATTGTTTTGTATCCTGAGCGTCTAACCGATGAAATGTAAATTAGTTTCAGGCTACTCTTACTGTCATTTTTCCGGTTTGGCACCTCTCTTAAATGGAACATGCTATATGCCGTGCGAGAATACAATGTCACTCCAAGTGTCCACCATCTCTAGAACTTGAGTTAAGTTCCATTGTTGTACTAATGGAGTCCGGGTCATTGACATTTCCTGTTAAAGTTAGGCACGACTGCTTTTAGAGGTAAACAGCGGTATCCAAGTATCACATTACAGTATCAATACCTTTGGGATAAATTAGTTCACTCTTGAGCAAGTCTACTGTCTACATGCTTGTGTTCAGTTACTAATAAAACTGTGAGTGATCTTATGTGAACACATCTGAACGACAGTCTGAATTAGGCCTAAGGTCGTCGGGTCTTTTAAATATATCGGCACAATAACGTAGTTAGAACAGTAAACGACACTGATACTGTGTGATGGAAAACAATGCATAGAAGCTACACAAAACAAGCTACATTACTAGTTAACATAATGTATTGCTTGTATCACCATAAAACAAATAGACGGTTCTGTATAATTATAATGCTCTATGTTGGTCTTTTTATTTCAGTGTTGTGGCAGTCACGATGACGAGGTATCTTGTAAGAGTTCTAGTCCTCCTGGTGGCTTCGACGGTTACCATACACGCCAAGGACCCAAGTAAGCATGGTTATTGTTTGCGTTTTATTCCTGTTGACTTTACAAACATACTTCATGTTGTGTTTATCAATATACATGGTGTTCCCTGTCTTTGATATTTGAGCCAAGAAAACATTGCGTTAGATATTTCGAAAATCGATGGATCCAGTCACACGTGTCTGCTTGGGCCTAATCAGGATGGACACTAGATTGTTAAGTATTCAACGATTTACAGTATAATTGTATTTATATTTCGTAATAATATTAAAATAATGTCATAATTATACTACTATGATGGCAAGTCGACTTGTTGTTAAGCTTGACGGCATGTCGTTAGCGATGTGTTAATTAATATAGCTATTTGTTACAATTAGCATTCGCTTACTTTCGTGTCTAGTAAACAGCTAGACTGATGAGGTTATGACCGCCTCTGGGTAATGTCATCAACACGTCCTGTACGACCTGTCATATGAGTTTAAATGTGCCTCGTACTATGACAGAGGAGCTGTTTAGTATTCGGTGTTTTTGTAATGTGAACAACTATCGCTTTGGTTTGTGTCAAGTCTCTCTTTTGTATTTGTCGATGCCAGGAATGTTATCAAGATGCATTGAACCGTTCAAACAAGCAAGTGCATACATATCAACAACAAACGAAGCATTTCAGGGCTAAACGCGATAACCGATGATGTTTTCTCTTGGCAAAATTCCATAATTGAGATGTACACACTATTCCCCTTTACTACAAAGCGGACATGACCGAAGATGTGCTGCGCTCAAACCTAAGCGAAAAGGGCGTCAGACTTTTGAGTAGACATTGAAAATTTGATGAGAGAGCTGACGAATGACCGAACGTGATGGGATTAATTATGGGGCCACTGACTGGGATATTAAGATGTCTCTTAGAACACCAGGAACATTTCGGTCGCAGGAACAGTAAGTCATCACGATGAGTCGCAATGATTTTGTATTCGAGGGTCTAATATAGTATACGTTTTATTTTACGTTCTGGGAAAGAAATCATGTTTTTTTGTCAAAAACAACAATGTAGGGATATATATAATATCGCAGTTTGTCCTGAAACCTGGCATTGCTTAATACATGTGTCAAACATTTCATCCACCGACACAGAATGCACGCGATTGGATGTCGGTCTCGTGATCGATGCTTCGGGCAGCATCACGGATAAAATTGAGAACTGGAAAACACTGAAAAACTTTATCATGTCCCTGATTGGCCAACTGGACATCGGACTTGACCGCGTCAGGGTGGGCGCCATCAAGTTCAGCACGACAGCCTCGGTAGAGTTTCGACTGGACCAGTACTCGAGTAAAGAAGCGCTGAATCAGGCCATCGAAAGTATGGATTACCTCGGCAGAAAGACGAACACAGCCGACGCACTACGGTAGGAATAGTAAACGTAACAAGATAGCAAAACTGCCGTCAAAATTAAATACAGATAAATTGACGTGAACATGAACAACGAAACAATTTGCTAAACGAACAACAGACTATCAATTATTCATCTAAGTCTCTCAAACGTGTGCGCTGTATTCCAAATCAAGCTTAACTATTGTCTTAAGCCGAAGTATATCTAAGTACCATTCTTTATAAGGTACTACAGTGTATTCTATTACTCTTCAACCAGTCAACTTAATCAAACATATTAAGACAACTTGAAGCTGCTCTGTTCACTACACCACCTTTAGATATGTGTATAACTTTCTGTTATGATACCATCACTATAAGTTAATATTAAACAAATTCGAACTTTTCAAGTGTAACTGTAGAAGTTTCATATACATGATAAAAATGTGCATGAATGCAAACCTACATGTATGCATACACACATACGTGTATACGTGCACATGCATGTATGCACACGTACATACGTACCCTCATACATACATTCGTGGAGCGCAGTGGCGCAGTGACTAGAGCATCGGACTATCAATTGGCCGGGTTCGAATCCTGGGCTGCCGAGTCGAACTTTGGGCAGTTTCGTTCACTCTACTTTGCTCCAGTTCACTCAGCTGTATGAATGAGTGCCAGGCTATAGACAGTGGTGGATATGTCTGTACAAATAGTCTTCGTGCATTAATTGCAGCGTGGCTGGATGCTTCCCGGAGAAGTCGGGATGGTGCTCGATGAAACTGGTCTGCCAGGGAGTAAAGTGTAAAGTGCTTTGAGCAGTTCTAACGACTGGATACTGCACTATATAAGAACTGACCTTTACTTTTTTACATTCATGCATATAGACACATGAACGTACATCAATATATTCGCACGGACGGGCTGAGGGGAATTGGCGATATCTTCAGTTCCCTTGTGGCGCTATTTTTTCGCGCTGTCACAGACGGAACTGTAACATATGTAGGCTGGTGGAGCGAGAGTGAGATATATGGCGATGAAGTTAGCATTGTAAGAGTTGTATTTTTTGGAATATGTTCCCTCTTAGTGTTAGATCAGTTGAAAAGATTATACAATGCCACCATCATTTAGAAAACTGACGTGTATAACCTTGCTTATCCGCCATAGCTCCCTGGAGGATCCATCCATCTGTTGACAACTTGAATACTGCTGATCGATTTTGAGATTGACGAAACCTATTGTTTTGATGCGCCTCTGAGCTTGGTTTCCGAGGACTTCGGCGCCATAGAAGTTACATTATTGTTATTATTGTTATTATTATTATGCCGATATGTACTTAATACGTGATACAAAGGAAATATTACCCCGTTGCATCTATATCTTCCACAAAGTGGAAATCGTGCCACGCTGTAGCCATATCGTATCACATGCCGATGTCATCCCATATTATCGCTCACGCTGCAGCTTGCTACGGGAGAGCGTGTTCGTCGCTGCCAACGGCGACAGGCACGGCGTGCCGAACATAGGCATCGTCATCACGGACGGCCAGTCGAACGAGCACCATGAGGACACGATCAACCAGGCGGAGCTGACCCGGGCGGCAGGAGTGAGGCTCGTCGCCGTCGGCATTACGGACGAGGTTGATGCCGCCGAACTGCTTGGCATCTCCGGGGACAGGGACCTCGTCGTCGAGGTGGCCAACTTCGCCGAGCTGTCCAACTACCTGAATAATATCGTCAGTCTGGCGTGTGTCACGCCGCCGCCGTCGGGTAGGTAAAAGCTATGCATGGTGCCCTATATTTGGGGTAGAATTATATCACACCGCATTTTCACTTACAGGTTGTTGTATATTGCCACGTGCGGGTAAAGATGTTTCACTTATTCCCGTACGCTTGTCACGTGCACCTGGACTTCGCCAGAGTGTTAGCTGTAAGTCGCACCAACAACCCTTAAATATGAGAGCGAATTAACATGATTTAACACCTCTGCCCACATACCAACATTGCATAGCTGGTGTTAATCATCATGTCCTTCGGTTGTAGCGTGCCAGCTCAGAGCAGACATGGTGTTCGTACTGGACGCGTCGTCCAGCATCACTTGGGCCGATCCGAAGAACTGGAACCCGAGACTGCTCGGCTTCACCAAGTCGATCGTCGACGCCTTCCCCATCGGCTTCAACGACACCCGGGTCGGGGTTGTTCGCTTCAGCGACAGCGCTAGCGTGCAGATTTATCTCGACCAGTACTACGACGCCGGCCAGATAGGGGTATGATACGCGTTCTTGTGTATGCCGACCAATATTCTACACCGCCAAATTTGATGTATGATGTGTTCTTCCACCTTGTTCCCTGTACAGGGGTGAGGTCAGGTATAGTGATGTTGAAGCAAACACATATACCTATCTTTGAGGTAGAGTTCTTTTCCACAGCTTCCTCTCAGCAGCCTCCTCTCCCCATCTTTCATCCTCACCCACTTTTCTCATGTCCCTCCTCACACAGTCCTCGCATAACAGTTGTGGCCCTCCCCTTCTCCCGCGTCCTTGTTGTTGTTCCGTCTCTATTCTCTTTGCAAGTTTGTTTGCATCCACTCTTGCCAGGTGGCCTGCCCATCTCATCCGGCTTCTCACCAGTCTTCCTGTTAGACTGATGATAAGCTTTCAAATTTATCTCGGCTGCTATTGTTACGCCACAAATGTAGAGGCATGATGCAAGTTTAAATAAATCTCGACCACTGCTTGTATGCATATGTGCCGCCAAAGTACAGGTACGACGAACGTTCAGATTGATTGCTGCTCTAGTTGGCATTATTATAGCATCCATAATGTGACTGTGGGAATGACAGTTGCATTGTTATATATACTGTTGATGTGACGTTCGTCAACTGTGGAATGAGGTGGCGCAGTGAATAGAGCTTCTGACTCTCTACCGAGAGAACCCAATGCTGTGGTGTCGAACCTTGCGCAAGTTCGTTCACTCTACGTTGCTCCAGTTCACGCAGCTGTATGAATGAGTACCTGGCTATAAACAATGGTGGATATTTGAGTATGAACAGTATTCGCAATCCTGATGACTGGATACTGCGCTATATAAGAACTGACATTTTTACTTTCTGTGATATCTTCAGACGGCAGTTGACCGCATCCAGCATACAGGAGGCGAGACAAACATCGCAGAAGGACTGCGGGTCATGAGAGAAGACGTATTCAAGGTAGTGTTTGTCTTGTATTTGGAAGTTTGGCACTTTTTATTACATCGGTACTCATATTCCATTTAAAAATTAAATGCGACACGTTCTAGTATTACACTTATAGTTCAGTAGCTATTGGTGCAAATACAATGGTTTTATGTCTGCACATTTACGTACGTAAACATGAAAGTAATACAACAATCAGGTTCATTCGAATACATGCTAGTTGTATTTACTTGTGAAGCGCCGGACTCTCAATCTAGAGATTCCGGGTTCGAATTCCTTTGCTGCCGTTTCGAACCTTGAGTAAGTTAGTTCACCCTACGTAGTCCCAATTCTGCAAGCTGTATGAACGAGCACTTGGCTATAGCCAGTTATTGATATTTAAGAACAGTTTTCTCGCGGTAACTGCAGCGTCGGTGAACTCTTCCCAGATAAATCATGGTGGTGTCCATCTGAATGAACGGGTCTGCCACAGAATAAACTGTAAAGCGCTTTGAACAGTCCTAAGCACTTGCTACCGCGCTATATGGGAACTTATCTTTACTTTCTACCACTTAGCCCTACATACTGCATTGTTTTTTATTTGTCCGATAGGGCTCACGTGGCGATCGGTCAAACGTGGCGAACATTGCATTGATTATCACAGACGGTCAAGCGAACAAGGAGATTGGCCGCACTTTGCCCGAAGCGAAGCTGGCCAAGGAAAGCGGTGTCGAGATATACGCCATTGGCGTCACTTCCGCCGTCGACCTGGCTGAGCTAGGCAAGATCGCGTCACCGCCGAGCAGTAGTCACGTGTTCAACGTGTCAACCTACGAAACGCTGGGAACGGCGCTCAACTATTTTATTTCCCGGGCTTGCAAATTCACAACCCCGGTCACCACGCCGATGACCCCAGTGACGTCACCGCTTACCGCTTCCCCTACCACAAGTCCCCCCGGGACCACCAGCAAAAAGCCTACTACACCTAAGCCCACCACACCAAAACCTACCACACCAAAACCTACCACACCAAAACCTACCACACCGAAACCCACCACACCTAAGTCCACAACGTCAGATTCAAACACACCAGAAAGGACCACCCAGACACCGTCAAAGCCGCCAACAACAGCTCGAGATTTGCCGTTTCCGGGTACGCAACTTGTTATTCCTTAGACAGAATAAATCGTATTGGGTGGACTCAGTGGGAGACTCGCCCAGTGCAACAACAGACATTCTCCTAGCACATACGTGTGATCACGAATATAACAGTATAACGAAAGTACGAACTAGCTAAATTCGTGCGATCACGATTATAACAGTATAACGAAAGTACGAACTAGCTAAATTCGTGTGATCACGATTATAACAGTAAAACGAAAGTACGAACTAGCTAAATTCGTGCGATCACGATTATAACAGTATAACGAAAGTACGAACTAGCTAAATTCGTGTGATCACGATTATAACAGTATAACGAAAGTACGAACTAGCTAAATTCGTGTGATCACGATTATAACAGTATAACGAAAGTACGAACTAGCTAAATTCGTGTGATCACGATTATAACAGTATAACGAAAGTACGAACTAGCTAAATTCGCCCATGACGCAAAAAATATGGGGCAACAATTATCATGATTACCGTATGTTTTAATCTTAAGCCAGTTCCAGCTAACATGTAGTTCCTGCTGCCATCAGTTAGAACATTGCATGCAGCTGATAAGAATCCCGTTGAACGTAACGCAGTATCGTCTCTGGTGAATGGCTCATTACTCAATTTGTCCAATGAAAAAGGAACTGAATCTAAGTAACTATCTTGGTGTTTTAATACATCGCCAATTGGTCAATCAGACGCCAATACTCAAAGGACGTGAACGAAAACAGACGGAGGCGATGTACTGTTGACATAAAATACTAAACACAGTTCATATCCTACAATTCTGGATGAAAATATTAATGTAAGGTGATTATTTCAATCATACATGTTTTGTGTTTATCCATTCGAACTGTTCTCAATAATAATATTGCTATTGGGATTGTTTTGTCTAAACACTAATGCCCGACCTGATATCCGACATAAATGCAGTATGTCAACCGATACTAATAGTCGTAATTGTAATTAACAGTGATTGACAGCCATTTATTATACTTACGTTCGCATTGTGTTTCAGACTGTCACAGCGACCTGGATATAGTTTTTGTTATTGACGTATCGGGCAGCGTGGAGGAGCCCAACTTTCGCAAGATTATTCAGTTCATAATAAATATAATTTCTGGAATGAACATTGAAAACGGAAACGTTCGAGTTGGAGCGCTGACTTTCAGCAGTGCTAGTATGCCGCAGGTATGTCTCTGTGCGTTACATCTGTTTACACACGCACAACACGCACAACACGCACAACACGCACAACACGCACAACACGCACAACACGCACAACACGCACAACACGCGCACACACACACGCGCACACACACACGCGCACACACACACGCGCGCTCACACGCACACACGCACGCACACACACTGACACACACACACACACACACACACACACACACACACACACACACACACACACACACACACACACACACACACACACACACACTGACACACACACACACACACACGCACGCACGCACGCACGCTACGCATTGTTTAACATATTTACGTAGTGTTTATGATTTAGTGTTGTCCACGTGCTTGTTTTCTATTTTAGTTATTATTTAGTGCGTGCGTGTGTGCGTGCGTGTGTGTCTACGAGCGTGCGTGCATGCGTGCGAGTGTGTGACAAATTTAGTTAGTAAATTCCCTCAGCTCCAAACACACACTCGACGTTTCTATGGAACATAACACTGTACTACCTGATAACTAAAATAGCGCACACTCAACATCGCAACGTATTAATTAATTAACTAAACATAAGTAGGCATACAAGTAATTAATTTGGTCGCTATTCAAATAGTGAACAGTTAAAATTGGTTTTGTTTACCGTTTTATGGGTCATACCTCATATATTGCACTCAACAATTGTATTCAACAGAACATTGTGTTGGCCCCTGCAGAATACTGCGCATTCAATATATCAACGTGACGTAGCACAGGTATTAGAAAATGTCAGCTGTAAGTTCCAAGCTCCGAACATATCGCAATATTTAAAGTACATTCTACAAATTTAACTTAGCTCATACGTGGTCGTAATACAGTTTCAGCGTTATGTTTGAAGCGGTGCGAAAGTGTCCATTGAGAACAGTGTCTTTCTGAACCTTCGCCCATGTCACGCCGGAGTGAACTTGTCACGCCTAAATGACTTTCCAACAACGGGGTTGCTGAATCGTTCCTAAATGTCAATTATTGTAAACTTACCTGTGTATCCTTTTGTGTATTGATAGATTGTATTCTGTACCCTGCTAAGTCATAGCTCTTCTTAGTTATCTAGACTAACAAAAATGTCCTTTATCTGACGGGATGCCTTGGAACACAGTCGTGAAAGTAATATTTACAAAATTTTCTAAAATCTAGAATATCGTTATATAAATAACATAACGCGTTCTCAAATACTCGTTGTTTGTTCAATATGACGAAGGTCGGAGAGAATGTGAAGTTCACGTCAATCGGTAGACCATAGCGTGATAGTGTAGAATTGTCAAATAATATTGACATGAGGGTAGATATAAGCATCATTGTGTCTGCGTCTACTCCATGATGTCAAGTCTTTGACGCAGGACCGTTTTCCCAAAGTATTTGCTGTGCGCACGTGGTTCCTGCAATTGTTAGGTTACGTTTTGCGTATTACGCGCACAGTACGTTTTACGTATTGCACACACATCACGTTTTAAGTCAGAACCGTTGAGGAACGAAATTATTAACCCCATAAAGGTGTCTTGACATATATATGGGGTATTTTGAAAATATATAGAGCGCACGTACTATTCTATGGGTCGTAGATAATCCCTGAAAGTTTGGCGCTCGAGGTTCAAGCCGTCTAAGAGGGAAACCTTAACCTACACACGCAAGCTCGATTATAACAAGATTACGTAGTCTGTAAAACGTGTCCACGTCTTTTGTGAAATGACGTTTGAAAGCTATAATGATTATGTATAAGTAGCGTATTCACAAATTAATGCCGTTCTATCAGTATTTACGTACACGTATCTCGGCGCCACTTGTGGAGAATACGTGGCTAACCTACAGGTTACGGAACTAACGAGTAGAGCGAACGACCAATATATGAAAGTGTCTATAACGTAACGACTTATCAACTTCGCGCACTTGTAACTTCGCGCCATGTTGTTTCCCGGTGTTGCGCGATTCGATGGTATTGCGGCCTAAAAGTAATGGACTATGTCTTCTAGTTCCACCTGAATCAGTACCACACACGGCAAGACGTCGTGGCTGCCTTTCTGAGGATCCCGTACTCACGTGGGAGCACGAATACGGCGGCTGCCCTCAACACGCTGCGAGACTTCATGTTCAGTGCGACGAACGGCGACCGACCTGACGTGCCGAACATCGCCATCGTCATCACGGACGGGGCCTCCAACAACCCGACGATGACGGTGCAGGCTGCGATAAGGGCGAAGCAGGCGGACATCGACATGACGTCGATCGGCATCGGACCCTGGGTAGAGGCCTACGAGCTGGACGCCATCGCCGGCTTCCCGGAGTCCACGCACAAGATTCTCGTTGACCACTTTGATAACCTGCCCGCGTGGGTGACGTCGTTGAAACAGAATTTGTGCGGAAGTAAGTCAGCTTTGATGTCTTTAACTAGCTCATTACGTTGCGCTGTTGCTCTCCGCCTTGTTCCCTGCTGCACAGGGGTGAGAGTCAGTTACAATATTGGAGAACCACACGCTGTGTTTTCCTTTCCACACTTTTCTATCCATATCTCCCTCTCTCCATCTTTCATCCTCCCCTGATCTTCCCATGTCCCCCCTCACGCAGTCCTCCCTTCTCATTTGTGGCCGTCCCCTTTCCCTGCACCAGTTAATACCACTGCAGTATTTTGATCGTTTAGAACTTATACCCACTGTGGCGTCCTCTGGGGAGAGTGGTCACTACTCAATACTTCCATGTAGGAGAAAGACCCTCTAGGCAAACATAGCGTATGGAAAATACATAAATAAATAACTAACTATCGTTATAGTTTATGAAATACGTCACCAACTGCGATATCGCAAGTGAATCTTCCAAAGAAGAGAACGAACCTAGAGGGGAGTATAAATTGGCGCCTCGGAGGAGATGCTTTTACAGTGATCCTAAGTTAGCGTAATAGAGGTGGATGCGGTGGTACATTGATAAGAAGGAAGAGGTAGAGTGACCAAGTTAGACAGGGCACTGGACTCCCGCTTTTAGCAGTAGAGCGGTTTGCTCTAGACTGGACGAAATGGAGGGGTGTGACATCCAGCGAGGGGTCAAATCGGCCTAGGCATTTAAGTCAAAACAAGACGAATGGTGTTATTGGGTGTTATCTAATTTACACTCCCGACCGACCGACCGACCGACCGACCGACCGACCGAACGCAAACAAACACAATAAAACTTGACAATACTTCGTTTTAGGTGGGCGATACTGCGATAGCAACCCATGCGCTAACGGCGGAACTTGCGTCACGAAGGTACAATATTATTACTGCAGATGTCTACCTGGGTACGCCGGTTACAACTGTAATGATCGTAAGTACAGACGAACTAGTCAGAACCAGCGTGTGTTTTCAGATAACTACTGTTTTCCCATAACGTCTTTCAATGTCTTCAATCTGTAAATGGTAAGTCCACGTCAAGGCCATTTAGTGGCGCCATCTGTCATTTCTTAAAGAACTAGACGACGCATGCTACATACAACAGAACACTGTAAATGAAGGAAATGACCTTGTGTTTTAAAGTAAAACACGTAAGACGGTATTTGATGGGGATGCATAACTGCGAAGCAATTTATTTAACGGAAAGTACACCAAATAGTAGGCCTATTGTCTTACGAACAGTAATGTCTACTTGGTAACACAACATGAGATATGTCATGCGTGAATATAATAATGTTAGAATGTTGTGCGTGGGAGACGTTATAGTGAACTGATCAAGTAACACAAAATCACGTATTAATTACTCACACAGCGGACACATCTGTCATAAACAATGTAACCACTCACCGCATCCTTGACTTGCTTAGTACGTAGGTCTAATAGTACATGGTTTATATAAATAGTTTGCGCGATCATGAACCGACGTTTACTCGTATAGCCTACTCAAGCCTAGTGTCATCTTATATACAAGAAACAACGCAATGGACGTGATCTACCTATAGATACAGCCGTTCAATCTTGTAGAGCGCCGTGGCTCAGTGGTTAGACCATCGACCTCTCCATCGAGATAAACCGGATTCGAATTCTGTGCTGCCACATCGAACCTGGGGCAAATTCGTTCACTCAACGTTGCACCGGTTCACTCGGCTATATGAATGAGTACCTTGTGATAGACAGTGGTGGATATTTGTGTACGAGTGGTCTTTGCGCATTTATTGCAGCGTGGATGAATGCTTCCCAGAGAACTCGAAATGATGTTCGATTGAGCAGGTCTGTCAGGGAGTAAAGTGTAAAGCGCGTTGAGCAGTCTTAATGAACGGGTACTGCGCTGTGTAAGCACTCACCTTTACCTTTACGTCCGGCGTCTACATTTGGCTGCGTTGTACCTCTTTTCTGATGATTCCTACATCTGTGTCTATGACTGCAGCCTGCATCAACGCCGGTGATGTCGTTTTCGCCGTCGACGAATCGGGAAGTATCGGCAAGGCAAACTTCAAAAAAGTGCTGAATTTCGTGAGTGGCGTCATAGATCAGTTCGACGTCGACACGGGTCGCCTTGGCAACGGCGGGATGCGCGTGGGTCTCGTGACGTTCGGCAATGACGTGAAGCGTCAGTTCGACCTGAACGAGTACCTCGGCAAGGTGGCGCTGCTGAATGCGCTCAAGGTGACGTACTCCTCCGGGACGACCAACACGTCGGCAGCCCTCGAGTAAGTTCATGTGTAGGGCCTGTTAGCTACTCATTTCGACGGCGTGTCTCATATCTAGTAGGACAAATCATAGCTGACAATACAACCGACCAACGTCAGAAATAGGCCATCCAAACAACAGTAAAACTGTGCGCTGTAGATAAAGAGTATTCTGAGTTTAAAGCAACATTCAGACGAATGCAATTAGTCAATGATTTTACTTACGATATCATTCTAGTAACAATTACTACATAGCAAATTACAAACACTTTTTAAATTGTAGCATTTATAAGTTGTTGGATATGACCAGCACGTCTCATCGTAAGTGCAAATTACGAGAAACAAATACATTTCAGTATCTTAGTATGCAGTATACTTTGACATTACTATATTTTGAATTAACAGTTCCAACATTTCTCATTTCTGTATACACAGAAGTGCTTGTGTCGCTTATGTCGTACAACATAAAGACTAAACAATACTTGATGCGGGTATTTACATGAGCGATGTGTCTAGACACTGATGGTGTGAAATATTGACTGGCGCCAATCCGAACTTCAGCATTGATGAAAGATCACGACGAGCCCTTGCACTTGATGCCAGTCGTTGCTGATTAGCTGCTTCAAAAACCGCATCCGACTGTCGTAAAAGTAGTCTCAACTCTGTGATAATATATAGATAAACATAGTCTCAACTCTGTGGTAATATATAGATAAAAGTAGTATCAACTGTGTTATATATAGAAAAAAGTAGTCTCAACCCTGTGATAATATATAGATAAAAGTAGTCTCAACTCTGTGATAATATATATATATATATAAAAGTAGTATCAACTCTGTGATAATATATACATAAAAATAGTCTCAACTCTGTGATAACATATAGATAAAAGTAGTCTTAACTCTGTGATAAAATATAGATAAAAGTAGTCTCAACCCTGTGATAATATATAGATAAAAAAAGTCTAAACTCTGTGATAGTATATAGATAAAAGTAGTATCAACTTTGTGATAATATATCGATAAAAATAGTATCAACCCTGTGATAATATATTGAAAAAAGTAGTCTCAACTCTGTGATAATATATAGATAAAAGTAGTATCAACTCTGTGATAATATATAGATAAAAAATAGTCTCAACCCTGTGATAATATATAGCTAAAATAGTCTCAACTCTGTGATAATATATATATATATATATAAGTAGTATCAACTCTGTGATAATATATAGATACAAACACGCTGACTCTGTCGTATTGTGCGTGCATCTCCTCCGAGGTGTTGTGATGCATTAACATCTCTTTCTATGTTGATTCGCTTCCTGAGACCATTGGCTCTTTGATGTTTGACGTTTCTCCTACCTGATAGAATTGAGCAATAATCTCAAGATGGCGCCACCGTACTGTTGATAATTGATGCCCTTAGTTTGTGTCCCAGGGTGTAAGCTAGGAATAAACACATGTTTGTATTTTACCCATGACAAAATCACAACTAAAGACATTATTTCGAAGTTGAGCGTCATCTTATTGTCGCATTGCAGGTACATCCGGAAGGTGATGTTCAAAAGTGTGAAAGGTGACCGTAACGGTGTGCAGAACTACATCATCATCATCACAGATGGCAGGTCTAACGAACCACAGGTGAGATCTACGAATCTCTTGGGTAGCTGCCTTGTAGCAATTGTGACAGACGTGTCATTTATTTGTGTGTGTGTGTGTGTGTGTGAGTGTGTGTGCGTGAGTGTGTGTGTGTGAGTGTGTGTGAGTGTGTGTGTGAGTGTGTGTGCGTGTGTGAGTGTGCGTGCGAGTGTGTGTGTGAGTGTATGTGCGTGTGTGTGCGTGCGTGCGTGCGTGCGTGCGTGTGAGTGAGTGTGTGTGTGTGTGTGAGTGTGTGTGTGTGTGTGTGTGTGCGTGCGTGCGTGCGTGTGATTGTGTGTGTGTGTGTGTGTCTACTTCCTTTGAAACATGCCTTTATGCAATATTAATTTAAAAAATGAACCAGTTCAGCTGTGTAGTTGGTTTGAAACAAAATGATTCAATGGAATATTTAGTACACGTTTGACATTTGCTTTGTAACGTAAATGCAGGCTTATGCAATAAGTACTATGTAGTATATAATATAGCACAGGGAAGGAAAACAGTAAGTAATATAAATGAAATATTAAGAGTAAAACACGCTCACCTACCCGTCTAATCATTATGACGAACGTGGTTTCATTTCGATAATCTACTATTGTTATTACCAGGCACGAATGTCTGTCAATAGCATACCTGGGGCGGATCCAGAGAGGATTGTCTACGGAAGGCCCAAAACCTTCAATTGCATCCACCTTGAGATTCGCAAAAAAAAACTACTGGCGGCAGAACCACGTTCATATTGGGTGGGCAGTGAACAGGAGCTTCAGCACGACTCTGCTGTTGCACTGTCGGAAGACGGGGGGGCAGTTGGAACATGTTCTTGGCAACGTTCATGATTCCAGACCGTCTATGGGGGGCACGTAACGGGGGCACATTCAAACGTTTAGGGGGCACGCCACTTTAGGTAGGCATAGCGCGGCCAAATTCCAAAGGTCAAGAGGGCGGCACGTGCCCCAAGGCCCCCTAGATCCACCTATGCATACGCATGTTGTTCGTCCTACACGCCGGTTGGCGTGTTTCGGGTATGGTGCTTCGATACATTATTGTATTTCGTAGGAAACGTGGAAGGAAGCGATGCTGGCAAGGAACGACGGGATCGCAATTTTGGTGGTCGGCGTGGGGGGCGGCGTGAACGAGCTGGAACTGAAGGGAATGGCCAGCCCTCCCTCTGCCCTTAACATATTCAGATCTGCCAGTTTCGACTTACTCAATCAAGATCTGGCGAAGAAGATTGCGTTCCCAGTTTGCAAAAGTAAGCGTTTAAGCCTACATTTATTCTCGCTGCAGCGCGCAACTTAGGATGTTAAAATAGTGTATGTGGACAGTTTGCCGATGTGTCATCATCGGAATTTTGGTGTTATTTTCGTCAATGTATTTGTGTTTGTATTCACTAGATGGCGCCATCATCATTTGCTGGATGGGTGACGTGCGCGCGATTGTAGGTCCACGAGAGTCATCCGTTATGTTAATAATTGACATTCGCCTCCACCACCAACACTACCGCTTTGTTTCACAGAACATTATGTGGACACAATCAATATATGCATTTCACAGTATATTTCGTTGGAAAATATAATGATTGTGAACATCGTATCACCATCAATACACAATCATCATAATACCCATCATCATCGTCATTGTTATCATTATCAACGATGCAGAAGGCGGGTTCCAGAAGTATTTTTGGCTGACCTCTAACAAATTTGACGTCAATTTGAGCAGTTTCATGCAATGCTGCACGTGTGTTAAACGATTCTTGCAACTTACGTGAACCTTCCCAACTGATCGGAGGACGGCAAACGAAGCTCGGAACCATTGCAGAAAACACGCTAAACGTCGCGAACAGTTGCTTAACGTCCGTCTAACGTACAATATGAACCTATAGCAGGGAAGAACCCTTAACCAACGTTGAATTTATATTTGTGTTTCAGATGTAGACCCATGCCTGTCCCACCCGTGTCAACACAACGCGCCGTGCGTGTCGGTCGCAAATGGTTACTCTTGCGGACCTTGTCCCGAGGGATTCACCGGAGACTTGTGTCAGCGAGGTGAGGCCAACAGAACGGACAGTTACGGTGTGTGTGTATGTGTGTGTGTGTGTGTGTGTGTGTGTGTGTCTGCGTACGTGCGTGTGTGCATGCATGTGTGTTGTGTGTGTGCGTGTGCGCGTGTGTGCGTGCGCGTGTCTTACATGCACATACGTAGTCTATATTAAAACAATGTTTTGTTTAAATGTTGACCCTGGTTCAACATTATGCGACATCTAACTCCAGTTCCCCCATGACATACACCCAACCCTTAATATAACTATCATGCGAACAGGAAGTTCTGACAATTCTGGTCCAACTTGACAGCCTGTGACGGGACTCTGGACATCGCCTTTGTCCTCGACGCGTCCGGCAGTATTCGTCATGAGCGCTTCCAGCTCGTGCTTCAATTCGTCGTCGATATAGTGCAGAGGCTCGACGTACACCCGAACCGTGTCCGAGTCGCACTGGTCACCTTCTCGGACGATGCCCATTTACAGTTCTACTTCAACAGCTACCAGAACAGACAGGACGTCATCCAGGTACACGCGCATTGTGTTTGTCGTAGACATATTCAGTAAACTATTGAATCGTTATGAAGATATTGGTAAACCGTCTAACTTAAGTTGGGCAGTAGAACTATGAATTATAAATGCACATGTCTGTGTGGCGATGAATACACTAATAGTGTATACAAGTAACCGGTAACTTTATGTGTTTTTCCTAAACGTGTCCAAACTGTCACAGTCAATACACCTATCATCCAAAATACTTCTCCATATCTTAACCGCTAGTACACCTGTCATTCCCTAATATTTATCCAAATTGTCAACGCAAATAGGCCTACATCTACTACCCGAAACATTCCGTATTTTCACCTTCTCCATACTGTCACCACTATTATTTACGTTTAATCCTATTACCCCTAGTTAGATAGCTAATACACGCGTCATCACAACTACTTCATAACCATTTCCGCTATTCCACGCCTCTTTCCGACCATTCCGTACCGTCACCGCTAACCCACGCCTCGTTTCGACCATTCCATGCCGTCACCGTCAATCCACGCCTCATTCCGATCATTCCATACCGTCACCGCCAATCCACGCCTCGTTCCGATCATTCCATACCGTCACCGCTAATCCACGCCTCGTTCCGACCATTCCATACAGTCACCGCCAATCCACGCCTCGTTCCGACCATTCCATACCGTCACCGCTAATCCACGCCTCGTTCCGACCATTCCATACCGTCACCGCTAATCCACGTCTCGTTCCGACCATTCCATACCGTCACCGCTAATCCACGCCTCGTTCCGACCATTCCATACCGTCACCGCCAATCCACGCCTCGTTCCGACCATTCCATACCGTCACCACCAATCCACGCCTCGTTCCGACCATTCCATACCGTCACCGCTAATCCACGCCTCGTTCCGACCATTCCAT
Source organism: Paraescarpia echinospica (assembly GCA_020002185.1). NCBI lineage: Eukaryota > Metazoa > Annelida > Polychaeta > Sabellida > Siboglinidae > Paraescarpia > Paraescarpia echinospica. The sequence continues at coordinate 48,623,306 of CM034531.1, forward strand.
ACCGTCACCGCCAATCCACGCCTCGTTCCGACCATTCCATACCGTCACCGCCAATCCACGCCTCGTTCCGACCATTCCATACCGTCACCGCTAATCCACGCCTCGTTCCGACCATTCCATACCGTCACCGCCAATCCACGCCTCGTTCCGACCATTCCATACCGTCACCGCTAATCCACGCCTCATATCGACCATTCCATGTTGTCACCGCCAATCCACGCCTCGTTCCGACCATCCCATATTGTCAACGCCAATCCACGCCTCGTTCCGACCATCCCATATTGTCAACGCCAATCCACGCCTCGTTCCGACCATCCCATATTGTCAACGCTAATGTACGCCTCGTATGGACCAATCCATGTTGTCACCGCCAATCCACGCTTCATATGGACATTCCATGTTGTCCCCGTCAATCCACGCCTCGTTCCGACGGTCCCATATTGTCAACGCCAATCCACGCCTCGTTCCGACCATCCCATATTGTCAACGCCAATGTACGCCTCGTATGGACCATTCCATGTTGTCACCGCCAATCCACGCCTCGTTCCGACCATCCCATATTGTCAACGCCAATGTACGCGCTATTACAACTGTATTCCAATAATGCGCAAATACACGCGTCATTTCAAAAGTATGATCTCTATCCCAATAATGTCATCGCTGATCCACGCGTCCTCCCCACACGCAGGCGGTGCGTTATACCCGTTTCAAAGGCGGCAGGACCCACACGGCGTCGGCCATGAAGCTTCTCAGTACGGACGTCTTCACTTCCGTCAACGGACATCGAACCGACGTACCAAAGTTCGCCATCTTCGTCACTGACGGCAACTCAAACATCAACCCAAGACAGACGGTCGCCGAGGCGATACAAATGCATGTGGAAGGTATCCACGTGATTGCCGTGCCCATCGGAAAGTCATTCGTCCGTATGGATGAGATCGAGACAATAGCCAGCGAACCGAAACCTGCGAACATCATCCACATCGACAATTTACACGGTCTGCAGGCGATAGTCAACAACCTCACTTCGTCCGTGTGCGATGGTAAGATGCCATATTAATGTAGCTAAACAACTCCTTCGTGTGCGAACATAGACCCGACGATATCAATTCAAAAACGCTTTATTGTCTGACTCAAGACAATACATTTTAACTTACAAAATTGTCTTCAGATTCTTCCATAAATTATTTAATTAATTAGCTCTGTCAATTATTTATATATATTATTATATATTATTGCATGCACATGTTGTAGAGCTTACACACATGCTGTGAAGTTTACGAGTAAAACGCACATAAATACACGTAAGAATGTGTTAAAAAGAACCATGTTTAGAACATAAACAGAAACTTGGCTAAATTTAAATGTACACAAGGAGGTCCAAAAATAACAAAAAAATGCGTTTGGCGTCATAGTATGATATCGCATTCATGTCACCAGTAGGAGCCGAGAGGTGGCATTATATTACATTTGTATACACTCGTAAACACGTGAGGCAGTATGATATAAAATATACGTTCACACTATTTTCAAAACTTTTCGTGTATTTATAAAATAAAGAGCTTAGTAAAAGTTAGTTGGTGTGAAAACTGAGACTATTAAACTGGCAGTGTAGCCGGACGCACGTCAGATTATGCATATTTTACTGTCAACTTAAGCCATCTAGCCGTAGCCTCGCACCCTTATAACCTACATCTACACAATATACGCGTGTACATCTAGCCGTAGCCTCGCACCCATATAACCTACATCTACACACTATACGCGTGTACATCTAGCCGTAGCCTCGCACCCTTATAACCTACATATACAGACTATACGCATGTACATCTAGCCGTAGACTTGCACCCTTATAACCTACATCTACACACTATACGCATGTGCTTCATAAATGGCCTCAGGTTGCAACACGATCTACTTTATTTCTATTCACGTGTGCATTTCTCTCGTGTATTCGTCAGTGTTTAGAGCGGAGGTGGCATAAACTCGCAAATCCCCAAAACGTCAGACAATACTTGCGGATGAGTGGTGGCTTGGTTCTCACCGCGTATTGCGGGGACATTTATATCGACAGTACAGTGGCGCCACATATCTGGCGAAACTTATATCAATGTGCACGTTGACGATATTACGCATCATGACCGGGCAGCGTTGCGGGCATTGTCTTGGAAACTATGTCACGTCAGTTGAATCCGGTGCATCCGGTATTGGCCGAGGTTTTGGAAAACCGTTCTTGTAATGTTTAAAACAATTTGTAGGGTGACTGGTGGTTTGAACCAACACGAAGAACAACGTTTTCCTCTACTTGCAAATTTATGAGATCACACCTAAACTTTGCATTCTGTGGTCATCTTCTTATAAATAGAGTCTATAAATTACCAGTGAATCGACATGATCCATGCACTAAATATATAATTCTCTCAACTCCATATCCATTTTTTTCACATAATATGCAAGTTTAAAGTTAAAACTGCGCAAAAGACGAAACTATATCCGCGTGTCAGACGATCAGTAGTATCTGACTGGACCTGGCAACCGGTCATTTTACAAAAAAAACCATAATCTATCGAATACCATATCAAATGCCATTTACATAATTTTTATACAATAGTAAGTATGATCAAGTAAGTAAATAACGTTCAAATGTTCACGCTATATGTGCAATTTCTTAAAAAGAGCTAAATGGCAGTTTAACTAAGATTTCAACTTTAATGTTACCGATTGTTACATTCAGACATGAACGAGTGTGCGAGTAACCCGTGTCTGAACGGAGCCAGTTGCATCGACTTGTTGAAGCGCTACGTGTGTCGGTGCAGAGACGACTACACTGGCGTAACGTGCGAACGACGTGAGTACCAATCTTCACTCGGTTACTCGGTTAAAACAAGCGTATCTATTGTTACCCTCAAGCATTCATGGGTGCTCAGTAAGTATTAACCGCATGCTCGCTTAAACAACAATATTTGGTTCGATCAGGAGCCGAATCCTTGAATTCCAAAGTTATTTCCGGATAAGGAAGCGTGTCTCTCCAGTAAGTTCCATTAGCAGTTGTTTTAATTTGAATATTTTTTTGCAATTTGAATATTTCGCTGGCGTCATTCAAATAGCGAACACTGTTCCGTGCTTAGTAAACGCAATATTTGGCGTCCAGAATACCTTCACAATGTTATAGTATTACAAAATTAAAAGCAGGAACACGCAGCATCGATTGAATAACAATAACACTTGTATAACTTCGAAATTCATCACGAACTCCAGCTCCCAGACGCATCAAAAACGGAAGCGTTAAACCTCACAGTTGGAACAAACAAACATTGTCACCACGCGCAAAAATCATCATCTGGGGGAGGGGCCGATGAAGATTTGGAGTGGCCTTTCAAATACAGAAAACTTGCGTTTTATCGGAAGACGGTTATTGTTTCAGTTGATTGTTCAGTGGTGGGAGGTTCGTTATTGATGTAGACAAATGATATCCTGTTTTGCAATGTGTATGTCCAAGTTAAATACAATTTTGAAACTTTTCAAAGTACACTAATAACCAATGTCTTGTAAACTCGTGACACATTTGGTTCGGTCATGTTCTCATGTGGTTAAGTTTTTGTTGTTAAGTTATCCAGGTTCCAAATCTCTTGCTGCCGCTTCGACATTGGAACAGTTCGTTGACTCTGCGGTGACCCAGCTCACTCGGCAGTATGAATGAGTACCTGCTTATATATGGTGGTCAATATATATGGACGGATAATCTTTGCACAGTAATTGCAGCGTGGTTGAATGCTTCCAGGGACGTCAAAATAGTGCTCGATTGAACCGGTCTGCCCTGGAGTGACGTATAAAGTGCTCTGAACTGTCCTAAAGATGGATACCTTACCTTTACTTTATAATAATCATCACTAATCAATAAACATGCGTTTGCCGACTTCTCCACGTAGGTTGCACGACGAGTTTGGACCTGGTCTTCGTGATGGACTTGTCGGGCAGCGTTGAGGACGAGTACGAGATGGCGGTGCGGTTCGCCCATCGGGTCGTCTACGGCCTCAACATGCGCTACGACCGCACACGAGTGGGCGCCGTCACATTCTCCACGATCGTCGGCGACCAGTTCTACCTCAACTCGTACAGCACGAAGGAGGCGATCATCAACGCGCTCAACTTCCACCACGAGGGCGGTCGCACGAACACGCAGGAGGCGCTCAGGGTGACGCGTACGATTCACTTCACGCCGTCGCACGGGGAACGTACGGGAGTGAGGAACGTTGCCGCGTTGATATCTGACGGAAACTCGAACATAGACGCGACCAATACTATCCCCGAGGCGGACAAAGCCCGACGCCAGGCGATAGATATGTATTCGATAGCGCTTGGCAAGCATCCAAACCTACCCGAGTTGAACGATATCGCCAACGACCCAGACAGCGAGTACGTCGTCAAGTTGCCATCGCTGGCCGATGTAGACGCAGCAGCCAATGCATTTCTCCAACACCTTTGCAAGTAGATGATGGATTATTAATCACAGTGTGGTCACACTGCTTTCTTTTAGATAATTGTGATATTTTAAATTCACATTGACGCAGTTGTATTAAGTGATATTAGGCTATCAAGTGAGGTGTTTGTTTCTTAGAGCCCGACAGCTAAAATAACACATTGAAACCGGATCCACTGGATAAATATTTATCGATCTTTTTTACTACATTTTTACGCATCATAGGAAATTGTTTGATAGTGCCGGTACTAAAATATGTAAGATCTTGTACTTGGAGTTCAGATAGCTATCATCTTCTTGGGTGGGCATGTGTATGAGTGTGTGTGTGCATGCGTGTTTCTTTGTTTGTTTGGGTGTGCGTGCGCGTTTGCGTGCGTGTGTCCAGAAACGAAACGTCAGTTCTGCGGAGAAATTACCGTTGCGATCAACTCGTTTTAATACTTAAAATGTGACATTGTAATAATATTTGCCGCTTGGATCCAATAACACATATAGTAAGCTATGATACTACGTTGGTGTATTTCATATCACTAACATCAAAAATAGATAAGCGAGCGTATGCCATTTTAGCAGCCGTTTGAAGTGGGTGGAGCTTATACCATGAAATCAGATAGTGGTGCCTCAATCGGTAGTTTGGTGAACTGTGTCGACGAAACAACATCGTTCGCAGTGTCTAAGACACCGGAACGGGCCCGGTTGTAGGTCCGTTTTTAGTTAATTTTAGGATTTATTATCAGGAAACCATTTATATGTTTGAATAGCAGAAAGATTACATTTTTAAACGACATCAATATTGTTGGGATCCGACGAACCGTAATGGTACTAGAAGTCGTTCAAAAGGCGTTTTTGGAACGTGTTTGACAGTTGTTCATTTTTCGCTCGCTTATCTATTTTTTAACATACATATCTTTTTAACTTAGGTGAACTTATTTGTTTTGTAAGCAGGAACTTAACATGCACTGCGCAGTATAAGAATATATAGGCGTATCTGTATGTCAACCATTTAATGCGGCGTACACATGTGTGGTGCTGCGTGGCGATCAGTTATAATTGACCACGGTACAAGACACGGTGATCAGAAATGTAATGCTGTTGTTCTCGTTTCACTAATATCATTATTGCTTGCTTAATAACATCTCAACAGCGGCATGGTATACGTGACTTGTATTTAAGTTATGTTTGCATGTTTACTTTAATTGCATAGCGACAGTCGATGATGGACGTCTGCACATTCTAGTACAGACACTGCTACCCTTGTTGTGACGGGATGTTTTGGTTTTCAACCAGAACGCCAGATTATCACAACAGATTGTGTCAACCAACTTCAATCTGTTCTCTCCTTCTAAATAACTACGTTGCGTTGCTTTTGTAACGAATTGAGCATTGTCGGCCAAGTTTCCAATAGGCTTTACGGCATGTATATGGAATATTATATCATGAAATGTATAACTCAAAGGTAATTAATGTTACAATACGTTTTCTACGTTAACGTATTTGGCACAGTGGTCTTGCGTAGCACGATATACTTGAGAAATGTGTATACACATGACAATTTAGAGCTTGCGTAGTTTTTACTGCGTACGATAGTTGAATTACAACTTAATCAACGATTGTAACATATGCATTGTAATTGACATAATCGCTTAGATAGCGCAATAAAGTGACGGTTTTTGTTTTCCACCTTTTTATTTATTTGTGACATGATTGAATGTGTCAACTGTTGCGTTTATCGAATTAGCAGCTGACGCCGATGGACCAACACCGCTCGTTTTGATACATTGGCGGTGTTTAATTAATTGATTACCACCCCATTCTCTCGGGTAGGAGAAAGGCCTTCGAGAAAGGCAAGCATTCCGCAAACACGTCAGTATATAATTACAAATTACTAGTGTTGTGTTTTCGCCAGTTGGTATATACGAGGTCAATGGTTCAAGTAAACAAATGAACACAGAAAGAGACGACGACACATCTTCGCCTCGGAGGTGACGCACTAACAGCGATCCAAAGTTAGTCTGTTATTGATTGTATACACTAGCTTTGCCCGTCGGTGGAGCAACAAACCAGGGCAGCAGTTGTCAAAATTACACTATTTAGCTTAAACTCCTCCGCACGACCATTTAATGATGTCAGTTATAGCACTGAATGCAGCAAATAAAACACTAATATACATTTATAAATATAAATGAAAATGTAAATAACGCTAAGTACCTATCGTGGGAACATCGCAAGATCAGAGGCCAATGGTCCAAGGAAGCGAATGAACACAGTAAGAGGCGAGTGGACGTCTGCGCCCGGGAGGGGATGCACTTACCGTAGTCCAAAGTTGACATATAAATATCAACACGCCTGCTCCCTCCTGGATATATCAGTGGGACATAACGCTTGTGTTAGTTCTCGGATATCTATCCCTAGCAATATGTTAATGCGCTGACATAATAGGATGACTACGCTCACACGCACACACACCGTACTACACAACGACGATGATGATTATGATAACAGCACATATAAGACCGGCTTTCGATGTCGACATTAAGCAAGATTTAACAATATTTAATAAGATTGCCACAGCCATTGGTTAAAATGGAGTACAATAATTCGTCGTTTATATTAAGTGCGCCCTTTCCAGAATGTGTTTGCATAAGCAGTATCCCAGAAATCTGTTAATAATAATCGTACATGACTTAATTAATTTAACAAATGCATCTCCATCATAACTTCAGTCTGTCTCTTCACGTGCAAAAGCTTGATTTAGTCAGACTCTCTTTGCCCAGCTCTCCTTACTCACTCGTTGACACACACACTCTCACACACTCACTCGCTCGCTCGCTCGCTCGCTCGCTCACTCACTCACTCACTCACTCACTCACTCACTCACTCACTCACTCACTCACTCACTCACTCACTCACTCACTCACTCACTCACTCACTCACTCACTCTCTATCTCTCACTCACTCACTCCGTCATAATTTTCGTCTTCTTCTTCACGTGGTAAAGGTCTATTTATTCAGGGTCTCTTTGCTCATCTCTCCTCACTGACTCATTGAGTCACTAACTGACTCACTCATTGACTTACTCATTGACTCACACACTCATTCAATCATTTACTCCCTCAATCACTCACTCAATCAATCATCCAACCAACCAACCAATCAGTCACTCAATCATTTAATCACATAGTGAACAAAGCTTGTCCCTCGCCAAAAGAGTGGTATATTCTACTAACCGTTCGAATGCCCTCACAAAGCTGAAAACTCCTTTGATCTAAATAATAACCCCTTCCTACCGTTGTTGCTACTAACAAGGTCCAACTACACCAACCGCAAACGATTACGCATTACTTCATTTGCAATAAGAACCACGTATAACAACCTGATCCAATTCTCGAACATGATCAACATTCCACTTTTGTTGTTGCTGCAATGTCAGTGGAGGAACTAGACTGCCATGCAGGATGGACGACCGTCTCCGTCTTGTGCTCCGTCGTATACCGTCATACCCACTTGAAGAGGGGAGACCACGATAGGCGCTCGGCAAGTTCTTTACTGTCGTCAAAGTCGGTGACGTTCAACCGCCGCCAGATGTACACGTAAACATCATGATGCTGCTGGAAAACGCTCACACCGTACGAACTGTGACTAAGCATCTCCTTGTGTACCACAAAGACGTCGTTGGCCAGACGGTAGATCGTCATTGTGGCGGTGTCGCCTATCGAGAAATTTGGCAAGACCAGGTAGAGGTAGCCACCGGCATTGAAGAAGCCATTCCTGTATGCGCTTTTGCGAACATCGAGCGTCTGTCAATTACAAAGTCAGGCATCAGCTTATATCAAATACGTTTGGTAGTGGTAATCTCAGTAACTAAATGTAATTGTGTAATACATTCAAGACAAAGTATGGACATGCTTCGTAAATATATTTGGGGTTTTAAACGAGTTTTTTAATTCACAGTAACGGCTTTAAAAAAAATGCAGATCATAGAACCATCCTTTACTAACATGACACTTATCCGCATCAAAACAATTGCGTTTTTGTAACAAAACAACAATTATCACCTGTGTAATTTAAAATATTCATGTAGTTTTCGTTGATTGTGACTTACTTGCATAAGAGTAAAGTTCCGATCGTTAACGCCCCAGATAAACACGAATGTCTGCTTGGCCACGAGGCACGTGACAGCTAGATACTTGACGTCATGCCAGGTAGTCACATCGAGGCCGAATCCCTGGCAGTTTGTTTGTTCCAGCGTCTGTGACAATTCCCACTCTGTACCTGTTAAGATCCATTCATAGTGACTCCAAGTAATTTACGTTTTGTTTCATCAGCACCAATACCTCGTCGGGGTTCCCTGACGACCTCTAGCTCTACCTCTATATGCACGCACGCACGCACGCACGCACGCACGCACGCGCACGTATTCTTTTATTTCCTCAGATACTAAATTAAAATAATACGAAGGATGGTTCCTACGGTAGTGTCTTTTAATAAATATTAGCGAAAGCCTCCATGATCCTCGCTGTATACTGTAATATTTTATAACATAAAGTAAGTTATATATATATTATATATAATTTATATATATTTACATAATTTTTTATTACTGAATGTGTGTGCAGTACGGATCTAATAAACATATCTGTGTTCGTTTTTGTTGCTAATTTCTAAACATTTACATAGTCGGGGTGTAAAAAAGTGACATGTACCTCTACTTCCGACCTATGTACTCGTGGTATGGACATGTGCTCCCTGGTAACGGCAGTAGGAATTTACATGCCTATCGTCATTACAGAAACAACCAGGCCTGGCTGTTGGCAATCGGAGGACTGGACCGAATCTCTGGGTAGTGTATCCTGGTAAGGGAGATAACCCTACAAATCCGGGAGTGACAGAACCCCGACAGCCGTCATCGGCATTCTGTCTAGCCGACGCAGGGCTAGCAACCCGGCTGGGTGAAGATACGCTTACTACAACAAGTCCAAAAGATGGAAGTAAACCGATCGGATCATCTGGAAAAGAACCACGGACCGAAATATCGATATATGATGCCAACGCCTCTGCATATCAACTGGCAACCACTCATGAGTAAAAGCTATATCCGTAACAGAATCGGCCAATTAACTGCTATGTCAACGGCGTCAACCATCCCCACATGGCATGTTTACAACTTCGATCCAACATCTATCGGTCGGCGCCGACTCGGGAGACGTCCAAAGACGCTGACTCCTCGGCTTGGCACATAAGTCAAGTGTCCTTTTTAACATCTGAAAGTAACCATTTTCGACATCGACGTTTGAAATTTAATTCCAAACGCTCTGCGGTATTTGCAATGTAATTTCGATACTTGCCGTTCCAACGCCATATAGAGCTGGGAACGAAGTCGCCAGATGGATTCTTCTCTAACGCCGCTGCCGCGTACAGGTCGGATCCCACCTCGAACAGCTTCAGTGTGTGGCACTGTGGCACCTGTAGCAACGCGTAACAATCAAGGGTTTACAAGGGCACAAGTATTGGTGTGTTTGTTCTCCATATGTGACCCGCTACAGCGAACCGGGTTTTAAGTCACACAGGCCTATTCGGCATACGAGTCAAAAATATCTGTCAATGTAATATTCAATAAATTTTGTGATTTTGACAGAAACGCATACCTTAATTAAATAATCTCATCTTTCAATGCTCACTTTATTTTCCTCAATAAATAATGCAAAACTAATCAAATACATGTATTTATAAACCCATGGATTAAAAACAATAAACAAACGTCGTGTTTTAAGTTCGCTTCAAATGAAGCAATGCATACAACATTGCTGAAGATATTTTTCAATAAATGACGTATCGTTTAAAATTATCTGTTGAATCCAGAAAGGTGCAAAACTCCATTTAGTAATTGTGCCACTTAAAACCCACTTGGCTGCGGCTGCGGAAGGTAACTTATTCGTCCTATATATTTCTTTAGGATGCTCATACAATGTTTCTTGCACACTAGCTGTTTCATCAAGACAAAGGATCAACATAGTTACTGTCTAATTGCTGACGAAATAAAACTTGATGTAGTCTTTTGTTTGCCAAGAATCATGGCATGTGCTGTCTTTGAATACATCAACATAATCTCAAGGTGACGTGACACAAAGAAAGGCAGAGAAGGACAGGGTATATTTTAGCCAATATCTCTATTCAGGGCATGTTTCATTGTAGATTATAGGCAGTATATTTGTTCGTTTAATGAAGGTAAATAGCTTATTTGATCATCCTCATGACATAGTCAATCAATCAATCAATCAATCAATCAACCAATCAATCAATCGATCAATCAATCAATCGATCAATCAACCATTCAATCAACCTATCAATCAATCAATCAATCAATCGATCGATCAATAAATAAATAAATAAATCAATCAATCAATTCAATTTATTTCCAAGTGAAATAATACACGTAGAAAACTACAAAACAATATACAATAATATAGAACATGTACAATTGGAAATGGGGGGAGAATGAAGTATAATACTTATTAATTACATCCCCCAACACAAACTCAACTTGTACACGTATGCTAAACGTTGATAACACAAAAACAAAGTTAAATTTCAATTATATTTTTTACATTATTATGTACCCTTTCCGCATTTACGTGTGTGCCCGGTACTCGTAGAGAAATAAGTGCTTAAGTCTTTTTTGAGTACTTGAACTGTAGCTGAATTTGTCACATATTCTTCATATGAGTTCCATAATTTAACACCATATACATATATACTTATAAAGATTTTAGAGTTGTACGAGCATAGACGTGTTTCATTTTTCTACTTTGCCCTGTCACATGCATTGAATCATATTCAGTAACAAAGCATTGTTGCAGGTTATGTGACAACAACTTGTGTTTAGCTTTAAACATTACAATAGAAATTCTCATTTTTATTATGTCAGGTTTGAGTATACTTAAATCACAAAATAATCTATTATTGTGTCATAAAAAGTGTCATTGTAAATAAGCCTGTTTACCTTCTTCTGTAATAAAAAAAAAATTAACAATTGTTTTTATGTGCTGCCCCAGAACTCACAGCAGTATGAGATATAAGGGAGAATGCACAACTTAATATGAACATTGTTTTTTGTCAAGTACATACCTAGCTCTATAGATAGTGGCAATAGGTTTTGACACTTTGGATGTTATGAAACTAACATATTCCTCCCAATTGAGCTTATGGTCGATCAAGACTCCTAAAAAGTTACTGACATATACTTTAACAATACTCATATTGTCAATTTTTATATATATATTTGAATTAATGCAACAGTTTGTGAACAACATATATGTTGTCTTTGCTACATTTAAAGACACCCTATTTACTGAAAACCACACGAGTAGTTTTTTTTAACTTATTGGTCATGTCTTTGTAGAGATGCTCAGGACCCTTCCCAGAACAAAACATATTAGTGTCATCAGCAAACAGTATCTATTTTAGTATGGATGAAATATTACCAATATCACATATATGTAGTAAAATAGTTTGGAGCCCAGTATTGAGCCCTGGGCTACACCGAATGTCACTTTTAATAACTTAGCGTTACAATCATCAATGTTAACATACTGTAGTCTATCAGTTAACTATCTTTTCAGCCAGTGATTGGCAACACCTCTAATATCATAAGCTTCTAGTTTTGTTAATAGCAAATTATGATCAATTGTGTAAACAGTTTTTTTGCAAGTCAATAAACACCCCAATAGTACACTTCTTCTGGTCTAAGGCAGATGTGATTTCTTCAGTTAATTCTAGAAGAGCCATTGATGTAGGCATTTTAGACAAAAATCCACACTGACTGCTAGTTAGCTAGGGTATCATACTATCAATAAATTTATCTAGCCTACTATTACAAAAATGTCTAAGATTTTTTTAAATTGTGGAAGTAAAGATACAGGCCTGTAGTTAGTAAATACATTCTTCTCACCAGTTTGAATTATTGGGATAACTGTGGCAATCTTCATGTTACTGGGAAATGCACCACTGTTGAAGGGCCTATTGCAGAAATATGTAAGTGGAAACACAATGTTGGGAATTATTTCCTTTATAATGACCATATCTATATTGAATTAACCTTGAATACATTTTTTTTATTTTTGACCATATTTAATACCTCACTTTCTTCCACCCCCTCCAAGAACATAGTGTTTTGATTGGTGTTTTGTAAATAATCAAGTACACATATATTCCCCTTTGGTGCACTATTTTTGTTAAATTCGGTACAACATTTACAAAGAACTTATTGAATCCATCAGCACTATCTGTCTTATTTGCAAAGGATAAACCATTACTAATAAATGAATTTGGGTAACATGAATGTTGTTGTTGTTTTTTAATAATTTCGTTTAAAATTTTCCAAGTACCTCTTATATTAGTTTTTCGTATTCCAGCAGCTTATTGTAATAAACTTTCTCACTAAATAGTAAGGATTGAAGTAATTTTTTACTTTATATACCAACATTCAGCTTCTTTGTTTCTAAGCCTTAAAAATTGTTTGTACAGATTATTTTTCTTTTTGCATGCATTTTGCAATCCTATGTTTATCCCAGGCTTCTTCGTCAACTTAGCCGTGTTAGAACCTATTTTCTTAATGGGGCAGTTGTTATCATACACTTGTGTGAATGTATGTACAAAAATATCATAAACTGTATCAGCATCTGTTTCATTTAATACATCATCCCAGCTTACTAATGAAAGATCCTTTTTTAGGGATGCAGCTGTCAGTCAATTTCCTTACATTTCTAAATGTCTCTCTCTCTCTCTCTCTCTCTCTCTCTCTCTCTACAAATAAAAATCATATTAAGTTTCTTGTTTATACATAGTTCCATCGTGACACAGTCTAAAATGTCATCAATCACCACAGACGTAGTATACATATAACCTTAATAGAGAGTCGTTAACATAGATAGCTACTCCACAACCTTTCCTATGTTGTCTAGTTCTGTGTATACCTCTATACCCAGCTAGTAACATATTGGTACATTCGTCAGATACTAACCACGTCTCAGATATGGCAATATTATCAAACGGTATTTCTAGTTCATATACATAATCTCTAATGTTATCAAAATTGGTTTTAAGGCTTCTGGCATTAAAGTGAATGAACAAAAAACCTGTTCTTATCGTTTCACTTTTAAGAAATTGTTCTTCCGTGTAGTAGTCACATTTTGTATAGATATTGCTGTAAAAATTATCGTTTGGGTCGATTTCATTTTCGAAATCACAACGGTTTAACAAGATTTAACAAGATTGCCGTCCAGAGCTATAAGCTCCAGACGGCATGCGGACGAGATGCATTTGGCTTATCGAGAATCCAACAACTTTCCACCTTTGTATATCCAACCCTCGCCAGATAGCTGTCAATTTTATTTTTGAACATATTCACAATGCTAGCATTAACACAAACAAGTCGGTTGTATTCCGAAATGTTAAAATATTTAAAATTGAAAGCTGAACATTGTTCATATAAAATGTACATATTTACAATAACATCTACTTAAGTGTGAATATATAAGTTAGTTCATCGTCGTCAATACCATAACAAGGAAGAACCTTTGTACATCAATTACAACAGAAACAGTTGTTTTACCTGTAGTCGATAATTGATTTTTTGTTAAATTGGTTTGCCTCAAATGAATTGGTATTTCACACACAGAACATTTCAGTTTGTTTCCAGCCATAATAAATAATTAATAGGTACACATGTCCGAGTCAGTCCAGTATTGTCTATTTGCCCATGTGGAGGTATGTGCTCTTGGTCTTCTCTTCCGTCCAGGCGAGTTTAAACATGTCATCATGGTTGTCGAGAGTCACCTTCCTCTCCCCGACACAATGCAGTGTATCCTACCGTCGTGGGTGAACGTGCGTTTGACGTTCTGGTCCTTCTTGACCTCACGTAAGAGAGCACCTCTCGTGTATGTTAAATCTTCAAAGATCACCAGTCGAAGACATGCGATCTCTTTCAGTTGTTTTTTGCCTTCATCATTTCTATTTTCTCTCTTCCATCCACAAACTTTGCAATCATTGCCTTTGGTCGCTCAGGCAACCGATGGGAGGCGCTGATGTCATTGCATGTGACTTCCACCCCGATCTTCTTACAAGTGTTGATCACCAGTTCGGTCGTGTCCTCTACCGCACCAGCAGCAGCTTCCGCCAATCCGATGATTTTGTTTTTACTGTTCGTGTTTCTCTTTGCTTATGTCCACCTTCATCGTCTTTAAACAACCTTTGAATTCATTCAGCTCGGCAATGATCACGACTGTAGTCGTTGTCAAAGCAGCAGTCACTGCCTCCGTGACAGGCTTAACAAGCAGAAGCTGGATAGCAGCAATTACGTGTGACACGATGTCACCAAGTCCCGGTAGTTTTCTTACCACTCGTGTTGGGGTTGAGTACTTTGTTGACAGCCCCCGAAACTGCATCGTTTATGACCATTGTCAGCGAGGCCATCGTTCGTTCACTGTCCGTGTTAATTGCATCTTTCAGGCAAATTGCACATGCAGTCTAGTGTAACTACGTAGCATCGATCAAAATGTGCATATCGACATCCTTCGTCCGACACTGATGTCCACTGTTCTGTTTCTGTTCACGGATAGCTAAGGGTGTTGGCGACAAACACGTGTTATTTTATTCGTCTGCCTAATTTTCTCGCTGAATTTCCGATGTAATTGTGTTCACATTTCTTACAATTTATTGATGAAGGCATACACCTATTTTATTTGGTCCATCACTTGCAAATGTGGCATTGCCATCTTTTGTCGTCCATTGCAGTCTGTCTTGCTGCTTCTACGTAATGGCACCAATTGACTCTGTAACTTCAGAGGCGTTACAAATGTCATTACAATAATCGACATTCTGTGACACACATCAGCACATCTATGCATTTAAACTCAACTAAATATTTCTATCCGAAGGAAACGCTCAAATCATACGAACCGGCAGGTACTTTCTGCGCATGACTTCATTTTGCTCAGGCCACCAGAACAGCGTCCGGGACTCCATGTGCGTGTTGGAGGCGAACGCAATTACTACTTCCCCAGAACGCCGTTTGAGGGCGCTAACGTAAGCGACAGTGACGATCTCTGTCATGTAATTCTCGAACAACTCTGAAATAGACAAACTGAACAATGTTGATTATGGTGAAGAAATTGTGTCATTTTTTGAGATCAGTGTCATGCAATATTGCCTTTTGTTTAATATATTCCATATTGGAACTGTTATTTAATATAAGGGCTGTTAAAGGTACCCCTTCAATTACATTCTGGTTCGTCTCACATAAATCTGGATGAAAAGCAAACCTGCATAATATCCACTACGAAAGGCTGGCTCCTTTGTATAACATTTATATAGTTTTGTTAACATCGCTAAAACCATTAACTCACTTAATTCATGCCACTGAATCAATTAGTATTATTTTGAAAGTTCGATATAGCTTTTGCATATGTATTTTGTGGAACGATTTTAGCTCAAGTAATACATACATTACAGAACACGTGTTTCTGAAGCCATCTTGGATTAATAGCGACCATATTGAAATTACATATCAGTATAATCCAACATTCAAATATTGTTGGCTATACATACAACAAATATTTGGCTCGAATTCACGGCCGGCTTGTTTACAGGACAAGATCGCCAGTATCTGTGCGGGTGCTTGTGCCACCGAATCAGCTAATATAAGTACTAAAGCCTAATCTAGCCCGCGACAGTAACTGCACCGATCATGAGGATGTATTTGGGAAAGGCTACGGCGCAATGGACAACAGATGCAGGTGTTTTGATGTCGTCTCAAGACCAGCCAGTTCAATGGGTTGGCGTCAAATGTTGGCCGGGCAATTGGCTTTAGCAAGCTGCCAGGTGTAACGACCGAAATCACCAAACAAGACCGCATTCTGTGTTACACCTACTGCATACATTACTTAAGCCATTAATATACTCTACGTCTGAACACAAAAGAACGGCGGCGATCGCGATGGGCAAACGAGCCGAGAAAGCCGTTTTAAACAAAAGTAAGCATTTCTTATTACACTGACAGAAGATATTATTTCAACTAATCGACACTTCTTATTTGGACATCAAAGAACTGAACTCGCGATGGGCCAAACGTATTACTATTTATTATACCTCCACAATTACTATTTCCGTTTGTTTGAGGTTGATTCGCATATTTACTAGAGCACAACACGCAAACGGAAACAAATCCCGCTCTGTTGTTGTGACTGCTGACGTATGTTTACTGTAACCCATTAAAGACAATATTTTCTGTCTTCGTTGATGTTGCTGTCTTAACTGTAACTTCTTGTAAATCTAGCCGGGATGCCCAAAACTGAATGGTTGATTCGGTTTTCTACAAATGCGTCATTATTTTATTTATAGGCCAAATCACAAACACCTGGAATATAGATATATGTATATATATATATATATATGTGTGTGTGTGTGTGTGTGTGTGTGTGTGTATGCGTGTTTGCGCGCGCGCGCGCGCGTGTGTGTGCGTGTGTGTACAGTAAGCCGTGGAACACATTAGGACAATCTAAGTTATTCGCCAGACCTGCATTACTTAGCGTTAATATTATTCATTAGTTGTTCAGTTTAAACTACGCAATTTACATTACGGTCTTTTTTCTCGGACCTTTGTGTTATGAATGTATCTTGCGTTACTTTTAAGATTCAGCAGAAAATCAATGCGATGATTTTTTGCTTAGTCGTGTATTTTGATAACACAATAATCGTCGTGCTCCGACGCACTTGATGTATTTGCATCAACAACCGCTACGCCTTCTGTGCAACAGTGCACGCTTTGGCACTGCGTCTTTGATATTTAACACACTGTTGCACAACAAAATGTCATTAATTTAACTGTAGATCTATGCTGGGAAAGACATGTCCATCATTACAAGAACAAAAACAGTTCGTGCAGTGCTTACAGCATTCGCTGAAATGTTCCCAAAAGAAATAATAATATATATGCTTGAATAAAGGGGTCTGCTTGGCTATGCAATACAATACCGGATAAGAAGCAACATTAGAAAGTTACTATCATATTTACATAATTCACAACATTCAATATACACACTGGTCCGTGTGTCTAGTTTCTCTTTTTATAAACGTATTGTGGTAACGATGTGGATTTAAAAATAGACAATTACACACACATGCCCAAACGTCACACACCACACTACGCCCGCCCACACACCACACCACAGAGCACACACCGCTCCGCTCCGCACCGCACACGCGCTCGCGCGCACACACACACACACACACACACACACACACACACACACACACACACACACACACACACACACACACACACACACACACACACACACACACACGCCCACACACACACAACCACAGGCACACACACACACACGCGCGCACACACACACACACACACGCGCGCGCGCGCGCATATACTGTTGATACAATAATTGAAGCATTATGTTTATATTTATTTACAAACGAACATGATTGCTAGAAATAAATTAATATATCTACTATATTTTTGTGTGGAAACTTGAAATGATTGCTGCATATGTGAAGTTATACATATAAAACGTGCCGGTGTCCGGGTTGTAGAAGTAGATCGTTTTGTCGACGACGACGTAATGTTTCCCGGCGCCCGTGAACGTCGCTAGCCCTGCCGGTTTGTTTGGTGAGGTAAGCTTCTGGACGAGTTTATAGCGTTGCGTGTTGACGTCATAGCGATGAACTCTCGGACTGTATGCTTGAAGTGACGCCACGCCAGTCTCAGGAATCGTGTAGTTGTAGTCGTCTCTGTCCGAAACATATTGGAATCATTTGAAAGGGGTGATGACATCGTGAATCACGAACAGCAAGGAACAATTCAAGTTGGTCGATCGGGGCAATGTGAACGGGAAACAACCAACACCTGACATGATTATCACATACTGACGTGGTGAGTTCGTAGTGTTTCTGTTTCATATGATAATAGTTTAATAATGAACATAGTAATAGTAGTAGTAATAGTAGTAGTAGTAGTAGTAATAGTAGTAGTAGTAGTAGTAGTAGTGGTGGTAGTAGTAGAGGTGGTGGTAGTAGTAGTAGTAGTAGTAGTAGTAGTAGTAGTAGTAGTAGTAGTAGTAGTAGTAGTAGTAGTAGTAGTGGTGGTAGTAGTAGAGGTGGTGGTAGTAGTAGTAGTAGTAGTAGTAGTAGTAGTGGTGGTAGTAGTAGTAGTAGTGGTAGTAGTATATGTAGTAGTAGTAGTAGTAGTGGTAGTAGTAGTAGTAGTGGTAGTAGTATATGTAGTAGTAGTAGTAGTAGTGGTGGTAGTAGTAGTAGTAGTAGTAGTAGTGGTGGTAGTAGTAGTAGTAGTGGTAGTAGTAGTGGTGGTGAAGTGAAGTAGTAGTGGTGGTGAGTGGTATATGTAGTAGTGGTAGTAGTGGTGGTGAGTAGTGGTAGTGGTAGTAGTAGTAATTAGTGAGAGTAGTGAAGTAGTGATTGAAGGTAGTAGTGGTGGTGGTAGTGGTGGTAGTGGTGGTGTGGTGGTAGTGGTAGTAGTAGTAGTAGTAGTAGTAGTATATGTAGTAGTAGTAGTAGTAGTGGTGGTAGTAGTAGTAGTAGTAGTAGTAGTAGTAGTAGTAGTAGTAGTAGTAGTAGTAGTAGTAGTAGTAGTAGTAGTAGTAGTAGTAGTAGTGGTGGTAGTAGTAGTTGTAGTAGTAGTAGTGGTAATAGTAGTAGCAGTAGTAGTAGTAGTAATAGCAGTAGCAGTAGCTGTAGTAGTAGCAGTAGCAGTAGCAGTAGCAGTAGTAGTAGTAGTAGTAGTTACAGCAGCAGTAACAGTAGCAGCAGTAGAAGTATCAGTAGCAGTATCAGTAGCAGTATCAGTATCAGTAGCAGCAACATCAGCAGCAGTAGCAGTAGTAGTAGCAATAGCAGTAGTAGTAGTAGTAGTAGTAGTAGTAGTAGTAGTAGTAGCTGTAGCAGCAACTTCAGTAGTAGTATTTGCGTCGGATATCATTTTAACTACAGGCACTGCATCGAAGAAAATTCTTTCTTACCGAGATATTTCTATGAGGTAGTCAGACCCGTCTACATGAACATGCTGTATCCCTTCAGCGCGAGTCGTGTTGAAACTCTGCACCAAAAGCAATTCTTGAATGTACTCTGGAACGACAGAAATATCATCTGATGCAGATTTCTGGAGGAGAGTCGTTCACCAATCGATTATCTTATGTACAAGAAATGCCCTCTAGACAAACTAACAGTGCAAACACGAAAGAAAATAACTCTAAATAGTGAGTTTTGTTGTAGATCAGGGGCCAGTTTCAATAAAAAACTGAACTCATAAAGGACAATCCACCACTAAACTGAATCTCTTGTTTAATTTACAAATCCTTTACAAAATGCAAAAAAACACCGCCGTACGCCGATAACAATATTTCTGTGTCACAATGACGAAAGTGTCCCGGTGCCGCATCGTATTGACAGTTTTCAATATACAATACCTTCTTCAAGGTGCGAAATGGATTTTAATGCACAAAATCGCTTTTCTGGAAGCCATTTTTAGAATTTTTATGAACCGTCCCCAGAAGTCAATGGTCTATGGAAGCGAATGATTTATCCGGGTGATGTTTATGTGCATATGTAAGGCATAATATTTGGCACCAGTAGATCACACAGTGATAAATAATATTCAGTAGTTAAATATGTTTCGTTTGTTGTCGTAATACGAGCGTTATAGTTAGAGTGCATAATTATAATTTGCTGTTTCAGATTTGTGACCAAGTATAAGAGTAAGTCACGTCACGTATGCGTGGAGAGGAAACTGTTTTACGACATAAATTGTTTATGTCTGTGGGAAGCAAACAGTTTATAATGTATGCATACATATATGTATATATATATAAACATACATAACGCCCGGATAAATGAAAGCGCGACACATAGCTGGTGCTAAATACATTCCCCTAGATACGCGCACGCGCAGAAACGTCACCCGGATATTTTTTAACGCCCTGCTAAATGTAAGCGCGACAGCGAATACGATTCGAATCGCTACACGGAGCGATTCAATTTGCTGCAGCCGCATCCGCACGACAAAACTCATCCGCCTACGTACGTTTAAAACTATTTATGTTAATTTCCACCGAGCACTATATTAATTGTTTTGTCGTATGCTGCATGCCGTATTTACACACATGGAACCCTAGCTTTTCAATGCTCCAAAATGAGTGATTTCATATACAGACGTTTGATAGAAGACACGGCAGGATAGTTACCTTCCCCTCCGAGTGTCCACTCATACTATAGTGACAGATTGTTCCTTACCGAGATGGCAGAAGACGCCGCGTTTGTTGTCGGGACAGACGCACTGCCCCTCCTTCCACTCTCCCTCGCCGGTATCTCTGCCCGTCGCCTGCCACTCGCTGTAATACGGGCATTTTCCAAGCGCCTCCTGCATTGCAAACATTACGCCAAATCATCACAATTAATAAACGTACCAAGGTAGTAAATACATTTCTAACTATTGTAATTGCTATGATAATAATATGGCTAAAAAACAAATATTGTGTAAATTACTTTGCGTGCTGGTTTCTGCTAAAACAAGCATAGGGCCCTAACAATTTGGTATGCCGTAATATTGCTTCGTCTTACTGATATATAGCTAAATTGTTGCCGTACAAATAAGATGCATTTTCTTATGATACATATAGTATTTGCGTGGTAGAGTCGGACACGCGATATTCGTTAGTTAACTAAGCTAACACTCTTATTATATTTTTTAAAATGAGCATCGATGAATGTGGTTTTATATTATATATTACCAGAGACGCGCGTGTTAATTTGGGAAGCATTTGTGCTAAAAGATCGTCAGTCGACTGCATTAAGGTCTAAGCAGAATCCCATATGCGGACCCAAGATATATAGGTTGCACCCGATGCCAATGGGTGATGGTATCTGTCAAGACGTTTCACGTTGTAGCGGACTTTTGACTGAGATATCATGTAAACGTAAATAGTGAGGTGTGAGTTCAGCCATAGAAGAAGAAAGGCATTTCTAGTTATTTAGAAGTTGTTCTCTGATGGCAATAATCGGGAGAAAGAACGATTACCCATATTGTGCATCAGTGATTAATTAATATTGTATTCCAATTATATATCATTTCTAAATAGATATTTATACTTCTTATGTGCTAAAAAGTGGGCAATTCTTGTAGTCTTTTCAAAAAGTTCGTCTATTTACCCCGGATGATACCAACAGGTAAGTAGATTTAGGCGCCGACTCACACTGCGTTCGTTGTCTGTGGCGCTCACGAGAAAGGTTGTCCCGGGGAAGTTGGTCCGACTGTCGCAGCCTGTCAACCGCCCGGTGGTCGCCACGACACTCAGTAAGCGACACACGCCGGCGTCGAGCGAGTAGCCCCGACAACCCGACGTCTGCATGCACTGAGAGGCGCAGGCGAGAGACGATGTCGCCGCCACGGAGAAAATCTCCTCCAGCGTCCACGGCTCGCCGTAGCTGTGGTCCGCACAGGAGCTACTGCAAGTCGCACAAAAAACAGTACACAGGCACTGATGCAAGTCGCACGGACAAACACAATAGGCTCTACACAAAGGGTTCCTAAATCATCTTTCCTATTTTTGTACATATGCATTGTATGTCAGCGTCATTGTCGACATAAGTCGACAGAGTATTACTTAGAGTCGTAGACAGTGTCAAAAATAACTGATATAGAATATAATATTATTATATGTGTGTGTGTGTGTGTGTGTGTGTGTGTGTGTGTGTGTGTGTGTGTGTGTGTGTGTGTGTGTGTGTGTGTGTGTGTGTGTGTGTGTGTGTGTGTAATGTAATTATGTTTAGTTATTTATAAAACTTAGTTTTATCAGCTTTATAAACAATACATACAGACTACATTAACGCAAATCCACGTTTGATTAATATTTTCGTACATACCTGAAAAACGAGAATTCGCTGGTGCCGACAGATGGCGCTAGACAGAGAAGACCGAACCAAGATGCGATGAATCGACACCGTTGGCATCTGCGTGCCACCATTTCCGTACGATTCTGATATCGTCCCAAGGTGAAGTCCTTCTAGTTGCTTGGTAAGTTCTTAGCAGTATGTGGCATTATGTTGACTGCTTGTGGCAGGTACAGCTGTGTCTATTACGTATGAATTTGTTGAAGTCGACTGGTAATCATTAAAGATACGTGAGATTCTCGTATTGGACAGCGACACAATAGGCTAGGCCCAATCACCAAGTGCAGATAATTTGCTGGAATTCGATTTTCTGCAAATTGATGGTAAGTAATTCATCCAGCCGGACGTCCACGGAACTGTGGTTTGATTGGTTGATGGACTCCTGTTTGCCTCCACATTGCAACATGTGTAGATATGTGGGCGATTAATGCGCGCGATCGATGCTCTGGTGACGGATCACTTTAAATGTTATTAATAATTCAATAAGACGCAGGCTATACAAGTGGCTGAACACGTTCGGGTTGTTTAATGTGACGATGGCAGACCGAAAGCCCGGGATACACTGGCACTTTCTCCAGACCAAACCAGACCAGACTCACCCCGATTGCGACGTATACACTACACCGACTAGCACCGACTGAGTCAGACTCGATGCCAGCGTGACGACACAATCACGTAAACTTGAAAACGTTTGACTACGCCAGAGTTACACCGACTAGCCCCGATTACAGTCGGACGTGTGGATACACTAGCTGACTAACACCAACCCGCCTACACCAACTCCGACTGGTCTGGTTTGGTCGGGTCGGAGTAAAAAAACGTCAGTGTATCAGTACTAGGCGGTAAAGTAAGCAGAACGACACCCATAAGACCGGGATAAAGTGGCACTTGTCGCCCAACCACACCAGAACAGACCAGACCAGACCAGACCAAACCAACCTAACCGCGACTGCAGCGTGTACACCACACTGACTGACACCGTCTGAGTCATACGTGAAGACGGCGTGACGTTATAATCACGTAAACTTTCGACTGAGTCGGGGCTAGTCGGTGTCAGACTGATGTATTCGAAAGTTTTCATGTTTACGTGAATATGGTATGACTCAGTCGGTGTATTGTATACACTGCAGCCGGAGTGAGTCTGGTCTGGTCTGATCGGGCAAAAAGTGCCAGTATATCCCGACCTTCCTTTTTGTTGATGGCCGAAGTCCATGTTCCAAAACAAAACTTAAAACACATTGACCACTTAGGTCTGCCATCGTCTTATAGGATCCCAAGTAACTCATAACGTTTTCAATAGCGTTCGTAGCCTAAGCACTATTTGATTAGTAATAACATTTAATGAGTTCGGTTCTACGAATAACGATCGCGTGTATTAATTGCCGTACACAATCACACCGTGCTAATATATGATAGCAAACATATGTCCATTAACCAATTAAACCATAATTCCAAGGGCATCCGGCGGGATAAACTACTTAGAGTTATCAAGTTGCAGAAAATCGAAATCCAGCACATTGGCATTAAATAATATGGCCTTCTTACTCGATGTCCATTTTATCACATAACTTATCTATAATACCTGCCAGTCGATTTCAATAACATTAGTTCTTAATGTGTACCTGCCCAGTACAATCAACGTAATTTCACATACTGCTAACAAGCTACCAAGCCACCAGAAGGAGTTCAACTTACGACAATACCAGAACAGTAACGGAAGAGATGGCAGTAAGAAAACGCCAACAATGTTGATTCATTCATGCATGGTGCATGCATACTTCTCTTTGTTGCGCAATCTGCCGGCAATAGCGCAATCTGCCGGAGTAGTAATATAGGTCCCTTACCTGGGACGGTTGGCGCGGCGCAGTGGAAGTGGAAAAAGTAGTTCCGGTTCCCATGTTAAAAGATAGGGAAATACCCGGATGTTGCCGGATTTTCCTCCAGCTCCAATCCCATTCCAATCCAACTTGGACCCATTTCGTATAGGTCTAAAAGGGGTAAGTTGGACTTTGAATATGGGGCAAAACGTCAATTCGATTTATCGTAAAGGTATACGACGACTTTTTGAGATCGAGGTTCCAATTTACCCCTAGAATTTTAGTCGTTCAAACCCCATGTTAAAACATAGCGAAATTTACCTATATTTTTATTTTTCGAGGGTTCGATTTGCCCCAAATGTCTTTAAAAAAAAAACTACCAATTTTCCCCATGTTAAATAATAGGGAATTTCCCCAATGTTAAAAGATAGGTGCTAAATTCCATGTTAAGGATAGGAGCTTCCAATTTACCCAAAATTATCCTCTGAAACCTGTCCTACCAATTTGTTCCATGTTAAAGGATAGGACATTTTTCCCATGATAAAGGATAGGAGCTATTATCGTAAAGGTATACGACGCTATTTTGAGTTGGAGGTGTCAATTTACCCCTACTTGTTTACCCTACATAGCACATGTTAAAGCATAAGGGCTAAAGCCCATGTTAAAGCATAGGGAATTTTCTCCATGTTAAAGGATAGGACCTATTATCGTAAAGGTATTCGACCATATTTTGACTTGGAGGTCCCAGTTTATCCCTACTTGTTTTACCCCTACATAGCCCATGTTAAAGCATAGCAAACTTTCCTCATGTTAAAGGATAGGAAATTTCCCCCCTGTTAAAGCATAGGGACTAAAACCTATCTGACCTACAGCTCATAACCACTGACGTACAACATCCATACACCGATCTACGACACATAACCAGTACTAAACATTGACTTACAATTCACAAACACCGACATTCATCATAGGTCAAACATATTGGCTAGTTTTATTAGGTAGTACCTAAATTCGTGTCTCTTATAAAACCCGTACGCGAGACGTGTCTGGACTTGTTTGTTTGTTGCGAGCGTGAGCGTGCGCACCCTGTATGACGTCATCAAACTGCTACGCGCAGTAATTTTGTGCGCGAGGTGAGTTGGTTATACAGGTAGTGATTTGGTTAGCCATCGTTTTGAACTTGCGCGCTTGAATATAATTCCATCATGTGACGTCATGGTCAGTGACGTCATGGTACGCGCAGTAATTTTGTACGCGAGATGAGTTGGTTATAAAGGTAGTGATTTGGTTAGACCTTGTTTTGAACTTGCACATATGTAATGTAATTCCATCATTTGATCATCAACAGTGACATCATTAAACTTTAAACTGCTACGCGCAGTAATTTTGTACGCGAGGTGAGTTAGTTAAACCGGCAGTGATTTGGTTAGCCATCGTTTTGAGCTTTCGCGCTTGAATATAATTCCATTATTTGACGTCAGTGAGTGAAGTCATGGTACGCGCAGTAATTTTGTGCGCGACGTGAGTTGGTCAAGCAGGTAGTGCTTTGGTTAGCCATTGTTTTGAGCTTTTGCGCTTGAATATAACCCCATCACGTAACGTTACGATCAATTCCCCTGTAAAATTTCATTCTAGAAGTTTCTTTGGTAATTTTGTCAACACACTACAAATCCGACGCTACTGTGTGCTACTGTGTCCTGTAGACGTGTCTGGACATGTTTGTTTGTTGCGGGCGCGAGCGCGCTCGCGTCCTGTATAACGTCGAAGCTATCATAGTCATTTGATTAGCTATCCTTTGTAAGAACTTTATTACAAAATTCAATCACGACCTTCAGAGTAAAACCATCGTTTACTACACTACAGTCCTATTACGCTATAAGCAAACTGGTAGTATGAACTAGTAATCAAGCCCAAGGCTCTATGTGTTGGAAGAACATCCGTGTATTTGTCTCGTGTTAAGCCATAGGGAATTATAAAACAGTTACTTATGAGTTAAAACACTCAAACTGCCAGCTATTTATGTAGAATTTTGGTCAATCCCTTTGACCTGTAACATTATCTAATATACGACATTTGTACTTACCAGACTTTGTATTAACATCGACATAGTTAATAGTTAACACTCTTTTGTGAGAAGGTGGTTGGCTCTGAAAAGAACCGTTTAAATATCTTCAAATAAAGGTTTACATTCGTTGACATGTGAGTGGTCCCGACACGGCAGGCCACCGTATGAAGATCATATTTGTTTCTTCCGGGCTCTCGCACTTAGTTGGGGAGCTGATATATACATAATCTTGACCGTCATGTTGGTGCGAAGAAGACTGCAACACTCCAAAAACAGTAGCGAAAGGGGCAAAAAAGTCGTGACGACAACGAATAAAATAAGGCGCCTGGTAATGTGTATAATATCTTTATATAGCAGTTCGACAGAACATAAAGGTCACGTGGGCGTGCCGAAAGATTATGGATTGTAGGATAGTACATTAAGGTCACGTGGGCGTGCAGAAAGATCACCGACTTCAGAGTGCAAACTTCACATGCGCTGTCGGTAGATTAGAAAATCCAACAGCACGGACTGCAAAGTAAAACTCTCTTTCACCACAGACACATCATGCTATAACGCATTCCGGTATAAACTCGTAACCAAGGCTCTATGTGTTGGAAAAACATCCGTGTATTTGTCCTGTATAAGGTCAAAGCTATCATAGTCATTTGGTTAGCCAACATTTGTAAGAACTATATTAAACTCATGGTGTAAACTGGTATAAACTGGTATGAACCGGTAAGCAAGCCCAAGGCTCCATGTGTTAAAAAAACATCCGTGTATTTGTTCTGTGTTAAAAGATAGGGAATTATAAAACAGTTACTTATCTGGTAAATTACTCAAACTACCTTTGTGTCGTACACGAATAAAATATGCAAACTGCGCAGCCAGTAGATTAGAAAGAATCAGGCGCGTAACAAAGTGAAGCGTTATGATAGAACAGTACAGATGTACAGGAACATAATAACCTTTCAGATAAGATATACCAGTATTTATATAGTTTACCGTATTAAGGGTCAAGTGTATAAAGACTCATTAGAACGTTTTTATCTTTATTCCATACTGTAGTGTTTAATGTCGTGCGTTTTCGGTAAACCTACACACACACACACACACACACACACACACACACACACACACACACACACACACACACACACACACACACACACACACACAAAACTCGTTGATCCAAGTTTGTTTCATGTAAGTGGCTAGTCTAAGACTTGTACTTATTGAAGGTGACATGTAAATACGTTTGTAATGTACACGCATAAAATGTGCAAACCTTATCTTGTGTCTTTTATCGTAGTATGATGAAAAGCATATGTTGGGAACCTTACTAATAGCCTTACACAAACAGGCAAAGTCGACCTCTTTAAGGGACAAGAAACTCGGAATAGACGGGTTACTGCGACAATGGACGAGATATTACACGAGGCTACAGATGAGACATCACATGATACTACGGACGAGTGTAAACTTTCACTGACAAACGTCCAATCAAACGTACCAACACACGTATAAACTTACAAAAGGGAGCAAATAGACACGTAAAAAGGGAGCAATGGAGCAAATAGACGTAAAAAGGGAGCTACGGAGCAAATAGACAGGTCAAAAGGGAGCAATGGAGCAAATAGACAGGTAAAAAGGGAGCAATGAAGCAAATAGACAGGTAAAAAGGGAGCAATGGAGCAAATAGACACGTAAAAAGGGAGCAAAGGAGCAAATAGGCAGGCAAAAAGGGAGCTTGGAGCAAATAGACACGTAAAAAGGGAGCAATGGAGCAAATTGACATATAAAAAGAGAGCAATGGGGCAAATAGACAGGTAAAAAGGGAGCAATGGAGCAAATAGACAGGTAAAAAAGGAGCAATGGAGCAAATAGACAGGTAAAAAGGGAGCAATGGAGCAAATAGACAGGTAAAAAGGGAGCAATGGAGCAAATAGACAGGTAAAAAGGGAGCAATGGAAAAATAGACAGTTAAAAAGGGAGCAATGGAGCAAATAGACAGGAAAAAGGGAGCAATGGAGTAAATAGTCACGTAAAAAGGGAGCAATGGAGCAAATAGACACGTAAAAAGGGAGCAATGGAGCAAATAGACACATAAAAAGTAGCAAATAGTCACGTAAAAATGGAGTAATGGCGCAAATAGACACGTAAAAAGGGAGCAATGGAGCAAATAGACACGTAAAAAGGGAGCAAATAGACACGTAAAAAGGGAGCAAATAGACACGTAAAATGGGAGCAATGGAGCAAATAGACACATAAAAAGGGAGCAAATAGTCACGTAAAAAGGGAGTAATGGAGCAAATAGACACGTAAAAAGGGAGCAATGGATCAAATAGACAGGTAAAAAGGGAGCATGAGTTCATGTTTTAGTGCGTAAAATTCAACTCGCGGTTCATTCCGTTCTTTACATTAGAACAGTAAACACGTACATCATGAGCTTATGGACTAGTCTACCAGCTACCAACAAGTCTACATCATCATCATCACGTGCAGCCTTCCAGTATCCAGATTGCAAGATACATTTCATACATCGAGACAACTTGAAACGACACTGTATCCTCATTCGCTGTGTACTGTCGACAAACGCTACATTGTTGAAAGCACTTGTCCTGAAGCTCACTACGACAGCTGTGTAATACCAAACACTTATACCAAAGAGTGACAAGAACCAAACTTGTCGGACAAACGAAACACCAAACACTTAGATCAACGAGCGACAAGAATCAAACATCACATACCTTCTTATCAAGAGACGATCATCTGTTCGGATTCACATCCACCGAGACGACCATAGGACTCGTATGAGGTATCGTTTCATTTAACGGAAATCATATGTATATGAGACATCCGTCTTTACAACGTAACAATTCTATATTTAGAAATAGTGCGAGCGATCAGACACGATACGACTTTCTCGAGAAAAGGAAAGACCAGAATTGTTGGATGTATGGTATATACACTAGTTTTCGGCGTCATCTCATTTACATAACCAATCAGACCGAACGTACATCACGTGACTTCCCTTAACACAAAAACTGTGCACGTTCATGAAAGAGGCGACATCCGACGCCACTCAACGGACACCAATGTAATTAGTCAGAGTATTGCCATCTACCAGCCATGATAGAGCTCTATTCGTTGACACACTTCCGGGAATACCTGAAGCATAGAGGCCGCCATGACAGTCAAGTAACTTCCGGTGCGACGTCACTTCCGACCTAGCGTTCCTAGTGGAGGCTGCCATAGCAAGCGAATTTGAAAACTGCTATGATCGAAAACGACTATGTCAATAACATATAAGGACAACCACCTGACAGGACTTCATTCAAAGAGGTGACCATCATGGTTCCCGACGCCACTCAACGGACACCAATGTAATTAGTCAGAGTATTGCCATCTACCGACCATGATAGATCTCTATTCGTTGACACACTTCCCGGAATACCGGAAGCGTAGAGGCGACCATGACAGTCAAGTAACTTCCGGTGCGACGTCACTTCCGACGTAGCGTCCCTAGTAGAGGCTGCCATGACAGTCAAGTAACTTCCGGTACGACGTCACTTCCGGCGTAACGCCCCCTATTGGATAATCGGAGTACTACGTCACATGATAGCGCCATCTAGCGGGTAAAATATCTAATTAGATTAGATAGAGAAAAAAAGTTGGGGTTAATCTCGCGAAAATTTAAACAACAACCACCAAGGTGGTTGTTGTATAAATTTACACAAACAGGCAAAGTCGACCTCAGTGAAAGTTTACACTCGTCCGTAGTATCATGTGATGTCTCATCTGTAGTCTCGTGTAATATCTCGTCCGTTGTCGCAGTAACCCGTCTATTCCGAGTTTCTTGTCCCTTAAAGAGGTCGACTATAGTCTCGTCTCTTGTCTCGTTCATACTCTCAGATGCGGTGTGGTTTCAACGATGTCTCGTAAAAGTTCTCGTCCGTTGTCGCAGTAACCCGTCTATTCCGAGTTTCTTGTCCCTTAAAGAGGTCGACTTTGCATGTTTGTGTAAGGCTATTAGTAAGGTTCCCAACATATGCTTTTCATCACACTACAATAAAAGACACAAGATAAGGTTTGCACATTTTGTTCGTGTACATTACAAACGTATTTACATGTCACCTTCAATAAGTACAAGTCTTAAACTAGCCATTTACATGAAACAAACTTGGATCAAATGAATTGTGTGTGTGTGTGTGTGTGTGTGTGTGTGTGTGTGTGTGTGTGTGTGTGTGTGTGTGTGTGTGTGTGTGTGTGTGTGTTGTGTATATCTCTATGGGTATATTTTCGGTTACCAATATCAGGTTAAGTATTTTACAACAGAAGCAAGTTTGAAAGGTTTACCGAAGACGCACGACATTAAACACTACAGTATGGAATAAAGATAAAAACGTTCTAATGAGTCTTTATACACTTGACCCTTAATACGGTAAACTATATAAATACTGGTATATCTTATCTGAAAGGTTATTATGTTTCTGTACACCTGTACTGTTCAATCATAACGCTTCACTTTGTTACGCGCCTGATTCTTTCTAATCTACTGACTGCGCAGTTTGCATATTTTATTCGTGTACGACACAAACGTATTTACATGTCACACTCCATAACTACAAGAACCAGAGATTAGACATTGATACATACTCTATGTATGTATATACGAGGTCGTTTTCGGATACCCATGCCAGGTTAGGGCTTTTATGATAGAATATTGTTTGAAATGTGTTTAACGAAGAAACACGAATTTAAATACTACTGTATGAAAACAAATCAAAAACGATCTAATGTTAGTTTGTACACTTAACTGTTAACACAGTAAACTATATAAATACTGGTACACCCTGTCTGGAAGAATATTATGGTCATATACTGTTCATCATAACGCTTCACTTTGTTACGCGCCTGTTTCGAAAAAAAGAGGTTTGCCGACTTTAGTTTCAAGGCCACCGAGTCGTTATCACTTCGACACGGAGTATCACTTCAAAATACTTTGAAAGCAGGCTATCAACTGCACTAAACTTGGTAAGTACAAATTGCGTATAACAAATACTGTTACATGACAAAGGGTTTGAGCAAAATATTACACAGATAGCAGGTAATTTTAGTAATTTAACAGATAAGTAACTGTTTTATAATTCCCTATGTTTTAACACAGAACAAATACACGGATGTTTTTCCAAAACAGAGCCTTGGGCTTGGTTACCGGTTCATACCAGTTTATACCAGTTTACACCATGAGTTTAATATAGTTCTTACAAATGTTGGCTAACCAAATGACTATGATAGCTTTGACCATATACAGGACAAATACACGGATGTTTTTCCAACACATAGAGCCTTGGTTACGAGTTTATACCGGATTGCGTTATAGCATGATGTGTCTGTGGTGAAAGAGAGTTTTACTTTGCAGTCCGTGCTTTTGGATTTTCTAATCTACCGACTGCGCATGTGTAGTTTGCACTCTGAAGCCGGTGATCTTTCGGCACGCCCACGTGACCTTAATGTACTATCCTACAATCCATAATCTTTTGGCACGCCCACGTGACCTTTATGTTCTGTCGAACTGCTATATAAAGATATTATACACATTACCAGGCGCCTTATTTTATTCGTTGTCGTCACGACTTTTTTGCCCCTTTCGCTACTGTTTTTGGAGTGTTGCAGTCTTCTTCGCACCAACATGACGGTCAAGATTATGTATATCAGCTCCCCAGCTAAGTGCGAGAGCCCGGAAGAAACAAAGATGATCTTCATACGGTGGCCTGCCGTGTCGGGACCAATCACATGTCAACGAATGTATAACTTTATTTGAAGATATTTAAACGGTTCTTTTCAGAGCCAACCACCTTCTCACAAAAGAATGTAAACTATTAACTATGTCGATGTTAATACAAAGTATGGTAAGTACAAATGTCGTATGTTAGATAATGTTACAGGTCAAAGGGATTGACCAAAATCCTACATAAATAGCTGGCAGTTTGAGTGTTTTAACAGATAAGTAACTGTTTTGTAATTCCCTATGGCTTAACACGAGACAAATACACGGATGTTCTTCCAACACATAGAGCCTTGGGCTTGATTACTAGTTCGTACTATCAGTTTGCTTATAGCGTAATAGGACTGTAGTGTAGTAAACGATGGTTTTACTCTGAAGGTCATTGCATTTTCTAATAAAGTTCTTACAAAGGATAGCTAATCAAATGACTATGATAGCTTTGATGTTATACAGGACGCGAGCGCGCTCGCGCCCGCAACAAACATACATGTCCAGACACGTCTACAGGACACAGTAGCACACAGTAGCGTCGGTTTTGTAGTGTGTTGACAAAATTACCAAAGAAACTTCTAGAATGAAATTTTACATGGGAATTGATCGTAACGTTACGTGATGGGGTTATATTCAAGCGCGAAAGCTCAAAACAATGGCTAACCAAAGCACTACCTGCTTGACCAACTCATCTCGCGTACAAAATTACTGCGCGTACCATGACGTCACTGACCACGACGTCACATGATGGAATTATATTCAAGCGCGCAAGTTCAAAACGATGGCTAACCAAATCACTACTGGTATAACCAACTCACCTCGCGCACAAAATTACTGCGCAACGCACTAATTGCTTTTTTGTTGTGGCAACACGTAGCCAATTAAAGCATCGCCTGCACATCGTACGATCGGTACACGCGTAAAACACACATTTAAGTCATATATTCATCGCACGTGCT
Source organism: Paraescarpia echinospica (assembly GCA_020002185.1). Classification (NCBI taxonomy): domain Eukaryota; kingdom Metazoa; phylum Annelida; class Polychaeta; order Sabellida; family Siboglinidae; genus Paraescarpia; species Paraescarpia echinospica. Next base: position 48,656,361 of record CM034531.1, read on the forward strand.
TACAATAAGTTTTTATCAGAATTCACTACTACATCAGACATGAGTAATATAATCCTTACTGTTGCTTTGAGATATTGGAATTAGTGGAATATGTTATGTTTATGGTATTTCGTTTTTTTCTTGAATCAAAAATGAATTAGTTGATAATATAGTAAAACGTTCTATTTCACAGCCATGTAATATCCATATTTTTCTCTAAATGTCTAGTAAATATAATTGAGTAAATTACATAGTAACACCAATAAAGCTAATTCGTTTTCTTAATTTAGGATTTTTTTTAGTTATGTGCTTTGAAGAGGACACATTTTTTTAAGATTATTAATAAATGTCATACTCAAAAGTGGACAGAAAACTAATGTATATTATGAATATCAATGTAATTTGGATGTGAATATCTTTTTATAAATTTGCAATAATTAAACACACAATTAAAACTACTTATATAAGTAAAATGAATTCCCATGATTTTACAAACGTGATGCTGTATAGTAGTCATTTTGTAGAGCAATTTTAAGCTCCAATGTTGTAACATAAGTGAGAGGAGAAATATGTATTAACTGTCTTTGAAGCAACCGAACATTTAAAGGAATGTCGTATATATGTTACCCAGGATCAGTTACCGGGTAATAGTCATTATAATACTTACTTATTAGCAAGACTTGTCATTTTGTGCGTGTAAAGACCGTAGGAACCAAACACATCAACGGTAGGGACATCTGACTCTGCAATAAATGATAATGAGAGGCAACAGCGAGTATTATTTTACTATAATCTGTCTGCCTGTTGACAGATATTTCGAATATTTCGTGGGGTGAAATACAAATTGCGTACAATGTTTCGGGCTAGTAAACGACAGTAGCCCTAGTATCTGGTTACCCTTTGAAGCAGCAAACCGTCATCGTATTTATTCTAGTAGAAGAACAGCAAGTAAATGCATAGAAGCCGGACGAGTTGTATATCGGGGTCTGAGCCGGAACTTCAGCACCCGGCAAAGACGATTATCTTGTGTTATCAGACACATACTGGTTTTGTATCATTTGTATCATGTGTACAGTTTCTCAAATAAATTGTCCTACACCTTAAAGGGTCTCTCATTTTATTTCAGGAATATAATGTGTCTGAAGTTATCTAATCGGTTACTGCTATTTAGAGGCTACACTACCAACATAGGGCTAATCATTCAAGCTGGTTAACCCAACCATTTCTCCGACTTAGACTATATTTTCACAGTATATATGCCACAGATACCTACAGATTGAATGCCGGGTCGGCAAATAACCAGTCTGCGGCAGCATGTCATATAGTCTTTCGAACGTGTCATTTCCTAGATATCCGATCTTTTGCTGCCACTTACATTGTAAACATAGGACTAATCATTCAAGTATAGGGTGTTAACAAACATTTATTCTCCGATTTCGATTAGATTTTCACAGTACATGCTGAAGATACCTACGGATCAAATGTGGGGTCGGCAAGTAGGCTTTTGAACGTGATATTTCCTTAAGATATTCGACCTTATGCTGGCATTTTACATTGCAAACATAGGCAAATCATTCACGCATAGGATGTCAACAAAATTATGTCTCCGATTTTGATGATTTGTTCACAGTATATGCGAAAGATACCCGCAGATCAGATGTGGGGTCGGCAAATGTGGTGGGGTACTTTTCTCGCGTGCCATGCGCGTTTGTCTTGGGCGCGTAACGCAAATTAATATCGCCGCCGCGCGCGGGATGGGTGCAGCGGTGACGCATGCGTAATTGGTTTGTCTCGGTATTTCTGGTAATGTAAATGGCGATACCGTAGTCGTTCTGCGCAGAGGTATCACTCACTGGTATACAGAGAAAGATGATAGAAAAGAAGGAACGCAACATCACGATACTTGGCGATGGAAAATACCAGGGCAAAGGCATAGTGATACTTCCGTATATCCAAGGATTATCCGAAACAACATCAAGGATCACGACGAAATGCAAGGAAATTTCAGCAAAGAAGCCTCGCAACACCACCAAGAGGTCTCCGGTAAGACCTGAATACAAAATGAAACAACTACAAAATATGTTCGACGGGTGTATGCCATAGCTTGTAAAAACTGTACTGCCATATATACGTCGAAGAAACGAAACGTACCTTAGAAACCCACGTCGAAGAACACAAAGAAGACTTTGAGAAATCATGTACGGGCAATTATCTACGATGAAATAGTGAAGAGCCACCTAGGCCGCGGAAATGAACCCATACCAGTGGGTGACATCTCTGTGCGCAGAATAACAACTGTAGCGTGCGCGTGCGGGCGTGCGTGTCAGTCAGTCAGTCAGTCTGTCTGTGTGAGTGTGAGCGTATGTGTGCGTGCGTGCATGGGTGTATGTATGGGTAAGCGTATGTGGAAGCGTCTGTGGGAGCGTGTGGTTGTGCATGTGTCTGTGTGTGCATCCGTGCGTGCGTGAGTGTGTGTTAAGCTTTTGGTCCTAGATGTTTTGCATCAAGGGCGCTGTTCCGCGTGTTTTCTGCTAGTGTTCCTCGGTGCGTAAACCGTCCACGGATCAGTTATGAACCGTTTTACGTAAGGTGGGTTGCTAAAAATTGCTCAAAATAATTTGTATCATAACAAGTGTCAGCGATCGTGAACATTGATTTCTATACAATACTAAACTACCCTAATTACATCTTACACATGTTGCGGTGTGACAGTTAATCGATTACCATCAACTAATTAAACGATAACTCTAGGGACATCAAACATGACGCACGAGTAATTATCGAGTTACGGAAATGCCTAGTCGCAAATGCATGATACGTGGTCGCAATACATTAGGGAAATTCCTGTCGGTCCGTCAGCTACAGTACTTATTGACACCTACATCATAATACATATAATGTTATGGAGTAAAACACGACAGTGGCGTTGCATAAGAGCGTCATAAAAAGTAGCGCTGGAAAGTGTAGAAACATGTTTGCTCTTGGTAAATAGTGTCATAAAACGTAGCGCTGGAAACGTGTAGAAAAATACCTCGTCTTGGTTAAGGGCGTCATAAAATGTATTGCTCGAAACAAAAACAACGAATCCTCACCTTCTCCGGAAGTCTCGGCACAACCAGGCGTGTCGCTTGCCGATCGTTTAATGACTGAAAGAATATCGACATCATGAGTAGGGCCTGATCCTGTCCCGTGCGTGCAATCAACAGCATTTCACTAGCCGCTTGGGTCAGTACTGGATGACGAGAACAGCACCAGAAGAGATGGTGACAAGAACTTGCTAAAGGTGTAGATTCGTCCGGGCGTTGTGCATTCTCCTCCGCGTATCGCATTCCGTCGCCATCAGTGAGTTCTCGTTTTTCAGGTTTGTACGACATTATCGACGAAATTCCTACACTCCAGCAATATGTGTCGTGCCCTACTCGGCTGAACAAAACACTGGACATGTGCTTCGGAAATATTCCTGATGCATATGTCTCCAGATGGTGTTCCTCACTCCCATCTGCTTCTCAAATATCGCCAGAAACTGAAACAAGAACCTCCCAAACTTCACACAGTGAAACAATGGACTACCGATAGGTCTGAGACTCAGAGGCTGCGTCGAAGCAACAGAATGGAATGTCTTCTTTGAAAGCTTCGAATCTGACCAGGTCGCACTGACTGATCCAATCACATCTTACATAGCTTTCTTCCCGACAAAGGTGGTTCGCATATACCCCAATAATAAACCGTGGATTTGCAAGGACTTGAAGCAGTATCTGAATGAGAAAAAGATTACATTTTTTGGCAAAAATATCGAAGCAAGGCCACAACTGCTAAACATGAGTACAAAAATAAGGTTGAGGAACAATTAAAAACTATGAATGTTAAAGACGCTTGGAAAGGTCTTAATGTTATGATGGGTAGAAATACACAAAAACAGCAAATAAAATGTCCAGATCCGGTGAAGTTAGCAAATGAATTGAACACATGTTATGCTCGTTTGGATAGATTTAAGAAAATGGTGTGATTATATGTGCGAGGCTCTTAATCCATTACCAGTCATAGTGTGTGAAGATGGTGTTGTTTTTGTACTGTCACATGTTAATTCTGTGAAAGCCCCAGGCCCAGATGGTCTCAAAGGAAAGGTTTTAAAAGAATGTGCCGCTCAGCTAGGAAGTGTTCTTACACGCCTGTTCCAACTTTTGTTGGACACTCAGTTCGTTCCGCGTCTATGGCGGTCATTACTAGTTAAATATGTACCCAAAACAAACAAAGCCACTCTCATGACATATTTTAGACCTATTGCATTAACATATGTGTTGTTTGTGTAAATGCATAGAACTAATAGTACATTGTCAGCTCACAGCAGCAGTGGCCGGTCGCATGGTTCCCCTTTAATTTGCATACAGGGCGGGAAGGGGGGTGGAGGATGCCACTTTAACAATGCTCGACACAGTCTCTAAACATCTAGACCATTTGTCAGGATCCTTTTTATGGATTTCTCCTGAGCTTTTAATACCACACAACCTCATTTACTACTACAGCGTCTACTTGACTTAGAGGTGAATTCTACCCTGGTTCTTTGGATCAGAGCGTTTCTGTGTGACCAGCGTGTTTATGTGAAAGGTGATCTACTGTTAGTTCGGACGGGGGAGACTCATTCTCTGAATGGTTCAGTTATGTCTAAGGAACTTGTCCTAAACACAGGTGTGTCCCCATGTGTGTTTTGTCCCCTCTACTTTTCTCAGTGTACACAAATTACATAATGTGTAGTGATAATGTTCTTAAGCTTATAAAATATGGTGATGACATGGCACTTACTGCATGTCTTAAAGATAAGTATTCACTCTCACAGTACTACCAGTATGTTGAACTGCTTGCATCATGGTTTAATAACAGTTTTCTTGAGCTCAATGCCCAGAAAACACAGGAGATGTCCTCTGTCTCAAGCACTGGTGATCAATGGGCAAACGGTGGAAAGAGGGTCCACTTTTAAGTATCTTGGTACTGTTGTTGATGACAATCTTACTTTCTCTGACAATGTAGACTACGTATACAAAAAGGCACATCAACGTATATTTTTGCTCCGGAAACTAAGGAGCTTTAATGTCAGCGCAGAGGTTCTGCAGTTGGTGTACAGGTCGTGCATTGATCAAAAGTGTGCTCTCTTTTAACATAGCGTCATGGTATGGAAATTTAAACTACCAAGAACAAAGCAACGCTGGTTCAGGTGGTCAACCGGGCGGGCAAAATTGTTGGTATGAAACAATTGCGACTATATGATATTGATATGCAGATTTTAAGAAGGAATGCTGTCCAGATTCACCATGATACAACTCACCCACCGAGTTCTTCTTTTGAAACTCTGCCGTCTGGGCGAGGGCTCAGAATGCCCATTGCACACAAAAACTGTTACAAGAAATATTTTGTCCCTTCAGCCATAGACATACTGAATTCTAAGGACTGAACTTGCGGTTGTATACCATATCAATATCTAAAGCCATATTTTTATAATTACATGTTTACGGGCATAATTGTCCAGACAGCAGTGACGGGAATTGGTATACAAATAACGCTAAAATATTAGGACAAAAAGATCACAGTGCATGTTCAAATATAAAACATTTAAATAATAAGATATGTGGCTACATGAAAATTTATATAAATCTCCAGTGTTACTTGTCATCCCATTAATGACAGACACAGCGGTGTGATATGCATGATAAATAATTTTTAATATTTTTTTGTTTCGTTCAGTTTCTGACACTAATAAATTGACGTATATACTTCACAATACAGATCGGTTTTAGCAGTTACTCACCGCTAAGTCACCATTTTAGCACTAACTTAGAAGGCCCATCAAATGTGAAATGACAACAAAAATCGATGAAACACGCCAAAAGTAGTCCATGTTTATGCCTTGACAACAACCACGTTCGTTCACGGTCTGCCATTTTGTTTGGTATCAAAAGAACCGCCGTCTTCTTGGCTATCTGTTAGTTATGTCAGTAGTCACGCCCCTTTTTGTCAAAGTTGAATTTTTCTGCGTTGAAACCATCTCCCAAATCCCGACGATCTCCTTATTTAGCTTTAGACTTATGCAAATGAGACTCGGAACTGGCCGTAGTTCTTAAACGAGGCACGGAACAATCCCACGATGCTATGAGTTGTTTAATTTCCTGTTTACATTATTTGAAGTTGTTCCTACGGAGATTAGCTTGACAGCCGAGAGTTTAATGGAGATAGCCCAATGTCGTTGAACGCCGTTCGATGACGTTGGGCTATCGGATGCATCGCGGGCACTCCCTTGGATCGAATCGCAGCTGGTCGCAGCGTACGGCTGATAGGTTATTATTTCGCGCAGGGGCGACAGTATTTAATGTAACAGATGTTAACGTCAAATTCAAAGAAAAGTATGCTAGTTCGATTCAAACCCCAAACACTAGCAGCGCATTTTCTCTAATGAATAGTAAGATATTTTGTTTATGATTTAACATGTTCAGTTAATAAATAATGACATCGGCGGCAATAAAAATGAACTTTGTGAATTTTATTTTTATTCTAGATCCACGAAATTAATGCCGGCGTGCCCGTAATACATATAATATAAAAAGTCAGGCCTAATGTGCAATTGTGTGTACGTGCGTATATGCATGGGGAGATTGAAACTGAATGTACTGTACTTCCAAACATATCTCATGTGTATACAATGTTTATATGTGTATATGTCCTAACACTGTGTGAGCCGAAAGGAAAATGTCAATACTACGTAAACCATTCCATGGACAATAAAGGTTTTTCAATTTCAATGTGTGCAAATGATGCTGAAAAGGCGTTCCCAATTAACTGTCTGCGAAGTCGGTGAATCCCAGCTAACAAAACATGTTCCCAGAACGTTATCGTTATGTTACGATAATAGGTATAACCGAATCATGGGTCACCACCGATATATCAGATGCCGAATTGGGACTGACAGGATATGTAATGTTTAGGAAATATAGAATAGGAAGAAGGGGAGGTGGAGTTAATTTATATATTAAAGAAACTATTCAGGCTTATGAAATAAAATTAGAAAGAGTAGCAGATTGCGAAGAAGCTGTTTGGTGTAACATAGTTACAGGAAACTCAAAGGTAACAGTTGGGTTAGTTTATCGAAGTTGAAACATAAACATAGAAGAGAATGAAAAAGTACGAACCGCTATAAGGGAAGTGAGCAAACGGAAGGGAAGTGAGCATAATTTATTATTGGGGATTTTAACAATGGGCATATACAATGGACATCTCTACAGAGTACGGGGAGTGAGGACACAAGTTTTTAATTTTAGTACAAGATAGTTTCCTTTCTCAACATGTGCTAGAACCAACCAGGGGTGAGAATGTGTTAGACATAGTTTTGTTCTAACAGAATTAATTAGTTGACAATGTCAAGATCTGTGAATTACTGGGGAGTAGTGATCACAACCAGATACATTTTATCATCAATGTAAAATAAAAAAAGGAACAGTAAAAGCAGTACAGGAGAAATTTCCACAATGGAAGATATAAGGACATGAGGAAATGTTTAGCAAAGATGGATTGGAATAACACACGGAAGAATTAGCACCAACAACAGAATGCTGGAATATCTTAAAGAGAGAAATTGGTTGCATCGTCGATAAATTTGTTCCCTTGAAAAAAACTAGGGAAACGATCCAAAAAGAAACATTTATTGAAAGAAGCCATTATAAAAATTAAGTACAAACAAATGATATGGAAGTCATGTAGACGTACTGGAAATGATGAAGACTACAACATTTATAAAGAAGCACTTAACCAAGCTACAGCTTAAGAGAAGATGTGAACAAAAAATAGATTGAAATATAAAACATGACAGCAAGAGTTTTAGGCGTATGTGTGAAGCAAACAGAAAGTTCAGGATAAGGTCGGTCCTCTAGAAAATAGTGCTAGAAATATAATAATTTTTATCGGAGGGATTCTTAATGGCAGAAGATCTGAATGAGTATTTTAGTTCGGTGTTTACCAGGAAAGATATTAGTTCACTGCCAGTACCAGAGGCTAAGTTCAAGGGGGCAGAATCATACTATTTAGAACAGTTAATTGTAACCCCTGAAATGGTAGCTAAGAAAATAAGGGCTATGATGGATAATAAATCATCTGGAGTGGATGGGATTCTGCCCAAACTACTATTGGAAATTGTGGAACAAATTAGCATACCGCTTGCAACAGTTTTCAATTTGTCATTAGAAGAGGGAGAGGTTCCTTTAAAATGGAAAGAAGCAAACATTATGCCGTTATTTAAAATAGGTTCGAGAAACAAGTCATAGAACTATAGACCAGTGAGTTTAACATCGGTGATTTGCAAATTATTAAAAAACTAAATAAAGATCACATGGTGGATTTTCTTGTTAAACATAACTTGATAAAACCATCTCAACATGGGATTCTAAAAGCGAGATCATGCTTAACAAATATGTTATGTTTTTTGGAAGATATCACTAAGTGGGTAGACGAGGGATCACCAGTAGATATCATCTACTTAGATTTTCAAAAAGCTTTCGACAAAGTGCCACACAAAAATACTGCTTAAACTAAAGGCCCATGGCATAGGAAATTGCATAATTAATTGGATAGAAATATGGCTGATTGACAGAAGACACCGGGTAGTATTTGATGGGAAGGCTTCAAACTGGAAATTAGTGTTTTAACACAGGGATCAGTACTGGGACCTATATTATTCTTAATATATATCAACAATTTGGACGATGAGATAACATGCAAGGTGATGAAATTTGCGGATGACACAAGTGTTTACAAAGATTAAAAATAATGGGGATAGGCAACATTTACAAGATGATCTTGACAGGTTGATCAAATGGTCTGAAAAGTGGCAATTGTTGTTCAATTTTGGAAAATGTAAATGCCTCCACACACGACATGGGAACGAAGATATACAATATACATTGAGGGGTACTGTACTAAGTACTACTATAAAAGAAAAGGACTTAGGGTTAACCATTAGTGCTGATATGAAGGTTTCAGGGCAGGGCGGAATTGCAGCTTCAACTTATTGGATTAATTAAGTGAAATATAGCGTATAAGGAAAAAGAAAATACCGGTGTACAAAACAATAGTTAGGCCTTATTTAGAATATTGTATACAAGCGTGGAGGCCATATCGCAAGAAAGACATATATATATGTTAGAAAGAATACGGAGGAGTGACTAGAACGATACAAAAACTGAGGGATCTTAGTTATGAAATACGCCTAAAAGAATGTTGTTTAACAACACTAGAGACCAGGAGATTGACAGGAGATCAGTTAGAAGTGTCTAAAATATTGAATGGTTATGAAAATATTGATAGCAATACGTTTTTCCCAGTTAAAAAAGATAGAAGGACTAGAAGACATGAAGTTACATTAGCAAAGGAGCAGTGTAGATTAGATATAAGAAAGTTCTAATTTTCACAAAGGACTATAAATGAATGGAACAGATTATCTGCTGATTGTGTGGGTGCGTGAATAGGTTTAAAAATAAAATCAACACATACATCTGAAGGGCGGGATACAAGGGGCGGACTCTCGATAAGCCAAAGGACTTCCTTATCCACCTGCCATCTAGAGTTGATTCTCTGGGTGGCAATCTTATTAAATCTTGTATGTGAAATTGCATTGATTGTACTGGGCAGGTACACGAGTAAGTAGGCCATATCACTTAATGCCAATGTGCTGGAATTCGATTTTCTGCAACTTGATAACTCTAAGTAGTTCAACCCGCCTGATGTCCTTGGAATTATGGTTTAATTGGTTAATTGGCATATGTGTTATCACATTGTAACATGTATAATTTCTTATTACCACGATCTGAATTTGTTCGGCGATTAATGCACGCGATCGTTACTCGTAGAACCGAACCCATTAAATGTTATTACTAATTAAATAGGGCTTGGAGTACGAACGCTGCTGAAAACGCTATTAATTGCTTGGGATCTTATAAGACGATGGAAGACCTAAGTAGTCAAAATGTTTTTTGTTTTGGAACATGGACATCAGTCATCAACAAAAGGGAAGGCCGGGATATACTGGCACTTTTCGCCCGATCAGACCAGACCAGACTTACCCCGACTGCAGTGTATACAATACACCGACAGAGTCATACTTGAAGTCATATTCACATAAACATGAACACTTTCGAATACGTCGGATTGACACCGACTAGCCCCAACCTAGTCGAAAGTTACGTGATTATAGCCCACATATCTACACATGTTGCAATGTGATAGCAAACAGGTGTCCATCAATCAACCAAACCACAGTGCTATGGACATCCGGCTGGGAGAATTATTTACCATGCAAAAACAGCGTGTTTATATGAGAAAAATTAGGTCCTATCTTGCTTGACTGCAAACGCGCGGCGGAAAATTGTATTACTGCGATTTTATGATTTTGCCGCTAGGGTGTGTAGTACACCTATTGTCCGCAAGAGTGCCCCATAGATTCCTAAATTATCGTTCATAGATCGAATCTCGCGGATATGCCGCCAAAGAAACGACCCATTCCATTGCCCAAACAAACAACATTACTTGCGTGGGCAAGAAAGGCTGCACCTGATGGCCCGCAGTTGACGAAAAAGAGCCGAACACCGGCGAATGCAGTGCCGTTGCCACTGACGCCACCGGGACCGTGAGCGAGAAACCGACATCCGACAGTGTATCGCCACCAGGCACTGTGAATGAGGTTGTAGTCGGTGGTTTAACCGACGAGACGCTGTCGCCGTCTGCATCAGCTCCAAATGTTTTCCAGAGCCGATGGCTGACGCTACATCGTTGGCTGCAGTTTGACGCTAAAGAGGGAGTGGTGTGGTGTCACGTGTGCAGGGAAGACGGGAAGACAAACAGCATGTCAGATGGAATCAGAAAGAATTTCCGAAGCAGCACCTTAACCAGGCACTTGAATCTCAGAGGCCACGTTGTTGCACTATAGGTACATGCAAAAGTTATTTGCAAAATTATTATATAATTTATATATTAATAAATAAGCAGTATATTAAGTACCATAAAAGTCAATTATGATAGTAAAGATTGTTGTAATTCATCAAGTCTTCTCAAGTGTATGAAGAGTAGATAACACGTTTGTTAAACAAATATCCATAGTTTTTATTCATAACTAATAAATGAAACAAACCTTATACAACAAGCCATATGTGACATGTCAAACTGTTACTGTTTGATTTGATTTATTACACATTAAAAGTATCCGGTACTAGCACATTTTGTCAAAAATGAACTATCTAATTAATTCGTTGAGGCTAGTTGGCTTGGTATATAGACTTATTATGACTAAGATACCTTCATGGTAAAATGTACTAATTGAATATGTCTTATATAGAAATATGTCACGCAGACAGTACTGGATATAATTCAAACAAATTAGTACCAATAATATTGCATGCCTGATATAAAAAACGTTTAATGCTCACATTTACCAGGTTATTTAAACGACCATGCTATCGTATGCAAAATAATACTATTTTAATCAACGGATTTGGGGCACTTAAAATTTCAAAAAGGCACACAGTTCTACCTCTGGCGTGCCCGAAGTGTACATGCATATCTTTTTCCAGTGAGATCGATCCCTGCGAAAGTATCAAGCAAACATGGATTTGTGTTAATGAAGTCTGATGTATTGTTTCTAGAGCTGGTAAAGCAAAATTTAATCAATAACAAAGTAAAATGACAATACGTATATATTCTTTATCAGTTATATGTTTGACAGAGTTCGTTGGTTTACGACTCTAGGTAATACTCTGTCAACTTATGTCAACAATCATATCAACATAAGATGCACATGTACACAAATAGGAAAGATGATTTAGGAACACTTTATGTAGAGCCCACTGTGTGTTGTCCGTGCGACTTGCAGCAGTGTCTTCGTATTGTTCGTGCGACTTGCAGCAGTGTCTGCGTATTGTTCGTTCGTGCGACTTGCAGCAGTGTCTGCGTATTGTTTGTTCGTCCGACTTGCAGCAGTGTCTGTGTATTGTTTGTTCGTGCGACTTGCAGCAGCGTCTGTGTATTGTTTGTCCGTGCGACTTGCAGCAGTGTCTGCGAATTGTTTGTTCGTGCGACTTACAGCAGCGTCTGTGTATTGTTTGTTCGTGCGACTTGCAGCAGCGTCTGTGTATTGTTTGTTCGTGCGACTTGCAGCAGCGTCTGTGTATTGTTTGTTCGTGCGACTTGCAACAGCGTCTGTGTATTGTTTGTTCGTGCGACTTGCAGCAGCGTCTGCGTATTGTTTGTTCGTGCGACTTGCAGCAGTGTCTGCGTATTGTTTATTCGTGCGACTTGCAGCAGCGTCTGTGTATTGTTTGTTCGTGCGACTTGCAACAGCGTCTGTGTATTGTTTGTTCGTGCGACTTGCAGCAGCGTCTGTGTATTGTTTGTCCGTGCGACTTGCAGCAGCGTCTTTGTATTGTTTGTTCGTGCGACTTGCAGCAGCGTCTGTGTATTGTTTGTTCGTGCGACTTGCAACAGCGTCTGTGTATTGTTTGTTCGTGCGACTTGCAGCAGCGTCTGTGTATTGTTTGTTCGTGCGACTTGCAGCAGTGTCTGCGTATTGTTTGTTCGTGCGACTTGCAGCAGGGCCTGTGTATTGTTTGTTCGTGCGGCTTGCAGCAGCGCCTGTGTATTATTTGTTCGTGCTACTCGCTCGACGCCGGCGTGTGTCGCTTACTGAGGGTCGTGGCGGCCACCTGTGGATTGACAGGTTGCGACAGTTGGGCCAACGTCCCAGGGACAACCTTCCTCGTGAGCCCCGTAGACAACGAACGCAGTGTAAGTCGGCGACTAAATATATACAGTTGTTACTAGCAAAAATGTCCGATGGTGCTATATACACACAGACGCGATGGTTTCGCGAAGTATTAGAATAAGTTATTTGTATAACAAATGTGCAGTTTGTCGAAATGCAAGCCACGTAAAAAGTCCACAACTGATCGGCGTCTCGGAACAATCTCAGAAAAAAACTGGCACCGTTGTGAATAACTGAGTAACACAGATGATTGGACGACACTAGTGGCCTTGTCCGATTACATGTTTAAATAGTACTATGTCACCGTTTCGTTCAATTATAGCTCCATGCAGTTTGAAAAGGTACAATTTGACAGTGAATGGCTAGTCGATTAAAGCACCACCATCTAACTAAAATCGAGCTACGATATATATTTTGCTACTCCTCCTAGAGCCTTTGTATTTCTGGCGTCAAACGTTCAAGGGATCATCAACGATGACCACTTCATGGATTACGGTTCTCTCTTTAGCATCAATTTGAAAGAATGCCGCTCCTATCCTGTCATGCTCGGTAACTTTAGAAAAAAATCAGCACCTTTTGGTAGGGGATTCTCTCTTGAGAAAGGGGCAATATTAGGATATGCAATTAAAGGTTTAGATCTTTTTGAAATGGGGGTGAAGATGCAACGTCTGAGGTTCTCATTTGTTAGAAAGCGGTTAACAAAAAGGGGGTTCACGAACTTCACGTGAACACGACGAGCCTTCTCCCACTCCGGTTACGGAGTCTGTCTCTTCAAAGTATGTAAACCCAACATCATGGCGTTGTATACTATTTAATAGCTTAGACCTCTACTCAGTATTTATCTGAATGAAACAATGGTGGTCGTACTTCGATGAGCAAGACGCAATGTAAACTTGCGATGCAGGAGGAGAATGCCCGTACTAAAACGAATGGCAGACGACGGGCTGAGATATCAGCGAGGGAGAGTGGAAGGAGGGGCAGTGCGTCTGTCTCGACAACAAACGCGGAGTCTTCTGCCATCTCGGTAAGGAATGATATAACTTTAACTGTACCATCGGCTGACAACCCAGAGGGGAAGGGAATCGTCGTGTTGTATCTTCTCCTAAACACGGATGCAAATCACGTGTTGCCGTATTGCGGACCACACCTAGACAACGGTTGACAGACGCAGATGTATCGGCGATTATTGCGACACCGGTGTAATTTCTTGGTTGTTCGCTTTACTCCTGGTCGGCAAAATATTGGAGATTAGAGTGTCTGCAAGCGCCCCGATCACGACTCACTTTCCCATCACGATAGAGCTACGCGCTCAGTTCTAATGTTGTACAATGTGTGTGTTCGTGCGTGTTTATAACTTTATTCATACATAATACATATCCATGCATGTCTGCATATGCCTACGTCAACGTGTAAAAACCTACTTAAATCGGAATAATGTTTTGTAACCCTCGACGTTACTGCCGTAGCAGCTTATGAAGTCGATCACATCGCAATGCCACATAATCGATTCCGTGACTAAAACTTATATTTTTGTCTACACATTCTACTGAGGAAGTTTAACTAGGGACATATATATAATTACTAGCTTTACACTTGCCGTGGAACAACGAACTAGCGGCATTAATTATCACCTTCACGGTGGTGTCAACTGAAGGTCACCGGTGGTGCCAACTGAAGGTCACCAACCAATTGTCTTTGGTAGGAGAAAGGCCCTAGTGGAAAGGTAAGCATATAAAACACGATAAGTGTCAACAAATCCGGGATCTGATAGCTGAAAACAAACTAGACATATGCTCGATTACGGAAACCTGGTTCAGGCCATCGCATATTGCCGTAAAGCCAGTGGTGCCACCTGGATATGCTATGAAACACATACCACGAGCCAACGCCAGTGGCGGAATCGTCGCCATTATCGTCCGTGAATCCACCCCAGTAACTGTAATGATGCACAACAACTACACTTCCATGGAGTATCTCAACTGAAAAACCGAAATCACCAAATGTTCCCAACGAGTAGCAGCTGACCGGATGTAAGTGTGAGGTCATCGATGAGATCGGCAAACTACCTCAGAAATACCGAAATCGCCAAATGTTCTGGTATTTCTGAGGGAGTTTGTTGGTCTCATCGATGACCTCACACTTACATCCGGTCAGCTGCTACTCGTTGGGGACTAGAACTTTCGCTTTGACAATCCCACCAATGCACATACCAAACCAATTATAGACCTTCTCTCTGCAACACACCACCAACAGCACGTTGCCCAGGCAACACACGAGAAAGGCCTCATCCTCGATGTTATCATAACGAGATGTGGTGTGCTGCCTGTTGAAGATATCACCTGTGATGATTCTGTCAATTCTGACCACTCCGCCTTTATCTTTACGGTCCCTATTACAAATACAGTCCCGCCAAAGAGAACAATGAGTGTGCGTAAGTTGAAAACTATTAACCATCAGAAAATCAACCATGACATTACTTGCTATGATCTGACGGTTCAGCAAGCCGAATCGGCATTTTCTCGTTTCAACAATACCTTGTTGTTAATACTCGACCAAAATGTTCCTGCTAGAGAATGCACCATCACCGTGAAGAACAACGTGCCTTGGTACAACGCGGACATCAAAGTTGCAAAAGCTAAACGTAAGCGGCTTCAACTTCAATACAGCAGGACACAATTAACAGTGCACCGAGACATGTAGGTACAACAAAGTCAATAACATGTGCGCCGAAGCGAAAAAAATCCATTCTGACGAAAAATTGTCGGACGTCCGGAACCAAGCGCAATTTTACATCGCGAACAAGCTGCTGCATCGAGGAAACACAGCAACACTACCAACCTACGAATGTGCCGAATCGCTTGCCAACGACTACCGAGCAAGTCATCATCGAAGACTTACAAACCTGACCCGATGCCTTCAAACTTGGTAAGAGTGCTCTGATGTCACGACAACGCCTATTATGAACATTATCAACAAGTGTTTGCTGGAAGGAATCCCCGATGAAATGAAAGTTGCTCTCATCACACCCATATTGAAGAAGGCAAGTGTTAATAACGACATTTTGAAAAGCTATCGGCCTATTTCTAACATGTGCTTTTTGTCAAAGTTAGTCGAGAGGATTATGGCAAACCGGTTGATTGCACATATGCGTAAAAACAACCTGTATATGCCGTTGTAATCAACCTACCGACAGGACTGTAGTACTGAAACTGCACGTGCATGACAATGTGATTCAGTGCATGGACGAACGCAAAGGTGTGCTTCTGCTGCTAATTGATCTAAGCGCATCATTTAATACAATTGACCATACCATTCTTTTAACCACACTGAGTAACACCATCGGCGTCGACGACCACTGTTTGTCATGGTTCGCTACCTACTTCCATAGAATAGTTTAACTTGTGTGGCCAGTCGGTTTAATAAAAAAGTGCGTACTTGTTTTTTAATCTTAATCATAAAAAAGATTTGTCGTTACACCGGGTATAGCTGGCGAAAGCCAAATGCGCTCGACCTCCAGCGCCATTTCGGGTCACGTGCTTTACGAGAGATCGGCTTCCCACGCATTCAAAAACAATAATAACACACTCTTGCTTTGGCGTAGTATCAAGATGAAGATGCGATGCATTTGTTGTCATGCAAAACAGGCAGCGACTTTCAGAAGAAAGTACCGCCAACAACGAAGCGAACGCATTAAAGCATTTTGGATGCGCCAAAATCCGTCCATTGCGAGATATCTGACACTGGTCGGTTGACTGCCTGATGCCATAGAAGACGTGGAAGATCATGGTTTCTACCAAAAAGCACGCACTGGTGAGACAGCATTGGTAGAGACTGGTCGACACCACAGTGGTTGGTGTATCTATTCTAGCCTACAATGGCTACATCAGTCCTATAGAGTAGAGGCCATTCGAAAATTACGTAACGTTATTTTACCGGATCGGTCCTAGCACAGTTAACCGGAGTCTAATCGTTTTAACCAACAGCTTTAAGGAGGATGTTGCGTTTTGTCCGCATTTTATGTATCATGCTTTTCATGTTCTCTCTAACCTGGCACTGATTCATGGCATACCCTTGCTCGCCAAGCTCCTCGGCAATACGCCGGTGTATCTTACTGTCCTTGGATGTATTGTCCAGACACGCCTGAATGTCAGCACGCCCCCAGATCAGAAGTAACGCCTTTACTTTTATTCGTTCCCAATTGGTTCGCACTTTCGGCATGATTTAGATATCAGACAGTAGGTGAGAAAGAAACGCCGTGATGAATACCAATGATGTGAAACATACATAAAGTAGGTTAATCAGCGCCATCTATCGCCCGCTCGTACAGAACTTTTTCGTAACTCGGTCGAAGACGACGCATCCAGTCGGGACCAAATTTTTTTAAATAAAATTTTACCAAATTAATTTAATACAAATAAATAAGTAAATGTTTCTATACATTACCTGCATGCTGTTTTATTTCCTGACTATATCTTAGTGATTGAGAAATATTTTCGCGTGTAACTCGCAAAGAAAGTCGAAGACCAATTTCAACTTAACAGGCTCGATATGCTTACGTAGATTTGAAGGCGTTGTCCTGAACGCCGAACATTTTGGTATATTAGCACTCACAACAAACACAAAAATAATTATCAACTTAACGTTAATTGACTCGATTTTAAATATACTGCACAAGTGGGGCCATGGATGTTGCAAATCGTAACAATCGTTTTCGGCTGATCCTTCCAATCTTGGCAACGTTCACGCCACCTGGTGATTATGCCTGGTATTGGTAATTATAGGCCAATCAGAAAAGACTACCAGTTGTTGCTCCGGTGGAAAACAGTTCTGGGCTTCCGGTATTATCGTTCGTTACTGATATTTAGGAGCTCCATATTTTAATGCATAAGTTTTGGCTACTTTTTACATTTACGAAAAGTACACACATTTGTACTTCGTTACAAGTAAAAGTACTCCTTAAAAATGTACTTCGTTACTCACGAAAAGTAAAATTTTCTACTCATGTAAAGTAACGAAGTACTTGTACTTGGTTACATACCGGTTCTGTTTGTAGAGTACCGCAATATTCCTCGTGCAGGTGGCCTCTCCCCTGCACAAATCCTCTTTGGACACCCACTGCGATCAGCAGTACTCGCACATCGACAATCGTTTGCAAGCAAGTGGCAAAATGTGGCGGATAAACAGGATGCTAGCTGCGGGCAAGCACACGCACGGAGCGAAGAGCGTTACAACAGACACTATCGTCCTCTACCACAGCTACGCATTGACGCACAAGTAACATTACAAAATCCCCTTACAAAAAAGTGGGATTAAGTTGGCATGGTCCTCGGAATTGGCCGACACCGCGACTATAATGTGAAACTGCCCAGTGGTCGTGTCTACTAGCGCAATCGCCGTTACATCAAACCAGACACGGTACAGCCGGCAGAGAACGATCTTCGTGTCGACAATACTGCTGAAGGTAGCAACATAGGCCACTTTGAAAGGGACATTCCTTCGTCCTCCCACAACGAACTGCGACGTAGCAGACGTCAGCAGTAAACTACGACTTTAAGTCATCTAATGTTCGGACTTTAAAAAAGAGAGGAGGAAATTAGTGTACTCTCCCCTCAAATAATGGGACCTCCCGCCTCTGACGGCAGTCAACGGCGAGATCAACATATCTTAACAGCGACTCGATGGCTCACGCTATTGTGTAATGATTTACCATTTCTGGTATGTAATAAACAATGTTTAGTACAGTTGTTGCATCTCATTCAGTATAAGTTTTAACAGTTTAAACTACAACTGCATGCGGGAAATATTGATTTAGCAGACGTGATGCCCCACTAGCTATTTATAGCATATTCCGCTATATTACTTATGTAGCTTAGATATTGCTGGCGAGGTAGTTTAATTGAAGGAGGTCACGCGCAACCTTTTAATTGTGACGTAGGCAAACAACGACGTGCTGGATCCATCAAATGACGTCACAATGAAACTTATTCCCGTGACCTACATCAAGCATTTTTTATCAAACATTTTTACATACGAATTGCGTGGTATAACGTCTGTCGTTCCAGTCTTCCCCGCATGCAGATCGCGCTCAAACAATTTTATCCTTAAAATTAATGTGGGTTAGCCATTACAACGGCTTGAGGGACCATACGTTGCTACGTACGTTTTAGGTCACGTGATGGATATGTAATTTTTCAATAGGCAACTATGATCATTAGGCCTACATGTCATTTCAGGTGCTGCAGTGCCACACACTGGAGCTGTTTTAGGTGGGATCTGAACTGTACGTCGCCGCCGCCCGTGGAAGAAATATAAATGATGACTACATTCTCAGCGACGTCTGGCACTGGAGTGGTAAGTATCGAAATTACACACGCACACTGCATATCTTGTTGACACTCGCGTCCTTAGCATGTATTCGTGTGTGAATTCGCATGACGTATTGCACGTAGACTATGTGGTGTTCTTGCAGATACATTTCTATTTGTGCATGTCTTCAGTACTGGGCAACCAAGTTTACGGTTTCAACGTAACTTATACAATTATACACGAATGCGCACACAACACAGTATAATTCTAAGCCCAGTGGTAATGCTGGTATGGAAGGCACTAACGTGATAATTTGAAACAGTATAAATTATGTTTTAAAGTCTATTTTCTCAGTGGTATGAAAAATTGAAAAAGTTTGTGTACGAATAGTCTTTCGTGCATTAATTGCAGCGTGGCTGAATGTTCCCCACAGAATTGAAGATGATGTTCGATTGAACAGATCTGTTAGGGAGTAAAGTATAACGCGCTTTCTGCAGTCCAAAGAACTCGATACTGCGCTATATAAGAACTTACCTTTTTATTAGCATCAATTGAAAAAACCGACGCGAACCTCTATCTCCAGGTACGAAGTACGAAATGTCGCAGACGCTGAAGCAAACCAACTGCTGGGGATTCGGACTGGATGTGACCACCTGGCATGACGTCACCTATCTAGCTATCACGTGCGTTCTGACCAAAGTCAGTCACTCCACTCTTACGCAAGTAAGCACAGTTCGTGAGATCGAACTAGATGAATATTTAAAAACGGCACAGTTACTAACTCTTTTTTCCGACAATACTGAAATGGTCTTATATTTATACAGTTTAATTTCTATTGCACACGTGTTGTACATGCATTTCACAAATTTGCTCTTCTTTATTTCTTGCAGTTATCAATAATGTAATTTTTTAAATATTGATTCCACAAGTGACATTTCTGTACATTGAATTTAATTCAATTCTTAATCTGGTGTGTAAAACGGCTACAACAGGGTATATATACAACTTGTACATACAAATTCACAAGTTGAAACCTGAGTTTCCCATAGTAGACACTAGACGAACGCAACAGTATCTACAGGCAAAACTTCTTCAATGCCGGTGGCGAACTCTACGTTGTCGTGCCATACTTCAGTGTGAACTCTCTCTAGTTGCTTGAACTCTATTTAGTTGCGAGCCTTCCGTCCACCACCTCAAGCCCGGTCTGGTGCATATCTAAGGCATGCAGAAATGGCTGCATTGACCTCTGTCTCCGTTCCGACCTGGTTATTCAGGACACTCGCTGAAACATAATATTCATCACAGGACTGAAATCTTGTACATTTGAATATCACACCCTTTAAGGGGTAGTATGGCAGCCAGATAGGAATTTTGTTAAAAGCATAATTAATCTAATTATGTTGTGCCCATATGATAGAGAAGGTCTTACCGAATAAAAATATATTGAAATATTTTCTGACCGACCCCCTGTTTCCATGGTAACAAACAAAATGGCCGCCAAAATACAGCACATCTAAACATTGCAATACTTTGGAAGTACCAATGAATTTGTAGTCTGGCTTGTTTTGTTGTGTTCTCCTGAATATTCTCTACAATCTGTATACAAATATTTCAATTTTTTGAATATAATTATATATTTTATTTTGAATTTTCAAACTAATCGTGAATATCACCATTTTAGACACATTTTGGTATATTACACCAAAGATAAAGCATAAAACCAATTTTTTTTTATAAAGATTGTTGATATTATTAAAGAGTACACAATAATCCAAACCAAAGATTGAATAATCGCATCGATTATAAAAGTTATAAAAGGTATCTTTATTGAAACATACAAAACTATTGAAATACGTAAAAAACACATTTTAAATATTTTTTGTCAAAAACCACCATTCTAGCTGTCATATCTCCCCTCAATTTTAAGCTATAATGACATTTTGTGTTTTTGGTGAACACATTTCGACACCCTAAATCAATTCATGATGCCTTAATTAACCAATCCGCACGCTCCATTAATCCAGCCAAACGTCATTGGTACTACTCACTCCAACTTTTCCTGAACCAGAACTGTTTAACAACTTTTCAAGTTTCAGGGACACTGCTACCTAGACCAAATTGCAATGATCAAAGCACCCATTCGTGAGAAGTCTAGCAGATAATGAAAAGAAACAAACATGCGTTTAGATTCCAACACCAATGTTTAAAAGGAGACGTATGTCATCCCAACAATTAGTAACTGGCTTGCTAATTCAACATTGTTTCAGTGAGCAGGTACAAATTATCAGTCGACTGATCTTTTCCTGTTGGGTTATTTGAACATCGGCTTTCGCCTACTACTCGAGGATCTATTAATATTACTTCAAAAAGAAATGTAATCGATTTAAAATATATATAATCAATTACAGAAATCACATGTATTACTACATGTATATATATTAGTAATATAACCTGGTACCAACACCGCTATTTTTTAGAATAGCCTTTTTGCAAATAGGCGAGCGGCAAATCCCCCAAAACTGCTTTATTTTACGAGTTTAAATGCCCCCATACACACACCCACATGTTATATAGTATGAAAGCTATACATCTCCCTGATCCACAGAAGCCTGTCGTAGAGCTGTTAAATGGTGCAGTAAGCGTTAATCCAAGGTCAAACAAGGTCACCGTCAAATGATGAATTTTCGAAATGGTGCGCTTCCGCAATCGTGGTAACAATACAATGGTCGCATATTTACTTTACTTAATTACAAAATGGCCAAGTCATATATTTTTGGAAAGCTTATTGTCTCCCCGACAAAAAGAGGTACGATATGGAGGTGTTACCTGATATAGTACGAGTGGAACTAAGGTCAAACAAGGTCACCGTGAAATGAAGAACATTTTTGTTTTGCAATACCGCGAAAGTAGTAAATTTACAATGACCCTGCAACTACTTCATTTATACGTACGTATCACATACTGGTGTGAAAGAACCATTTTTACCCGCCAAAATGAGATATGACTTGGCGCTGTCAGTTGATGGAGTAGGCGTGGAGCGACAATCAAACAGAGTCACCGTCAAATGATACATATTCGAAATTGTGTCATCCCGCAAATGTCATACAATATAAATGGTGCTTATATCTACTTAACTTATCTAGTCATGGCAATTTCGTATACAGTTGGAATGCCATATGTCTCCCCGTAACTATGGGATACGGGAGCTATCACGTTGTGTAGTAGGTGTGGGGTGAAAGTTAAACAAGGTCACTATGAAACGAAGAATGTTCAAAACTACACCACTCCACAAAAGTTTTACACATGCAATGGTAGCGTAGCTACTTTATCTACATACACTAGGCCATTTTACATACCGCTTGAAAGCGTATTGTATCTCCGTCAGAATGTATTATGGCATGGAGTTGTGAAGTTTTGCTCTAACTGTGTAGTGAAGGTTCAACAAGGTCACCGTCAGAAAATTATGCCTTTCCGCAGATAGTAGGTTAGGCAACATGAGATGTTATACTTTTAACTGCATTTTTTTTTAATGGCTAATGTTAGTGGAATTCTTGCTAGATCCAACACACAAGGGATAAGAAAATAGGTGTATGTGGATGCAAACCTCGATTTTCAAGATTATTTGAATATCACAAACTTAAACTTGTGTCAAAATACTTTTTATTAATTAATTGACATCTTGTAAACACCGTTGTATAAAACAAATGTTTAATGATTTGTACATGTATTGTCTGTGTTATCAGGTGTTGAATTTTGAATTTACTTATAATATATGGGGTAATCTAACATAAAAACGTGATCTTCTCAAATGTGTTTATCGCTACACCAAATTTGTTTACATACCCAAATATTCTTTGTAAGCCTGTTTGTATATATCCGTGGTGATATGATATGCATATTTAAAAAAATAGATAAACGAGCGAAAAATGAACAACTGAAAATACGTCCCAAAAATGCTTTTTTGAACGATTGCTTGTACCATTAAGGTTCGTCCGATCCAAACAATCTTGATATCGTTTGAAAGCTTACGATTTCTGCTATTCAAATAGATATTAGGCCTAATGGTTTCCTGAGACAGTCGTAAAATAAACTATAAACGGACATACAACGGTGCCGGTTCCGGTGTCTTAGACACAGTTCACCAATCCACCGATTGAAGCACCACTATGTGATTTCATGGTATAAGCTCCACCCACTTTCAAACGGCTGCTAAAGTGACATACGCGAAGTAGGCGTGACGTCACAATCACGTATATCAACCAACCAACGCAACGAATTTTGACCCGTTGGATGACGTACGTTATTGTGACGTCACGCCGACGAAGATATATATCGGCGTTGCTGCGATCAAAGCACATCAGTTTCGTTGCAGTTTAAAAGTGGGTGGAGCTTAGAACATGAAATCAAGAAATGGTGAAGTGCGCATGTCTGAACCTATGCAAATGAGTACCCGCCGACAACATCATTCGGAACCGTACAGAACACCGAAAACGGCGCGATTATAGGTCCGTTCATAGGTGTTCTATGATGGGTTACCGGGAAATATAAATGACGCTAGAATAACAAAAAGCGCATCCTTTCAAATGATACAAAAATCGTCGGGACAGGACGAGCCGTGAGGGTGCTAGTGACCGCAAACAATTTCGTGTTTTGGACGTGTTCCGAGTTATTCATTTTTCGCTCACTTATCTATTTTTGATATAATTTATTACTTCACATGCATCCGGTCATTAATATGACGTGAAAGTCAAAGAACTTGCCCAAGATGTAGTTAGGATGTTGAAGAAGAGAGGTGGCAATCGGAGTTTATAACTCTACTCGCAACATAGTCGACCAACTGTCAGATGTTTTAAGGATCGAGATAATTCAATATCTCAAGGAGGAATCCAAATTTCAGGATCTGGATGACATACGTGGAAACTATGGAGATTATGCTGGACATCACTAGGGCTGAGACGATTGGCAGCTATATAGAATCTTTCGCTGTAATTATACATTGGCTACCCATCTTCGATCATACAAACTATGCCCTCCCGATGGAGAACAGTCGATCTGGCAGATGTGAAACAGTTCGAGAAGACATCACCAGAGGTTCGTGCAAACCAAAAGGCCCTTCAACCAAATTCCAGCTGATCAGTCAACTGAATTGATGTATAGATTATACAAGATGCATAATGGCATCATCGGCCTTACAAGGGACAATCAAGCCAGATATACGTGTTTCGTTACATGGTCAGAACGATTACGAATGACACAGTATTCAAGATACCCCTCTTCAATATGGAAGACGACGAGGAAGAGACTACTTTGAACTGCTCTGATGGTATCCGTCACGTATGAAGCATGGAAGCGTGACGCCGATGACTCAAAGAAGCTTGTCACAAAGTTATTGGTGTATTCAGAGGAACCGACGGCGAATATCGAAACACTGACTTACAGATGGGAGCGATGGTCATGGACGCAATACATTGGCAAACACGATCAGGGTCATCCACACGCAGGAGGATATGAACACTTTACGTTGAACACATGGCCTGTGGCCGGGAATCGGCCCTGGTGTACGAACGGTGTTTGTTTTATTATTTTTGTTACCCGAGACTGTGAGTATCCTGAGCGAGACATGATCTACGCAACGAGGACAATAAATGAGAGATAAGTCCTCACTACTGACTCTGCAGACTCCGGGATAATATAATGATATGTCAGTTAATAGTATCATTAATTGTTTTAAATTATTATTCTTTCTAGCTTTATATTTCTCTACGTGCTGGTTTTTTCTTTCTCTTCTTCTCCTTTCTCCTTCTCTTAATTTACAATACCTGTAAAGCTGACGTAAACACATGACAGTATTACGTCGACTTCTGCATATAATGTTAAACTGTATTTTCTACTTTGAGTCAGATATTACATGGAAGTGTTGTTGCAGTAACATCAGAGACATTGGGAATATTCCCAATGTCTCTGGTGACATTCTGTTACCACATGCTGAACAATCAATTTAGGTTTGCTCTATCTAAATTGCTAATGTTTGCTGTACTCTTGACTTTCTTTCTCTGTGGACTCTTTCAGTGATATTTAGTAACATAATATTTAGTCTTAGTGTCTTCTTACAAATATTAGCTCAGTGTGGACTACTGCACATCCCGTTAAACTGAAACTGTAAACTTTTGTGTTTTCTTTGAAGAGATATATTTTTTATTAGATAAGTTGAATGCTATTTATGTTGTTTTGTACATTTGTTGAAATAGTTTGAAATAGTTATACAGCTACTATATAAAAACTTTTGTGTTTAATATATATATATATTGTTTGTTTTATTGTCAGTAAAATGGATTGACCAATATGATGTCCAAAATCTGAAATGAAAGTACTGTGTCAGTTATTGCACACGATTTTAATCAGTAGCTTCTTTACAAAATCCTTGTTTTTGTGCAATGTAAACCTGTAGTCATATTACTATATGCATATAAATAACTTCCAAGTACGTATATGTATGTGTGCGTTTATATGTGTATAATAAAATCTTGTTATATCACATGCAGAATGGATAATCAAGCATACAGCTTAACTCTGTATTGCACTATGTTTTACTGCTGTACTTTATGTAAACAAAAACTTTAGCTTGCCACTGAAGTAATCTTCATACATGTATTGTTCTGTTGCTATGAAATGCATTAGTATGTTACTACATATATTCAGGTAAATGTGGCCTGCAAAACCGTTTAAATCATGTACGCTCTACACCTCTGCCATGACAAGTTATTCTTGCATTCATTATGCAAATCATCGTTCTTATTTATGTTATTTTTTACATACAAAATTACAAGATGTCTATCTCAAACTGTTCTCACATTTATATTTCTAATCAATCTCACATTTACGTTCAATAATCATCACGTTAATAAATTTACGACAGGAAATGCCACAAATAAATATATTTATGGGGATATGCATATAAAAAAAAATTTGGAACACTCATTTACAAATACAAATATAATAACAAATACATACGATGAATACCAAATTATATAAAAGCATGACATCAGACGAAACGTTCCTCTCCTATTTAGGAGGTATTAATAATAATACAGACTTAATCAACATCTTAGACACAAACGATATTGAAAATTACGCACCTCAACTAATACGTCGGTCATCCTATTATGACTTTGATAAGTTTAGCAAACCTACTCAGACAAACACTATGCGTTTTTGTGTCTTAAGCACAAACATTCAATCAATAAATTCTAAATTTAACGAACTGAAAGCTTTTGTAGAAGAGCTAAGTAGTAAAAATTTAATGTAATTTGCTTACAAGAAACTTGGAAATCAGAAAACAATGACCTATCACAATTTTCCTTACATGGTTATGACTGCTTAGCTCAAGGTAAAATGTGCAGTAACAATGGATGGCTAATAATATTACAAACAACAAATATAGATCACAGGTCAAATTAAATCTAAATATGTACGAACACTGGGAAAGGATGATAGTCCAAATAAATGGTGGTAATCTACCTAAGAGCCTAACCATCAAAACAATTCTGATCATCAGCCGTATTTTATATTCATTAACATCTCATTGAAGACAGAACCTCCACCTAAATATGTTAAAATAAATATACTAAATGAAGAGGCAATGCATAAAGTTAATAACGAAATTTAAATTATGATATAATTTACGAAGAAATTTTACGGGCACAAAATAAGCATATGCAAACTAAGCTGGTGAAATTTAATAAATATAAACGCACAAAAAGTGGATTACACAAGTATTGCTAAAATCTATTCAATATCGAGACAAAAGTTACAAACAATTAAAATTAACACAACCAAATTCGACAAGCTATGAATATTAATTGAAAAACGTATCCTATGATATCAAAGAAAAAATATTCGTGTAGCCACCCAAACAAGTGTATTTTGAACAAAGATTTAAAAATGATAAAAATACCTGGAAAGTTCTTAATTAATTTCTTTCTAAAAAGGGTACAAACCAAAGACTACCATTATTTTTTTTAATAGAAAATGGTACAAAAATAACTGATAACAAGGATATTGCAAACAAATTTTATAATTATTTTAGAAATATAGGTCAGACCATTGTACAAGGTATTAAATATAAAGGTAACAAAGAGTATAGTTATTATTTAAATAAAAATGTAAATTCTGCATTTACTTTTGAGTGTTGATGAAAGAACTATTAGGAAAACTATTAGTAATCTTCCCACAAAAACAACTGTGGAATTGATGGCATTTCTTCAAAATTGTTCAAAATAACTGAACCTGCAATTATAAAATCATTAACGCTGTTAACAAACCAAATTTTTAAATCCGAGATATTCCCAGAAAACCAAAAATTGCAAATGTTATTCCTATATTTTAGAAAGATGTTCCATCTTTATTTGAAAATTACATACCAATTTCCCTCCTTCCTACAATTTCTAAAGTAATAGAGAAATTAATTTGTATTCAATTATATTCATATTTTAATGATGTGAAGCTTTTATTTGATAATCAGTATGGTTTTAGAGCTAAATATTCAACGGAATTTGCTGCGCTTGAGCTAATAGATAGAATTATAACTCAAATGGATAATAATGATGAACCAATTAATTTATTTCTCGACCTTTCTAAGGCTTTTGATACTATTGACCATAACATTTTATTTAACAAATTAACATACTATGGCCTAAATGGCTCAACTTTGCAGTTATTCAAAAGTTACTTACAAAACAGAAAACAATATATTAAAATTGTACAAATAAATTCAGACATCTTACCTATAACAATCGTCATCCCACAAGGTTGAATCCTTTGACCACTATTATTTATCATTTACATAAATTATTTCTCACAAGCTAGTCAATTATTTTATTTCGTCATATACGCTGATGACACCATATTATCTAGCTCTTTAAATTATCTTAACAACAACACACGCAATATAAGTACATAATTCTTAATAAATGAAGGCTTTTTAGCGTTAATGAATGACTCAACATAAATAAATTATCTTTAAATAAAAGGAAATCAAAATGCGTGATTTTTCATATGCCTAATAAACGTACGCATACTCTTACGCTTCAAATAGATTATGTAAATATTGAAAGAGCAGATGAATTTAACTTTCTTGGATTTACCTTAGACACTAACCTAAACTGGAAAAAATACACTGAGAAAATTTCAAATAAATGCTCCAAAACAATTGGCATATTAAACAGATTAACATATGTATTACCTTTATATATAAAAGTGTTGTTATTGAACAATTTAATATTATCTCATATTAACTATTGTACCATGGTTTGGGGATACGAAAGAAACTGAATTACGAAAATAAAAAAACTGAGCGAATAATAACCTTAAATAAATACAACTCACACACGGAACCA
Source organism: Paraescarpia echinospica (assembly GCA_020002185.1). Lineage (NCBI taxonomy): Eukaryota > Metazoa > Annelida > Polychaeta > Sabellida > Siboglinidae > Paraescarpia > Paraescarpia echinospica. The sequence goes on from CM034531.1 coordinate 48,684,828, forward strand.
TTTTTACAAAACTTAAACTACTAAAAGTAGAAGACATTAAAATTTTACGTTAAATACATTAATACAATATTACCTCCTTATTTACTTAACTGGCAAATTATCCCAAGTGTACACGTACATAATTATAATACCGGTGAAAAAAATTATATACATACTTTTAGAATTAAGCATGAATTTGCAATGAAATGTCTCAAATATAGCCTACCACATGCTACAAATGACACACCCGATATAATCAAAGACAAAATATACATTCACTTTTCGAGAGGTTTCTCATTTTATATAAAAACACACTTGTTACACAAATATAATAATATATGCACTCTATCAAATTGCTACACATGTCAACAAAACCAATAAATACAATACACTTGATGCTAGTTTAAAGCAACCAGCACACAAAAGTAAACTTACATTCTCACATCAAACAAGCACTCCCAATAAACACACGTGAGATTGACACCTTGTAAAAGGACCATATAAATCATTACGTAAATAGGGTGGCTCCTATGATAGCGACAATTATGTCTTAATAGGAGTCACCGACCCCGATTGAATAAGCTTTATGATTCCATGCTATGGTACATCATTACCATAATAGGTGTACATGCGTATGTATGTATTTTCTAAGAGTATGTAGAACATATAATGATACACGTATATGTATGCCTGTGTAATGTAAATTTTTTTTTTTCACTGCTTAAGTGATGTTCAAAAAATCAATGAATTGTGTACCTACATGGGGTCAAATAAACGTTATGTTAAGTCATTATGCAGACCTACCTACCCCAAAAACTTCCTGTCAGTAATCCATCTTCCCAGTTACACTGATTTTCAGGAATATAGGCCTGCTGTCAGTAACAGTTCAGAACCGTGTCAGGTACTGTCAGGAAAAAGAACACCACTGTAAGTAATAGTTAAATATTGTGACTATGACGTTGCACCCAAAACATAATTGTCTCTAATAAACTATGAGGTGTTTGAAGCGTTCCGTTAACAAGGTAAGGTAGATGTTTATAACCAGCATTGATGGAAATCAAACGTGAAGAAGCATAACTGTAATATAAATGCGTATATACACTATAGGCATAGCCAATTTACAATGACGAACTGTATTACTGTCTTAGTTTTAAAGTCAAACTTAAAGCAACTAAAAGATCCTCAAAAATGCTGTGTTGTTTTATATTGACCATTGTAATTCTGATTTTATGTAAATTTCAAAAACAGCATGCTGACTAAAGCAAAATTCCACATTATAGCAAGATTATGTAACAAACAGCAAATAACAACAAATACCACTCAGAGATTTACATTGTAAACTTTACTATGGAGATAAATGCATGATCATCAGGGTGCACAATGCACTGTAGTCTCCAAACGTTTCCAGTCCAGAATCAAAAGGTGCAAGTTGTAACAGAGAACATGTTGAACTTTATACTGCACACTGTTGTGACTAGGGACTAGTTGTGTCCACACAAGACATGTCTGGTTAGAGTGCCGTCAGTCTACTTCACGGCTGATCTCCTTAGAGAGAGACCTGTGATAGGCACTTTTTAAGTTACGCAGAGTTTGACTACTGTACTCTCTGTCTACACCGCTGACACTGTTCGACTTGACAACAGGTAGAGCTTCAAGGGTGTCATCTCCCAAGGAATTTCTCACGTCCGTTTTGTTCTTCCGGACACAAGAAAACACTCTCTCACAGTGAGCACTGCTATGGGGTATCGTCAGAATGGCCAGCATAACATCAACGACCTCACGGAATGGCAACTCACAATTCTGGTCAACTTTACGCCCAATGTTCTTCCATGTCTGGTCCATTCTTGCAGCCATACAGTCAGCTAGGTCAGCGCACTGGTATAGACATAATTCTTCCAGCAGTGAGTCCTTCGTCGATGCTGCAAGGATTCGAACTGGGTAGGTATTCAAAAAGAACAGAAAGTCAGCTGACTGTGAGTTCTCCTGAAGCCTAGAATCAGCCACTTCTGCGTGCTTCAGCAACTCTTGTTGTAGGGGTAGTTTTGCGACAAGGTAATCATAGACTGTGACAAATTACGTCTTGGCATTGCTGAAGAACTCCTCCAGTCTGCTGTCTCGAAGGGCTCGCTTCTCTTTCTCTGCAATGAAGGCCCGTGCGGCTTCACCAATGAGGAGGTTTGCGTCCGTTTTTTATGTGATATGGAAGCTAGTATTGGACCTCTTCCATACTTGACTTGCCTTGGAGGGCGACAGGCTTGACAAATCGCACACAGATCTCAAGCTGCAATTTCTGCAAACTTCTGAGCAGTGAATGTACTTTGGGTTCGTCTGACTCCAGGGAAAGCAACACTGCGTTGAACACCTGATTGGTGTCGTGCAAGAACATGCAGTATACATGGATGGTTGGAGATTTCAGGAACAACACAACCCTGTCAACCCGCTCATGCTGTGTAGATGTTCCGCTGTCCTTGGCATACTTCTGCTCTTCCTTGAAGAAAGCCTTCAGTGCTTCCCAATCCTTCAGCAATCGTTCAAGGCATCTGCCGATGCTGAGCCTCCGGGTAGAGACATGTTTCAGCATCTTCTGTTGCTCAACATCACAGAGGTCTTGAAAGTCAGCAAATCGTTGCTTCCTTGTGGAACTCTTCTTAAAGTAATAGAAGATGTCCACCAGAATTTCTGATACAGCTATTGGCAGACTATCAACCTCCTTCTCAGCAGCAGTGTGTATCAGGTGGAGAGTGCAACCGGCAAGAAATATGTTGGGGTGTTTTGCTTTACAAAATGCAAAAACTCCCTTCTTGGATCCCGTCATCACATAGGCATTGTCACAACCCAAGGCAAGACAGTTCTCCCACGGCACGTCATTGCTGGCAAATTCGTTGTCCAGCAGACGAAATATATTCTCATCAGTTGCAGAACCTTTGCAAACAGAACGGCTAGAACATTGGAACGAACATCATACGTAAAGGCATCAACAGTCCTCACAACGATCGGGAACTGTTTGTTGCCACTGCCATCATCGTTGCTTCCATCTGTAGATACAGTGAAGGGCATCATGCGCATATTTGTCAGAAGATCCTGTCTGGTTGCGTGAGAAAGTTCCTTAACTAAGGCAGTGGCCTTGCTTCGGCCACACTGGAACTTTTGGGCAATCTCGGAATGGGGGAACATCAGCTTCACAGCACGACTGAAAGTGTCTGTCGCACTCATCGGAATGTTCATTTCAGCTAGCATCCCGGACGAAATAGTTTCAGCTTTAGTAACTTTCATCATCTTGTCGTCTTTCTCGTTCCGTCTTGCAAAGAAGTTGCCGATTGGCTTTGATGAATTGTGTAATGCAACATAGTCAGTGTGCCTCTTTAATGCGATATGCCTCCTGCGATGGATAAGACGCATCTGTAATTTGTTTAACTTGTGACAGTTACAGTATTATTATATTACCGAAAATGGGATTTGGATTTTGTGTTATTATGCCTCAAACTAAACTGTGCAAACACATCGACAGGATGACAATACTTTTATAGGTGGTTCAACAAGTCCAACGGTTACTTAGGGTTATAGCGGGTTAGGGGTTGTATAAATATTACTACTGTTTTAAGATTACGAGTCAAATAGATGCTACACCAATTTAGTCTAAGGTTAGCTAAATATGAATAATTAACCCATGAAATCACCTTTAACAATAAACCAGTACCACTAAAACACATAAATAGAAATGCACTGCATTCGTATGAAACTTGTACAGTATAGCCATATTGTAAATTATGACTTAAATGTTCACATGGCCATGGCTAAACAGACTAAGTGTAAGACTAAAAGTCTAACAAGTATATCCTAGCTATGGAACTTGGAAGGTACCACAAAAACATGACAATTTATAACAATGCGTCACGTCATGGTCTATTTGTGATGTCATAACGCTGCTTCCTATTGGTTAGATTACGACCAGACTCAGCGAATGAAAAACCATGCCACAACATGCTGCGTACATATGCTGCCACCTGTTGAATATAGTGGAAGCTAAATTTGAGGAGCACGGTAGTGATTGGCGAACATGGTGACAAAGAAAGAATCCGTAATATTTCCATCCCTCGCCATAATACCGTAATTTGAGGTGTCTTTCCGGAATGATTCCGGACACTCCGGAATGGTAGGCAGGACTGCATTATGTTATGTTATGAAACGCTGCCATAAATAGTTCCGAAGAGAAAGAATTTATTTTTCTCAATGGCTGCTGCTAATTTGCATATTATGGAAATTGGTTAGTAGAACTACTATTTAAATGTCACCTTCGATATGCTATACTCTCAAAAACAGATTATCAATGCCAGGTTATGAATTTTAGTATTATTCTTGGATCCAAAGTGTTTGCCGAAGAAGCACGAATTTAAGCACTACAGTACAGAAAAAGATAGCAAAGGTCTAATGACAGTTTGAACAATACATGATGAATTTGTGAACTTGCTCACTAATATAGTGAAGTATATAAATATCGGTACACCCTGTCTGAATGATTATTATAGTGGTTAATGCTTCACAGGGTGTGGCAAAATATGATTTTCTCTGTGTGATAGTATCGCCATCTGGCGTATTACGTTCCACCAGTTACGGTTAAATAGTTCATCACTATACATATAGATGGCAGGGCTTTGTTCTAGAAAGATCTGTTAGCCGGGATGCGGAACGCACGTCCGCCCAGATGCACCACGATGTTGACATGAGTTAATTAAACAGTTATGTTACAATACACGTTGTCAGATTATTATAGAGTAGAGTACCATTCCATGGTGGCAGCCGGCAACGAATCCTATAGATACAATATGACTACAAGCGGCACTCTTTCGTCGGAGATCGACCGAGAAATGAGACTTTGAACGACAACGACGCACGTCTGAGTCAATGCTGTCAGCGAACTGCTAAGTGAATTTTCTTACATTTCTATTATGGGAGACCTTTCTGGCATTGAACCTCCGCGCATGAACTGGTCGGCAGCAGATTTGTCAAATGCTTACTATGAGTTCCGTCAGTATTGCGAGGTGATATTCAGTGGCCCTCTAGCAAAGAAAAATGAGGCCACACGGGTGACGTACGTTTTATTATGGGTCGGCCAGGAAGGCCTACGCATGTATAATACGTGGAATATCTCGGAAGATAACAAAGGGAAGCTAGATGTGTTGTGGAATGGCTTCAAAAAACTATTGAGCCTAAAACAAACTTCCGACTAAATCGCTTCCACCTCCAGAAATATAGGCAAGCGACAGACGAGAGCATAGACGAATTTATGACGCGGTGCAAGCTGCAGGCAAAAAGTGTCAATTCAGGGACACCAGAGACTGACAAGCAGCTGATAGAGCAGTTGATCGTAGGCGTCAGACACCCGAAGGTACAGGAGAAGCTGTTGGGACGCGATGCGACCTTGACCCTCGATAGTGCGATGGACACCGCGAGGACTTATGAGGCGACGGTGGCAAACATGCAGATGTTCAATGACGGAGCGACCGTCCACCACGTCCACCAGCACCGCCACTTACGACAACAGCAACACTCAGACAGCCGTCAGACGTCAGCCTGCAAGTATTGCGAGAGGAGACACCCCACCGGTCGTGACAGCTGCCCAGCTTACGGCAGCAAGTGTTTGGCGTGCGGCCGAACCAATCACTGGAAGGCGGTCTGCACGGCCAACGACGCGAGACGCGGCAGAGCGGATGCACGCTCCAGACCGACACGTCGTCACGACACCCAGGTTAGAAGGTCAACGTCGAGAAGGAGACCAGCAGGTCGAGGTGACAACCCGACCACAATCGACAACGTAGACAGTGCGCAGCAGATCAACGAAACTTTCGAGAGTTTTTGACTCGATCCACGCACAGAAGGACACGTGTAACGAAGTCTTCGCGTCCTTTGACATCGTGATGAAGAAGAAGCCAGCGATCCTCAAAGTCAAAGTCGACACAGGGGCGCAGGGAAACGTTCTCCCTCTCCGGATATACAGACGAATATACCCCGGAAACCTGGACGCTGAAGGCTACCCCATGCCCACCTGTCTTCGAGCGAATTCCACGGTACTGACCGCGTACAACGGCGAGCGTATCCTGCAACACGGGACGATGACACTGCGATGTGCGCACAACCAGAAGAGCTACGAGGTGGAGTTTTATGTCGCCGACACGCCTGGCCCAGTCATCATGGGGCTGCCATCGTGTCGTTCGCTGGAACTCGTGACGATGCACTGCGAGGTCACTCGTAAATCACCCGATGACGTCATCAAATCGAAGGTAGACCTGCTGAGAAGTTACCCGGACCGATTCCAGGGAAATTGAAATTTCAGCGGTGACTTCCACATCACTCTTGACTCCAACGTGACCCCTGTCATCCATGCGCCAAGACGATGCGCGATACACCTGAAAGACGAGGTGCAACGAGAGATAAACGACATGCAGGAACTCGGAGTCATTGAGAAGGTGACACAGCCTACGGATTGGGTCTCCAGTACAGTATACAGCAGGAAGTCAAACGGACGATTACGCATCTGCCTAGACCCGAAGGACTTGAACAAGGCCGTCAAACGTCCTCACTACCACACACCGATGCTAGACGAAATCACGCACAAGTTGGCCGGCTCAGTGACATTTTCGAAGCTAGATGCACGACACGGATACTGGTCGGTACAATTGGATGAAGAGTCGAGGCGTCTCACGACCTTCAACAGCCCCTTCGGCCGGTACTGCTTCAAGAGGTTGCCGTTCGGTCTCAACTTGAGCCAGGACGTATTCCAAGAACGGATGGACTACATCCTTGAGCAATGCCCTGGGACGATGACGTCGGCGTCTTCGGGAAGACAGCAGAGAAACACGATGAGAACCTGCACCACCTGATGAGAACGGCTAGACAGCACGGGTTAGTCTTCAACCTGGCGAAGTGCGAGTATGAGGTTCTTCGGACTAGTGTTCGACGGACGAGGTGTCCACCCAGACCCAGAGAGGATCTTCGACATCCAAGGGATGAAAACACCAGAGAACGTCACACAGCTACAAGAGTTCCTCGGCATCGCGACCTATATGTCACCGTTCACACCCAACTTGTCCAAGCACACAGCACCACTACGCGACCTGGTGAAGAAAGACGCAGACTTTGTGTGGACGCAGTTACACAACGCGACCTTCAAGAAGACGAAGACGCTAATCTGTCGTCAGATCACCCTCAGCGACTTCGACCCGGACGCAGAGAGCGTGATTCAAGTCGACGCTTCGAGCCAAATGACTGAGAAACATGTCCAGCAGATGACAGCACGTAGACGCCTAGATACTGCTCTGCCATCTGAAGAGTCACGAGAACAAATTAATCCATGCTTGGTAAGTATATATGTAGGTACGTATATGGACGTGCATAAAAAGCAAAGAATGTTCTATTTTCGCAGAACTGCTCAAACTTGTTATGGTGTGTTTATAACAAACACAATATAACAAATACGCACTTGCAATCCTGCTTTCCCTCGCAGCGATAATGTATGAATCTCACAATAGATGCCTAGACATTATTCACTTAGTGCTCTCTCGTAGGTATTTAGCGACACGCGTTGTCACGCTTGACTGACACGTCCCATTCAAACGGTTCGTGCCAGTGGATCAGTTCCGTATTTCAAAGGTTTACCAATTGAGTACGAGTTGATTTGTGGTGGCAACAATTGTGACCTTCTGTCGGCACTTTTCTTCTAGAACTCAGGCCTATGCCATTTCCTCCAGTTAAATAGTAACGAATGTGTGTGTGTGTGTATACACACACATATATATACATACATATATATACACACACTGCAGTAATAAATATGTATGTGTATATATATATATATATATCACAAACCACTCGAGATGATACATTTGAAGAACTTGGCGGCAGCTCCGCAGCGCCTCAAACGGATGCTCTTGAGAGTACAGCCGTACGTGATCAAGATCAAGTACAGACCGGGCAAGGATATGTTATTAGCCGATGCACTGTCCCGCCAGCTGTGTGACAACGATGAGTAGATACAGCTAGATGTGCAACTCCATCCGGTCCAGTTCTCCACATCGCGACTGGAGACGATGCGCCTAGAGACACAGCAAGACCCCGAGTTGACAGACCTACAGTCAGTGATCGTCAAGGATGGCCCGACAGGAGGAACCAAGTACCTTCGAATCTCCGGAAATACTGGGCGTTCCGAAAGGAGCTGTCAGTTGCAGATGGAATCATCTCTATAGGTGAATGTGTGGTGGTGCCCAAGACGTTACAACCTGGTATACTCAAGAAACTGCACGCGGCACACCAGGGGGTCGAGAAGACTCGCCTACGAGCTCCCACATGCGTGTACTGGGGCACGATGAACACTGACATCGAGATCATGGTAAACAAACGGAGCGTGCCAAGAGATGCAACGAGCACAGATGGCTGAACCACTGTTGCAACACGACGTGCCAACACGTCCATGGCAGACAGTGGGCTCCGATCTTTTCTCCATCGCAACACGCAACTACCATCACCAACTGACAATGTTTTTTTGTCTTTTCATATATGATTCGTAATCCGACCATCTCTCCATTGTCGTTTAAATTATTGGTCATCTCTTTCAGGATATTCGGCGTGTGGCTGTGCAGTGCAATGTCATCGGCAAAGTTAAGGTTTGTCAACCTATTATTTATCCACTTAACACCAAAGTTACAGATAGAAATACCTCATATTTTATTTATGTCAACACCAACTTTAACTGCCTACCCCGTATCTCCTCTTGCAGAGACGACTGGGCCGCTCCATGGCCGCTCCTGCCCGCCGCCCATAGAGTCTGCATGAATGCTCACGGAGTAGTGAAATCATCTGACCTACCCTGGAGCGGTATTGATGTCGACAATGGTAACGGCGACGAATGCTTTGATGACTAGTAATACTATCAACTTAATTAAGCAATATAGTTGACACCCTTTGGATCGCTCCATGGCCGCTCCTGCCCGCCGCTCATAGGCGTAGAGTCTGCACGAATGCTCACAGAGTAGTGATATCAGATGACCTACCCTGGAGCGGTATTGATGTCGCCAATGCTCACGGCGACGAATGATTTGATGACTAGTAATAATAGAAACTTAATTAAGCAATAAAATCGACACCCTTTGTTCATTTATGAAATATAATCTTTGTTTATTGACAAAACGTCTGCAGCATACCTACACCGATAGCCATCAGTTTAACTAATTTCACATGTTCTGCAGCATACCTAATAATACACAACCTTTCTTTATTGACAAAACTTCTGCAGCATACCGTACTGATTTAATGACGTCATTTTTACCAAATTCCCGCCATTTTTTTTAACCAATTTACCGCCATTTTCCACAAAGCAATTAAAATTGTATGCAAGCGCGCCATGTAAAAAAATAACTATCGTACCTACACAAATAACCGCCACCGCCGCGTTAAAAAAGAACAGCCCGGAGAGCTCCGATTTATCCGCCTGTAGGGCATGTCGCATGCGGAGAGGTTCCGGTTGAATCGGCCACGTGACTTTCAACATGGCGGAATATAACGAAGGGTGTGTAGTAAAATTAGTGTTTTGTAAAACATACGAACTTAAATATAGAATTGTCTGTTTGCTTTCTGCATGTAACAACGCAAATAGCTATATTTTATAAGTAAAATATATGCAATGAAACATGTCAGTGTGTAATTTGAATACTTCCCGTTAAAGTTAATGAAAGGTTTTTCTGTATTATCGCTCACTAATTTAAACCAGCATTGGGCTGTTGTCGTTTTTGTTATTCTATTGCTGCTGTAGTTTGCCTTGAGTTGCTGTTAACATATGGCAAGCATGCGTTTGATAGTGACACTGACTGCTTTATTTACAGTAAATCACGTCACTAAAGTATTTTATTTTTCTTTGCACAACATATTTATGTAGACAATGTCGCATTATGATTAATATAGTATTGTTCAGTTCATGTTATTTTTTTTCCTGTTGCTGTTACGTAGTCATAAGCATAACAATTATCATATATGTACCACTTTCAATTTATGTCATAAAATAAATGTTTTATGCAGTAACCAACACAAGTCCGATGTAGTTTGAGGATTGAAATTGGCCAAAGGATGACGTTTTTTATTGGAAAGTGGATTGCTTCTAATGCAGCCACTTTTGGGCATAAAGATAGTAGGAATCTGATGTCTAACATGCAAACCAGATGGGAAACTGAACCCTTGTACAGCCCCATCAAAGTTTCTCAGGCACACATTCCTACAACATGACGACAATATTACAGACATACATTTGTCGCTATAGAGGTATAAAACCACTACGAATATAAACCTAAGCAAACAATACAAACATTCCACCACCAATAGACACATGCAATTACAAAAAGGTGGGGCCATTCCGCATATCCTGTATAAACATAAGGAGAAATATACCCTTTGTAAAACAAAAAGCCTGTCGACGCACCAAAACGCAACACATTCAACAATTGGGGATATGCCCCTGTGTTCAAACCGAAATTTGGGAAAGCGTTGCAACATTTTCCAACTTCTTGTTCTACCAACGGTGTACAATAGTTGTTTAACTAAACGTGCCTAGGCAGAAAGGTGGGGAGGAGGGCGGATTTAGAAGTATCAGGAAATACACGACATGACGCACAGCTACCCAACGCAGAAGTGGCGGCTTAACCGTTAATCCAATTCAAAGGCTGGAGCCTAATCCTGCCATGTCGTGATTGGCTGAAGGCGTGACTGGCTGAAGGCACTGGGCGGTTTCACTAGGCCAAATACCCTGGGTAGCTGGAAGTAATTATCGCCTCAGCCAGTTAGCTCGATAGGCTTGTCCTGGCCACTGCATAAATTACAGTATGCGCTCCGTTCATACCTTCATTTATGCAGTAACCAACACAAGTCCGATGTAGTTTGAGAATTGAAATTGGCCAAAGGATGACGTTTTTTATTAGAAAGTGGATTGCTTCTAATGCAGCCACTTTTGGGCATAAAGATAGTAGGAATGTGATGTCTAACATGCAAACCAGATGGGAAACTGAACCCTTGTACAGCCCCATCAAAGTTTCTCAGGCACACATTCCTACAACAGGACGACAATATTACAGACATACATTTGTCGCTATAGAGGTATAAAACCACTACGAATATAAACCTAAGCAAACAATACAAACATTCCACCACCAATAGACACATGCAGTTACAAAAAGGTGGGGCCATTCCGCCACAAGGTCACCAAGAGGAACTTGTGACCACCCCACCGTATGAAACACATCAAACCTTTGACCAAATACTTACGCAAGTCGGATATACTTCCTAAAAGCATCCGACGTCCACCTGTCTGCTGCCCTGATTTAACAAGATTTAACAAGATTGCCACCCAGAGAATTAACTCTAGGTGGCAGGTGGACAAGGAAGCCCTTTGGCTTATCGAGAGTCCGACCCTTTTATCTATGTGTATCCCGCCCGTCTGAGGTATGTGTCGATTTTATTTTTAAACATATTCACGCTACTAGCACCCACACAATCAGCAGGTAATATGTTCCATTCATTTACAGTCCTTTGTGAAAATGAAAACTTTCTTATATCCAATCTACTCTGCTCCTTTGCCAATGTAAGTTCATGTCCTCTAGTCCTTCTATCTTTCTTAACTGAGAAAAAAATATTTCTATCAATATTTTCATAACCCTTCAATATTTTAAACACTTCTATCTGATCTCCTCTCAATCTCCTGGTCTCTAGTGTTGTTAAACCGCATTTTTTAGGCGTATTTCGTAACTAAGATCCCTCAGTTTTGGTATCATTTTAGTTGCTCTCCTCTGCACTCTTTCTAGCATATCTATGTCCTTCCTGCGATATGGCCTCCACGCTTGAATACAATATTCTAAATGAGGCCTAACTATTGTTTTGTACAGCGGTATTATTAGCTCTTTTTCCTTATACGTTATGTTTCGCCTAATTAATCCAAGGATTTGATTTCCCTTTGAAGCTGCAATTCCGCACTGCTCTGAAACCTTCATATCAGCACTAATGGTTAACCCTAAGTCCTTTTCTTTTACAGTAGTACTTAGTACAGTACCCCCATTGTATATTCTACCTCTTCGTTCCCATGTCCTGTGTGGAGGCATTTACATTTCCCAAAATTGAACAGCATTTGCCACTTTTCAGACCATTTGATCAACCTGTCAAGATCATCTTGTAAATGCTGTCTATCTCCATCACTTTTAATCCTTCTAAACACTTTTGTATCATCCGCAAATTTCAACACCTTGCTTTTTATTTCATCATCCAAATCGTTGATATATATTAAGAATAATATAGGACCTAATACTGATCCCTGTGGTACCCCACTCAATACTGATTTCCAGTTTGAAGCCTCCCCATCAACTACTACACGTTGTCTTCTGTCAATCAACCATTGTTCTATCCAGTTTATTATACCATTTCCTATGCCATGGGCCTTTAGTTTAAGCAGTAATCTTTGATGTGGTACTTTGTCGAAAGCTTTTTGAAAATCTAAGTAGACGATATCTACTGGTGATCCCTCATCTACCCACTTAGTGATGTCTTCCAAAAAACATAACATATTTGTTAAGCATGACCTCGCTTTAAAAAAACCATGTTGAGATGGGTTTATCAAGTTTTGTTTAACAAGAAAATCCACCATGTGATCTTTAATTAGTCTTTCTAACAATTTACAAATCACTGATGTTAAACTCACTGGTCTATAGTTCTCTGACTTGTTTCTCGAACCTTTTTTGAATAACGGTATAATGTTTGCTTCTTTCCATTCTAAAGGAACCACTCCCTCTTCTAATGACAAATTGAAAACTGTTGCAAGCGGTATGCTAATTTGTTCTACAATTTCCAATAGTAGTTTGGGTGGAATACCATCCACTCCAGGTGATTTATTATCCTTCATAGCCCTTATTTTCTTACCTACCATTTCCGGGGTTACAATTAATTGTCCTAAATAGTCTGAATCTGCCCCCTTGAACTTAGCCTCTGGTACTGGCAGTGAACTAATATCTTCCCTGGTAAACATTGAACTAAAGTACTCATTCAGGTCTTCTGCCATTAAGAATCCCTCTGATATTATATTTCCAGCACTATCTTCTAGAGGACCGACTTTATCTTGAACTTTCTGTTTGTTTCGAACATACGCATAAAAACTCTTGCTGTCATGTTTTATATTACTAGCTAATTGTTGTTCATAGCTTCTCTTTGAATTTCTAATTTCAGCTGTAGCTTGGTTAAGTGCTTCTTTATAACTGTTGTAGTCTTCATCATTTCCAGTACATCTGTATGACTTCCACATCATTTGTTTGTACTTAATTTTTCTAATGGCTTCTTTCGATAAGTGTTTCTTTTTGGACCGTTTTCCTTGTTTTTTGAAGGGTACAAATTTATCGACTATGCACTTAATTTCACTCTTTAATACATTCCAGCATTCTGTTGCCGTCTTATTTTTCAGTGTGTTATTCCAGTCTATCTTTGCTAAATATTTCCTCATGTCCTTATACCTTCCTTTGTGGAAATTTCTCCTATACTGCTTTTTACTATTCCTTTCTGATTTTACTTTGATGATAAAATGTATCTGGTTGTGATCGCTACTCCCCAGTGGCTCACATATCTTGACATTGTCAACTAATTCATTCTGTGAGGACAAAACTATGTCTAACACATTCTCACCCCTGGTTGGTTCTAGCACATGTTGAGAAAGGAATGTATCTTGAACTAAAACTAAAAACTTGTGGTCCTCACTCCCCATACTCTGTAGAGATTTCCATTGTATATGCCCGTGGTTAAAATCCCCCATAATAATACAGTCCCGTTTGCTTACTTCCCTTATAGCGTTTTGTATTTTTTCATTCTCTTCTATGCTTATGTTTGGACTTCGATAAACTAACCCAACTGTTAACGTTGAGTTTCCTGTAACTATGTTACACCAAACAGCTTCTTCGCAATCTGCTTCTCTTTCTAATTTTATTTCATAAGCCTGGATAGATTCTTTAATATATAAAATAACTCCACCTCCCTTTCTTTCTATTCTATCTTTTCTAAACATTACATATCCTGTCAGTCCCAATTCAGCATCTGATATATCGGTGGTGGTCCAGGATTCGGTTATACCTATTATATGAGGGTCAATATCTTCTACCATAATGTTTAGTTCATTTCTTTTGTTTACTATACTCCTTGCATTTAAACAAACACATTTATATCCAGCTTCAGAAGAGTTTTCCACACTGTTATTTGCTGATTTATTTGTGCTGTCTTTATCTATGCCTCCATTTTCAGGCTTTTCTCTGAGTCCCCCCTGCGAATCTAGTTTAAATAGATACAACCTGTCCCACTGTCAACAGATCGCAGCAGGTTCTCTGAGAAAACTGCTGCCCCCTTTCCACTAAGATGGAGGCCATCTCTCATGTACATATCTTCCCTCCCAACAAAGCATCCCCATAAATCTGTGAATCCCACCCCCTCTTCGTCACACATCTGCTCAAATTTGCGCGTCAGATTCCCCTCGCAAGGCTGCCGCTGTAGCAGCACCAATGCGAAAGCTGTGACCTTTAAATGAACTAGTTTGGTAGCCAAAAAACTGAGGAGCCGTTTTAAGGACACGTCAAATTCACTCCGCAGCATAGGCGTACCATCCGGGTATGCAAACAGGATACCCTGTACTGGGCCCCTGGCATGAATGAATTCCCTTAACACTGCTGCTGGGTGAATGGCAGAACCTTGTAAGCATTCACCCTTTACTTGCAGAGATTGTGGGCCTTGTCGTGTACTGTGCTTAAAACGACGAAACGACACTGTAATGAGGTCACCGGATAGCATAACATCTCCCAAATGTAAACAGCCTGATACCGTGTGCCTTGCACTCGGTACCATTTCTCCTACTCGCAGGTATGCTCTAAATGCAAAGACCATCATGGCCCGTAGCATAGTACATTTGTATTGTAGAGAGAACACAGTTGGGAGAGCTTGAACTAAGCGAGTGAGGATGGGTAGTGTGACAGGCAGGCGGACATCAGGCAAAGACCCCAACAGTGTCATGTGCAGCAGCTTCTCAAGAGATGCCATACTGTGTTCTATATCCTGCTCCAACAAATGTCAAATGTATCCCTGCATTCGACTAACTGTCCACCACTACCTGGAGTCTGAGAGTACTGTCATGGCTCCTGTGTCGAGCCTTCACTGGCTTAGACGGAGGAGCCCTCGTTGTCGCAGCAGCGATCTGCCAATGTCCCTGCCAGGCAGCCAAACATGTCCAAGTGTATTGTCGAGTGTAACCTATCCTGCCTCTGACTCGGATGATGGCTGACTCAAGGATGAATTTCAGGAGAAATTCTACAATAATAAATGCACAAAAGGACAGTACTCGAACTACAGAGAAAATCACTCCCATCGTCATGCACGATAATCAACAAAGTTGTACTGGTAACATTTGTCAAGCATATTAAGCATGTCTGAAAACCCAGAAACTTGACCATGACGCTCACTAAGTGCATGGCAGTAAAAAGTGTGTGTGTTGGCATATGTGGGTGTTGTTAATGTTGGTATCTGTACCATCTGTACAACATGATATTTTACTCTTGTATGTTTATATGTGTAACTGTAGGTGCTGCACAGACAGAAACACCATTTATGTGCGAGGATCAATAAAGCATTCTTTATCTTTAATCAGATTATTTCACATGCCTCCAGCAACGCATGGCGGAAATCATATTATTCCACATGCCTCTAGCAACGCATAACAATAATCTTATTATTTCACATGCCTCCAGCAAAGCATGACGGTAATTATATTATTTCACATGCCTCCAGAAATGCATGGCGGGAATCATATTATTTCACATGCCTCCAGAGATGCATGGTTGTAATCACATTACTTCACATGTTTCCAGTAATGCATGGCGGTAATCATATTATGACACATACCTCCAGCAAAGCAAGGCGGTAATCATATTATTTCACATGCCTCCAGTAACGCATAGCGGGAATCATATTATTTAACATGCCTCCAGTAACCCATGGCGGTAAACATATTACTTCACATGCCCCCAGAAATGCATGGCGGTAATCATACCACTTCACATGCCTCCAGTAACGCATGGCGGGAATCATATCATTTCACATGCCTCCAGCAACGCATGGCGGCAATCATATAATCTCACATGCCTCCAGCAACGCATGGCGGCAATCATATTATTTCACATGCCTCCAGTAACGCATGGCGGTAATCATATTATTTCACATGCCTCCAGTAACGCTTGGCGGTAATCGTATTATTTCACATGCCTCCAGTAACGCATAGCGGGAATCATATTATTTTACATGCCTCCAGTACGCATGGCGGTAATCATATTATTTCACATGCCTCCAGTAACGCATGGCGGTAATTATTATTATTTTTATTATTATTTTTACTTAAGTTATAACTATTATCATTATTATTGGAACATTATTTATGGCGAACGGCCAATAGACGTTAATTTGGCAAACGGCCATGATATGTTATTTGTGGCGAACGGCCGTGAACCTGAATACTTAGCAAATGGCCATGATAAGTATTTTTTATTAATGGCGAACAGCCAAAGACGGTAGTTTGGCAAATGGCCATCAAGTAATTGTTTGGCAAATGGCCGTGAACACTTAATACATGACAATGCTAAGTATTGTTATTAATGGCGAACGGCCAAGAGAAGGTAGTTTGGCAAATGGCCATCAAGTAATTGTTTGGCAAACGGCCGTGAACAGTTAATACCTGACATGCTAAGTATTGTTATTAATGGCGAACGGCCAAGAGACGTACATTTTGGCAAATGGCCAAGATAAGTATTTTTTATTAATGGCGAACGGCCAAGAGATGGTAGCTTGGCTAATGGCCATCAAGTAATTGTTTGGCAAACGGCCGTGAACACTTAATACATGACAATGCTAAGTAATGTTATTAATGGCGAACGGCCAAGAGACGTACATTTGGCAAACGGCCATGATATGTTATATTTTTTGGCAAACAACCATGAACAGTCAATACTTGGCAAACGGCCATAATAAGTATTTTACATTGATAAGTATTTTTATTAATGGCGAACGGCCAAGAGACGTTAGTTTGGCAAACGGCCATCAAGTAATTGTTTGGCAAACGGCCGTGTACACTTAATACATGGCAAGGTTAAATATTTTTATTAATGGCGAACGGCCAAGAGACGTACATTTGGCAAACGGCCATGACATGTTATGTTTGGCAAACGGCCATGACAAGTATGTTGTATTACTGGCAAACGGCCAAGAAACGTTAATGGCAAATGGCCATGATATGTTATCTTCAGCGATTGGCCATGAACTTGGCAACTGGCTGTGATAAGTATTTTATTAATATTAATGGCGAACGGCCAAGATGCAGTAATTTGGCAAGCAACCATGATATTTACTAATTAATTAACTGTTGTTATTTACTTTAAATTTTAATTAAAGTGGTATTAATTTTTTTTTTTTATTCATAATCATTTACATGTTATTAATGGCGAACGGCCTAGAAGTTAATGTTGGCTCAAGGCCAGGATAAGTAATATTTACAGCCAACAGGCGAGTAATTATTAACTGGCAAACGTCCATAACCTTCACCGGCATGCGAACGGCCAAGTGACGTCAATTTGACAGACTGTCACAAAATGTTATTTTTGGCAAACGGCCATGAACACTTAAGACATCAAAAACTGCCATGCTAAGTATTTTATTAATGGCGAACGGCCAAGAGACGTAAATTTGGCAAACGGCCATGATATGTCATTGTTGGCAAACGGCCGTGAACACTTGTATTTTTATTAATGGCGAACGGCCAAGAGATGTAAATTTGGCAAAACAGCCAATATATGTTATTTGCGGCGAACGGCCATGAACTTGAATATTTGGCAAACGGCCATAACAAGTATTTTTATTAATGGCAAACGGCCAAGAGACGATAGTGTGGCAAACGGCCACAAAGTCATTTTTGGCAAACGGCCGTGAACACTTGTATTTTTATTAATGGCGAACGGCCAGTAGATGTAAATTTGGCAAAACAGCCAATATATGTTATTTGCGGCGAACGGCCATGAACTTGAATATTTGGCAAACGGCCATAACAAGTATTTGTATTAATGGCGAACGGCCAAGAGACGTAAATTTAACAAACTGTCGTGATATGTCATTTTTGGCAAACGGCCATCAACACTTAATAAATGGCAAACTGTCATGCAAGTATTTTATTAATGGCGAACGGCCAAGAGACGTTAATTTTGGCAAACGGCCATGATATGTTATCTTCAGCAAAATGGCCATGAACTTGGCTGCCGGATGTGATAAGTATTTTATTAGTGTTAATGGCGAACGGCCAAAATGCATTAATTTGGCAAGCAACCATGGTATTTATTTATTAATTATTTGTTATTTACTAAACTGTTAGTAAAATTTGTTTTAATTCCTAATCATTGATATGTTGTTAATGGCGAACGGCCTAGAAGTTAATTTTTGGTGAAGGGCCATGATAAGTAATATTTACAGCCAACAGGCGAGTAATTAATAACTGATAAACGTCCATAACCTTTACTGGCATGATTAGCCGTCAACAATAACAGGTAACAGACAGTCAACGGGCATCTTAAAATAGCCACCTGTGGACAAGCCAATTTAATTATGTTAAGCAAACACCAGTTTTGCCAATTATCCTTCAGAATTAAACATATCAAAGCCACATAAACTTTGTGAAATTGGCAAACCATACAGCAATATTAACTTCCCAAGTAGTACTGGGACATGCACTAATATCACCGAGTACTAATCCTCGCTTGCACTCATAAAGTTAATATTTGTGAACGGTCGATGAAATTACCAATTGCAACGGCCATCTTTAAAACTTGGCGCCAACAATTTACCCGTGATGCTATGCCCGGGGACAAAGAAAACAGTTAACCGTTCGGCGCCAACAATTTACCCATGATGCTATGTCCGGGGACAAAGAAGACAGTTAACCGTCAACTACCCGGCTTACGGCTTTAAAAATTGCCCCACGGATGCTACGATATAAGCAAAGATTCCCGATGTCAGTAAAATGAACACTGTCAGATCGAAACATATTTGCTTGGCTTTTCCAGATATACTTATGTCGCCAGTAAAACAGGCCCCAGCTCCCTTATATTCCGTTTCGAGCAGAGAATTTACCGCTGCCACTCGAGTGGACCCCTCTTCGAAATCAAAATAGCGCCATCTTAGCCGGCGCTCGACTTGGCACAGACAAACCTGTTTAACTGCTCTAGCCAACAATTCGTCGGCAAAGACACAAAGCCGTGATCCAACGGACTGCGGAGTAGGAGAAAACTTTTTGTCCAAATCATTGCCACCCAGCAAAACGATTACAATGTCGGGTTGTATCGCCGAAATTTGTGCCAGTACATTTGGTTGCCTAAAAGTAGCTACGGTCCCGCCGCGATGACCCATAATTGAAATGTTGCATCTACGGCCCTGTTTTTCGAAATTGGCAAATAACCCAGGGGAACCAGCGGACTCAACAAACTCGCCCAACCAATATAATATAATAAGAACTTTTAGATTAGAAACCGCAGCCGACATGATTACGGCCGACGCCATTTCTGATCGTCACAGACAAAGGAAAACCACGAAAGCAAATATAAAACGAACGATATTCAGCTGTAATCGGCGCTCGAACGGTCTTCCTTCCGCGTGTGGGTAGACGTCAACGAAGTGTGACCGTTTGAACTTAATCTAATTGATCTATACAATATACAAACAGTTAGAAATCAAAATTTAGAAGTATCAGGAAATACACGACATGACGCACAGCTACCCAACGCAGAAGTGGCGGCTTAACCGTTAATCCAATTCAAAGGCTGGAGCCTAATCCTGCCATGTCGTGATTGGCTGAAGGCGTGACTGGCTGAAGGCACTGGGCGGTTTCACTAGGCCAAATACCCTGGGTAGCTGGAAGTAATTATCGCCTCAGCCAGTTAGCTCGATACGCACGCTAGGCTTGTCCTGGCCACTGCATAAATTACAGTATGCGCTCCGTTCATACCTTCATTTGTGTTGTTTCCTGATAAAACACTCAAAGAATAAGTGTCATAAACGTATGCACATAAATACAACACAACAATTTATATACTGATCTGATATACATATGTTTAGATGTTACTTACAAAACTTATGCATTATGCGTAAACATTTTTAATTTGGGCCAACTATGCACACATATAGTAATCAATATTGTGATAATGCATGAAACTGATAACTTATTCATTATGACTGCATTTTTTTTCATTTATAATTTCTAAGACTACACTTGTGTAATTCCACTATATCTGTATAGGGTAATACGTTCCATTTATTTGAGATATTCTCTGTATATCATACAATGCATCCGTTACTATAATAAAAATATGCACTTTGCTGTCTTCTATTTACAAGTGCATGATGCTCAATGGGTATTGTTCGCTTTTGTATGCATTGCATGTTTTACATTAGTGATATAGTGAAGTTATATAATTTTATTAGTTAAATTATCCTTGAAATACTAACAATAATTATGTTGGTTATTTATAAATCATTTCTATAATCCGCAATGCCTACATTTTACATCAGCATATTGCAATGTCGTAAATGCCATCATTGCATGCTATTGGATTGTGTTTTTTCCGTATTTAATATCAGCAATTTTGTAATAAAATATGCATGATGAGTATACAACGGTGTCTTAAGTATTATTTTGTTATGAACATATAAATATGCATTTCAATAAAAAAATTACACAATAATGACAATTCATAATTACTTTTATAATAAGTACTAACATTTTTACATTGGCTTTGTTTCTTGGTATGCACTTAACCGATGAGTCCTGGGCATACTGTATGGGCCATTAACAATAGCAGGACGAAACACTGCCAATAACATTACAAAATTGTCCAAATGTATTTATTAATGTATTCTTCCACTTGGGAAACGAAAATTTAATTTAGTTATCGGCAGTGTCTTAGGAATTACACAAAAACCACCAGATATAGTAAAATAAATTCATTATTATATAAAATGATATGTTATCCTGTTTATTTTTCATCAGTTATTTTGTTTTTTCTAAAAAGGTATTGTAATTATCTATTCATTTGTTTATTGTCTCAGAGTTATGTGTATAATCTTTAATTTCTATTAACTGAATAAATTATTAAACAATTGCTAAGGTATAAAGGAACATGCTCTTTTGTTTCAGATATTGGAGAAGTTACATTGTATCAATGCCTGATGGGACGAAGCAGAAAATTGTACTGAGCTGCATAGATAGAGAAATTACTCAATGGAGATGATTATAAAATATACACATTTCATTGAAAGATTATACATGTATAACAGTGTAAACAGTACTTTCTTTGTCATTGCTTCAACTACACTTTATGTGTAAATTATTTCATTATTTACCTAAACAAAATGGAAATTATGCCATGTAGTATTATTTGCTAATCATTACGTAATTCTTCCAGGTAGACCAGAGTCACACATGATCTGTTTTATGAAATATATATATAAAAAAAAGGTATTCTATCATACCAATTAAGAAATACTTTGGATGTTTTACAAAATTTACAAATTTAATTTAAGTAATATGCTATTAAAAATATATATGTATGCATACCTGCAATATAGGATAATAAAAAATATTTATCTTTGCAAATTTGAGTTTTTATATGATACTACACTTGTACGTATTCATGATTCAATGTCGTAATTTTGTATGTAGATGAAGCATTGTTGCGAACGATACAGGAAGAGATATCATCATCACGTGTGACACTGGAAACAATTTCTACACAATCATCTCTACAAAAACAAACATCTTCAACACCTCGAACAGCTGCCTTCACAACACAGACACCAATGTGGTAGGCTATTTAACATATATATATATAACATATATAAATTATATAGGTTTACATCACATCCAGATATTATGAAACACAAGCTGAGTGCACATTATAACTCTTTTTGAGATATGATGTATCTTTTAGGTAATCCTTTGTGTCTTTTATGTCATTGGTGTGCAAAAAAGCGTAAATTTGAAGAAAAAATTCTTGGCTCCTAACTTATTTACTTTGATTCTTCATTAGTATGTTATTAATTTTTAAATATAAAACAATTTATTATTTCATTCCACTTTATGATTGATGTGCATGCCATTTAATTAAGCATTTCGTTTACAGCATAACAATGCGACACCAAAGAACTGAACCATCAGCGACCACCACGTACACCACGACAAACAGCACACTGTCACAGGAACGATATGTATCACACCCCACCGTACCATCAGCGAATATAAGGCGTCAACCAAGTACACAGAATACATCACCGACAAATAATACAACATCAGAGGAACAAAGCACATCACAACCATTACCATCATGTGAGTATAGACTTTATTAATGAACACACACACACACACACACACACACGCATACATAAACAAACAAACAACACACATACTAGTTGTGAAGATATAGCCTATTTTTATTAATTTTCTCATGCATTTTTCTATAACGGTGTGCTTATAATTAAAAGAAATGTCTTTGTAATATTTATGAAATCATACATAAATAGCTTAATCCATCTTTTAATGCAATACTATGTATACACATTATTAACGTATGTGGCATATTCTTTAAATAGTGTAGTGAGTGTGCATAATAATTTTGTTATTTCTTTTGTATGTACGCACAGTGTGGACTACTTCGGCGACACGACTACTCATTGATGTTGTTCATGCAACATTATACAATGAAAATTATGAAAAACTGATATGCCACAATGGCATGTGTCCGGGAGGAAATGGACATGAACGGTTACAATTTCACTGTCGACCAACTTGGAGGGATATGGAAAACATTGGTGAATTCATACAAATAAGTGACAGATAATAACAAAAAAACCAGGTAGAGCTTACAGACGACACGAATTCACTAATGAACTTGCTTTCCTTGACAAGAGTGTGGATGTGGTACCAGCTGTTGTGGTGCAGTCCAGTCAAGTTTCTCATCGAAAGCGACGAAGACCAAAGCAATCCTCCATTAGCAAAGATTCCCAAATCTACCCAAAAAAGGAAAACTGTTAAAGACAACGTAATGGACCACCTGCGAGACATGGCACAATCATTTCGTAAGGAACAGGAACAAACAAGGTTGCAGAGGGACAGGCATCATGCAGAAAAAATGGGAGTTATGGAAACAATTTTGTCAGTTAAAAAAAGGAGTTAAGCAATTCAGCATTAATACATAAGGACCTTATGTTCTGGGACACCCTTGAAAATGTTTCTAAATAATTCTTTTTTTCTTTACATCATGTTTTTGGAAATGTTTCTAAATATATTTATTTTTGTCCCTATGTATTGGAACACCAATTATTCTTATTTAATACGAGCGCTTTTCAAATGTTTCCCTTACGCAAACCCATAAATAAACAAATTGTTTATAAATAAAACATACGACATCCTGTTAATACCACAGGTAGTTCTATGAGAATTACATTACGTTTTGTAGCATTTCAGCTAGTTTATGTTATATATTTAATTAAATATTGGCGCTAACCTGGTCAACTATTTTCATAATGCCTGTGTAATCTTAGACCTAACATACTGGTTAGTGTCCTTCAATGTAAGTGCAATCATCGTGCGTTATGTAATGAATTTAGTATTGTACTACTTATTTATACACGTTCAATGAAGTAAAGTGCTACGTTATTTTGTACGAGACATTATTCGTTTTAACGAACATTCCATATGTTGTATGCATGTTGTTATCAATTTAAGTTATAACCAGATATTATTTGCTAGTTATCATGCATTTACATTTATGTTATGATGTCTATGATGTTTATAAGTTAAGTATGTAAAATGCCTGGTTTGTTGGCATTGGCCAAGTATTTTTTTTCAACATTAGTAATTTTTGTTAAACATTTTTCAATGAAATTTAATTTTGTTTCCAACATTCATTATGTTGTATATTATTATAATTTTCATTTACAATCACGTATGACTGACACTTGTAATGCATTTACATTTAAGTTATGATGTGTATTATCAGTTGTTCATTGTGTAAAATACCTTTTTTGCAATCAACAATGTTTTTAAATATTGTTTATTACACATGTGTATTCATAGAGGATATGAAAAACATTTTCTCCAAGTTCATGAACGTGACATTAATGTTCCATATGTATTTGTCAGACATGTAATATACAATAAATTATGAATGTTGATAATTTGAATGTATGTAATTATTTTAAAATAATGATACAATGAAAAAATCAGGTGTATTCAAGTGCATACTATGGCAATATTTACACATCTGTGTGATATCATATCCCAAAACTTGCACAAGTAAATATAAAATTAAATAGGTAATATACATTTATGTGATACATGATACGCATATGTAATAAAAAAATGTATCCATTAATATAATGATATGTATAAGCTCATTATACAAGTAGACAAAAGTACTTGTGAAATTAAGACAAACATACATTATAAATTAAAAAATATTGATATACAAATTCTTGCACAACAACACTATGACATGACACGAAATGCTAAATATAAAACAAAATCATTAATAATGTCATTGGAAATGGCACAATGTTGTACAACACAAATATATATATATATATATTATACAGTGCAAACTCTACCACAACAGTATTAATCTAATTACAAATTGTAACATCTTACACAACACAAGTAAGTATGAAATAGTACACACTGCAAACTCTTGCACAATAAAATTTATAATATAATTGCACAATCTTACACAACATAAGTAAGTCTGCAATAGATATAAATACAAAATAGTACACAATACAAGTATGAATGTAATAGAAATAAAATTGAAAAAATAATTGTACAATAAAAAACTGAGCAAGATTTTCATGTGCGAGTAAAGAAAAAAACGGAGTGTGAGACTTTATGATTGGTAAATTGTGTGAGCAATTGTACAACGTTTTCTGTGTGCAGCATTATCAGTTGTGTGTGCTGGCTGGTGGTTTGGTGGAACATTTCCACCCTACTCATTATCATCGAAGAAATCACATATTCACAGTCTTCATCAGCAACCAAAGTGATGTTATGCAGAACACATGCACTGATAACTGCATAAACAGTGTACTTAATTATTTTGCAACAGCAAAATTTAAGTCTGGGGAACCTCCTCTTTAAGTGCCCAAAAGACCGTTCGATCACTTGACGTTTAGCTGAAAGTTTCTGGTTGAAGCAAACTTGCACGCGAGATAAATGACCATTGTCCCGATAGAGAGTAATTAGCCAAGTTTTAAGCGGGTAAGCACCATCTCCCAGTAGATGATACCCTACTGGAAGAGATGGTCCTAAAGAATTCCACACATCAGAGTTTTTCAAAACACGACTGTCGTGCACACGACCTGGCAAACCTGCCATGACATATGTTAAAGACAGGTTAGCATCGCAAACACCTTGAGGTTCCAGGCCGAAATCCGCATGCGCCAGATGGAACATGAAAAGGAGATGGCAAGGCTCCACAACGAGGCTTCGGTCCTAGAGAACCGGGAATCGGTGAGTACACTTCCGCCATTCCTAAGGGGGTCCATAGTCCTCCATTGCCCTGTTTTAATGAGAACAATGGTTCAACTGATGCTTATCGTCAGCGTTTTGAACAACATGCCGAGAATCAGGGATGGGAGCGTGGGATTTATGCCATTGTTAACCGGACATGCGCTGGAAGTTTATTCCCATCCCAGGCTTCTGTTGCCAATGATTACGACAAGTTAAAGCAAGCGTTGTTAGAATGGTACCGATTAATAGTGTTGCAGATTTTGCTCGAATGGAACACCATTTGACTCAGTGGATTTCTTTGTCAAAAATTGATGAGTCTTTCGATGGCTTAAATTAACTTATTTTGAGATAACAGTCCATGTTTCCTAGGGATTGTCAGTATTCCTGAGGGAACATAAGCCGGGAAATGGAGGAGTTGATAGAATTGGTGAAAACGTTCACTGATGCCCATTCTTCCTTCAGTAAGAGGGTCAATCGTAAAGATCGAACCCAATCAATTTCCGTTCTAGCACCACTCCCGATGCATAGTTATGGGGAGGTGAAGTATGTCACACCCAAACCTGTTCCACGCCCCGTTCCTTCACGGCTTACGTGTTTCCTTTGTAATCGGCCTTTGTAATCAGCACGGAATTATACCGTAAGCCAGTGGTAGGGAATTGTGCAGTTGTCTTCGATCAGAATTCCCCTAGCCACCAATGTCCTGTGGGTAAAATCGACGTCACGTTGCATTGTGGATGCAAGATCCCTGTTGTTGCTAGTGCTTGTATACAACATGAAGATAGATGCATCTTACCAGTTATGGAAGGATATGTGGGAGAATTTCCAGTTAAGGTATTGCGGGATAGTGGATGCAACGGACTTGTACGATGCAGAATAGTTACTGAGAAGCAGTTATCTGGGGAAACCCGACGAGTGCTTATGTTGATGGATCAATCCGTCATTGAGGTCCCAACTGCCCGATGTTAGTGAAAACCCCTATTTTCTCAGGGGAAATAAAAGCACTGGGTCTAGACCCTCCAGTATATGACTTAGTCGTTGGTAACGTAGAGAAGCTTCATTTGCCGTGTTCTAGTAACATTGAATGTTCTATCGTGAAAGCAGACGTTTCCAATATCGCCGTTGCTGTTGAAGCTCCGGCAGATAAACTGCAGGTAACAGGATGTGCAGTAGGAAACCGAGCTCAACAGGAGGGCAAAACCGATAAAGCCATTGTTAGTGCCCCGGGTTATTGGAATGAAGATGTCAGCTGAAGATTTCTTAAGGGAACCGACCGGAGAGGAGTCGTTGAAGAACTATTTTGACATGGATGATGTCACTAACGGACGCCCTAATAGTAAGCAAACCAGTCAGTTCGTGACCATAAAAGGATTCTTGTATTGTTTGTATCAGAAAGAGAGGGGGAGTGAGGCAGTAAGGCAACCTGTCGTTTCCCGCGTCCTTCGTAATCAAGTTATGGCGTTAGGATTTAGGCTACCCTATCAGGACATCAGGGTATTAAGAAGTTACAGGATTCTTCTGAATTTATACTGGCCAGGAGTCAAAGAACTGTCAGCATGTGGGTAACGTCCCTAAGGCCCCTATGCAAATTATAACTATCGTAAACACGTCCATTGAAAAGGTAGCGATAGATTTGTTGGGTCCCAAACTCCAGTAACAGAGAGACATAACAAATGGATTTTAACCCTCGTGGATTTTGCGACAAGATAGCCAGAAGCGATAGCAAACATCGACACTGAAATGATAGCAGAAGCTCTACTGAAGATTTTCCAAAGGGTGGGTCTGCCTAAAGTAGTGCTCCGTGAACATGGCAGTCAGTTTGTTTCGAAAACTATGGCAGAGGTAGCTAGACTACTTTCTATCCAACAAATCCAATTGTTCCCTTACCATCACATGGCCAACGGATTGGTAGAGAAGTGGAACTGTACCTTGAAACGTATGTTAAGATGTATGTGGTCAGAACGACCCAGAGACTGGGATCAATACCTACAACCCCTCATGTTTGCCTATCACGAAGCACCCCAGGAGAGTACAAAATCATCTCCTTTTGAGTTACTCTATGGCAGGACAGTCAGGGGGCCCATGGTGATATTCAGAGAATTGTGGAAGAATGATAAACCAAACAAAGAGATGGTTGAGACGTACCAGTATGTAGTTGATCTCTGCAACCGGATAGAATCAACTAGTGGAATGGCTAAGGAGAATCTTAGGAATTCCCAAAATCCAAGATCGACATATAGAACACTTTGATCGGAAAACCAAGGTACGAACCCTAGAGGTAGGAGACAAAGCTCTCATCTTGCTTCCCACTGATTCAAATAATTTGCTTATGTAGTGGAAGGGTCGTTATGAAGTGATAGAAAAGGTGGAATAAACGATTATCTGGTAAAGATAGGAGATAATCGTAAAGTGTTCCACATCAACATGATGACGAAGTACTATGATAGGAGTGATGCTGAGGGAGTAGGCTTAGGTGCTATTATCGAAGAACAGCCTGAACGTGAGACTGGTGAGGACTATCCTATTTCTGAGGGAAGAAAATATCGGGGACGTCCATGTAAAAGACAATTTGTCACCTGATAAGAAACGAGACTTGCGAGAGTTAATGGAAGAGTTTCCTTCTATCTTTTCAAGCAAACCGGGGCAGACTAATCTGTTTTCCCACACGATTGAGGTAACCTTCCCAGATCCTGTACGGTGCAAGCCTTATCCCATCAATTAGTTAAGTTGGGAGTGGTGAAACAAGAGGTCGAGAAGATGCGAGAAATGGACGTGATTGAGCAATCACGATCACCCTACTCGTCACCTTTGTTGCTAGTGCGAAATTGACTTTCGCCAGTTAAACAAAGTAACGGTTTTTGACGCAGAGCGCATACCGAATCCCGAAACTGTCTTAGCTTAGGTGGGGCTCCAAAGGCTACTGTCAGTTACATTTCAAGCAGGAAGATCGGGCTAAAACTGCATTTTGCACTCCCCAATGGTTGTTTCAATTCCGCGTCATGCCCTTTTGACTGGTAAATGCCGACGCATCGTACAGCCGCATGATGAGAATGCTGTTAGACGGTCTGGATTGTGTTGTCAATTACGTTGACGATGTGTTAATTCACACAATGACAAGGGAGGAGCACTTGGCAAACCCCCGGGCATTATTCGTTCGAGTGATAGAGGCGGGTCTCACGATAGAGCCAACGAAATGCCATCTTGGTTTTGAATCTCTGGAATTCTTAGGACACTAAGTTGGATGTGGCGAGGTGAAAACACATGATAAGAAGGTGTACTAAACTAGAAATGCCCCTATTCCTACCACCAAGTAGGTAAGGTCTTACCTGGGTCTAGCTGGCTATTATAGTACGGTTGTAGACGGGTTTGCAAGAATCGCGTCATCACTGACCGATCACACGAAGGCGAAGCAACCTAACAAGGTGAGTTGGAATGATGAGTCGAATAGATCTATCAACCAATTAAAGCAGGCCCTGTGTAACGCGCACATGCATAAGTTGCCTGACATGAACAAAACGTTTATCTTACGAACAGAGGCATCTGATACAGGACTCGGAGCCATGTCACACCACGAGAGTAACGGAACGCTATTCCCTGATGTGTTTGCGAGCAAGAAACTCAACCCCACGCAAAGGCTGTATTCCGTAGTGGAGAGGGAATGTTTCGGAATTGTTTGGAAACGCCAAAAAATAGCTAGTACTTGTATGGCCAAAGTTTCTTTATACAGTGTTATCAATGTTCCCTGAAATATCTAAACACTGCAAAGCTGACAAACAACCGCGTAGTGCGATGGGCTCTAAAAGTCCAACCTTATCACTTCAGGGTAGAGTCTATCCCTGGGGCGGATAACGTAGGCGCCGACTACTTGAGCCGCATGGAATAAATGCAGGTATTGTGAAGTACTTTGGACACCGAAGTGTTTTTATATGTATTTATTTTAGTATTCTTACCTGTGTTTATTAGTCCTGCATATAATTGCCAGGTCATGTAGAATAGCACTAGACTATTCACGTTACTTTTACCAGGAAATATATTCTTCACGGAGGATAATTTAGTATTTCTGCTAATTATAGATTTTCATAATGTTATTTCCTTGTCATTTTGTTAAAGTAGAAAGGACAAGCTAGTACACACAGTCGTAGACAGAGCAGATTGTGTTACGCAATAATTTACAGACGAGTGCAGGTGCACTCAGTGAAACGTGGCTATAATTAGTTTATTCAACTCTCGAGTCGTAGACGATTACATTGTTTTGTAGGGGTGTTTCACGACGCATAAATTAGGTATGACTCTTTGCCACGCATATCATTGGCTCAATCCGGTCATGTATTTTGCTGTTTAGACTAGGTATAAAACGCCGCTGTCAGGTAGAAAGTGCATCTGAGAGAGATCGTAGCGCGTAGACATCCAGGAGAGATCGTGAGAAACAGGGCTGTAATGGCTGTTGCCACCCTGCTGTCTAGGGGTAGGCAGAATAACTGTGCAAAGTTGTATGGGAAGCAGTAACAAAGTTATGTTCCCATTATAAAATGGTGTGACAGCGGTTCGAGTGCGTACTGCAACGAACCGAGTGCGGCAGGGCGTGCAACGGTGGTGTATCAGCGGTTCCAGCGTGCTGGGTACGGCCCGAGTGGTGCAGCGACAGTCAGAGTGAACGTATGGCGGAGACACCATCAGGTGATCGCGGCGGAGACGAGTGTCGTCTACAGATGGCGGTTATCGGGAGACAGGAACGACTCTTTGTAGAGCGTCAGCCGAACCGGGTCAACGGAACCGGACGAACGCGTGTGACGACGATCAGAGCGTGCTGGCAACAGAGGACACTTCCGGCAGACGGTCGTCGAGTCGTGGTGCGATCTCGTGGCGAGCTAGCCAAGTCGGGCTAACGGGACGAGTCGGAGCGCGCGCGATATCTTTCGTTTGACGCTTCGCGAAACGGTACATAGGAAAGTGAAAATTCAATGTTATATTTAGATATTAAGTTGCTGGCTACATTTTGTTGAAGTTTTCTCTATACTGGGGATGGCATAGTTTCCCGTTGTATGTAATTAACAGACTGTTTTTCCCTATACTTGGGATGGTATAGATTACTCGATGTTACTTACCTGAGTCCGCGCGGACCAGAACTTCTAATGCATTGACATATGAAGTTCCCTTGAGAGTGCTAATAGCACTGAGTGTTTTTTAACAAGCGGTTATTTTTCTCGCGTATCTAGGTTTAGCTGTGGATAGCTACGGTTTTGATAGCAATTGATGAGAGCTTAGATAGGGTAGAGAAAGAGGGTAGATGTTTTTTATCGTTACTATAAATGCGGTCAACGTTATTTATAATAATAAAATTAATTAAATTTCCACTGTTCCTTGTTGCGTTGTTCACGGTTGTGCCGTCATTCACAAGCGTTGACATCATTAATACTGAACCCTACTAGACTTGAGCCATGTAGTTACGGAACCTCGCCAATCTATGAGAGTCATCTAGAAGGAACAGAAATAGCTACAGAAAAACAAACACTTTTGGTACGCCTCAGCTATCAACAGGGTGACACTGCAGTAGAGTATTGTGATTCAATCACACGTGCAATAGATGCTCTTCCAAATTCATCGCCCGGAACATACTCGAATTTTGATATCAATCCTGATATCAAATCTACAATTACAAACACAATGACAGATAGATACAAAACAAATGAAGCAGTGGATCGCAAATTGGAAGAGGAATTTGGATGGGACCTTAATAGTTTCCGTTGTCCAATGCATCCACTTGATGGAGTGGGAAAAGAATGCGACAGAGTTATCAAATCTTTTGAGGTTACACTAAAGACATGAAAACAGCTGACAAATGTCTGTATGCTAGTAGGGGAGAGTACGAAACACAAGCAACTGTTCGCTGTACTAATTAATTATTCTATGACACCAAATATAACTGTTCCAAAACTCATTGTCAGCATCTGAAAGACACAGGAATCGTGAGCACAATAGATCTATTGTATTTAATCGTTTTGTTGGCAACGTTTTTCACATTTACTTCTTGAATAGCGGCCTCACTTCTCATTACAACACATCAATCTACGATTTCTTTGTTAGAATTAACCTTCCTGCAAATGCTGTCCAACAAACTGTCCTTGATGCTTTGAAGCTGGTTGTGCTTCGTGTAACAACATGAGCACTTGGGTTCAATGGCAAAGTGGTGACTGGGCCCTGGATGCGGTTGGTTGGTCGATATTTGACATTCTCGAGAAGAATTCATACTTTGCTGAAGCCCATGGTAAGCTTCAGTCATGGTCAGAGGATGCTAGCCCACTGCTCGAGCCCAGCACTCCATCCGTTTTGCTGATGTACCCATCAAGCATGACACTGTCCTTGACAGTCTCAAGAAGCCAACATCCAGCTATAACAAGACTATCGCTTTGTTAAGAGACCTATGCAATGCATGTCTTGTCATAGTTGACCGGCAGCTCGCCGCACAGCTTGAGGGTGGCTGCTTCAACAACCGAAGCGACACATTAGTACACCAAGCTAGGTCCTGCAAATCCTCAAACATCAGTTGCGAGAGTAACTTTGGTTCTTCCGATGACATTCTAGATCGTGCTACAAGCTAGTTTGAAGCGAAAGCTATGTTCAAAGTTGATATAAGTCGGGCAGATGGTTATATGAGCAGGATGATAAAGCACAGGTGCATAGACAATGCCATTAGTTGTGCTAGGAAGAACACACACGAAGAAAGGGTAAGAAGCAGACAACTTGAGATAGATCGTCAGGCAGAACTCCGACTCTCGCGTGATAGAATCCATGCACATGACATTGGTGCCAGCAAAAAGAAGCAGTGGTTTAAGGTAGTATTTCAGCACGGAGGGTTGTGGTCCACCCGAGATGAAATCGACGATAACACCAGGCAACTCTGTTATCTCTGCTAAGACAGTCCTAAAAGCCCAAATTAACATCAGGATAAAAGAACTGATATGTACAGGTGGCCAGATCCTCTTTATGAGTGCTAGACGGACCGCTAGTTTCAATCCAATTGATTACCGTAGTTTCTATCACTTGTCACCCCCTACGCAAAATTTAAACAGAATCTGCGACAGCCGAATCTACACCTGACCTCGCGTTCTCGCTTGAAACTAGTCATCTGACTGTCATCTTGTTTTAAGAATGATCACGTGTTGCAACAGGTCACGCAGTCCTTACATCGTTCAGTCCGCGTTAAATAATATATATATAATATCACTGGAACAACAAGATAATATTCTTTACAATGGTATGCAGTTTTTAAAAGAATTCCTTTATTTGACTAACTTATCGTTCGTGATTTAACGATAATGCGCGCCAAAAATGTCATGCCTGTTGTGATACCTTATAACTAAGAACTATGTTGTATCATATGCGTAAACCGCGAGTTGGTGAATCGCCTACAACTGTGTATTGACTTGTGCGTGGAATCGGAGTGTCTGGAAGAGTGAATTAGCGTAGCATACAACCGAACAATCACTTCATGGTGGCAGCGTCGGAATACATAAAACAGCGGTAACAGTGAGCATCAGAATCATGAACTTTGAAACTGTAAAGTGCTGAATAGCGCAGAGTTTACGTTGTTAACCGCTGTGCCCGCAACCCAAAATCCGATCCGGCATCGTCACGAGATTCATGCATGCCGTCACGTGCGATACATCTGTGTATCACTCTGCGCGCTACACAACTGGTCACCAGGAGGCGACACAACTCATCAAAAGCTTCACGTCTGGTCGCTAGGGGCGACACCGCTGCATAGCGCACACCGCTAACGCGCAGTAACAGTGTTATAGCCGGCGAACTCGTAAAAGCAGTTGCCGGGCTAGTAACAAATACGCCCAAACGCACCACAAAACCGCAACACGTAACAAAAAACACCGTTGTTGCACCCACAATGGCAAAATACCCCACTATGGACTGGGTTGGCGAGAACGTTGCAGAAACGTTCAAAATGTTCAAACAACGAATGACTCTCATACTAACTGACGAGAATGTTGTTGACCCGGCTAAACAGGCTGTAAAGATACAGATCGCTGTGGGGAACGAGGGGCTGAAGCGACTCAACTCGTCAACACTGACGGAGGACGAAAAGAAAGATCCTGCGAAGTTATACAAACTGTTTGAAGACCAACTCGACATCAGACTAAACTTCCGAATCCATAGAATGGAGTTGATGACATTTCGTCAAAATGAACGTGAATCAACTGACGAATTCGTCAACAAAACGCGCCACAATGGCGGCCTATGCGACTTCGATGAACGCGAGTTGGTCGAGAGGATCATTAAGTTGATCATCGCAAGCACTTCGCATGAACTACTGCAAAAGCACCTCCTCGACCAAGAGAAAGGCTACAGCATGGATCACGTGTTGAAGTAAGCACGCAAATATGAGGCCATAGCTGCTGGAAAAGAGTCCCTGCAAAGCCCGAGAAGCCCACATTACACGGCCATCAACGAAGTGAAGCATAGAAATACATGCAGAAACTGTGCACTCTCACATCCACCGAGGCAGTGTCCTGCTTACAAGGACCATTGTAAATACTGCGATGTCGTCGGGCACTGGGCCAAGTGTTGCCGGAAAAAGAAAACAGATGACCGGCAGAAAGCAGACGACCGACCCCAGAAAGCCGTGTACAAGTCGAAACGACCAGCTAGACCAGAGCCGAAGCCGACGTGACAGTAGACAACCAACGAAGCCAATTCACGAACTCTCTGGGTACAACACAGAACACGATCGAGACGACTACGACACTGACGGCGTGACTTACACAAAGTCGTTTTACGTCATCACAGCGTCAAAAAGCCACACAGACACCACACGTGATGAAGTGTATGCCAACCTGAACATTGTCTGCGCTGATATACAGGGCGTGCACGATCTGAAGCTGAAGGTCGACACAGGCGCGTCAGGCAACACTCTGCCAGTACGTGTCGCCAAGCAGATGTATGGAGACTTGTGGCGATCGAAAGTAGAACCTGTACACAACACAAAGCTGACTGCATATAACGGCGACGAGATAGAATGCTGCGGCGCACTGAAGATACTATGTCAATACAAGGACTGCCAGTGGCACAAGTACAAGTTTTACGTCGTTGACGTCGAGGGACCAGCCATCCTAGGCCTGCGGGCATGCGAGCAGATGCGGATAGTGACAATCAACTCCATCAAATCAGGCATCAACCGATCGATTCCAGAGAGCGACGCACAGAGGGCGACCGTGAACACCATCGAGGACCTCAAGAAGCAGTTTCCTGAGCAGTTCGACCGCATTGGCAGCTTCGAAGACAAAGCCAATCTAACACTGAAACAAGATGCGGAACCATCGATTGACGCACAACGCAAGTGCAGCATCCATCTGAAGGCAAAACTGCAACATAAACTCGACACAATGGAGAATGACGGGATAATACGGAAGATCGAGCATCACACAGACTGGTGTTCATCCATCACAACGAGCGTGAAGAGAGATGGTTCACTAAGAGTCTGCCTCGACCCCAAGCGTTTCAACGACAGTCTCAAGCGATGTCCACATAAAATACCAACTCTAGAGGAGCTCAACCCCGAGCTCGTAGAGGCACGGGTATTTTCGAAGATGGATGCCAAGGCTGGCTACTGGTCTATCCACCTCGACGAAGCCAGTCAGGAGTTGACTACCTTCCGATCACCGTTCGGAAGGTACTGCTACAAGAGGCTCCCGTTTGGCCTGTGCGTATCCCAAGATCTCTTCCAGCAGGCGATGGACCGCATCTTAGCCAGGACACCGGGATGTGTTGGCATCGCAGACGATGTGGTAGTCTACGGACGAGACAGCGCCGAGCACAAGAACCTCTTCCGGCTGATGCACATTGCCAGAGAGGAAGGTCTTGTCTTCAACTCCACAAAGTGCATCATCAAGACGAACGAGATCGTCTTCTTCGGGTCGGTGTACGGGCAAGATGGCATCAAACCTGATCCGAGTAAGGTCGAGGACCTACGCAAGATGCCTACCCCACAGGATAAGGAGGATCTTCAGCGGTTCATCGGTCTGATGAATTATCTTGCGGCGTACATCCCTCACTTCGCTGACAAGGTATCGCCTCTGAGGGCACTCCTCAAGAAGTATGTCCCATTCGTGTGGCAAGAGGACCATCAGCATACTTACGACGACCTGAAGAGCTGTATCGGCAGCGAATCGTGCCTGTCCTACTACCATCCACAGAAGGAAACAGTCCTAGAAGTCGATGCGTCGCAGAAAGGGTTGGGTGCCTGCCTTATACAGGACAACAGACCCGTAGCGTTCGCATCCAAGACGCTCACACCGACACAGTCGGCGTATTGCAACATCGAACGTGAGACACTGGCGATCGTCAATGGAATCCTAAAGTTCCACACGTAGGTCTTCGGAAAGCCGTTCGTCATCATAACAGATCACAAATCTCTGCTGATGATACACAAGAAGCCGCTAAAGAGTGCACCTCCACGTCTACAGCGACTCCTGATCAAGATACAGGGATACAACTTCCAGCTTGTGTACCGACCTGGCAGCCAGATGATCATCGCAGATGTCCTCTCGAGACTTCCCAACCCGGAGAAGAATGCCGAGATCCCACTAGACGTGACAGTGGATGAAATCTCGCTAGACGACGACGATGAGAACGCCCACAAATTCGATCTAATCAACTTCAACACCGACAAACGAGTCCAGCTTCGACAGCTGTCGACCTCCAGCAAGTGATATACAGTGGGTGGCCTGACACGATCAGAGAGCTGACACACGACCTTCGCCCGTACTGGTCCTACCGCGACGAAATTAGAATTTCAGATGGAGTCATCTTCAAAGGAAGACAGGTGATCATACCAGAGGCGTTGAGGTCAGACATCCTGCAGCAACTTCACGAGTCACACCTCGGTATCGAGAAGATACGTCGACTCATGAGAGTCGGTGTATTGGCCGAACATCCACAAAGACATAGAGACAATGATCAAAGCATGTGCAGCATGTCAAGAGAACCAGCCAGAACATCGACAGCAACCTTTCACCGCTCTTGATGTGCCATCCACACCGTGGACCAAGGTGGCCAGTGACATGTTCCAAATCAAAGGAGACAACTACCTGCTCATCACTGACTATAACTCCAAGTTCTACGTCGTCCAGAAGATGCACACGACAACCAGCACAGCCATCGCCAACATGTCAGCAGAGTGGTTTAGCATGTTTGGACCACCACTGGAGATAATCACCGACAATGGCCCATAGTACACAGGGAAGCCATACGACGACCTGTGCAGGAGATGGAACATCAAGCACACCACAACATCACCCAGATATCCTCAATCGAACGGACTGGTTGAGAGACAGGTCAGGACGGCCAAGGGGATCATCCAGAAATGCGCGAAGACCGGCAATGACATGTTGATCGCGCTACAACAACATCGATGCACGCACATAGACAGCAACTTGCCCAGTCCGAGCGAAATCCTCTTCTGACCTGTCCGCACGACACTACGTAGTCACCATCCGGTGTTGATGCAACAGAACCAGCAACTGAACATCGAGCAGCTACAGCAGCGCAGAGAGCGCATGATAACCGACCACGACCGACGCGCGGGTCCAGAGCTCGCTCCGTTGCATGCCGGACAGCGCGTGAGGATCCTCAACAAAGAGACTCACCAGTGGTGCCCAGGCGAGATCTTGACGCAGTGCGCAGAGCCACGGTCATACGTTGTGCAGACGCCGAACGGCACGAGACTGCGCAGAACGAGGGCGCACCTAAGGGAGCTACATGCCACGTATCGTCCTATGAACACTCTGAAAGACCCTGCAGAGCACGCACGGCGACGAGTGACCTTCCGAGATGACGACACGGACGATCATCAGGTGACGCCACCTGTCCCGACGACTGGCGACACGACCACTGTTGATGCGCCACTACCTGAGCCGACGATCAGACGATCCGGGCGGACGATTCGGAAGCCATCGAGGTTCCAAGATGACTAGCAGCAGACTGTGTCATATTAAATAATCATAGTTCATAATTACTAGTATACAACGAACTTTATCGTGTTATATTGTCATATTAGTATAGTCATACTGTTACACATGACATCTCATTTTGTATCACATCAATCTGATTGATACACTCTTTTTCTTTATTATTTTCCGCAGAGGGAGATGTTGTGATATCTCATAACTAGGCTAGGAACTATGTTGTATCATATGCGTAATAAACCGCGAGTTGGTGAATCGCCTACAACTGTGTATTGACATGTGCGTGGAATCGGAGTGTCTGGAAGAGTGAATTAGCGTAGCATACAAACGAACAATCACTTCAATGCCGACGGTACGATTTACGCAAAAACAGGTCGCGGCAAATTAAAAACCTATTTGGATCGTCATGAGATCTGTTCGATCAATTAGAAGACATGTTCTTCTTCAATGCTGACGTTGCACGAAGTTTCTGCGGTAAGCCAAACGAAAGTTATGTCGAATTATCGCATAAACATGATTTTTTGATAATGTTATTGCCTAAAATTCAAGTTCGTGTATATACACACCTACGCATCAGTTTCACACCTTTCAGATGATATATTGTGATATTTGAAAAGTTTACAAGTGCGGAAATCGCATTTTTGTGCGACCTAGCTGCACGGTTTTCGAGAACGCCACTGCAGACGGTGACGCTGTGCTAAAAATAGACTAGCCGCCAGACAACATCTGCATCCCGCTGGATATCCGCCAGGCGGACAACCGCGTTGCGCTGGTTGTCCGCTACACGGATTTGGCGCCTAGCTCTCATGCAGGCAATCCATAGTCATCCATACGATGGCTACACTTAATACATTGATTTTAATCTTGAAATTCAGGAATCTGTATTCCAACCTAACTCTGTTACATATAAAATAAGAATTTATAACATTTATTTTTGCTTACTAATAGTAATAATTAGCCAGTTTAAGATTAGTATTTCTACCATTATAATATTCAGTTATTGTCATAATTATATTATTGGTGTATATAATTATATATCAATTAATAAATAATTATATATTCATACGTTTATATATCTATTCTAACAACAAAGACTAACAATAACATTTGAATTGTTGTTGCAATTATTCATTACTGTGTTTTTAAATGCAGGTATCTCTCATGGACTCTTTCTGCAATTCACGTGGCTAAGTATACCTAGTATAGACTATAGTGTACAAATTGAAGAAATTAATTCATATTTTGTTTCTGGTTGCTTCCTTGATGTTTCCTAACTGTTTTCTTGTTGCTTTCCCTTTCTTCGTCTTTTCCTTGTTGTTTGCACGTGGACTCCATGCTGTTTCCGTGCTGTGTTCGTGCTGTTCCCTTGTTCCTCTGTTGTCCCCTTGTTGTTTTCATGTTAATCCCTAGTTGCTCCCTTGTTGTTACCTTATTGTTACCTTATTGTTCCCCTGTTGTTTCCATGTTAACCCCTTGTTGTCACCTTGTTGTTGCCTTGTTGTTTCCATGTTAATTCTTTTTGTTCTCTTGCTGTGTCCTCGTCGATTCCGTGTTGCCCCCTTGTTGTTTCCTTGTTCTGCTCTTGTTTCCTTGTTGCGACAATCCCCAATGTTGAAAGCCAGGTTTGTATCACCAAACTTATAAATATCGTGCGTGCCCTTTTCTAAACAAATGTATGTCAAATAGCAGCATCAGTGGTAATGTTTTAATTGGTGATGAGATCAGTTATCTGTGGTCGTGCCTGCTGTATGTAACGTTTTAATTGGTGATGAGATCAGTTATCTGTGGTCGTGCCTGCTGTATGTAACGTTTTAATTGGTGATGAGATCAGTTATCTGTGGTCGTGCCTGCTGTATGTAACGTTTTAATTGGTGATGAGATCAGTTATCTGTGGTCGTGCCTGCTGTATGTAACGTTTTAATTGGTGATGAGATCAGTTATCTGTGGTTTTTCAACCATTTTTGAATGGTGAATTTCGATGATTGTTTCTTCCATCAATTTCCATAAAACTATTAGGTGTAGTGTGTAAAGGTTTAAAGTAATAGAGAAATGTGATCACACACATTTATATATGTAACTTAATAAAGGATTGTTTCTTATTTGTTTATTAAATAGGTCCACTACCCGTCAAACGTAAGGTTCATTAAGTATCTGGTGATAATATGAAACATGGATAGCGATTATGCTGGACCGCTATGTAGACATTTAGAGATCACTGTCACTAATTTGTTAGAATGTAACGTATCAAGGGTCGCTCCAACATACTTTACAAATGGGCTAGTATTTGAACTAGAACAGCTGTGTAGACGTAAACAACTGGCCAAATGCACGCTAATCAACTGGATTATTAGTCTGATTCCAGAACTCGATTACTACACTGCAGCACAAAGTGACAGTTACAAAGTCAAACTCCGTAACTTCCTCCACTCCCTAATCCAAACGAGATTCTTACTGGGGAAAAAAAGGCAACTTGTCAAATTGCGTGAACTTGAAAACTGTGCCTTTTCTCTTCCACAAATTGACGTAGGTTCAAATGATCATGAATGAACTCGGTCAAATACGCAACTAGATCGAGTCTTCGCCAGCAACAGATGAGCTAACTAGGAATTTGGTAACTGGCAGAAAGACAGACAACACGTCTAGTTTAAGAGAGCTATCGTACAAGAAATCACCTAGAGTGAAATTGGTTCAGCAGTCAGTAATCTTGAGTCAATTGAAATTCAGATTCATGCAAAAGAAGGTCAGTTAGATTCTCTTAACAAAAAGAAGGGTCGCTATTCTCCGCGCAATGTACGGCGAAGGGAAAAGAAATTAAGGAAGAAGTTGACAGCACAACACCAAAAACTTCTACGTGTTACTGCATCGAATGAGCAGCTGTCAAAAACAGTTGGGATCTTTCTTCTAAGGTGGCTGACCTGGAAGGAAAAGTGCAAGACATGCTGATGATGATGATGTAGACATTAGTCAATAAGATTACACAGCTTGACAAGGAAATGTCAACTCTTCAGGCTGGAATGTTGCTCCAGACAAAGGACGATATTGTGACTGTAAAAAATGGAATTTTCACCGAAAGTATACGTGAATGTGTACTAAACCTGACTAGCCAAGAAGTGACAGCAGACGAAGTAGCCCCAGTTATAAAGGCTGTTTTTAGACACCTCGCCAGTGAAACGATAAGCATTGACAAATTGCCAAAACAACAGTGTGTGCAGAACATAGATGAGTGAACGTATTTTATGAAGAACTACTGTGGCAACAAACTTCAAAATTCTAGTCACTGGGATTTGAATCGGGATGGTATTTCACGACAGAAAAAGAAAATCATGGACACAGCTGTCACATTAGGTTCTGGTGAAGTCCTCCCCTTGGTTTTCGGCGTATTGCTCATGAAACTACTGTCCTGGAGCTGGAGGAAGTAGCAGCATGCAGTGACAGTGACAATTTCTTGACTGATGTTCTACGTAAACTGTCATTCTTCTTTTCTGACAGAGCTGCAAATGAGAAGGCAGCAAACATACTTCTTGAAGAATGGCGCGATGACCTCTTTCATGATGCTGGAACAGAAGAAAATAAACTTCTTGTTCATCATTTCTACTGCATGGCCAATGTGTTGTTGGGATTTCATTCGTATGGCACAAAGGAATTAGAAAAAATGTAGATGGATCTAGAGAAATCTGGGGTATTGCTAGGTCGTGACAAGGATCGCGCATTTTTACGGTTTGGAAAAAGAAAAGATGCACAGAATGACAAGCGAAATTGTTGGTCCCATGGGTGATGAGACGAATAGGATTCAGGATAAGTGGGGTGCTTTTTGTCAAAGTAGAAATGTCAAGTCGAGACAACAGATTCAACGCTGTCTTCATGATATCCATGCAAATTCTACATCACAAGCAAGATAGTGTACATTTGATCAAGTCTATGGAAGAAAAGAGTACGCTAAACCTAAAAGTTAGATCAGTTCTACCCGACCTTGAAGACAAAGAGGACCTTGCCATATTGCATGCATTAGCAATTGTTGGGGTCAAGCTGACAGGACCTTACTGAGATCTGTCATCAGTGGCACTGTACAGTACATTGAGCTGTACAAGCAAGTTCAGGCTATGCATGTGTGTATCACCAGACGGCTGGAAGATGTACCTCTTGAACCAGAGGAGCAGCCCGTCTTCCCCTTAAGCCCTCTCAGCAAGGACAAGTTGCACGAGACCGCATTTTTCTTTAACGAATCCACCAGCAAGGACTCGGTGGAACGAGCAGCGGCGTGCACTGCTGCTTGGCATCAGACTATGCTGTGAGAAACAGATGGTGTATTTCCTTCCTGGACGCAAGTATGGGTCTGCTCCACCAGAAGTCCAATTGACGAACACCACCAACAGCCATCTGACCATCTTGTCATGTGAACGCCATTTTGGTTCACTTGATGCAAGCAACGTCGCCACAATGCTTCACTGCATTACCACAGCTCCGTCCTAATATTTAAATTGCATGGGATTGGTTTGATTCGGTATGTAGGTTCACACCCGAGAAGAAATAAACTGTGGCTGGAGGAAAGAAGACGGAGACAGGCTCAGACAAGCACATAAGATTCACGAAGGTGGTCAGATGAGAATGCTGCAGGAAGATCTGGCAGTCACCAAGAAGAAGCTTTCAGAGGCTCCTGAAGAGAGCAAAGGCAGAACTCAGCTCGATTGTGAATCATGCAAGGCGAAGGCAAATAAAAAGGAAGTCAGAGAAAACCAGTGAGAATGCGGTTATGCGTAAGAAGCAGAGAACCGCCACGGAAACTCCTACACCTGTTGCGGCAAAGAAGGACGACTGGGTGGCAGTGGCGTGTGAAAATGGATGGTACCCTGGACAGGTCATGTCTGTGCATGATTCCGATGGCACTGGTGGTACCACTGACACTTCTTATCAGGTCAACTTCCTGCATCCTTGCAGCACCCGGGGTGTGTTCCGAAGGCCCGGGGTCCATCCCGACATCGCCAACGTGTTGGGAATGTTTGTCTTCGTGGGAATAAACACTGCACCAGTTCCCATCTCAGGAGGTCGATGTTTAAGCTCTGCAATATTGACCGTGTAGAAGAACAGGACGTTGCGTTCAACAAAGGTAGAAAGCAATATACACGGTATGACATTGTCAGGTGTTTGATGTGGTGGCATCTGCTCTTAGGCTCGTATATTTCCTTTTTATATTCTTCTATGATAACGTTTACTCTGAGTACTTATCACTCCGTGCAGCACCACATATAGGGCACTTACGCCCATCGATGCTACTTCTATGTTGATGTTTTGGTGGAGCAATTATCGCTTCGGGCAGCACCGCATATATGGCACTTACGCCCATCGATGCTGCTTCTATGTTGATGTTTTGGTCGAGCAATTATCGCTCCGTACAGCACCGCATATAGGGCACTTACGCCCTTCGGTGCTGCTTCTATGTTGATGTTTTGGTCGAACAATTATCGCTCCGTGCAGAACCGCATATAGAGCACTTATGCCTATCTATGCTGCTTCTACGATGATGTTTTATTATTGTATGGTGATGTTTTGGTCGAGCAATTATCGTCCCGTGCCGCGCAGCACATATGGCACTATTTCGTCCTTGTGTCTGCCATTTTATTAATCACTGCTATAATGAAATATGTAAATTTTGGTAATAAAATGAGTGAAATTTAAATGTGTTGGTTGTGTTAAAGGCAATAAAAAGGAGAAGAGGAGGAGAAGACTACAACTTCACGTGGTCTCCTCTGTCAGTACCAGCTCTGTTTGGAAGCATGCAGTGTTGGGAAGCTAACGTCGTCAAGGATTGTGAGCTAACAAT
The DNA here is from genome assembly GCA_020002185.1 of Paraescarpia echinospica. Lineage (NCBI taxonomy): Eukaryota > Metazoa > Annelida > Polychaeta > Sabellida > Siboglinidae > Paraescarpia > Paraescarpia echinospica. Next base: position 48,728,230 of record CM034531.1, read on the forward strand.
TACAGAGGCTTAACTCATGCCAACCCTTCTTCAAGACTTCAGAACTGAAGATTAAACGAGGAAGAGCCGAATATTAGAACTCACTTTTTGTTAACATTCCAGCATCATATTCTTAGGAAAACATACCTTTCAGTTTGTGTCCTTTTTATATAATTAAGACATTAATAAAGCAAATTGGGAATTAAGTGACATATAATTATAGTAATTAAAGTCTTTATGTTGTACCAGGATAAGAAGCATTAAGTTAAATATTATTGAAAAAATTGTATAACACGGATGGGGATTCCACTTACTATGGCCGCCGTTTTGTTTTATGATCATTATACAATCAATTATGCAAATTATGGCAACAAAGTTAGTTCTAATGAAAATGTTTGTCTTGTACTATTTACTATTTATGCTTCAAATATTAATGATGTGCTTTTGGAAAAATATGTATTCAAAAATTGGGATTCTACATTTATATGTCCGCCATTTTATTTGATACAAATTAAGCCATTAATTATTTAAATTGTGGTAATTAATTGATAGCAATGGAACAGTTTGTTATACTATTGTAAGCAAAATTACAGAGTTGATTACATCCCTAGAACAACAATTTCTTCATAAAAACATTGGGAATCCTCATTCAACATGGACGCCTTTTTGTAATAATGATGCTAATGATGCACTAGTTTTGCAAATATTTTGGCATTGAAATTATCTATGATGAAACAATATATGCTACACTTTCTAAAACCTTGTAAATATACACTAAACCATTAATGATAAGACGTTAATTGCATCTTGTTACAGCCTAGCATCCAATATGTCGGCAATATCATGCTAATTAGGTCATGAAATATGCAAATTAGGTCGACGAAAAAGCAAAAAATTAATTCCTCGTGTGAAAGTACCTATATATGCAAAATTTGAAGTAATAAACTCAATTAATGAATTATCTATTGTGAAAACAATGACAAAAATGGTAAAATAGGGGTACACTTTGGAAATACTGTGATCCTATTCTTTCTGGTTTATTTTCCATGCTCACCGTTCCAACGAAAACCCCTAGGGCAGTAATCTTTGCAATTTAATAACTTTCTCAGTAGTTGTCCGATTGTCATGAAATAAAAAACATTTACTTCAGAAGTAGAAGCTCCTTATATGCATAACAAAACATGTTTAGGTAATGCAGTTTTTATTTTTCATGTAGTAATGCTACTACTACCGACGCCATGCGGCGTTCTTGTGAACCTTGTGCATTGCAAATGATGCCTCGGTGCGAAATTCTTGCGAAGTTTCTTTAATGCAAATAACGCCTCGGATTTTGCAGTAATAGCAGAGTGGTACCACAATTAAAAATCTTCATTCAACTTTACGTTCTCGCATAGTATTATCGCTATCTTAATTTCGTAAAACGAATAGACATAAATAAGAGTTTTGCAAAACTCTGCGTGGGCTCGCTTCTAGCGACCCCTCGTGGGCTTCTTGTGAAGCGACAGACACCTTGGTGAATTGGTGACTTTTATAATTACGAGAATGTGCAGTTCATGCACTGGACCCTGTTGTCCGTCTCAGCTTGAAGTTCCAGGAGCATAAGCTCGCTCGTGGTATATGCTGTTATTAATACTGTTATTGCGTTATACAAATGTAATTGGATAAGGCTTCATGCATGTTTATTGCAAGTGGCGTAATGAAGGCAATGACCCCCTTTCGCTTAAATGTTGGACTTTTTATAATATGTTGCGTCACTACATGGTAGCATAGTGAATCAATGGGTGACCAAGCTTAGCCCACATTTGCAAGATCCCAAATCCACTACTGCTTATTGTAATGTTATCAACATTTCATTGTTTAATTTGAAACATGAAACAATAATTTGTTTTTTTCTACAATAGGCGAGGCAGTGGAACACAGTGAAACGTGTATCACAGCACTTGTGGAGTTGTCCATTCAACCTGGAGAGTGGCAGCGTCATGTAATCAAGAGCATGGCTTTGTCAGGGAAATTTGAGGATGTCGAGCAGTCGAACTTCAGCCAAATTAATTTACAAGAAGACCGACACACTGTCTGTACGAGGTAACTATGATTGTCTTTTTACGCTGAAGAATTAATTAAATCATGAGGACTTTAATGTGATTTGTCAAGGGACACTTATGGAAGCAAAATTTATTACTCCTTCGGTAGGCATTTTTAAACAGATAATTTAATACGCGTACCTACGCAGATAGGCGTAAGTTACACTAATTTATTATGCGTGCCTACGAAGATAGCCGTCAGTTTGACTAATTTACTACGCATACCTAAGCTTAGAGCCATCAGATTTACTAATTTGCTACGCATACCTAAGCATATAGCCGTCAGACCGACTGATTCACCACGCATACCTACGCATAGCCGTCAGTTTGACTAATTTACTACGCGTACCCTCGCAGATAGGTGTCAGTTTGACTAATTTACTACGCGTACCTATGCAGATAGGTGTCAGTTTGACTAATTTACTACACATACCTACGCACATAGCCGTCATATTGACTAATTTACTACGCATACCTTAGCATATAGCCGTCAGATTGACTGATTCACCACGCGTACCTACGCAGATAGCCGTCAGATTGACTAATTTACTACGCATACCTAAGCATATAGCCGTCAAATTGACTGATTCACCACGCGTACCTAAGCATATAGCCGTCAGATTGAGTCATTTACTACGCATACCTAAGCAGATAGGTGTCGGTTTCACTAATTTACTACGCGTACCTACGCAGATAGGCGTCAGTTTCATTAATTTACTACGCATCCCTACGCAGATAGCCATCAGTTTGACTGATTTACCACACGTACCTACGCATATAGCTGCCGGTTTGACTTATTCACCACGCGTACCTATGCAGATAGCCGTCAGTTTGACTAATTTACTACGCGTACGTACGCAGATAGCCGTCAGATTGACTAATTTACTACGCATACCTAAGCATATAGCCGTCAAATTGACTTATTCACCACGCGTACCTAAGCATACAGCCGTCAGATTGAGTAATTTACTACGCATACCTACGCAGATAGGTGTCAGTTTGACTGATTTACCACACGTACCTACGCATATAGCCGCCAGTTTGATTGAGTTACCACGCGTACCTACGTATATAGCCATCAGTTTGACTGATTTACCACACGTACCTACGCATATAGCCGCCAGTTTGATTGATTTACCACGCGTACCTATAATCAGATAGCCGTCAGTTTGAGTGATTTAGCAGAGAAGTTCCTATTTTCGGTTGTTAATGCCAGGTTATGATTTTTAGTATTATTCATAGCCTGTCATATAGGTTATATTTATATGTCTAAAGTCAAAGACACAGAAATATGATTATAATCAAGCATAATGTTTATTTGTGTCCTTTTTTAGTTACCAATGACAGGTTATGAGTTTGAGTATACCCAAGGATTTTGCCGAAGAAGCACGAATTTAAGCCCTATTGTACAGAAAAAGATAGCAACGGTCTAATGTCAGTTTGAACAATACATGATGAATTTGTGAACTTGACCACTAGTATAGTGAAGTATATACATATTGATACACCCTGTCTCCCGGTGTGGATCAGGACACGTGTCTTCAAATGATTATTGTGTGAGAATTGTGCACCATGATTTTCGAAGACGTGTCACGCCAACTTCTTGATGGCGGTCATATATTATTGACGGGTCCCTACGATGGCTTGCGGGTATGACAGGTGCTGTGGCAGCAAAGGAAGATTCGCCCATCAGAGTCCGACAGGCGAACAATACTTCTGACGTTTAGAAGATGGTAGGGTCTGCTTAAGTTCACACTTTTTAAATTTTCAAACGGTTCTGTTTAGAGCCAACCACATTCTCACAAAAGAGTATTAGCTATGTCGGTATTGATGCAAAGTGTCTCTATATGTTACACAGTCACTGATAGTACGGAAACAGATAGCAACAACCTATGATTTAGTGAAGCACGAATTTAAGTACTACAGTACAGAAAAAGATTGCAACTGTCTATGATTTGGTAAAATATAACTGTCGTGTATTGATTTTGTTAATAGTAAGATGTATGCACGTTATATGGTTTGAAATGATTCTTATTTAATCAATAAAGTCGACACCGTATGTGCATTTATGAAATTTTATTCAGACATATTTTTCATACCGCAAGATGCCATGTCGCACACTCACGAAAACGTTTATTTGAGTGTCTTACCCTTCCATCACATATATTCCTGTTGTCAGATACCTGATAGCCGTCAGTTTACCTAATTTACTACGCATCCTTACGCAGATAGCCGTCAGTTTGACTGATTTAGCAGATAAGTTCCTATTTTATAATGTCCTATCTTTTAAAGTAGGATTTAGCTCCTACGTGTCAACATGGAACAAAATATCCGGATGTTCTTCCAACACACATACCATTCGTTACCGCTTTGATGATAGCAGGCTTTCAATATAGTTCTTGCAAATGACGGCTAACCAAATTACTCCCAATTTGACCAATTGCCAGTTTGACTGGTTTAGCAGAGAAGTTTTAATGTTACAACCATTATAAGCTATACGTAGGTTTTAGACACAATATAGGGGTCAATCATATGTGTAATGACCTATTCCATGACATGAATGATCTATTTCATAACATCTGTGACTTATTTTTATAGTTCACCACATAAAAGGCACGAATTTAGGCACTACCGTACGGAAATAGTATCAAGGATCTAATTCTAAGATGGTCACCCTATTTATGGTCCTAAGGCTTTAGGTCCTGCTATAAAATCGTCCTATATGTATTCTACATTTCGTATACATTACTTCATATAAACAGGCCTGTATGATCTGGAATGACGCAGTGTGTTCATCACGGACACCATCCAGGCATATATTCCATCATCTTTTTGCTATTGATTGACTTGAATCCGAGTGATGCCACCTGCATTTATTCAACACTGTTTTTTTTAGGGATAATAGGACTTTTTTATGGCAGGATCAAGTCTTTCAGATATTTTGGATTTGGTATATGCTTCAAAAGCAGATCAAATCTTGACAGCAAGGCTATTTTGTCATGGTCAAGATGGGTATGCTAAATAGTTTTTAATAGAAATTTAACTAAAGGATTTTGCTTATTTGTAGAGAATTTCACCAGGGTTCATACACTTGAACAACTATAAAATTCCATGCCATTTCCATGTTTCCTTAACAGAATCAATGCTAAAATCGACTTACATTTGAGCACGATAGATGCAAATAATATGCTTTCTAAGCTTAATTATAATAATTATACTGCCATTCATTGAACAAACCAAAGACAGCAGTTGTTGTTAGTTGTTTAAAAGTAATTCCAAGAGTGGCGCCCTGTGGAGGACAGGGGTTCACCATTCACTGATTCCCCGGGAGAGATACCCTAGAAAAGTATACCGTCTTTGAAGAGAATGATGCCAAGTGTCAACCCTGCATCAAACCGTTCCCCTGCCATTGTTGAGTATGGAATAACTAATGACAGCAATTTTATGTGGTGCTCCCCACACCAGCAACCCTCAAAGAGTGAGAAAAGAGTACTTACATTTATTTATAGCACATATATTACAGAGTGCCTAGAAAATAGTTACTTTTTTATTCGGAACCGGTCGCTAACATGAACCAATGTGTAATTTGCCAAGAAAGTGGTGGTGGCTTAACATGAAAACTTAGAAAGAAGGGACTAGATTCACTGATTGCGGTGTCAAAACTACGAGGTGATGGACTGGCCAGCCAATTAAATAATGCTATTTTGCACAAGATTCTTACGCCTATGCAAAAATTAATTATTTCCATAAAATACCATCACTTCTTCTAGCAAGGATTCACAAATCACGTCACTACAATGTTTCGACCCAAAAATGTATTTATATATAATGTTCATTTTATAAGACAATTGAGGCAATGTTTTTAAAAAAAAGTTTTGTATATCTATACGTGGTGTGAATCAGTCCGTCAAAATTACCAATGGCGTCCAACGTCTTCGAAAACGTACATTTACAAAAATCTTTCGAAAACTACAATGATACATTACAACTAAAGGATAAGCAATTGGATTGCTTGTTTCATAGTTAAGAATGAAATGTCATCATAGCTAATGTACCAACAGGGTACGGAAAAAGTATACTATATCACTTACTTCCAAATATCTTTCGATATAAACAAAACATTGCAATTAGTTAGGGATGTTACGGGCGCCCCCCGGGGCCGCCATATTGGCGAAATCCAATATGGCCGCCACCCGGGTTAGAGGTCAATCGTTGTTAAAAAAACAAAAGGGCTAGAATAATAAATAATACCACTTTTTAGGGTTTTCGGGGTCGGGGAATCCGATTCTATCTTTTTTCGACGATTTGAGGTCAAGGTCATCCATCAAGGTCATTTTAGATCAGCAATTGTTATTGGCGGTACAGTAATCGCCGTAATTATATTTGAAACCATTCTTAAGTTTTCGGATTTAGTTTTCACAACACATATGCTATATGGTGGTGTAACTTATGTCATTTTAAAGCTTATTGATACTAACCAGTTTTTCATTTCGTATTTTCCGGTGACGTGTGAAAATTTATGTGTGAGAAATCGTCGCCAGCAGTCCTAAATACTAAACCTTCAATGCTAACAGAGCTAGTGAGTCACAGAGCTGGGACACGCCGGTCCGCGCCATTTTGTAAATTGACGGCGCCCTCACACGGATGGAACCAATCTGTTTTACTAACAAGTATTTCCTATGGTATACTAACCAGTTTTCTTAAAACGATAGTTACAAACATTTGTACAAAACTTTTCTTTTGTGACATTTGTAAGATTGTTCATCCCGTAGTTTTTCGTAGAAAAATGACGCTAAATCAACCTAACTGTAGCGTAATACACGGTTTTGTCTACACAGTCAGGATCCTTTCGACGACTCCTTCCCCCTAACTGCCTAACGGCTCCAGTCAATGAGGAGATGAGTTTCTTCAACATAGTGCTCCGGGCCTATCAGCTCTTCGTGGACGTGAGAAGATCGGTGGCGATGCCATTCTGGGTGCGAGGGAGAATATTGCATGCAACAGCTTACAACTGCTCATCTACAATATCAGTAAGGGTACGCACCATGCAGTCAAGACGGCTGCAGTACGGCACAAGGAGCGAAAAAATCCTCCCCCTGTACCTTGGCCTCAAGCTGCACGGACATGGACAGGACAAAAAAAAACAGATTGGGATTGACAAAGAACATGTTATCTCGGTATCGTACAATCATGTCATGGAAGTGAAGCGAGGTGGTACCCACCAACAGCCGGTCAAAGGTCTTCCCCACCCACGATATGGATAATATAGATAGCGCGGCTTAGTGCAACTTCTCACTGGATGATTTCCTCGGATATGTCCTGAGCGTGACCAGACATCTCTCGCGTGAGAACCCTGGAATGAAGCGGGCTCCCATCAAACTTAACCATTCCGACACGTCGACTCCCAAGTTACCAGACTCTTACGCGATCCAGCACCCAGTCAAACTCACTCACTGCCAATTTCAAGGATGAGGCGTGGGTGGCGAGCTTGTCCGACATGTTTCAATGCCTCAATGAATGCACCCACTGGCCGTGCAGCTGCTGCCAAACAAACCACGGTTGTGGTGTTGGATATGGCGGGAGTGATCCACATGGTGAATAGAACAGCAGCTTCCTACAAAATGAGAAGAACAAAGGAGCTGTTCTCATTCATCAGCACACAGATCTCCAAGACTGACATGGGCGGAAAGCTTCCCCTGAGTACCCACTTCGAGACCGTACTCTCCAACAGGCATTGTGACCTCGCAACACTTCAGCCGTGCAACCATTCCGAGGCGAACACCAGGATCCTCCTGCATATTGCACCTGCTGCAAAGTAGGGTCATACAACAGCCTATTGGCCTACTGGAGCTCTAGGTGGGCTTCGGTAGCAGAAAAAACTACCGTGACATTCCAGTCCATACCATCTACTCTGATCTCGGTCCGGCAAAGTCCTTGGCACTACCCCTCTTCCACAGCCTAACGGGGTGCGACACGACTTCACAGTTTCTTGGATGTGGCAAGAAGACCGTCTGTGCAGCCTGAACCAGCATACCGGACCTCACCGACACACTATTGGCTTTCACGCACGACCCTGACATCTTCAGTCATCTTCATCATACTCATGTACAGCAAGGGGTGTGGTGCAGCCGGTGTCAACGAGGCCAGGCATCGCCTCTTCACCATTGGAAGGAGATCACTCGAAAACATTCCACCTACCCAAGCCGCGCTGTTCCAGCATATGAAGCGAGCGCTACTACAGGCGAGTTTCTACAGGAGTCGGGCCACCTCGGTCCAGCAAGAAATCCCTGACTTCAGTGAGTGGCTGGCACAAAGATGGCACTAGTACATGGAAACTATGGACCACTCTCAGTGGCATGTGCCATTCTCTTGCACTGCGGCTGCATTAAGGCATGTACGGGAAGGTATAAATGCAACCGCGCCGGTGTCCGATGCACGGTCCTCTGCAAATGCGAAGGTGGGTGCGTTAATAACGAGGGCGGTGATGACCAGTAGTACTTATTGCTGGCATCATAGAGCGCAAGCCATAACGTATATGTACTAATAGTAATCATTGATATATTGTTGCTAAGGCGGTCCTTGTATTTTTAACATTTAAATGAACATAGCGGCGTAGCGGCATAGTTATAGCATTTTGTCAGCAGATGTCATCTCCGAAGTATTTTAATAAAACCGTTCCTGAATACTTTGTTCAATTTTTTAGTAGTAACTGCTGATCTCTGACCTTTGACCCCAAAATAGGGTGACCATGACCTCAAATCGTCGAAATTCAGAATCGGATTCTCCGATGACACAAACCCCGAAAAAGTGGTATTATTCATGATTCCAGCCCTTTGGGTTTGTTAACTACGATTGACCTCTAATCGGCGGCCATATTGGATTTCTAATATCTAATGAATCAGAATATTGATACTTTTTGTAATGGCGTCATCCTTTTTTTGCAAGATTCCGGTAATTTATAGTTGGTTACATTTGACAAACCAGGTCATGGCCGGTCACAGTTGACTGACCGGGGTGTCATGATTCAATATTTCAACTTGTGGATGTTGACGCACTGGGAGACCCAACAACGACGTCTACGAACGATAGCAACCCTATCTGAAAATGACGACTTCCGAGTCCAGTTTAGTAGACAAGACACAACCTCACACTGACAGACAATACTTGACGCTATCCAAAAGCGACGAAGATGTGGAAGTGTTGACCACACAGGGCGACCGTGGCGAAGTGACACAAAAGAAGACCTGTAGTGATAATATCAAAGAGTAGACATGATTGAGTTCTTCAGAGAACCTGGATGTGACAAGGGGCCGAGTGCAGTGGAAAGACATTTTGAAGAAAGACTGATGTGGCGCCCCAAAACCAGCCTCTGTCAGGGGTCAGGATGTAACTGATGAATATCACCAAAATGTTACACTCAATGTGACCGTTGATGCTCTGGAATGGCACCAGTGTTAAGTGTTGGTGAGCGATGCGTAATGACACCGTAAACTAAAGTATCAGCCTGTGTCAAGGGACAGGTGAAGGATATAAACTGATGAATATCGCAAAATTTTTCACTCAATGTGATAACCGATGTCTGGAATACACCACTGTTAAGTGTTGATGAGTGGCGCCAAGATGTTTCACTCAATGTAACCATCGATGTTCTGGACTGGCAGCAGGTTTAAGTGTTGATACAATGATTCCTTAAAGTACCGTATTGAAACTTAAATTTCCGTATTGAAACTTAAATTTCTGCAAAATCACGGATTTTTTGCAACATCTTTTAAGTTTCTGTCATCTAACATCGACCACAGCCGGTTAGGATTTACCTCTGACATTTTGAACTTGGGAAAAGAGCAAAAACAAAATGGTAACCAAATTAAGGTCTTGCACACAATATTAGTACACTGTAATGAAGATATATATTTTATGCGATTTAGGTCATGTGTATTTTCCTGTAATGGAAACATCACCAAATTAAAGTACCAGTGGTAGTAGAAGTTATGTAAATTGCAAAGGCAGTCACATCTGGTGGCAAGGGAACTCTATTTTCTCTCTGCCGAATAATTATTGGAATGGAACACGGCTTAATTGTTGTATGGTTCACAGGGATATAAAATTATATTGAGGTAAATCAATAGTGTACAAAATTGTTCAGTTTAATTCAATTTAAACTGACCTTTCAAATTCTTTAAACATGAATTGGTTATTAATCCCTGTGAGATCGATGAAATCATAATTTTACAGTAATTAGATTAATGGGTATGACATAGTCAATCACCCTACATGAAAGTAAATACACCAACTTTGAACACAAACATATATCTACACACATAAGACAAAAACAACGTTTTCTTCTGATTGCCACATTCAATAAAAAAACGATGATGCAGAACATCGGTAGCTTCCCAGTTACTGCCTTACAAGGAGCACATTTGTGGAAGCTAACATTTTATCTGGACTTCAAGTCAGTCACTAAAGAGTACATACATGCTTAAACAGCACAACACAACACTTTGTTATGATGAAAGCTAAAAAACAAAAAACAAAAGTGTCCAAACATCGGTCGATTGCACTCAATCCAAATAACAAATGATCGCTAAGACTGTGATATTGTTGACATGAGCATGAAACATGTGTGGATCATTTACTAACTTTAGATTTTTTTATTTAGCTGACACACTTCAGAAAGTATATGAAAATTACAGAACGATACGATCGTTGGTCTTCAGTATCAGCAACTTGGTGAAGGTTACGAGGTGTATATATAACTAAACTACAGAATCGAATCAATAAAAAATAAATTCTTACATAAGATGCCACTCTTCTCCTCGACAATGAACACAAATTATTTCAAGACATTGTAGTTCACAGGATGCCATGTTTGTGGAACTGCGCAAAGAAAGTAGCAATGAGATGCCTGTTGCACTGACAACTGAGGCATCAGAAACAATGATGTATCATTTTGCATCACAACAAGCTACCAGGAACTGATTGAGGAAGCAATGCATGTGGCCAAGACAAATTATTTAGGTGAATATGGTATTTTTGTCTGATGAGAGAAAGACCTGGAGCAACTACCCTCAGTCGTTAGTAATCTGCGGACGTAATCAAGATAATATTATCTTCACCTTCACTATCACCTTCCATAATATTATATTATGAAAGGTGACATTATCAACAGCAAAGGATAAGGGTCTGGCACAAGATACATGTTGTCCAAACATCAGCAAGATTCACTGTGTGTAGACACGAAAATGTCGATCAGGTCACTCCTGATGAGGCAGTTAGGCAATTATGACACTGTATCTGCGAGCGATTAGGATGTGCATGTTCATGAATGGGTCGTTGTAGACTATGACAATGTTGTCTACTCGAACAAGGTTCTTGCTATAGCAGACGGGGCAGACTATAAGATGTCAGCCATGGTCCCAGCAGGAAAACATTCAATGTGACCCACACCACACTGTTCTACATGTGTGTTCAGCTAATCTGCAAACTCAACAAGCCAGTCCCGATTAACAGCCATGATCATTACAAATTTGCTGACTTCCTATTTATAAAGATGGTATCAAAGGTGCATGAACTCATATAATGTCCTAGGTACTAGGGCACTGAAGACTTCAACCTATAAATTATAGTAAAGAACAATCCCTCCGTAAGTCAGACAACATTTGGTGTATCCCTAATAACACTGCATGTATCTTGCTATAACTAACTGCATGTGATGCAATATTGTATGTGCACACATTGGCATGGTGGTGTTTTTTGGTTGTTTAGAGAGAATACCTTCCTAGAACTATTTCTATAACTCTGACTGTATAAAATATAAGTTAACATATTTACTTAATGCTGATTGCGGTATATACAGAATTTAGTTCCACCAGCCACATCACGTCCACAGAAGACTGCAAGAAAATGCTCAGAGCAATCAGCATCATCCGAGTCATCACCCTCCCTCATGCTCTGTGTATGCACGATACAGGTGGGCACAATGTGGGCAGCGATCAGAGTAAGTCCGACACCACCCGGCACTAGTTTGAACAACAGTTCAAAGATCCCACCGAAGGCCCACTGGTACAACCTGTGCCATCGACAGAAGTGGAGAACGAGCTCAAATCGCTAAGGAATGGCCGTGCGACCGGGCCCGATGGGATAAACAATAGTAGTATATTGTGTGGTCCAGAAAGCACCGTTGCCGTCGGTGGAATGTGGAAATGACGTCACTTCCGGTGGAAGGCCAAATATATAGGTCAAGAGGCGTCATCTAGCGGATATGTCATTAACTACAAGGTGATCAACTAAATTAGTACTCTTTATGTGTGCCTCTTAGTTTTCTCAAATGACTCCCTTAGCGGATATTTGCTGAACTAAATAACGATACTGCTTAAATTAGTGCCTGTTATTTTTGTCAAGCGCCTCCCTGGCAGATAGATCTTGAACTAAATGCACCCCCTGGCGGATAGTTCATAAAACAGTACTGCTTAAATTCGGGCCTCATTCCTTTTTACTATAAAATAGGTTAAAGTCGTCATTAAAGGAAATAAAAATAAGGCATTAGCTAAAATCCTTTTTCCATGTGTACACAAAGTTTAACATTGTATGTAACATTTGACAACATTAAACAAATACAGAAAAATACATTTGTACCATAAATTCGATTCTAAGCCCGTCTGTGAAGCGATTCCCGCAGAAAATAAAATTTTAATGAGCTAGGCGATCACGTGGTATCGTGACGTCACTTATGACACACACTGTTTCTAAATTGTATTTATCGAGACAGATCTCTGTTTTCACATATATAATTACAATATATTACCGTACAATATATTTACAATTAATAACTTATATATCCATTACATTATATTTGTTTGGATAAATAACATTTAGAAATATCGTTATACAATGACCATATTTTCATTTTTGTGGCGAATAAATAGTTACTACAAAAATAAAAATTATTTACAAACAATGCATTATAGTATAACATGATTTTGTTTATATTACTTCGTGAAAACATAAACAAAAAAGTATAAAGAAAATCAAAGGTTTGCATGCTGTCAGGATTGAACCGGCGTCGCTCGTTTGTAAAATAAACGACCAGTAACCAACGCTCCTACCCACTGAGCTAGCGGGACCAACGGAAACTCTCTGACTGATTTAAGTTGTTATGATAAATTGTACAACTCCTTCATATATCGATATTCTAGTGATATTATGAGATTATACACGTTACTTTATGTAGCTGGATACAATGTATGTTTGCTATGTATGTTTATTGGAGTAGATTATCTCCCGTTGGTTGCATTCAATGTAATTATTCTGAAAACGAGCCCAAGGCTAAGCTCGGCGAAACCTAGTCGACTTGTAGGCCCATTCGCATTCGTTGTTTTGAATAAAATTCGATTCATGTGGAACCGTAAGATAAATGTTTGTTCCTCTATGATGACTAGTGTTTGTATTACGTCGGAATATTGCACAATAACTCGTTCTGACGCTCGTTTCGACCCAAAAGCTTTACTTGTAAACATGCTCTGAATGCATGGAAAGGGTCGGCCTGATGCGAGTTTGAGTCATAAGTGACGTCACATCTCGGCATCCCGAAAAGCGCGCCAAAAATATGCATATTCGAAAATGTCCGGATGCATACCATAAAATGTGGAATTTCTAATTGATTGAATTTTTTTGATTTTTTGGCTTGGTGGACGTGGATATAGATAGCAGGATGTAATATAACATGAATTCGAGCAATATATGTTTTTATTCCCTTTAAATAGCGCAATGGTGTCTTCTTGTGCCGCATAGGTGGTAGATCAGTTTTCAGGTATAGCGCCACCTAGCGTGTACTTTTAGAACTAAAACATACATCAAATCCTGACGACTAGGTGTTAACATTGGCACTATTTTAGTTGGACATTATCCATAGGTAGACACCGGATGGAACTTGACTTTTTATGACTGACCGTTATGTTGCATGGTGACAACGATAGAAATACGTAATCATGTTATTCAATAAACGTACACAATCATTCACAAACATGGTGTCAGAATAACGGGATGGCAAGACATAGACATAGTGAATCTGAGTGAGTAGAAACAATTAGAAGAAAAAAAAAGCATCCAAAATGGAAAAGGAACCGCTGAGCGACGGAGGCAACCTGCCAGAGCAATGGAAAACGTTCAAAAAGCACTTCGAACAGTTCTTAGTAGCAACAGAAAAGAACGGCATGGCAGATACTGTGAAAATTGCTATTCTATTACGAATGATCGGGGTACGTGGAAACGACATTTATGAGAATTTCAAATTCGAGGCAGCTGAAAGCAAAGACTGCTACCAGACAGTGATGATGAAATACGACGATTTCTTTAAACCAAGAGTTAATCTGCTTGTCACGCGTCACAAACTGTTTACTCAGAAACAAGGTCATCGTACTATCGACGAATTTGTCACACAATTGCGTAAACTAGCTCGTGATTGTAACTTCGGTCCGCTGTACGACGATATGGTGCTGCACGCACTAATGTTGGGCTTGAATGAGGAACGCACACGACGTAGACTCTTCGAACAAGCTGACGGCACACTAACACTAGAAAAGGCGCTACAGCGATGCAGAGCGGCAGAAGATGCAGCCACAGATATGCAAGCATTGAAAGAAACTGCGCAACAGGAAACAGTGCAAGCTGTCGAGACAAAGACAAGGTGGAAAAAATCGAACTACGACAAACGTGAAGCTCGACCAAACAAAGCTAGTCAATACAAATGTAGCAAATGCGGCTACATGCATGAGAAGCAAAAATGCCCGGCGTTCGGAAAAAAATGTAGAAAGTGCCACAAAGCGAACCACTACGAGAAAATGTGCAAATCTTCGAAGACCGTACATTTGGTAAACGACGCAAACGACTCAGACGAATCAGTACTGAAGGTCAAGGTTGACAAACAGGATCGTAAGCTTGTTGCTAAAATACAAGTATCACCATCTGGCGTAGAAAGGCAAACTGAACTGTCTTTTCAACTTGACACAGCAGCCACATGTAACATCCTCAGCTATGTCGACTACCGAAAGTTGGAGAAGCCTACGATGGGAGAAAGCACAGCAACACTAACAATGTATGACGGCACAGAAGTAAAACCAATGGGCACCTGCAAACTCAACCTCCATGCGTCAAAAGAACATTCGTTCTTGTTACAAATCACTCCAACGAAGAACATGTCGTTGCTGTCTCTTGACACTTGCATTGAGTTGGGATTGTTGTCAATAAATGAAAACGTGCACATGCTTGACAACACACCAGAAATAACTGACTTGAACGAAACAATCGAACAATACAGTGATGTGTTCAAGGGACTGGGTTGCTTGCCTGGCGAATATGACATTGAACTTGACTCAAATGTGAGACCAGTGCAAAACCGACCTAGAAAAATACCACTGTCAATGAAGGCAGATGTAAAAACGAAACTCGAGACACTAGAGAAACTAGATGTTATTGAGAAGGTCGAGGAGCCAAGTCAATGGATCTCGAACATGCAGCCAGTGCGCAAACCGAATGGCACGATCAGGATATGTGTGGACCTCTCTGATTTGAATAAAGCGATCAGACGGAATCACTTCCAGATGCCGTCCATTGATGACGTCCTGCCGCAACTGACGAATGCGAAAATATTCTCTCTATGCGATGCAAAAGATGGGTTCCTGCCAATCAAACTCACAGAACGCAGCAGTCAGCTGACGACGTTCTGGACGCCATACGGCCGCTACAAATGGAAAAGAATGCCGTTTGGAATCAAATCGAGCCCAGAAGAGTTCCAGCGCAGATTGACAAATGCCCCAGAGAATCTCACGGGGGTAACAGTAGTTGCCGATGACATTCTGATCTACGGATGTGGAGACACCCAGGCTGAAGCGCGTCGAGATCATGACAGAAACCTGATCGAGCTACTGGAGCGAGCGAGGAACATCAACCTGAAGCTGAACAAAATGTTGCTTCAACATGACCGAGCTACAGTACATAGGTCACGTCCTCACGCCGCAAGGAGTAAAACCGGATCCAGAGAAAGTCAACGTGATCAAAAGCATGAAACAACCGAAGGACGCAGAGGAAGTACGACGCTTCCTTGGGTACACCAACTATCTCGCCAAGTTCATACCCAACCTGTCGAGTGTGGCTGAACCACTACGAAAACTGATCCACAAGGACGCAGACTTCCTGTGGGAAACAGAACAACAGACTGCCTTGGATAAAATCAAGGAACTGAAGACGTCCGAGCAGTTGCTAGGCTATTTCGACCCAAAGAAGTCAGTAGTCTTGCAGACAGATGCGAGCACTGTTGGACTCGGGGCGGTGCTGATGCAGAATGACAAACCGATCGCATATGCATCTCGCTCGCTGACAAAAAGTGAGAGAAATTATGCACCCATCGAACTTGAATGCTTGGCAGTTGTGTTTGCTACAAGAAAATACGATTAGTACATATTCGGACACTCAGATGTAACAGTGCACACAGACCACAAGCCTCTTGAAACGATTTGGCTCAAATCATTGTTACACGCACCGAAACGACTGCAAAGCATGCTGTTGACATTGCAGCGATATACGCTGAAGATCCAGTATCGTCCGGGACGCGAACAGTTGGTGGCCGAC
This sequence comes from Paraescarpia echinospica, assembly GCA_020002185.1. Lineage (NCBI taxonomy): Eukaryota > Metazoa > Annelida > Polychaeta > Sabellida > Siboglinidae > Paraescarpia > Paraescarpia echinospica. The sequence goes on from CM034531.1 coordinate 48,744,915, forward strand.
ATGCTGTCAAGGCTGCGAAACAGCACAACTCAACCCGACGAATTGCCACGCGAGCAAGTCTTCCAGATGAAAGTCACAGAAGAACTACTTGAGAGCTTCAGAAAAAGCGATGTATGCGAAGACAAACGAGTCACCGATATCCGCTACCAAGAGATAAAGACAGCCACTGCACATGATGACGATTTGATGGAGCTCGCCAGAGTTATCATGACAGGGTGGTCAGACGAGAGACAAAACAGTCCTATACAAACAAGGCCATACTGGACATTCAGAGATGAGCTCACCGTGCACGATGGAATCATATATAAGGGCTCTCAAATCATCATTCTAAAAACTCTACGGCGAGAACTGCTGAACCGTCTGCACGTCAGTCACTCCGGAAACGCTGCGATGATGAGACGAGCACAAGATGCAATCTTCTGACCGGGTCTCAGAGCCGACATCAAAGAAGTTGCAGAAAGGTGTGACAAGTGTCAAAGAGATGCGCCATCTCAGCAGAAGGAGACATTTCGTCAGCACTTCATACCTGATAAGCCATGGTCGAAAGTGGGAGTTGACATCTTCACCTATAACAGAGTGAACTATCTGGTCCTAGTTGACTACTATTCCGACTTCATCGAGTTCGAGGAATTGACCGAGACGACAGCAACTTCCGTTATCAAGGCATGCAAACAACAATTCGCAAGACATGGCATACCAGAGATTGTACAATCAGACAACGGTCCCCAGTTCACAAGTGCAGAATTTCGTAGGTTCAGCGAAGCCTGGAAATTCACTGTGACGTCAAGTTCGCCGTATCATTCCAAGTCGAACGGAAAAGCTGAGTCTGCGGTAAAAATAACGAAGAGACTATTAAAAAGAGCAGAAGATCCATATATTGGCCTGCTTGAGTTCCGCAACACGCCGACAACCGAAATGACGACAAGTCCTGTACAGAGACTTATGAACAGGACCACCAGATCAGTAATCCCGCAAGTACGACAGGATTTCAACCCAACAACAACTGCAGCTGTGCGAGCGGAGAAACAGCGCAGGCGTCTCAAAATACAGCATCAGTACAACAAACATGCCCGAGATATGTCGCAAATACAGCTCGGAGCACCTGTCCTGATCAAGGACATGGTGGACGCAAACAGGAGATGGAAACAAGGACGAGTTGTTGATCAACTGAACGAGCGATCGTATACAGTCGAAAACGACGGAAATTTGATTCGACGAAATCGGGTGCTCTTGAAGCCATTATACGAACAACAACCCGATGACATCAGGATCGAGCCTCCGAGCAACGAGACATCCGTAGCGACAACAGATCAACGTACGCCCGAGACTCTTCAATCACCAAACACCGACAACACGACGAAAGCCAGCGACGAACCTGTGAAGACACGCACTGAAACCACTTCGCAGTCATACCGAACGCGATCTGGACGAGAAGTTGTGAAACCGACTCGCTTCAGAGAATAGGTCGTTGAACTGTTAGTTTAGTAATTGCATTGTCGTTTCTAGTTAAGACATTTCTGCTATAACTACTTGCATTAATTTGCTATATGAACATTCTTAAGAATAATATTGTCTTAAAAGAAAAGGGGATGTTAACATTGGCATTATTTTAGTTGGACATTATCCATAGGTAGACACCGGATGGAACTTGACTTTTTATGACTGACCGTTATGTTGCATGGTGACAACGATAGAAATACGTAATCATGTTATTCAATAAACGTACACAATCATTCACAAACACTAGGTACTGAACTTGAAAAATAGATCAAATTATGTTATTTCGGTTACGACACTGTCAAAAGGTCAAGTGACACCCTGGGGAATAGGTGTTTAACTAAACAAGTAGAGTAAGTAGCGAACCCTGAAGGAAAATGTGTGAAAGACTTAAATTCGTGTCTCTTATGGTGTGAACAAAAAAAATAACTGTTCTGTTTAACAGTCCGCACATGCATTTTCTACTCTGAGGTTCGTGCTTATTCAGCACGCTCACATGACCTTTATCTTCTGTCTAACTTTAATAAAAAAAAAACTCCGTCTGCTTTGGTAGTCATTATATCTTACTTTTTGGAAGATGAACAACATGACTAGCGATAACGTCCGACAAGAAATTTTGCTGCCGAAGAGGCAGCCTGCTCTGGCCACGGACCCACTCGACCCCGACAATCAACCCGGATCAAGGACCAGTCCGACGACAAGTCATCAGCCCCGTTATGTCTGATTGATGTGTGGCAGTACTTTCAGCAGTAAAGGCAGTTGGCACGTTCATGTGAAGCAGGGCTATTGTTAAAGGATGCAAGATAAGCAGCAGTGACGTAAAGAACAAATTAAAGTGATAATAGTAAGCTTAAATAATTTTGGATAGTGTTCAAATGCTATTCAGGTCTTGTTCAGTCGTGTAATTTTTTTTTAAACATTTTCAAAGCCTGATACCAAGAACATATTATATATCTCTTATACATACCAGTTGATTATACATTATTAAGCTAATCTCGTCACTGTTTCAGCGATAAGAAAAGGAGCACATTGCCGCAGCTGTCGCTACTTCTGCCTCTTCCCCCGCTGTCGTGGCAAATATCGGCCCGCCAAGCGACTGTCTCTGCTGCTGAACACATCCAAGCAGCACAAGGAGAAACGAAGCATCGATGAAATTGTTGGTCCAGAAACTGCGCGAGATGCACATGGCTGCCTGGGTGCAAACTGGTTTGAAGTGGTATTCGTTGTGTAAGTCTGGTCTACTCCACTGTCCATGCTTATTCGGCAACCACGTGACCTTTCTGCACGCTCACTAATTATATAAGCATAGTACTCTGCCAGTCGGATCTTTATTCGTATCTTGCGGCATCATGGTTAATAACAACATGCTGAAGACACCCTATTACCGCCCTCGCGAGGCAGCAGACTTGAGCGATCAGAACGAACCGACGAGCCGACCTATCATTCAGGTGATCAACCGCCCTTCTCTGCCGTCGGAAACAGAGATCGTGGACGTGGCAACTCTAGAAGCGAGGATATGCACCGACGCCGTTATCAAGATCAGAGGTCTCTGTATCGCCAATGGACGCCAGGATACTCCCTTTTACAGCGGGTGCAGATACTGCAAGAAGTTTATGATTGTCGACGATTGGGGACATTTGCAATGCGAACGACAGCTAAGTGGCCTCTGACATGCATTTCGCGTTTCGAATGTGCTTTGTCGAGACAGCGCCGAATCAATGTATATGGTTGACTTTATACGACCGGTGTATGGCTCTTCTCCTCGTCTTCAATGCCGACACGTTTTGCTGTTATGAACGAAACGATGCAGACTTACAAACTGAACTCACTAACGGGAACTCGTATGTCCCTCACCATAAAGAAAACTCGACGAGGTACCTACACAAACTACAACGTCACACACCTAGAGATGATATACTAGAGTCCGTACCCTGTTTCAGCCTCTCTCTGCTGCCATCCCTGCCGATGTCACAACTTCCGCTCCTGTCGCCGCTGGTCCGAACTTTACCATTGCCTTATTATAACACCACATTTTAGACTGTCATCGACCAAAAAAGGGCTCAGTTCCTTGGCGGAGCCTTGGCCTACGGGGCAAGCATTGTCGTGTGTGACAGGTCCAAATGTTGTTCAATATATTTTATCTCAAACGAACCTACCTTTTAAATGGATAAATGTCCGTCTTTTAATATGGGGAAAATGTCCCTATCTTTTAACATGGGATTTAGCTCCTATCTTTTAACATGAGGAAATTTCCCTATTGTTTAACATGGGAAAATTTCCAGCGTAATTTCATTTGCATAATTTCATCTCATTTGAGATATCCCCCCGAAAAGTATGCAAATAAGGCTATCTCACTTGCATAACCATTCTCTTGCGCGGAGTTGGAGGAAGGAAGAACCGGAACTACTTTCCCTATCTTTTAACATGGGATTGACCTTCCTCTTAATCCGCGCCGCGCCAACGACCTGCGCTGATTGATGCGATATACTACTTATTAACAGTGTTCTGCCCAGGTTTTCAAAAGGACAGGGTGCCATTTCGTTTAATATCATACTACTTACATATAGTCAGACCTGCCTACCCCAAAAACTTCCTGTCAGTAATCCATCTTCCCATTTACACTGATTTTCAGGAATATAGGCTTGCTGTCAGTAATAGATCAGAACCGTGTCAGATATTGTCACGAAAAGAACACTACTGTCAGTAATACTTTAATACTGTGACTATGACGATAGTTGCACCCAAATATAATTGTCTCTAATAAACTATGAGGTGTTTTGAAGCGTTCAGTTAACAAGGTAAGGTAGATGTTCATGACCAGCATTGATGAAAATCAAACATGAAGAAGCGTAACTGTAGTGTAAATGAGTCTATATGCATTGTAATTCTGATTTTATATAACTTTCCAAAACAGCATGCTGACTACAAAAACTTGACAAATTATAACAATGCGTCACGTCATTGTCTATTTCTGGTGTCATTAGGATTAAAATTAGTAGCCGGTATACCTAGGGCCAGGCTGTAGACTACACAGTATAGTAGCTTGACTAGATCAAAGACAAACATACGCACGATATCACCGTTACATGGCAGTCTCCAGGGGTGTCCTTCTGGTTCTCCTGGATTTATCTTCTGCATTCAATACGATCGATGCTGCTATCCTACTAAAGACTATGCATAGCCACCTGGGAATATATGGCGCGGCACTTGCATGGTTCTGTTCGTACATGTCGGATCGTACCCAGCGTCTACGGATTGGGGTGGATGCATCTGAAGAACGCCCTGTGAGATACGGTGTTCCACAGGGCTCGGTGTTGGGTCCGTTGTTGTTCACTGTGTACACAGCACCAATGCAGGACATACTAACGAGGCACTCTGTGGAATATCATAAATTTGCTGACGATCTTCAGATATACACATCCTACTGTCCTCACATATCTGGTGACTTGGAGTGCGCTGTTCAGAGACTTAGTGACTGCATCAGTGAGGTCAAATGTTGGATGGTTAAGCATAAACTCAAGCTAAACAACACTAAGACTGAATTTATGGTGGCCCTCAGTCCCTCTCATCTAAAGAAATTTGGACTTCCCGAGTACCTCGTTATTGGTGGAGTCAACATAAAACCTGTTGTCTCTGTCAGGAATTTGGGAGCTCACTTTGACACTCACATGAGCATGAAGCAGCATGTTGATGCTGTTTGCAAGTAGTATAACTACCATCTGAGACGTAGTAGCTCCATCAGGGCCTGTATCACGAAGCCTGTCTGCCAGTCATTGGTCATTGCGCTGGTTGTTTCAAGCTTAGATTACTGCAAGGCTCTGCTGCTGGACCTAACCGAATTTCACTTAGCACGTCTCCAGAAGATACACAATAGGGCAGCCCGCCTAGTTGTCCTCACACCTATATCTTCACACATCACGCCAGTACTGGCGCTTCTGCACTGGTTGCCAGTCAGACAACGCATTGTGTTTAAAGTACTTGTGTATATTTACAAGGTGCTCCATGGTTTGGCGCCGAAGAACCTTGCACATCTACTACATCCACGAACTCGCAACCCTCGTCTTCGGCAGCTTCATGACCATCTTCAGCTTGCAGTTCCACGAGCATCAAAATCCATCGGCAAGCGAGCGTTTGGCATAACTGGTCCGGCCAAATGGATCGAACTGCCACTGACTCTACGAGATGCTCTGTCTGTGTTTTTATTTAAACGTCACCTGAAGACATATTTATTTAAACAAACTTATGGTGGACAATAGCAAGATTTATTTACAGGACGTTTTAGTGACTCTTGTTAATTTATTAATCTATTTTTTATTTTGTATATAAGCGTATCCCTGTATTATAGGCTATAAATGATGGACTAAACTTAATAAATACACTAACGTAGTCTTAGTACAGTCAGTTGGCCTAACACTACAACTACAACTCACACAACTCTGTCACTAGTACTAGTCTAACGACGTAGTCAGTACCTGCAATTATCCCGGCCACCAGCGACCATGTGAAATAGGAAAATGATTTTCGCGTATCCGGCAGTATGAAAAGTAGATCCCCTTCTTTAAATTTGACAATACGGGCCATGTCTGCGTGCATGCTGTTAAAAACGTTTGTAGGACACGTTTCTTCTTGGCTGGTAGTAGTGCCGTTCCGATTCCCGCCATCATTTCGTACCGCGTGAGTCGTGACTTCGACCTTGTTTGAGCGCCACGAGCGCGGAAATACGAATTTGTTGTAACGCTGTTTCCTATTGGTCAGATTACGACCAGAAGCAGCGAATAAAAAACGACGTCACAACAAGCAGCGTATATATACTGCCACCTATTGAATAAAGTTAAAGGGAATAAAAACATATATTGCTCGAATTCATGTTATATTACATCCTGCTATCTATTTCCACGTCCACCAAACCAAAACAATCATGTAATGGATATATAATTTATTAATTTAATATTGTACGGTAATATATTGTAATTATATATGAGAAAACAGATTGAGATCTGTCTGGATAAATACAATTTAGAAACATCGTTATATATAATAACCATATTTTAATTTTTGTGGCGAATAAATATTACTACCAAAAAAAATAAAAAATTCAAAATGCATTATAGTATAAAAAAAATTATATTACTTCGTGAAAACATCAACAACAAAAGTGTAAAGAAAAGGTTTGCATGCTGTCAGGATTGAACCGGCGTCGCCCGATTGTAAAAATAAATGACAAGTAACCAATGCGCCTACCCACTGAGCTAGCGGGACCAACGGAAACTCTCCGACTGATTTAAGTTGTTATGATAAATTGTACAACTCCGTCATATATCGATATTCTAGTGCTATTATGAGATTATACACGTTACTTTATGTAGCTGGATACAATATATGTTTGCTATGTATGTTTATTGGTGTAGATTATCTCCCGTTGATTGCATTCGATATAATTATTCGGAAAACGAGCCCAAGCTCGGCGAAACCTAGTCGACCTGTAGGATTCGTTGTTTTGAATAAAATTCGATTCATGTGGAACCGTAAGATAAATGTTTGTTCCTCTATGATGACTAGTGTTTGTATTACGTCGAAATATTGCACAATAACTCGTTCTGACACTCGTTTCGACCCAAAAGCTATTCTTGTAAACATGCTCTGAATGCATGGAAAGGGTCGGCCTGATGCGAGTGTGTGTCATAAGTGACGTCACGATACCACGTGATCTCCTAGCTCATTAACATTTAATTTTCCGCGGGAATCGCTTCACAGACGGGCTTAAAATCGAATGTATGCTACAAATGTATTTTTCTGTATTTGTTTAATGTTGTCAAATGTTACGTACAATGTTAAACTTTGTGTACACATGGAAAAAGGATTTTAGCTAATGCCTTATTTTTATTTCCTTTTAGTTAAATTTGAGGAGCACGGAAGTGATTGACGATCATTGTGACAACGAAAGAATCAGTAATATTTTCATCCCTCCCCGTGAAACCGTAATTTGAGGTGTATTTCCGGAATGATTCCGGACAATCCGAATGGTATATAGGCAGGTCTGTATAATATATTAAGTACACAGTGTATACATATATTTATGTACTATAATATAGTCTCTTCCATTGTAGAACAAAACATAATATTCAGTTTTACATAACTTTTTAATTTGTGTCAATCTGCATAACATTCAATATACACAGAGAATATTATACAGGTAATATTTGTGTCAAATTCCTTGGTTTAGGTTTAACATAATCGAGATATACTGTTATGTTCGATTTTAAAATTTAAAATGTACAAGCAACATAATAATGTTGATATATATAGACAATACATGTTTAATTTAGTTAAACTGGCATGTCTTAACTTTATTTAAGTTTTAGCAAAACACAATATTCAGCAAGATATAATATGTTATGTATAAATTCACATCATAATTAATATTCCCAGAGACTATTATATAAACAAAAGGTTGGGCTTGGATGAACAAAAATTGAGATACTTTGCACTACAAATAGTGAAAGGTGTAACTGAAAAGGTATGATGTCATACATTAAAATAATGCAAAACTAATTTTGTTTGATTTATATATAAAACAAACAATCTCAATGTGAACAATCAGTCAACAAACAGAAAAAAGTAACTATCACTAGTTAGAAGCCACTGTTTAATGGTACCCCTCTGAATAATAATTATTACAGGTAGCTATTGCTAAACGATTTGGCCAAAACAAGACGCTGGCCGCCAGCAACCTAAGCTAGTCTAGTCCACTACACACGCACGTGACGTTGTGACCTAAAAACGGGATGCCTTGCATGAGCATGAACACCTTCGTGTGCTGGCAGGTCATTGCATATTGAGGGGGAGTCGGTTGTTGTAACGCTCACATTACGAAATTAGTCAGTACTATTGTCCAGCTATGTTATATTAAACGTCGTTAGGCATCATTATATATCGGTTTATTAACACATAAAGAGTGTAAGAATAAAAAAATGTCTAATCACACATGCCGGCTACGGTCCGGCTGACGCTTTGCGACAGTCTGTCGGGAACAGGCTTTGGTTGGCGCATCCTCAAATCAAAACGTATTTAATAATTGTGTACACATCACGAGAAAGAATTTAACGGCAAATTTAACGGTAGAATTCTCCCGACGATCGAACTGTAACTGTTGAAGTTACGAACAAAATAAGGACTGCTTGACGATATGTATAGTCGAGGCGCTGCGCGAAAGTCCGTCACTCCGATCTGTCCATTTTCGAAGTTCGGCGTTTCCTCAAATCAACGTATTTTAATATTTGTTGGCACGCACACGCGATTAAGAATTTAACGGCGATCGGGATAGGTGTCGAGATATGGGCACCTGAACAATCGAACTGAGCACGTGGCGTGATGTCTGGAAGCGCCCAGATTTCGACTTTGTATTGTTGAATTGTTGAAAAATTGAACCGCACACGTGGTGCAATCGGGATAGGGATGTGTTTCAAGATCGGGGCTGTAGCCACAAGTAGGGTTACGATACAAATATAGCAGGGCTTCGTGTAAAAAAAGGCAGGGCGTTCTTTTTGCCTTTTCTGGGTATCAGGGCGTCGCTGAAGAATGGCAGGGCTTAATGCCCTGCAAATTCGACCTAGGCAGAACACTGGACTTATGATCTATCAAGTAAGGTTACCATGTTCCAGTCCGAAGTGTTACCACAATACAGTGCACTCTGGATAAGTTGAACCTCCAATGACCCATAGAAACATGTCAACTAGTTATTTGAAGTTATATTATTCAAACCTGTTATAGGCCCGGGATACACAAAAAGTGCTGACGTAGCCAAAAAACTATTTGAGTTCGTGTGATGTAGACTGCAGTTAGATTTAACTGCATATTTATTCCACATAACTGTGGGTAATTTAATCAGGAATGCGTTGTGTTTTCCTGGAAACATTATATAACATTTCATATTTACACCAAAATTAAATGAACTATTTCCATGCAATTATCGGACTGCGTGTGTAATTTGTACTCTGCTCGTGTACTTCGTGAGAGTTCATTCCTTCTATCAGGTGTGTGCTCGCGTACTTTTGTCTAACTGGTATATCCCGATGGAGGCGCCGTCGATCGCCCGGTCGGGGCTGCTGGTGCCGGTGGCGTCGGAGGTTCCGACGACAGGGTTGCTACCGTCGAGGCTGTCGCTGGTAGTGGTGGGAAGGTGACGGCCAAAGGAATAGGGTCCAAGCCCGCTACACTTGCCGTGATGGTCTGCGGCCTGGCTACCGTCGAGGACGTCGCTGGTAGTGGGGGTAAGGCGACGGCAAACGGTATAGTAAACTACCGAGATGTGTCGTTGCCAATCTCGGTGGTAAAACACGATCTTCTTGCAATGGAGGGGCAGCCGGTGGCGACGGAGAGGGTAATGGCCTCTCGGCAGATGCGGGCGACGTGGCGCTTCCAGTTGTTGCACCGTGTGAACGACGACTCGCAGGCGCCTCCTCGACAGGAGGGAAGACAAACAACATTATGAATTTAACATTATTACTTCAATGCCGCTGCTGCTGCATCTTTCCTCAATTCAAATGGTTCTTTTTAGAGCCAACCACATTCTCACGAAAAGAGTATTAGTTATGTACGTATTAGTGTTGTTGCAAACCGGTGACCAAATGTTTACGCCTTATTATAACACCAAATTTTAGACACGTCGTCATCGATCACACAAGGGCTCAGTCGATAGGTGGCACCAATTTCCCGCTTTTTTACAAATTTCCCGGATGTTCAATGTCGCTACTGAAATGGAGGGTATTTTGTCCCATATTAAAAGATAGGAATTTCGGTGAAACATACACAAATGAACTATTTCCTATCTCTTAATATGGGAATTAGCCCTTATCTTTTAACATGGGGTCAATTAGAAGGGGTCGATGCCGTTATCCGTTGGTGGAACAGTCCAAATGGGATTTAGCCCTATCTTTTAACATAGACAAAATGCCCGGATGTTCAATGACACTACTGAAATGGAGGTTACATCTTTTGCCATCGGTGAAATCGTTGGTGAAACCGGAACTACTTTCCTATCTTTTAATATGGGAACCAGAACTACTTTTCTACATCCACCGACGGCAAACGGCAACGGTGCGTTCTGGACACAATATACTACTAACAATGAGTTACTGAAATACGCTGGAAACGCCATCTCGACAGTCATCTCACACACCATCAACACATGCAGTGTTTGAGACACACTCTCCACTCGATGCGGTGGGCAAAGGCGTCCTGGTGGCATTACCGAAACCAAAGAAACAGCTTGGCCCTTTGTCCAACCTCAGACCTATTGTACTTTTCAACAGTATCCGCAAAATCCTATCCACAGTGGTTCTCCGCCGCATCCAAAACAAGGTCAACTTGTTTACTGGGCCGTACCAAAGCGGCTTCAAGCAGGGCCGGAGCTGTGCGAACATTGTAGGAGCCCAGCGGATGCTAGTGTCTGTAGTAATGTCATGGCACTGGAATTTCCACAAGATGGGATTGACATATCCCGCGCATTTGACACCATACAACGCCGCAGAATACTAGACGGCCTCCATCTTGCTGGCGGTAGCGATGACGACCTCCGACTTGTACGCCTTCTCCTCGCTGGGACACACCTGTTGGTTCGTGTGGGATCTGCGCAGTGAGCTTGGTTCGAGACGCCACTCGGCTCCCCACAAGGCGACAGCTTATCTCCTAAGCTGTTTACATGCTATCTTGCTGCAGCAGTGGCCGCTGTCCGACAAAACACAACTACGCCTGACCCACCCATTTCAGCCCTAGGCATGCCACTGCAGTGGGAATATGCAGACGATGTGAACTTCCTAGATGAAGAATGAAAACCACTAGACACAGTATTGAGTACCGCTTCCACTGAGCTGTCAAACTGGAACCTCTTTGTTAACGAGGCGAAGACGGAACTTGTACACATATTCCTCGGTAACACCAACGAGACCGGTGACTTTGGTGCTGTAACGCTGCGAGGAAATGAGCAGTGGAGATCCAGCAATACGCTATGATCCCTGCTCCGCAGCACAAAATCCTGTTAAGCAAACGAATTGTGGTGTACGATGCCATAGTCATATATGTATTGTTGTATAACTGCAGCAGCTGGACGGTGCCAGCCACGATACCTCAAAACCTGGATGCCTGCCACAGACGCTACCTGCGCTCGATACTGGGCATGCGGTGGCTAAACGGGATGATTTCAAAAGGAAGACCTGTACACGCACTGTGTCACAGAACCGCTGTCACAGCAAGTACGGAGAATGCGGAAGTCAATGTTTGGCCATGTGTTATGCATGCCAGGAGACAGTCCTACACAACGTGCAAAATTGGCTCTGCAGTTTACCGTTGTCAGGTCATTCCGGTACAGAGGCCGAGTGGGCAGGCACACCACCAACCTGCTAGACCTACTGCGCTCGGACCTCAGAGTGACGGGCGTTAGGCTGAGGTCGCGCAATGACATCAAGTCTTTGATAGAGCTGGTGGTAGACCGCACGGGATGGAGGAAACTTTTAGGGGGATTGATTGCGACATTAAGATGTCCCCCAGACTATTTACGTCGCAGGAACAGTACATCATCATCATCAGTGACGACTATGCATGCTTTTAATGTAAATGTTGTGTAATGTGGCGTGCTTTTGCTTTATAGGTGGTAATTTACAATACAAGGACTATCACATCAAACATGGTCAGAAAAAAAATTCAGATGAAAAACATAACAATGAAGTATAGACTAATGCAGCGACCCATCATCCCGTCATTTGGACGGGCTGGGTCGGCCGGGAGCGAGTAAGAATTGTGTCAACCCGTCATTTGGACGGGTAATAAATTAAGTTTTTTTCTGACGGCCAAGAGGGCTTGATGCAGTGACCCGTCACCCCAACATCTGATCACGGATTGAGTCAGTCGGAAGTAGGCAAGAAGTTTGACTGACCCATAACTGTGTAGTGACCCGCCCTACGCTATATACGACGTGCTGTGTGACGGGCGCCACACGTGAGGAGCCTTTCTCTGACGTTGGCACAGCCTTCACATGGCAGTTCCTGGAAATACTCTACGCACCTGCGGCATGTACATAGTTTGTTGCAATGTTCAAATGGATACTGTTTTAATGCAACAGCACAGATACATTGTTAATTAATGCTGTCAGTCAAAAATTGGCAATACAAAGACAGTGTTGTGGATAAGTTTCCGGCGTTTGAATTGCCAATAGACAAATCGCCGAGCATCTAGGTTTGGTAGCATACATTTTCAACGTTCAACCAAACGTACATTGCTACGTACTGGTGGTTTGGTAGTCATCACGTTTTTGGAACATAAATCACAGCGATAGTGGTGGTTATTACTTGTAATGTTGTATTAGCTGAATTTAAATATTTTATTTTATTAATTTTAAAAAGCTTTCCAAAGACTGATATGAACCACCGGTCGTGGTCGGAATGTCAAGTACTTACAAATTATCGTATTTTACACTTTGTTAACGTGGTGTTAACTTCACCCGCTAAAACTGTTTTGTAACATGCCAAAATTACAAGAGCATTCGCATGCTGGCCCGTTATTCTCCGTATGCAAATACGAGTAATCGGGAGCGATTGGGGTTTTGGCGCCCAATATACTGAACGTACGTGTTTCGTTATTTTCCTAGAGGGGTCCGGTTAATTGAAAGCACGTGACACTATCAACTGAAACTGCAATATAGCATTTTTGTTTTCGAAATTCTGCCGCCGTCGAAGAAATATCGAAGTTACATTATGCGTTTTTTCGAATCAAAACGAACAAAAATTACGGTGACTGCCATCACTCACCGGGAAGACGATGGCATAGACAGAGCAGGAGACTGCGCCAATGGTTGTGCTTGTGTTGTCGGTGATACCTCTGTCCATGTCGTCGCGTTCGGCTTCATTACCTCTGCCCGTGTGTGTTCGGCGTTATCACATCTGCCCCTATTGTCATGTTGGGAGGTTTTTTGATGCCGCCACTGCAATATCGTGCGTATGACCTAAGTACGTTTTTGTGACGCACCTGTCGACTTCAAAGTATTTGGAGTGGTAAAATTTCCGGGCACACGATCCATGGCGCTGTCAGGACTGGCAAAACTATTCTACTGCATTAGTCTCGCAATGAAGGGAGGGGATCATGAATGTGTTGAATGGTTAAAGGAACTGGCTTGCAAGGAATGTCCTTGTGGGAGTTGACTGGCTCATGATGGTGTCATTCTACCTTATTAAAAGTGGCTGACGAAACCAAAAATGCATACCTAAATTTACGGAAACATAGAACAGCTATGCAAGAGAAACAAGACATGTGACAGCCATACTGACTGTGCCTACAAGGGTATAGCGCAGCACGACAGATTCAAATGCCAACGTAGAATAGATGTCTGAACTAGCGGCTGCTAAGTCTACCAGATGCAAGAGGACTACTTTGAACCAAGACGAGCTTAGCAGTACAAAGCAACAACTCCGCCAGTCCGAGTCATCATTTGAAGCTACCAGAACTAAATTCATCAGAAAAACTCAACGATAGGGCCTGCCGAAAAGAGGGAGACATCCCACAAGACAATGTGATCAATGTTAGAGGCTAAGTCAACTACATGCAGGAGGATTACCTTGAAACAGGAAGAACTTTGCAACAACACTGCCAGACCAAGTCATCACTTGAAGCTGGGCATTTCCATGAAAACAGGGGAAATGGTCTTAAAATAGTTGTTTTATTCCGAAACAATATATTTTTTTATGGTGGGACATAATTTAAAGTTGTCGGAAAAAAAAAAAATTCAAAGTTTCCACACTGCATCATGTGAAAATGCACCATTCAAACTGTATCTACAAAATTCGCAAATTCACTCATCCAACATATCAATAATTAGGTGCCCCTTTGCAGCCCTACTTTCTAATTCTGCACCTTGACTGTGTGCGCTTATGCTGCCACGTGTAATGTTGTCCTGGTATCATTGGTATTATTGGAAGTTTTAAGCTGCGTAGTACTTAAATTTTATATTTAATTCTATTGTGAACATACGTGGATTACTGCAAAGACAACAGCTACAATCTGAACATTTGTATTTTACCTGATTGTATGGATTTTATACCACATTCAGAATTTTTAGTAAGTGTGCTGATTGCAGGAACCATGACCCCCAAAGCAGGAACCGCATTTAACAAGCCCTGACCAAGTGACAGCACATTGCAGAGTCGCGGACCAATATTCTATGGATACAGCAATACATACTATGATGTAACACTATTAAATTAATGACATCTGAGTTAATTGTTTAAACAATCAGTGTCCAGATCCTCCTACTAATCGTGGGGTAAAGGCAAAGGGGAGAGCAAAAAAGGCAAACTCAACGTTATGCATCCCACAGTGCAGACACAAGGGCAAAGAAACCGACAGCATGGTACAATGCCACCTGTGTCAACTGTGGGTGCATTACGAATGCGTTGGAGAACAGCCAGAGGAGATTATTGGCTTGTGGAGCTGCCACGCATGCAGGAAACTGCCTAGTGTTGTCCTGCAACTGGTTAACACTGTATCAAAACTCGAAGCGTCAATATTGCAGTTAAATGAAATCAATGCGGAATTAACTAAACTGGTGAAGAAGCAGTCCAACACAAATTATGCCATCAGGAATGAAAACAATGCTCTAATCGAGCAAGTTGCAACTCTACGAGATGAAATAAACCATAACAACGATATCAGAATGGTACATGACAAGCTTGACAAACTATCATCGGACGTGGCAAGCTTAAAACAGGCGCCTACTGAGCGGAAATCCTTCGCCGCAGTCACAAGTGAGAAACCACGCAGTGTTTTCATGGTTGATAACCAGTTTGGGCGTGACATTCGTAAGGTCACCACTGCGGACAACGAACAGGTGGCCTTGCACAAGGCATACAGAGCTACTGCAAAAGACCTCCTAGTAGCTGTCCAGTGGGGCGAGGCGTGTAAAGAGGCAGACGAACTATCTATCGTGTGTAGTCATGGAAGACTCGGATATAGAGGAGGTGAAGCAAGATTTCAGCGACCTCATCACCAAAGCAACAGAGAACATCAACCGAGTGACGATTAGCAGTGTCTTGCCCGACACAACAGGGACACAAGAAGACAATATTAAGGAAATTAACAGTTTATTGAGAGATAAGTGTAGTGACACGGGGGCCCGGTTCGTTGATAACGATCAAAACTTCTTGTTTCGTGATGGATCCTGCGACATGTCAGCATTCCAGGGTGACGGAATCAGTCTTTCTGCGTTCGTTCAAGCCGATGAGCAACCTGTCACTAATACTCCGTAATCGAGAAGGCGGAGCGCAGCGGGGATCCTGTTCGCAGAAGAGCTGTAATGAAGTCGAAATCAACTGGTAACAGGTCGACAAAACAGCGACGCAGCGCGCCATCTGGTGATCAATTGTCAAAAGGGAGCCGCTATGCGACGAGAGCGACTGGGAAACGACCACCGAAACAGGACCGAGGTACGCACGCTATTCGCCCTTCAAATGCAAGTGACCGTGTAACTGCTGGCTACGTGCGTATTGCTGGCCAGTGTAACAAGTGTGGTGAGACAAATCACCAGACTTGTGGACATGAGAATGCTGTGTCGTGCTTTGTATGTGGCCAAAAGGGCCACAAAAGCAAACATCACACGAAAAGGGACTAGGTGAGCGGCCGAAATAACACGGCCATGCCATGTACGGAATACGGAGCTCTCAATATTCGACCTATAATCACCTGTTGCCGTAGCATACCACAACACAGAACAACAGGTGTGAATGCAAACAATTTAGTCACGCTTGCGATCAATCCACGGTGGGGCTTACCAACGATTCTGAGTCTCAACGCTCGGTCACTAAGTATTGAGAAATCAGATGAATTGCTCGAGGTAGTACGCACGAACAACGTGGGCTGCGTATGTGTCACAGAAACCTGGTTCAAGAGTTACATGTCAACGGAATCTGTCGGTTTGGCAGGCTTCAGTTGTGAACGAAAGGACCGCGTGGATAAAGGAGGCGGGGGAGTGGCGTGCTATGTGGCCGAGACCGTTGTGTATGACCGGTTACATGATATTGAAGATGCTGAACACGAAGTGATGTGGATTAAAATGAAGCCTAAGAAACTACCAAGAAAATACTCGTGCATTATTTTAGCGTGCATCTACCACCCACCTGGTGCTGACAATGGCTCTATGCGAGAGTACCTGATAACTAGTCTGGACACAGTTTTGTGACGTAGCCCAGATTGTGGTGTCATTATCTTTATTCAAGAACACGTTTTTATGGACACATTATGGATTCGAGCAGTTTGTTAAGACAGGCACGCGTAATTGTGCAATTTTTTTTATAAAACGTGGTCTAACATGTCACCTGTGTACGGCTATCGAGCCACTTTAGTACTAGAGATTCAAAAACCTTAGTGCTTGATGAATTGGGAACATCAGATCACAAGATGGTTTTATTGGTGCCACCCTGGTTCCCAACACTTGACACGGGCGTGGTCCAGTATAGCGTTACCAGGCGCATGGGTAACAACGAACGAGCATTGTTCACTTCGGCTCTGTCACAGACCAGATGGAGTATATGTACACATTGCCTACGTGCGAGGAACAGTTTAATCTCTTCCAAGAAACCGTGGACCATTTACTGGATACGTGTTGTCCGTACAATACTGTTTAACGTCACAGCACAGACAAACCGTGGGTAACAGATGGATTCCGACACCTCATTAGACAGAGGTAAAGTGCTCGGAAGGCAGGTGACACGGGGCGGGCCAATAAACTCCGGAATTTAGTGAATCGCACATCACCTAAATTACGACACCAGTTCTGTCAATCTAAAATAGCATCAACTGAGGAAACATCGTCACGCGACTGGTGGAAGCACATGAAGTCACTCATGGGAAACGCACCTGGCAGTCGCATTGAGATGCTGGGGCTGGCAAATAAAATTACTGGTGGAGATGTAGCCAGCTTAGTCAACTCCATGAATGCGTTCTTCGTGTCGGTGAGTGAAGACTTACCGAGATTGCAGACTTCCCACCCGATCTTTGATATTAAGGAACCACCGCCAGCTGAATTCATCATCAGCGTGACTGACACTGAGTTGGCATTAAGTAAGGTCAAAGTGAACAAAGCCACGGATCCGGAAAATATACCACCATGGGCTTTGAAAAACTTTTCGCACCTTCTTGCGGCACCGGTCACTGCAATATTCAACAGCTCGCTAAAGGAAGGTGTATTGCCAACATTGTGGAAATCAGCAACCGTTATTCCGTTGTCGAAGAAACACCCTCCAGTGACAGATGAAAATGACATTAGACCTATATCGCTTACACCAATTCTGGCTAAGGTTTTTGAATCTCTAGTACTAAAGTGGCTCGATGTTTATGTTAAACCACAAATAGACGACAAGCAGTTTGGAGGTATGTTAGGGTCTGGTACCATGGACGCTCTTGTTGAAATGCTTCACAAATGGTACGAAACCACCGATGTTCAGGGCAATTTTGTAAGAGTGCTATTTATCGACTACAGCAAAGCATTTGATCTCATTAACCATGATATACTAATACAGAAACTGATTGCAATGGAAGTACCACCACACCTGGTCCGATGGATGGCAGCGTTTCTACTAAACCGCGAACAGAGAGTAAAAATCGGCGACGCGGTGTCAAAGCCAGGCTACCCTAATGGGGGCGTTCCCCAGGGAACTTTGTCAAAACAAAAAAACTTTGTGGTTCATATCAATGATTTGCAAACATCTTGTCCTATATTTAAATATGTTAACGATTGCACCGTATTTGAAATATGAAATCAAAGTATGATATCTGTTATACAGAATTCTGCCAACATTATTGAGAGATGGTCTAGTAATAATGACATGCGCATCAATACAAGTAAGACAAAAAATGGTTATATGTTTCGGTATAGATAGAACATTTGTAGAATCTATGCCGTATATTGATATAAATGGGACATATATTGAGAGAGTTACTCAAGCAAAAGTTCTCGGCGTAACTATAACATCGGATTTAAGGTGAAATGCACATGTAGATGGAATAGTATCAAAGGCAAGAGAGTGTATATGATCTATCAGTTGAAACGTGCTGGTATCAACTAAAATGACTTGGTTAGAATATATGTATCTGTGATTAGACCAGTAGTTGAATATGCCTGCCCGGTATGGCACACGAACTTGCCTAAATACTTATCGGACAACTTTGAGATAATTAAAAAAGGTGTCTCAAAACTATATTTCCCCATGATTAGATCCCAGCTCAAGATGGCCGCCATTGCTTAAAGCGAGTCGTTTCGGGGAGAGCAATAGTCATTTGTTTGTTGATAGTGAGCTTTCTACTGGAGTGTACTGACGCTGAGGGATGCCGCAACCAAGGCGTAAGCCGAGCAATACCGCTGAAAAGAGCGAGGAGCCACTGAGTTCAGATGAAATAGCTTTGAAACTCGTGGAACTTCTGACCGACGAGACAGTCATTGGTAAGCTAAGATCTGCCTTGTACCCCCAAGTGCTGGCAGATAAGATTGACACTCTAACAGCCAAGATATAAGGACCAATACATAGAGACTCTAGAGAAGAGACTTGCGGCGGTTGAGGCAAATAACGATCGCCTAGAACAATATTCTAGACGTTGTAATGTAAGAATTCAGGGAATTGAAGAAATTGACAGTGAAGACATCACTGCGAAAGTAATGGCTATTATTAACACCACTATGGCGTTAACACCTCCTGTGACGAACAATGACATTATCATCAGCCACAGACTTGCGCCTAAACCCGCCGCTGGGGAGCGGCCCAGGTATGTTATTGTGCAATTCACCTGTGCACGTTTGCGCGACGCGGTACTACGGTCCAGGCAGAAATTACGATGCCATGGTTCAGTAGTCTTTGTCAATGAGAACTTGACAAAACATCGAGCTCAGTTCGCAAGCAAGACACGAAGGCTGAAGAAGGAACATAAAATATCAGACTGCTGGACCTACAATGGACGAGTTATGGTAAAGTCGGTGTCAAATGACGTGCGTGAAGTGCACACAGATGCTGAACTGAGGAAGTACTGATTTTACCGTGTGGGCTCACGCTACTTTGCTGAGGTCTGGCACGCGTTGACTGTGGTCGTCTATGACGTTGTAAGCCAACTTGTTAGCTTGTCGATCATTTTGTTGCTTCATAGCTTGAACTTGTTAGGCTGCTTGTGTATTTGTTTTTCTTTTTTTCGAAGCTTTTTATTTGTGGAGAACAAGATTTGTTCAAATGGTACTGAGGTAAACTTGTAATTGTAACTCTTAACGATTGTGTGTATTCAGTCACGATTATGCTCACTGGTAATTGTTCTTGCAACAAGATGTAGTTTCCGATGAGTATGACCAGTGTTAATTGTTCAAGCAAGCAGCTGTAGTCACTGTTTATTATGATTATTGATAATTACTCGTGCAGTGAGGTAGCTTTTTAACATTAATTAGAAAAAGAGTACTCTCTCTTTGATGATACAAGTTCTGTTTGCTTAATTACTTGCAGTAAGGTGGAGTTACTGGTGATTATGATCAGTGTTAATTTATCTTGCAAGAAGCTGAAGTCATTACTGACTCTGACTATCGGTAACTACTCGTGTAGTGATGTAGTTATTTACTGATACACTAGTAATACTTGCAAGCAGCTGAAGTCATTACTGACTCTGACTATTGGTAACTACTCGTGTAGTGAGGTAGTTATTTATTGATACACTAGTAATACCTTGCAAGCAGCTGAAGTCATTACTGACTCTGACTATCGGTAACTACTCGTGTAGTGAGGTAGTTATTTATTGAAACACTAGTAATTACTTGCAAGCAGCTGAAGTCTTTACTGATTCTGACTATTGGTAACTACTCGTGTAGTGAGGTAGTTATTTATTGATACACTAGTAATAACTTGCATACGAGCACAGTCTTTTTGATGATACAAGTTCTGCTTTTTATTTTTGTTTATTTGTTATTAGCATTAACCTAATTGATATTTGTAAATGCTGCAATGTAGGTGTTACAGTTGTTTGCTGTTAAAAATATTGTACAGACTACATAATAAAACTATTTCATATCGTAATGCTCTATTACCTCTTCTCGGAACGAGCCATTTTTATACTAACAATTGATACATTATTATTTTGGTTAATCATAAATGTCAAACTAATCATCATTATTTATAAGTATTCAAATGTTCAATTGATATGGGGTTACAGACATATGGTGATTTATTTTACAAAATGTATAATGCCAAATGTGTATGTACTTTTTTCTTTCTTCATTGGCAGCCGTTGTTGCGCAACGTCACCCATTAATGTAATTAGTAGGTCTAACATTGTTTTTTTTCTTTTTGATTTTGCGTCTTTCTCAACTTATCCACCTATTTACATTATGTGTATCATTGTTCTGGTGTACGCATGGAACAACACTAGCAATCGATCTATTCATTTGTATCACTCCATAATTTTATATACATATTGTTATATTAATATTATTAAGCACACGTATGGCCATTCCTACAAACGCAGGCCCAGTTACGTTTAATGAGGCTTTCCTCTCCTACCTAGGAGGTACTCAAAACAACCTGTGTAATGTTTTAGATACAAATGATGATAATAACGAACCACAAGTAATACACTGCTCTTCTTATTATGACATTGATAAATTCGCCAACCTGGCAAATAAAACCACTAACAGTTTTACTATTTTAAGCTCAAACATTCAGTCTATAAATACAAAATTTAATTTAATTGAAATATTCATAGTACGTACGTAGTAATAATTTTAAATTTAGTGTAATATGTTTACAAGAGACGTGGAAACTGATAATGATGATTTCTCTCAATTTTATTTAGATGGATATGATTGTATAACACAGGGGAAAAATATAGTGACAAAGGAGGGTTATTAATATATGTAGATGATGAATATAAATCTGAAATAAAAATGAATCTAAATATGTACGATAATTGGGAAGGGTTAATAATTAAAGTAACTGGAAATGGTTTATCAAAGACAATGACCATCGGAAATATATATAGACCCCCATGGTCATGTAACGAAAATATTACACAATTTACTTATGAATTTTCATCAGTTTTATCATCTCTGGAAAACAGCAATAATAATAATAATCTCATTATAGCAGGGGATTTTAATATAAATTTACTTAAAATAAATGAAAACAGAATATACAGTGATTTTGTGATACCTTAACATCTCATAGTCTTTACCCCCAAATTACGTTTCCAACTTGTTTCACTTCAACAAACGGAACACTAATAGATAACTTTTTTGCTCACTAAATCAATTTATATTAGAAAGTACTGCTGGGATTTTCACAAACACTTTCTCGGACCATCAACCTTATTTTCTAATTACAGACACTATTCCTAACGCTTAACTCCCTAATAAATTTGTAAAAATTAATATACAAAGTGTTGAAGCCATGCAGAAAGTTAATATTTAAATTGGTTCTTATAAATTATACAACAAATTACATAAAAAACAAAATGAAGATCCCAACCTAAATTACGATATAATGCATGAAGAAATCATGCGCGCTAAAAGTAAGTACATGCCTATTAAAATAATGAAATTATTGTCTCACACCTGTTCATAAGGGTTCTGACAACTCCCAACTTCTGATGTTTGGGGTGGTGGGATGCAAAATTCAGGTATTGGTCAGTGTGCGTCTTCTTCCTGTACACTGTGGACTTCACGCTGCCATCTTCCTTTCTGGTGAACTTTGCATCCAAGAAGGGCATGCTGTTGTTCTCTTCGTCTTCCCGCGTGAAAATGATGCTACCTGTGGGGTCTACAGTGTTCATGTGTTGTTGTAATTTCTTTGCCTTTCCTGTGTGTACCAGGCAAATTACATCGTCCACATATCGCTTCCAGTTTCTCGGTTGGCAATCGACTGGTGCTGTGGCTATGATTTTCTGCTCCAGGTCCTCCATGTACAGGTTCACAACAATGGGGGACACTGGACTGCCCATGGCTACCCCAAACTTCTGTTGGTAAATTTCTCCTCCAAATCTGAAGTATGTCGTCTCCAAGACAAATTTCAACAACTCCATGATGTCATCTACGTTTATATTTGTTCTCTTCTTTAGTGTCTTGTCATTCTCTAGTCTTTTTCTGATGACTTTGCAAGCTTCTCTGATTGGGGTCTTCACCCATCAACAGAGACGAGGGCAATTACGAACTGCCTCACGTGTACGATGACGTCATTCAGCGTCATAGGTACTGATGAAGTCGGCGTGACACGTCAACGAAAGCCTCTACCAGGTAATTTAACATGATTCTTGGATATGAAAAATGAAAGTTTCTAATTTGAAAACGAACTATCCTGAAGAATGTTCACTAAACTAACCCTAGTAATTAACCAAGTTATTAATACTGGCATATTTCCTGATAAACTAAAAATTGCAAAAGTAGTTCAAATTTGCAAAAAGGATGACCCAACTGTAATAACAAATTACAGGCCAATTTCTCTCCTTCCAACTATTTCTAAAGTACTAGAGAAAATAATCCATAATCAGATATCCACTAATTTTATTTATTCCTAGTTATTTTTTGATAATCAGTACGGATTTAGACCTAACCATTCAACAGATTATGCATCACTCGAACTAGTAGATAGAATAATTACTCAAATGAACAAAAAACAATTACCAATCAGTATTTTTCTTGACCTTTCCAAGGCTTTTGACACTACTGACCATTCGATATTATTAAACAAGTTAAGATATTATGGCATAGATGGCAATACTCTTCTTTTATTCGAAAGCTATTTACGCAACCGGAAACAGTATACCGAATTTGAAGATACCACATCTGATACTTTACCTATAAAAGTAGGTGTGCCATAAGGGTCCATCCTTGGACCACCGTTATTTACTATAAAAATAAATAATTTTTCAACAGCAAGCCAAATGTTTAAATTTATAATGTATGCTGATACCACTTTATTTAGCACAATTGAAACTTTTAGTGATAAAGCACACAATAGAAATATAGAATCTGTAATAAATGAAGATGTCCTCAAAATAATTGAGTGGCTTAATATTAATAAGTTGTCACTAAATAAAAGTAAAACTAAATATATGACCTTCCAAATGCCAAACAAATCAACGTAGAGCTTATTTCTCAAAATTGATAATATAAATATTGAGAGAGTGGAAGAATTTAACTTCTTAGGTTTAACTCTAGATACTAACTTAAATTGGAAAAAAAACCACTGAAAAAATATCAAATAAATGTTCCAAAACTATAGGAATATTAAATAGATTAAAACATGTGTTACCTTCAGAAACAAACATTATTTTATATAATACACTGCTACTTCTATCTCATATTAATTATTGTATTATGACATGGGGATACCAAGGAAACAAATTAACGAAAATTCAAAAGAAAGCGGTGCGACCCAATTATAACATTAAGTAAATACAATTCACATTCAGAACCATGTTTTAAACAACTCAACATACTAAAAGTAGAAGACTTGCTAAATTTACAAGAAGTAAAATTTTATTACAAATACAAACATCAAATTTTACCCGTTTACTTATTAAATTGGCAGTTAACCCCAAATACCAGCACACACAAATATGACACTCGAAGAGCAACTGAACTACACACCTTCAGAACTAAACATGAATTTGCAAAAAAGTGTCTTAAATATAACTTACCACATGTTATAAATAATATCCCTGATTTTGTGAAAGATAAGATAGTGACACATAGTTTGAAAGGATTCTCAAGTTCTCTCGAAAATACAACGTCACGGGCAATATACTAAATTGCTATATATGCCAATTAAATTAATAAATGAGAAACACAGTTAATAAAAATGCATCTTTTAAATTTGTATAGTCGCATACATGCGTACACGCGAACTCAACACATTACAAGGCACAATACATCAACAAAACAACCATCATACACATTATGCAAGAGAAGACAATTACATTTCTTTTTTTAATGGTTGACATAATCATTATATTTTGTTATATAAATCCTAGGATTAGATACACTAAAATATATTTTTTTGGGTGGCTCCTATGATAGCGATCAGTTTTGATCTTAATAGGAGTCTCCCATCCCACAGCAACTTTTTTCATTTTGTTACAAAATGTATACTATATTCTGTTGACTGCATATTTTCAGTTGTATTATACATTTCACATTTCAATATTACTGTATATGCCGGTATGTGTGTATATGTATGTAATACGTGTATGAGTGTATATAATTATACATAATTTGTATTGTTGTAATGCTGTTGGGAAAATAAAATCATCCTTATCCTTATCCTGGTTGTGTGTACGAGGATATTCTGGAGATGGTAAACTTACCAACGCTGCATGATAGACGCAATTAATTATGTAAAACGTATTTCGCTAGAATGAAGCGTAGTGACCACAAGCTGAATACGCTACTACCAAATACTCGAAATGTGCCGTATACACTAAGATCATTCAATGAGTTACCCGTCCCAATGGCGAACACAAATCGCTACAAAACCTCATTAATTCCACGGTGTTTAGTACACTGCCATAACACTTAATGATTTTAGTGTATGTCTCAACAGTCAATTTTAATATTTAAACTATATGATTTAATTTTAGTGTATTTAAAGTATCTTATTTTTTAATGAAAGATAGTAATGCAATGTACACGTTTTAATATAAAGCGCCTCATACGGAGTTAGATGCGTCACGGGGCGATTTTGTGTAATTTACATAAAGGGAATAACAACACCTATTGCTTGAATTCATGTTATATTACATCCTGCTATCTATTTCCACGTCCACCAAGCAAAAAAATCAGTGAATTAGAAATTCCACATTTAATGCTGTGCATCCGGACATTTTCGAATATGCATATTTTTGGCGCGCTTTTCGGGATGCCGAGATGTGACCCACACTCGCATCAGGCCGACCCTTTCCATGCATTCAGAGCATATAGTATAGCGTTTGGGTCGAAACGAGCGTCAGAATGAGTTATTGTGCAATATTCCGATGAAATACAAACACTAGTCATCATAGAGGAACAGGCAGTTATCTTACGGTTCCACATGAATCCAATTTTATTCAAAACAATGAATGCGAATGGGCCTACAAGTCGACTAGGCTTCGCCGAGCTTGGGCTCGTTTTCAGAATAATTATATCGAATGCAACCAACGAGAGATAATCTACACCAATAAACATACATAGCAAACATATATTTTATCCAGCTATAGAAAGTAACGTGTATAATCTCATAATATCACTAGAATATTACTTGGCATTTATTTTGCAATCGGGCGACGCTGGTTCAATCCCGACACCAAACTATTGATTTTCTTTACACTTTTTTTGGTTTATGTTTTCACGAAGTAATATAAACCAAATCATTTTGTATACTATGATGCACTGTTTCTAAATAGTGTTTTTATTTTTGTAGTATTTATTTATTCGCCAGACAAATTAAAATATGGTAATTATATATCACGATGTTTCTAAATTTTATTTATCCAGACAGATCACAATTTGTTTTCACATATATAATTACAATATATTACCGTACAATATATATATATATATATATATATATACAATTAATAAATTATATATCCATTACATTTGTTTGGATAAATAAAATTTAGAAACATCGTTATATCATTCCCATATTTTCATTTTTGTTCACAGACACTGCTATCTGTACACAATGCTTTGAGGACATTCATTCTCCTACCACTGTGGAGGTCATGAAATCCATGCATCAAGGAATTGCTAGGATTAATCTAGCTCTTAGTCGAAGCTCAGGAATGTTGTTTCTTCAAGTGCGCATAAGTTGATTTCATAACATAAATAAATATTTATATTAATTAATTCAAAACATAATAGTTAAGTGTTTTACAGTGGTATCATCAATTTTTTAATTGAAACATGACCATCATAACAATAACTGCTAGCATAATTTCCATCCCTTTTCGTTTAATTGATAGTTATGCACTGTCAGTCTATAATTTTTGTTTAATTCAACACATTATTATTAACATCAATATGTTATTTCCAACACAACGAGATTGTAACATGGTGTTCGTTAGGCATAGCCAAATCTTCATGAATTACATATATCACTATACAAATAAGATACTTTGTGGAATGAATGGATCTAGCAAGTTGATTGTGTTAATTCTAGCAATGTGAACATGTTTAGAAATATAATTGATAAATATCTGATGGGGCGGCTTATACGTAGGTGAAAATCGTTGGATTCTCGATAAGTTTCCCAGTTCACATGCCATCTCTGGCGTGTAGATTTTCATGGGAATCTTGTTAAATAAGTTGTGTAGAAACCAAGCCCACCTCGATGTCACCGTTAAATATTATAATAGGCCTAAATATTTGTCTACATTTTAAGCCTCAGTGTGCCTTTTTTACCAATCAACATAGTTTCAAACATGTGCTATTATAAAATACGAAACATCTGTTGCGTTCTATGCCACCTTTAAGGCCCAAATAGCGCATCGGTATATGTCAGTCTGCTCCGCTGCGGCAGTGGGTTAGCGCGCATCGCGTGTGAAAAGAGCGAGAGTGCAAGTTGATGCAAGCACGAATGCAAATTGGACCTTCTGAATCAGTATTGATATAAAAAAATGTGTGGCTATAAACCGAATTGGAAATGGATCAGAAATCTATCATATAAACCAAAGTTTACAAAAAAAGTTTCGCTTTTGGGAACTTTTACGTTTGAAACGACGGTGGCGAACATGCCGCGCATCACTGACACCGGCGAACCCGTAGCTGCCGTAAGCATTAACCAGTTCCACAAAACTCCCACATATTAATATGTGGCTATATTCCACGATTTCTAACATTTCTGCTTTTAAGCTTAATCTATGACTGCTTTAATTTATGAAATAACGTCGCTACGCCGACATTGCTGCTGAGCGGTTCACCAGGGGCGCCCGTCTACGAAAAACACACTGGCAGACTATATCGGGAATAACAAATAACGCCAAGAATTGTGGGAAGCAAATTCAGAGTCCTGACTGACACGAACCAGAAACTCGGGACACGAACTGTATCATTTATGAGCGAAAAAAGGCCGCGCTGTTTTGTTCCGATATGCAGTAATCATCAAATATGCGCAGCACAGTTTGTGGAACTTATAGACGTTGTACAGCACAATCTGTAACGCAAAGGCACTCGAAAGAAAGCTTCGACAAACGTGTGTGACATCGATGAAATAAAGAGAAAGTACCACAATATGTAGCATCGAGGTATACACACGCACACACACACGCACACACGCACACACACACACACACACACACACACACACACACACACACATAGAAGAGGCTGACCCAGTCATTTGAGGGGAGGCCGGGCATTCAAGGCATTGATGGAGGCATTGATACTGATGGTAAGCAATGTTCCAAACAGTATGATTGGATTTAGGCAAACAAACTTGTTTACAGAAAATTACTATCTGAACATAAGTGAATACAAAATGTTGTACAGTTTAACGTCGCATTATGGTCACCTCATTAAATCGGTCTCAAATTATTTCTATGACCTATCAATTAAGGTCACCATGTCCCAGTCCGAAGGGTTACCATAATACAGTGCAGTCTGGATAAGTTGAACCTCCAGGGACCCATGGAAACATGTCGACTAGTTATCAGAAGTTATATTATTCAAACCTACGATTTAACATGTTATAGGCCCGGGACACAAAAAAGATTGACGTAACCAAAAAACTATTTGAGTTCGCGCGATGTGGACTGCAGTTAGATTCAACTGCATATTTATTCCACATAAGTGTCGTAATCTTTCTGTCAAATCATATTAAGGGGATAGGTGTGTCGATAAACTGTTGTTGCACTACTTACAATAACACATAGAGATGACCATTGATTTTATTAATTTTTTAATGCAAAAACAAACGTGCATTGTGACAAAATGGAACACTGTATATAAATTAAAAAAATTAGCATACGCAATGTTCAACGTGCACTTAACATGTGAAAGTAAGAATACATAAACATGAACCACATCATGAACATATTCATGTAGGAAGGCCATTGTCGCAATCTCATTCGGCAGACGTACATCAATATGTATTCAGGCAATCATACAAGGTTATTCAATTACATTTGATCACCATTACTAAGACGCATATTTGCTTCTAAATTATGCAAATATCGGGGCATAAGTCAGTGTAAATTGTCGAGCCTGCCAACTACACTTTGCAGCGGTCATATGCAGCAGTGAAGCAATATAGACCTATGCTAAAACATTTGTTTGTAACTTCTTTTAGAGCAATACAACAACAGCAGCTGTTCCTTTTCAAACAAAGAAAACGTGTAAGCCGTAACCGTGACACCAGCGGTGAGTAATTCACCTGTTTCACCATATTTATGATTTTTCATGTTGAACACAATGCATAGAAAAGCTAACAATTCTGGAGTAATACCGGAAAAATACTATGTTTATGCATGTACTGTAATAATAAATTGCTGATTCTGCAATCCTCAACCTGAGCAGTTTTTTAAGAAATGTGCAACAATGTGACCTGACATCACTGCTCCATCATTTTGTCCTGGAACAGCAATGAAAGATATATCATCAGGTGGAGGCTGCTCAACGTCATTAGTAGCAACGTTAATTATGTCACCATGATCAACTGGTTATTCTTTACGTGGCATCACAGCACACCTGCAGGCAAACATAATTACATTGTTTACATACATGTGTTACTTGTGGACATGGTATTTCATGTGATGCACTATCTGTATATTGCATCTAGCCTATAAGTTACTACATGGTTATAGTTACTGCATTTGGATCACATTATGATGCAACACCATTTTATATAAAGGCCGCCCGTGACCAAACAACATTGCCAACATGGCACACGGACACCTGTCGGGAAAGTGCTTGGTCGGCGACACGTTGTAAGATCGTGTCGCAACGGTGTGCACGGACACTGCATGGGCGATTTTGTAGCGACATGCCGCAGCCCCTACTGCCATCTGATGTTAGCTAGGATTACTACTACAAAAAGTAGTAGAATGGAATATAGTGAGTACCCCGCCGACTTTCCGTTGCATAGAACGCCGTTATGTTTCGCCTTTTTCTACACGTCTGTTTGCCACTTTGAGAAAGAAAAAAATTGTAACTACAATTATCGATTTGATAACCACAGGAGAAGATGGAGGCAACAAGAGATCTAGCATTATCCATGGTAGTACTGACGTCGCTGTGGCAGCGCAGAAGAAAAGAAAAGGCAAGACAAAACCGTAAACGCAAGCAGTGGGTCAAGGCTCATCTGCTCACCCGTGAGCAGCTTGGAGCACATGATAATATTGTACAGTAATACAAGGGCTACAGGAAAATTATATAGACGTATACCGTAATTTCTTACCAATGACATCAGAGGTTTTCACGTTCCTACTCGATCTGTTCATACCTGCGATTGAGATGCAAACGACCCGATATCGTGCTCCCATCTCCCCCTCTGAACGACTGACCATCACCCTACATTTTTTGGCCACTCGTGCGTGTGTGACGTCAGTGGCCAGGCGACTGCTGATTGGCTCATGTGTTTTGTCGGTGTTGCGGGGTGCCGCTGACCAAGGACAGACTGACGGACCCTGCATTTGTTGCGTCTTTTGTTACACGGACACCATCGGGGATATTCGATTTTGGAATGTCCCTTACTCGCCGACTAAGGCCTTGTCATTTGTCAAAGAACTCAGGACACTGCATTTTCCTTAGTCGGCGACACCTTCCGACACCCTGAGACACGATTTGTCGCCGACTAAGCTACACAAATCGGTTGGTGACCGCCGGCCTTAAGTTTTACTAATGTTATTTATGTGAAGAAGAAGTTTGTTAATGGCAGTGGGTAAAACACATATTTAATGCTTTCCTTTGCACATATTAATTTATTCTTTGTACATAGAATGTTGTGATTACTAGTGTTACAATAAAAACTGTATTGCTGTGCAGATATGGAATATATAATTATTTTTTTAGAACAGTTTCTTCTTTACTTGCACATTCAGGGAATGGTAACTCTTTCTGTTAACGTAGTCGGCCTCGTTGTTGTGTGGTCATTTGAGGCGGATGTGCGTGCCATCGATGCAGCTAAGGACATTCGGGAATCCCACAATTACATGACATGGATTTTTAACAATATTGACATTTTCTTTAAGACAGAAATTCCACACATACAATAGGCCCTATATAGATCAATCGTCTTGCAGGTCTGTAAGCTGAGCCACAGCAAGTGTCCATTCGCACCTTCCCTGTTTACGCCAAATTTACACTTGATTCAACGAAAATGTTTAAGATAAAAACATTTAAATAAAAACAAATAATAAAAAACATTTTAATTACAAAACACCGACAACTCTGGGTATTGATCCGGCAATCGTAAGATTGATGATCAAATGTTCTACCGCCGAGCTAATATATCTTACCTTTACACTTGGCTTAAACCATTAACCGTAAATTGCAATATATCTGTGTACCGTGTCTACCATGCATGCTGCAGATTGTAATGAAACGTAAATAATATTTATCTAGCAGATGGCGGCATTCTCACATCAGATATTGCCGTCTCCTGGGATACTACCGGGGGTTTGGGATAACTCCGTTTTATGTTGTTGCTTACATGCAATTCTGGCGAATGCTTTCTTTGCATCGCGTGCACGCTGGCCAGTGGGGAAACGAATAAATTGCCTGGATGCGGCACATATCAATCTGGATACTCTTCTGATGCAGCGACCTGCGGTCGATCGCGAAATTTCCATCGCGTCGACGATGATAGTGTGAATGGCCCCTGTGGCCAAAAACGCACGCATACCAACAATTGTAACAACGCTGGCAGAGGGTTGTTGCGCTGCGTCTCGGTAGCTATGTTCGGAATTATTTCTAGTATGTACAAATTTGTGCCTGGATGAAAACGGTATTTTTAAATACTTCATCCTCTGGTAATTCCTCTAAAGGGTTTGACCTATCTTTGAGATAACGTGGACGCCTAAAATTACCATCTCGAATCTGCCTATGAAATTGTCGAAGGTGAGCAGCCAAGATTTTTGATTGTCTGAGTACGGTGTTGAGCATGCTTTATAGCATATTCAGGATTTATACATTTCATGCTCAAGTCTGATGATTTCATACTCAGACAGTTTTATGACCTCCGTGAGTATGATGTGAAAGCGATTGAGGCTTGAGCATGAAATTCTGAGCACCTTGCACTGAGTACGGCTTTATAACCTCGGGCCCTATTCACAGAAGATGGGATTTTTTTTAATGCATTATTATAACACACATATATATATGCCAACATATAGTTTCTGAAATGGGCAAAATTGTAACACAAGTCAAGGTGGAAATGCCCAGCTACAAAAAATAAATTCACATGAAAACGCTCAATGATAGGCTGCTGAAGGACACCTCCCACAACTTGATGTGATCGAAGTAAGAAGCCATTGTAAGTTCTGAAGATGACTTGATCAAGAGATTACGTCAGGAATGTGTAGAAAAGGATGTAAAACATCATGAAGAATTCAATAAATTGAATCATGAGAAACCACTGTCAACTCAGCGGTTCTTAACTTTTTAATTGACATTGCGACCCAGTTATAAAATAAATAATGATAAAATAAATAAACAAAACATAAATGAATACTGAAAAAACTTATTAAACTTGCTTTATTGAACATGGAAGAATCACCTAATCAGCACCATTGATCGCTTTTTCGACGTAGAAAGAGGACACACCTTGCAAATCGAAACAAAGAAGGCTGACAAAGTCGGGAAGATCATACGATAATATATGTCGACACCGTTTGTAGTATTGTACCATTTCTGCTATTTCTGGATGTTTAATCTACTTTCCTGAGGTTTAATTTTATAAATGAGGAAGGTCAAGCCAGTAGATAGACATATTGTTAACCAACCGCCTTAGTTACGTAATTACAGCAACTCGGTTGCAGATGCGCTCAGTGAAGCGTGGTATTCTGTTGCTAGTGTTTCTAGGCAAGCAGGTGGTTTCACTGTAATCGTAGAGAGGGTGTTCCACAATGCCTAGTTTGAATTGTATATTACATTAGCCAATAGAAATGATGGAAACCTGTCATATGATGTGTAATTAGGTCTGCTTATATAAACGTTTTGTTGTACGCATTTCGCCATCTGGGCGCTGGCGAAGGACTGGGACAGATCCAGGGTTGAACTAGACAGGTTGCCCTGCTGCCAAGAGAATGGCAACGAAAGTCGTACAGCGTGGTGGGAATCGTTAACGTGGGTTACGTTCCCAAGCTTTTGTATGTCTGTAATATTCAGTGTCCAGAGTGACTATTCGATCGACTTCGAAGAAACCATGCCGCCACGTCAGCAGTACTTTGAGATAACGTTCCGGTCGGCCCCAACGTATTTGCGTCGATGAGCAATAATCGCGACGCGCTCACCCAGCACGGGCCATCCTCGAACAGCGGTCTCACAGCGACAACGTCAGAAAGCTTGACCGAATGCGACTCGTAGCGGCCGGCGGTAACCGTATACTGCCAGGCGTCGTCATTCGCGCGAACCCGTTCATCCGACTTCTCGATCGTTTGCGACAGTGCAAGACCTCTCGATCGAATTCGTAGCGGCCGGCGGTAAGCGTCTACTGCCCGACTTCGTCTTTCAGTTGAACGTATTCAAATGACTTCGCAATCGTTGCGATCGTGCGATCATTGAACGGACGCGACTCGAGAATTCGCGGCGTACGTCAGCAATCGTCAATTGCCCGGCATCATCACTCGTGCGGCCGAGATACAGCGTTCTAATTGTGTTTTGAGCTCGGCGAGTTGACTTCAACAAACGTTCGTATATATTCGAGATGGGACTAGCCCAGTATAAATGTTTATTTTCTGATTGAACGTATCTATTATTTGCTGTATTATGATTATTAGTTATCTGTGGGTTTTGAAGTGAGGTATTATTACCCATGAAGTATTCACATATATATATAAATATATGTGTGTGTTGTAACATATTGCTGTAATGAGAGTCCGCGAGGACTAGCTTATACTGTGTATTTATATTATGGGAGTTATTCTTACATAACAATTGGCGCCTAGTGTATGGTCGTGTAGCGGTATAATCCACCTTAGAAAGGAAGTGGAATTTGATAATCGAAAGATTCAGTGTTATTGTTTATTATGTTCTATTAAGATTTGGTTACGGGATTTCTTTATTCTGTTTATTTTATTAATCGAGATATTTACCAAAAGGAAGATATCTTATAATAAAGTTTATTAAATTTTCCTCGTTCTTTGTTGCTTGTTGACGATAACCGTTCTTTCTCATATGCGTTGACCTTGATATATAAGAACCCTACTAGACTGAGCCATCTAGTGTACGGAGACCTCGCTAATCCGTGACAAGTATATTTTATCAATTTTCATCATAATGCATACCACTGATACCAGTGATATGATAAGGATACTATAATCAGCTATAATACACTGATACCAGTGATATGATAAGGATAATATAATCAACTGCAATACACTGATACCAGTGATATGATAAGGATAATATAATCAGCTACAATACACTGATACCAGTGGTATGATAAGGATAATATAATCAGCTACAATACACTGATACCAGTGATATGATAGGATACTATTGTGGCGACTTGCCACATAGCAAATATTGGCGGTCTTAAGCGCGTGTGCGCATGACGTAGGTACGTCGCGTGTACACATGCACGGCACAAGCGCGTGCACGTAAACAAGAACGTTACGTTTTAAAAGACTTCTAACGGACATTCGACTGCCGTCCTTCTAACTGATAAGTAGTTATTAAAACCTGTTCAATAAAGTTGTCATATTCACGAGTGGTGTTGCGCTACATTGGTGACCCTGACGTGATCGCAATCCACACACGACATCAATATGGCAGAAGCGAACAGCAACGTGGCAGCAGTTTCGTTGAAACTTCCAGTCTTTTGGAAAACCAGCCCGAATGTATGGTTTGCGCAGGCTGAAGCACAGTTTGGTATACGCAACATAACCATCGACCAAACGAAATACAACTACGTTGTCGCAGCTCTCGATGAAATCGCTGCCAATCGAATGGCGCACGTCATCCTACACCCGCCAACAGAAGGGACGTATGAACATTTAAAAACCTCGTTACTGGCCTGCTACGATTTCACGGAAGAAGAAGCAGCGTCTAAGTTGGAAGACCTAGACGGTTTACGTGATCGCCGACCATCCGACATGTTAGCACACATGCTAATGTTGAACGGCAATAACCAAGTGGGTACGATTTGTCGAGAACGCTTCCTTAGACAACTTCCTGACGACGTCCGTGTCACGTTGGCTGCGCTTCAATTGAAGGACGTTGATGCAATCGCCGCAGCAGCAGACGCTGTGATGGTTGTCAGAGGACAATCACATTTGTGTGCTGTTGATAATCTACCCACTATGACATTGAGTGCTAAGACAAAACGACGACAGCAAACCACCGCCCGAGACGACATCTGCTGGTACCACGCCAAGTTTGGATCACGTGCCAAGAAATGCAGAGCTCCCTGTTCATTATCGGGAAACGAACAAACCAGTCACTAAACGCGGCAAGTGCAACTGGTTTCCCGAGCCGCGTCCTATACGTTTGGGACCGTTACGTTGGCCATCGCTTCCTTGTCGATTCGGGAGCAGAAGTCAGCGTTCTTCCCGCCACGTCACGTGATTGACGGGAACGACAACGAGGTGAATCTCTCGTTGCTGCAAACGGCACGAAAATTACGACTTACGGCACGAAAACTATTCCACTGAACCTCGGTTTTCGGAAAATGCGTTGGACTTTTACACTCGCCGATGTCGCACAGCCTATACTTGGTGCTGACTTCTTTCGAAACCAACGCATCGCCATCGACATCCACGGGCGACGCCTATTCGACATTGACACGTACGTCAGTGTACCTGTACGTCACACGAAGGCTACAACGCTCGGACTTCACTCTCTAGCTTCTTCCAATAATCAGTATGTGCAACTGATAGCCGAATTTCCAACCTTGTCTACTCCAAATTTCTCCGCAGCAGAAGTCAAGCACGGAGTGGAACATTTCATCATGACGAAAGGCCCACCCGTGCACTCGCGAGCTCGACGACTGTCTCCGGAGAAACTCACAATCGCCCGACGTGAATTTGAAAACATGGAGAAGCTAGGCATCGTGCGACGATCATCCAGTACATGGGCATCACCACTTCATATGGTGCCTAAGAAATCTGGCGACTGGCGACCGTGTGGTGACTATAGGCGCCTGAATGGCGTTACCATTCCGGACCGTTACCCTATACCACACATACAAGACTTTGCTGCACAGCTAGATGGCAAAATTATCTTCTCAAAGATCGACCTTGTAAAAGGGTACCACCAGATACCTGTAGCTCCTGACGACATACATAAAACGGCAATCATCACTCCTTTCGGACTTTTCGAATTTGTTCGAATGCCGTTCGGATTGCGAAATTCAGCTCAATCCTTTCAACGTCTTATGGACAATGTACTCCAAGGCATCGACTTTGTGTTTGTCTACCTCGATGACATTTTGGTCGCCAGTTCATCTGCGACTGAACATCAACAAAACCTTCGCCAGTTGTTCGAGAGATTGACTGCTCATGGACTCGTGGTAAACACCACCAAGTGCACTTTTGGCATCGATGCGGTCGATTTCCTGGGCCATCATGTCACAGCTCACGGTATTAAACCGCTGGCTGATCGCGTCGAGTCCATCACTCACCTAACAAGGCCTGTGGACAAGAAGAAATTACAGGAGTACGTAGGCATGCTAAATTTCTACCACCGTTTCGTACCACATGTCGCCAACTTGCTACGACCTCTCCACAACGCACTGAAAGGTAAAACCAAAGTATTGGTTTGGACTAAGGAGATGAACGATGCTTTCGAAGCTTCTAAGAGTGCGTTAGCTACAGCATCACTCCTGGTTCACCCGAAACACGCAGCTATGTCTATGACTGGCATTACTGTCGACGCGTCATCCACAGCTGTCGGAGGAGCGCTAGAACAGTATATTAACGGACAATGGCAACCACTCGCCTTCTTCTCGAGAAACCTCAAGCCAGCTGAGACAAGATACAGTGCGTTTGATCGAGAGTTACTCGCCATGTATCTAGCTGTACGCCATTTCAGTTATTTCTTGGAAGGTCGATTGTTTCACATATATACCGACCATAAGCCAATTACCTTCGCGTTTCACAATAATGCGGATCGATCTCCGAGACAGACACGACATCTGTCTTTTATCGCAGAGTTCACTACGGATGTTCGATACATACCCGGAAAGACTAATGTTGCAGCAGATATGCTGTCGAGAGTACACATAGAAGACGAGTTATCATCACCCTCATCAACCTCGACAGTCAACACAGTGACATTTAACGACTCTATCGACTACACCGACATGGCGCGTGCACAATTAGATGATCGCGATGTACAAACATACAAAGATAACATAGCAACTACGGCACTTGTTCTACGCGATGTGGAACTAGAGAATGGCGACACCATTCTTTGTGACGTATCCACCTCTACTCCACGACCCATTGTGCCACTGAGTTGGCGGCGGCGCGTTTTTGACGCAATTCATGGTACATCACATCCATCTGGACGTACGACGAAACGTCTTATGAACCCGCGTTATGTCTGGCATGGCATCAACAAGGACATCATTGCCTGGACTAAGACGTGTCTGGCATGTCAACGGGCAAAGATTCATCGCCACGTTTCTGCGCCGTTACAACAGTTCCCCACACCAGATCATCGTTTTGATAGCATACACGTGGACATTGTAGGCCCACTGCCATCATCGCAAGGAACATATTACTTGTCCACAATCGCTGATCGTTTCACACGATGGCCGGAAGCCATACCTATGGCAGATGCTACTGCCGTATCCTGTGCGCGAGCTTTATTAGAGAATTGGGTGCCACGTTTCGGCGTGCCCTACTGACATAGTATCCGACCGGGGTCGACAGTTTATTTCCGGACTATGGATGGAACTCGGGAAACTACTGGGCATGCAACTTCATCACACGACAGCCTACCATGCACAATCGAACGGCTTAGTTGAGCGATTCCACAGACAGCTAAAAGCGTCACTCAAAGCTCGTCTACACGGTCCGGATTGGCGAGACGAACTGCCCATAGTTCTACTGGGCATACGATGTTCCATCAAAGAAGATTTGGGGTGTACTTCCGCCGAACTTGTCTATGGAACAACACTCCGTCTGCCGGGCG
Source organism: Paraescarpia echinospica (assembly GCA_020002185.1). Classification (NCBI taxonomy): domain Eukaryota; kingdom Metazoa; phylum Annelida; class Polychaeta; order Sabellida; family Siboglinidae; genus Paraescarpia; species Paraescarpia echinospica. The sequence goes on from CM034531.1 coordinate 48,782,743, forward strand.
AGTTTTTCGAAACTACTAAAGCATCGACAGAAGTAACCACAGACGCATTAGCCCTACTCACACGATTACGTAAGACCATGCGTAGCCTGCGAGCGAAATCGACGACTCATCACGGCCGACAACACGTTTCTCGAATACCAACCGCACTCCTGACATGTACGTTCGTCTTCGTACGCAAAGACGCTCATCGCACACCTCTGGAGTGCCCATATGAAGGACCGTTCAGAGTGTTAGAGCGTAATGACAGTACTATACGTTGGACATTCGTGGTCGAAGAGACACGGTGTCCATCGATCGTCTGAAATCAGCATTTGTGGACGACGACTTCGACATCGCAACCGGTCCGACTATTGCAGTCAGTTGTCAACGTGAACAAAAAAAACCTGCATCAGTATCAGTGCGTACACGTTCAGGTCGACAAATTCGATCACCGGACAGACTGTAAATAATAAAATAAGCATCCTCTCATTTGGGGGAGGTCATGTGGCGACTTGCCACATAGCAAATATTGGCGGTCTTAAGCGCGTGTGCGCATGACGTAGGTACGTCGCGTGTACACGTGCACGGCACAAGCGCGTGCACGTAAACAAGAACGTTACGTTTTAAAAGACTTCTAACGGACATTCGATTGCCGTCCTTCTAACTGATAAGTAGTTATTAAAACCTGTTCAATAAAGTTGTCATATTCACGAGTGGTGTTGCGCTACACTATAATCAGATACAATACACTGATACCAGTGATATGATAAGGATAATATAATCAGCTACAATACACTGATACCAGTGATATGATAAGGATACTATAATCAGATACAATACACTGATACCAGTGATATGATAAGGATACTATAATCAGATACAATACACTGATACCAGTGATATGATAAGGATACTATAATCAGATACAATACACTGTGCCTCAACAGGATCATTACAAAGCTACTTGTCTGTGAATGTTTTCTTTGAAGGTTTTGATATCAAATGAATCCAAAACAATTATAATCCAGTGCATACCTAACCTTGATTATTGAACACTTGGAATAATTTTTAATACTATTGATAGGCTCCTAGGCCTATTACTTCACGCAGTATTTCAATTTCATGCAACATTTGACATTATTCTTTACGTGCGTATCTCGTACATGTACAGGCAGGACAATAAAGGAAAGTTCAGACAGTCACTGGAGATTCTTGGCGACACACTCAAAATGGCTTGGTGACCCAATTAGGATCGAGACCCAGTGATTAAGAAACATCTTATTAACTGCAATGAACGAATGGCTTAGGAATCTCACTGACAACAATAAACTCTTCTCAACTTATGACGAAATATCGAGACAAATTACCAATGATGTGCATATGTGTGTGTATGAATTATTAGACAACAATGAAACTGCATCAAAAATGTGTTCTAAAATGAAGGCCGTTCCGACGTTAGTTGACAGAGAACCGACAAGAGTACCTAGCGTGAGCACAGTGCTAGCAATGAACATTCAGAGACTTTCACTTCCTCAGGCACAAGTTGCACGGATTTGTGACGGAAAGACCACAGGTGCCTCATGAATGATGAGACAACCAAAGCTGGCAAAATACATGAGGTATTTAAAGCCTGTAACAAAGATGGAAAATGTTGGGTTCTTGAAGTCAGGGAAATTTGCACGACCTGTACTCAAGACACACTGTCAGTATTCAAAGACATTCTTGCTAACATCAGCTATTGAAGTAAGGAATCTGGAACATAGACATCTAGGTAGCTTCTGCAGTACACTGTGCCAACTATGTCGGACACGTACAGCATCAACTGAATCAAATTTAATGAGGAACATGCATCCTGATGTTATTAGATCATTTAGATGAACGATTTAATCTCTTTGAACTTGAAGAAGAGGATTGGAAATCAGTTTCCAAATTATGCAACTTCAGCGTCCTGGAGCCATGGGTTACCTGGAAGTGCAGAGACTACTAAAACAGCGATGAAGGAGGCAGAGGCAGGATTATTTGGCAGCCAGCTAGTGCTAAATCCCGATCCTGTTCCCAAGAGACTTGTCCGGACGGCATCAAGTGCTTGGCTGCAGTGTTGACAAGAAGTCTAACCAATTGTTTCAAAGAAATGTGTCGCTTTCTCAACAAACAAGGCACATCAAACCAGCTCTTGAGATATATTCTGCAAGACTTAGAAACATCAGAGTCTGTCACTGAATGTAAGGAACTTGGTCTCACCGACAAGCTGCTTAAATATCCTCTGCGTTGCACGATTGAAGATGGTTGACATCTTGGACACGAATACACGCTACCAACAAGTTGTGTAATTCTGCCAGGATTCATGCAGAAATATATGCAAATTCATGAATGGGACGAGCACGCCTGTCTTTGGAAATGCTAAACGCGTCAAGGACAAGGAATTTGAGAATGTGACATAACCTTCTAATGTAGTGTTGTTTCGATTAATCGATCTCATCATGCTTTCGATCAACAAATCGATCACAATCTTGTGTGATCGATTTTAGATTATTTTCATTCTGAATTTAGGAGTATGCCTTCTACCAATTGTCATCTATATATGTATTTATCTGTTACAGTTACCGCCGTACACGTCATTGTGCATACATGTGTTTTCCATTCTGACAAGTGCTCTGCAAATATTACTACTGCGACTGGAAAGTCAGAAGTTTGAGTTTGGAAGACTAATTACTCATTAATTCAATGAAGCTACGACTGAACTTAAAATACATTGATTAAACAGACAGAGTCAACATCAGTAGATCTACAGCGAGCAACATTATACACACTTGTGTACGATTTACACGAGTTGTTGTTTGAAGGGCATGTTGGCTGGCACTTGAGGCATTCTATCTTGAGCAACTGAAGTGCCAAGCATGCCTTCATAAATCTTTCAAGGAGTCTGTTACAGTTTGTGCTGTAATAAAGCTACAGAATTTACACAAGACAGCCCGTTCCACTTGAACAAGCAGTCACTGTTACAGCCAGTACAAAAGTAGACACACAGCTAAAGCAGTCACACGTATTGCATATGCAGCGTAGCCGGATGCAGCCTGGCCATATCCGCTGAGATACACTGGTGGCGTTTGTGAACTGGCATTGTCAGGCCGACAACTTGAACATTTTGACGAATTGAATCGGCAAGACGGATTTAAAGGCCTTAATTTTGAACACTCATTCCTAGTGTGCAGGTGCGAAAGACTGAGTACACGTCTGTTAGAATATCAAAACTGGCATCAGGAAACAATTATCAAAGACACATATTCAACATATCTACCAAATTGACCAATGTAACATCGACACATGACAACAACGTAACACCTTGCAGCTAAATGCACACACGCACTATGAATGACCTAACAACTATCTGCAAGGTGGCACCAGCAGCAGAATTTCCATGTATTAAGTTTAGCATGCATTCATTCATAAAAATTATGATTTTATGCATATGTTTCACTAATGGCAAATTGGTCTGTGCTTTAAATGGATTGATATCGAACCAGTACCAGACCACAACATCCATTAGATGGACATATTGGATCCTACTATCAAGAGATAATACATTACCTAGGTATGGCTGAACAGCAAACATAGGACTTCATGAATATCGACCTTCGTTTTTCATTTGCAAACACCCAGAAGCATGAAAGTGATGTATTCTTCAAGAGGTTGTCAGTCGGCGAATTTGACAAGAAGGGAAACAATCCTAAACATCAGTGTGCCTGCCATGGCTCATCTGAAGCAGAGAATATTTTCTGATCCCTTGGAAAGAAGGAATTGGGCAAATGGCCCACCAAAGCATAAGTTCAGTAAGAGATCTCCATGCGCGTAGACTGCGGAGAGTAAGACCAAGCTCACCACCATTGCAAGTGAGGTGTTCATCTGGTTTGCTCAAAACAAACATCACAGTAGCTGGACGCAAGATTTAGATAGGTCCACATCTTCATGAGTGCTCAAAAGTATGTTGTCAAAGTGAGACGCGCCTTCAAGATACACTAGCTGGAAATCCGAGAAGTTAGGTGATTTGCTGAAGAAGGCAACTGAGGAAGAAGAAACAACAGCTCTATCAATGATATAATTCACTGGGAACAAGTTGATGACAGAGTAATCTGAATGAACTTGCCCAAGGTTAGAAGAGGATCGGAATCCAAAATCTGTAGTGTAGTCTGTAGTCCAGTATGTGTTCTACCCATTACGCAGTGCGTAGTAAGCAGAGCTGAAAATGCCTTTTCAAAACAGCAAAATCACGTGCAACTGTTTCCCAAAAATGTGTCCCAATTCTTAGACTTAGTAATTGTGGGTAGAAATGTTGTATTTGTAGTAGGGAGGTCAAAGGTGTCACGTGACTTGTTGGTTATTCTACCAACTTGTTAAAACATCATATTATCTCAGTTGATAGGCTAAATTGTTACATAAAACTTACACTGTATGAAAACATAATAAAATTCACATAGGAACTATTTTTCATTTATTGCCATGATAGTTGTTATTGAGATATTAACAAGCGAAGTTGACATTTCAGTGAAAACGATGTTACGTCTCCGCGGGCGATGAACTCGGACATCTTCGGGTGTTTACAAATTCGTTTCCGCACACTCCCGCTTCATTTAAAATGCAGCCAATTATACAGTTTGTAAGAGATGTTCGGCTTCAATCTGACTTTGCTACCGTTTCTGTACGTCAGACGATGGTGAATCAGCAACAATTTGAAGTTTTGAAAGTTAATTATTTTAAAGAATTTTAAGATGAACAAAAGACATGCACAGTCACACAAGTAATTTTGTAAATTGTAAGGAAATATAATTGTTACTGGAAATATTGCCATCTGTACTTGGATTAAATGTTGCAATGTCAATATAATATGTTGATCAGTATCTAAATTTTTGATTTTATTCAGGAAAAAAAATGCATAATTAATTAACCCAAATGCACAGTACACACTATTATTGTCTATATATGTATATATATCACATCCATCAATAATTATATATTACATTATATACATATATAAACAAGATTTAACAAGACTGCCACACAGATAATTTACTCCAGATGGCAAGTGGATAAGTAAGCCTTTGGTTTATTGAAATTCATAATATATATATATATATATTTATAAATATATATAATATATATATATGTATATACTTCTAATTGCAGCTTACGTCACCGTTTATAAATATAGCGCCGCGTTATGCAGACCGCTGTTTTAAGCAGACCAAAGCCGGTCTGCCTAGTTTTGACGTGTTAGTTCGCAACTAACACGATTAAGTTTACTATTATCTTTTTTAGTGCATACAGTTCATCCGAAAATGAAGTAGTATGCGTAATTATTTCAAAAATGAACAACATTTTAATTGATTTTGAGCATGTTTTTTCCAGCGCCGTGTATATTTGAAAGTCCATAACTAGAGGCGTTATGCAGACCGGGTAAAAGTGCTTATAAATTTATATTTCTCCTATATATTGAATGAAGTGTTGGCATTTCGTGTTCAATGTATTATAAACTTCAAAATAATATATAATGTTTTATAATTATGTGTAGATTAAGAAATATGCATACTTTATGACTATTCGAAGCATTCGCCCTTCGGCTTCCACTTCAGTTCATGCCGCAAAACTTGCGACATTCGCTAAATACTCTGTTGTATAACATTGACAATTATGCGCTTACTGTCATTTGTTGAATGTAAATGCTTAATTAATTTGTATAATGTTTGTTTAATTCATCAAATGTTATGCGATTTGTTTACAAATTATGTTTGTTGTAAATCAACACGGGACGATTTTTTTCACTGATGGCGTGTTTGTTGGTTGCGAAGCTGCATGAACTTGAGTATTGGTAAGTATTTCACTCAACATCATACTCAGTAAATTCAATAATTAATTCTTCACACTGACGTTTACTTGTATTCAGAAAAATATTCTGATTTGTGTCTTAGCGCACTTTTGAGGCCGCTGCGGCCGTTCAGTGACTATCAGTCTGTGAGCATGAGCGATAATACTACTCGGTTTCTGCCCTATTTGAGTTTCTGCCTCATTACGATTATATAGCTGGATCTCATATTAAATACATCTTTACTCAGATATATATCTGACACAATGAGCAAAGGACGTCTACAAACTTGCAACAAAGTTATTTGTCTCAAATTAAAACGAGGCAAACAGGTTTTTGACAGATACCTGTTTGCCTCGTGGTCTGCGAACGCAGACCACGTGACTACAGTACACCGCATTGGTGACGGTGATGTAAACAACCGTAATATAAAAATTTATCAGGCGAAATTGTATGCAACTATTCACCCTAATTACCACAAGAAAGTTAACGAACAGCCCGTGAATATATACAGTGAATGCGTTGCGATTTGTCGCACAGTGATGATTTTGAACGCGATGAGGCAGAAACCGAGTGATTATCGTCTTACGAATATTGTAAGTATTTCACTAAAAACAACTTATTTGACGCTTCGGTTGCATACCATTGATTAAATAAGTGGTTCTGATTAATGATATTGATACGTTGCTAGTCGATTTCAAAAATTGTTGGTGACAACTGCATATTATGAATTTATGCTTGTGTAAGGCAGAAACCGAGTGGTCCAGTATACTATACTATAGCGGCGTATGTTGTGGCAAACACGAGCACTATTTACGCCTAAAAAAAGTGAGCTAAGATGCAATATTTGTAAACGTAAATATGTCTGGGATGATATTGAATGATGGAATTAACGCTCTGAGGTATCACATTTAGGCAAAAGTAGGTACAACGGCAAAAAAGGTGCATGCCCCGGATTGAATAATTATTATGGATACCGTGTAAATATGTTGATATTGTCAAGGTAATGTAGCACTTCCAAATGAACACATCAATGCACGTCTGACTATTTGTAACAACTGTGCTTTAGGGGAATAAGAATGGTATACATTGCCATACAATGATACATTAACTTTTTTATCCATCAACCATTGGCATGGTAAACTTGGTAGTATAGGATTTATATAATTATAGTGCAAAAGTATACCAGCGCCAATGGCTATTAGTTACTATTCCATGATTGTTGTTCAATGGTAATATTGTCGTGACCCCTAGTTTCCGGGTCACGGCCTCGTATGTTTGGATACTTCCTGTTGTGAGTTGCAGTTTTGTGTTCTCTAGCAGGTGTGGTAACAACATGGCTAACAACATGCAACGCGCACCGAGACAGTGGTGCCTCACAAAAACGGAAACGGTCAACACATTTGAGAACTGGCGCCAGAACCTCGTCTACACCCTCTCACTCGACCCAAACTTCGCCCAGTTTATCGCCACTGACGCTAAATGGGAGAAGCGATGTGCAGCACATCCAAACCGCGGCTTCACCGACGAGAATGATCATACAGCCATTCAGCAAGCCTACATGCTCGATCTAATGTTAGGCCAAATAGCGAACTATTGCCCAGTCATATCGCGCAACACGATCGCCAAAAACTCAACCAGTTTATCCGGTATCTGGCAAACTATCCGACTGCACTATGGGTTCCAGTCTACAGGGGCCCATTTCCTGGACTTTGCTGATATCCACCTACAAGCTGACGAACGCCCCGAAGACTTGTATCAGCGCCTAGTGGCCTTCGTTGAAGACAACATGCTACAAGAGGGAAGTGTCATTCTGCACCACGGTGACGTCATACACGTTGACGAAGAAATGTCTCCTTCCCTAGAGAACATGGTAGTACTGACCTGGTTACGACTTATCAACCCCGCACTGCCTAAGCTCATAAAGCAACGATATGGCACAGAGCTGAGGTCAAGAACACTAGCATCGATCAAGCCAGAAATATCACAGGCACTCGAATCACTACTAGACGAGATTGCGTCTGCTGACACCGCAAAGGTTATGCGCACCGAGACTAGGCCTAACCTACGCGGACAAAGACCAGCGTTCTCAAGACGACAACCGGCACCATCTAACAACCCTAGGCGTCCCACGAGCGTGAAGACTTGCCCTCTTTGCAAACAAGTAGGCCGCAGTGATGTACACCACTTCCTCAGCGAGTGCTCGTACCTTCCGGAACAAGATCGCCGCTACATGGCTAAGGTACGACAAGTCAGTGATATCATCGACGGAGTCGATGAAGGCGACGACGATACCTACGAAGTTTATGACGAACGCCCCGTAAACACCACTACCGTGCAACGTATCGATGTACGACAATCGCCTTACCTCGACGCGTTCCACGACCATCACGCCGTTCGAGTGACGATCGATAGCGGTGCAACGGGCAATATGATCCGTCATGACACGGCAGTGAGATTGGGGTGTACTATCAAGAACTCTTCCCAATCGGCTCACCAAGCTGACGGATCATCGCCTCTAACCATAGTTGGCGAAATTACCATATCACTCGCCCGCAAAAATAAATCATTCCAGTTCTGTGGACTAGTGGTACAGAATCTGGATGTCGAGATGCTGGCCGGGACACCATTTATGGAAGTCAACGACATTACCATCCGTCCCGCCAAACGAACCATCACCCTCGCAGATGGCACCACGTACACATATGGTACAACACAGAGGGCCCTCAACAGGCATGCAGTCCGCCGTGCCCACATACTGCGAGCACCACCAACCAACATCACTGTGTGGCCAGGCGACTTCGTGGAAGTCGACCTGCCTTCAGACGCGTATATCGCAGACGCCACATTCGCTCTGGAACCACGTCACGATACCACCGGCAACAAAGGAGTACACGAGAACGATGTGTGGCCACAACCTTCACTAATCACCAGCGTAGAAGGTGTATTGCGCATACCAAATCTCACGAACTCCACTCGCACACTGAAAAGAAACGAACACTTTTGCCAAATCAGAGAAGTGTTCGTACCCGACAAGGCAACATCCATACCAGACAGTCAATGCACCAGCGTAGCCGTAAGCATACGCACACGCAGCTCGAATGCTACTGCCATCAAACACTCAACAGCGGTCACCATCGATCCTGATCACGCGCTCTCCCCCGACGAACGAGCGGCATTCCGATCGATCGTGGAAGAGTATGACGACGTATTCGACCCAAGCTACAGTGGATACAATGGTCACGTGGGACCATTCAAAGCTGTTGTCAACATGGGCCCAGTACAACCGCCCCAACGTAAAGGACGCCTACCCCAATACGCACGAAACCAGCTCGTAGAACTCCAAAACAAGTTCGATGAACTCGAGACGATGGGCGTGTTCGTCCGGCCTGAGGATGTACCGGTCAACGTCGAGTACCTCAACCCGTCATTCCTGATAAAGAAGCAAAGCGGAGGACACCGACTCGTCACTGCCTTCACTGACGTAGGCCGCTATAGCAAGCCGCAGCCTTCATTGATGCCTGATGTCGACAACACCCTACGAAAAATCGCACAATGGAGGTACATAGCGACTACCGATATGTCCAATGCGTTCTACCAAATCCCTCTATCGCGTGAATCAATGAAGTACTGCGGAGTAGTCACTCCGTTCCGCGGTGTACGCGTATACGCTCGCTCAGCGATGGGCATGCCCGGGTCCGAAACCGCACTCGAAGAGCTGTTGTGCCGCGTACTGGGAGATCTACTCGAAGAAGGTGTCGTCGCCAAACTGGCAGACGATATATATTGTGGAGGAAACACCATCGCCGAACTCCAACAGAACGTAAGACGATTGCTCCAAAGCTTCGCCAACAGCGGGTTGCGCCTGTCCGCTGCCAAAACAACGATGTGCCCTACTACGACCACGATACTTGGCTGGGTGTGGAACCTCGGCTCCATCCATGCAAGCCAACATCGCATCGCCACCCTAGCCAGCTGCGACGCTCCACTCACAGTCAAAGCGATGCGAGCATTCGTCGGAGCCTACAAAATGCTAGCACGCGTCATACCAGGATGCTCCGCCTTGCTTGCCCCGTTCGACGAAGTAACGGGTGGCAAACAGTCAAGTGATCGCGTCACATGGACCGATGCATTAAGAGAAGCCTTCAAACACGCACAAACCAGTCTTCAGACTAACAAGGCTATCACATTACCTCGGCCAAGTGACGAACTATGGCTAGTGACGGACGGCGCTGTCAAACAGTGCGGTCTAGGAGCCACCTTGTACGTGATGCGCAATGGCAAATTGATGCTGGCCGGATTCTTCAGCGCAAAACTCCGCGGACGACAGATCTCCTGGTTGCCATGCGAAGTAGAAGCACTATCCATCGCAGCCGCTATAAGGAACACGACCATCCAAAAAGGTGACAAACGCGAAAGACGTCAAAAGATACCTTAACGTCGCATCAATCGCTCGTGACGGTCTACTGGTCGTACAACGTAACGACCCACTGAGTCCTACACGAGAGTGCATCATCGTACCGCGAAAAGTCCTAGACGGACTAGTAACGGCCCTGCACATCCAACTGGATCACCCGTCTTCGTACCAGCTAAAGCAAGTCATGCATCGCTATGTATTCGCTCTCGACCTCGACAAGTCTGTCGAGTCCACCTCGCGCAGCTGTCATCACTGTACGTCGTTACGGAACACCCCAAACCTAACTATCGCGCAATCTACCAACGATCCCCCAGAAGTAGTGGGTATCTCATATGCAGCCGACATCATCAAACGAGAAAGACAACTGATCTTGGTGCTACGCGAGTGTGTAACATCATACACGGTAACATGCTTCGTCAACGACGAACGACGAGACACGTTACGGGACTCCATCATTCAACTCTGCATCGACCTCCGACCGCTTGATGGACCTCCTGCCGTAATACGCACAGACCCAGCTCCTGGATTCGCAGCTCTCGTCAACGACGCACTGTTGAACAAGTATCGACTCACCATCGAACTAGGACGGGTCAAAAACATCAACAAAAACCCTGTGGCCGAAAAAGCCATTCGGGAACTTGAGGGTGAAATTTTACACCAACAACCAACAGGCGGCGCCATCACGCAGGTGCTACTGTCTGTCGCTACTGCCAACCTCAACGCCCGAGTACGAAACAGAGAAATGTCAGCTCGTGAGCTGTGGACCCAGCGTGACCAATTCACCAACGAACAATTACCGCTGAACGACTATAGCATCATTCAACAACAGCATGCCTCGCGCAACGCTAACCACGAACACAGTCAAATATCGAAGTCTCCTCGCGGTTCAGTACCCAGACCCCAACATATCGACATTGGCGACATCGTGTACTTGTACTCAGACAAGAGTAAACTACGCTCCAGGTGTCGGTATCTCGTAGTGAGCACAGAAGGAGAATGGATCAACATCAGCAAGTTCGCCGGTAACCAGTTGCGTGCCACGTCATACAGAGTGAAGCGAACAGAGTGCTACAAGGTGGCAGCTGAAGCTACCCACGATCTTCCAGTGTCGTACCAGTATGACGAACTAACACCCGCAGATGACCCAGCTCCTCCAGAGAAACCTCCAGACGTACCAGTTCAACTCTCGTACCCTCCAGTCACAGCAGCTCAGCCCGTAGAACCATCAACAGCCGAGTCTCATCGACAAGAAACGGCGACAGTCAACAACGAATCGACAATGTCATACGAGCCAGATCAACATAGCTGTCCGCCCGAGGAACCTCCGAGACGCTCTACAAGAACTCGGAAGCCTCCTGTGTATCTGAAAGACTTCATCTCATGAACCTTTATCTCTATAATCATTATTGTATGTCTATATGATAGCTATCTCATAGTAGCATACATAATTATGAGAAGAAAGAAGTCACGCGAATGGCTATTAGTTACTATTCCATGATTGTTGTTCAATGGTAATATTGTCGTGACCCCTAGTTTCCGGGTCACGGCCTCGTATGTTTGGATACTTCCTGTTGTGAGTTGCAGTTTTGTGTTCTCTTATTAAAACACTGTTCTAGTTACGCATACGTACTAGTATGCTTTGTGTCCTTTCAGCACTCCCCTTGTCCACCCCACAACCTTGCATATCAATTTACCCCCATGACAACACTATTTAAAAAAATAAACGTTACTCCTACATAATATGTTTTTACATGCTTACACTACTGAAATGTATTTGTTCTGACACTAATGCATGTGAAAAAACTTTCCACAGGTTTGTGATGACCTTGAAATACCAGATGGATCACAACAGAACTGTTACATGGAAACCTCATCGGTAAATCAAACACAGGTGACAATTCTCTTTTTACACCTGCATCAGTGGTAACCCTCAACATGCTATAAAATAACTACTTTTAAAATGATAACACTATTTGTTTTGAAGTATGTTTAATCAAGATTAAGAATATTAGGAAATTGAATAAACAGGAATGTGTTATTATTATTTAACTACATACATTTACAGTGGAAGTATCTAGAGAGTACAGGGAATGCGGACCAAAACATCCACTTTATAATCCAAGATCATTTCCTTTCTCAGCATTTGCTAGAACCAACCAAGGGAGAGAGTTTTATATATGATTTTGTCTGCACTAAATGAATTAATTGGCAATATTAATATATAGTGGCCCACTGAGTACCTAGTAGTGGTCATAACCAGATGCATGTTGCCTTCAAAATAAAATTAGAACTAAATACAAAAAAGCACTACAGGAAAGACTTCCAGAAATGTAGATAAATATATGAGGAACTACTTAGCAAAGATATACTGGAATAACACAATTTGAGTTATTGTTTTATTAGTCATTGTCATAATGACTAATATGACAGCAATATAATGCTGAAATATTTTAAAATGTGAAACATAGTGTATAATTTATCAATTTGTTCCCATGGAAAATCATGAAAAACAACCCAGAAAATACACTTATCGAAACAAGCCATTAAAATATTTAGTTCAACCAAATGAAGTGAATTCAAAGGTATATAGACATACTGGACATGATGAAATATAAAAATGTAGACAGTAGGGTCATTCCATATCAACTCAACTAGCTCCCAAGCACTTTGGTCTCAGATTCATTTAATTTTTTACCATTCCACTGTCAACGCCATTGGCATATCTGAAGTTTGGGTTCTTAATTTTGCGTAATTAAGAAGTAACTGCCATTTTATAAGCCTAAGCTCAGAAGTGCAGATGTCATTGTCATGTGTATATTTCAAATCATATTATTTTAGAATCTTATAGAGGCGTGATATTTTCTGTGTTAACCAAGAAGGCTTGAAATAAAACAGAGTTATATTTTAATTTTAGTAGTCACTGGATGCACAGAGGCTGCTGAAAAGTCGGAAAATTACCATATTTCCGTCCAAGCAGCCTTGTTGGAAATTCTGGAACTTAATCTTAAATTTATTTCAGCAGTTTAATTATTTTAATAACAAGTCCACCATATTTGCAGTATAAATATCGACTATGTATGTTTCTTAACTATTGACACTGGTCTCAAGATGCGGTGAATATTGGGGGGAGAGGCTCTCCAAAAAAAACCTTGAAGCTTACCAAACAACCACCTGAGGCTCTCCACAATGTTTCTAATGGAGCGAAACCCAAAGTGGGCATACTACAAAATCCTCAAACTAGTATTATTTTGTAAGATAATGGTATGTAATTTTTTTTATCTATTCAGAATCCCTTCATGATGAACTTAATTCTTCAATTTATGTACCAAACCGATTATATACTAGGTCACAAACATTATTAAATTCAGAAACAACTAGAAGTAGGAAACAAAGATACATAAATAAATGTAATAATTGTGATGTTAATTAAACTGAAACAGTTAATTTAATTTTGAGGCTAATTTAATTTAATTGGTGTATGGGAAATTTATTTTATTGAGAAATATCTTAATTAATTGTAATTTAAATGACTTTTCAAGTTAATTGTTCTGTGTCTGATACACTCACCCTCAAATTCAAAACAAAACTTGCACTGACAATTGTGTATGTCAAATTGAATTAATAATTTTAATAATGCAATAAAAAGCAGACATCGCAGCATGATTCACAACTTTATTTGGGCTACAAATATGTTCATGTATTATCTTCACAGATGGTGTCTATGCCAAATCAGTACAAATACAGTTGCTTTGAAAATTACTAACCTTTATACCAAAACCACTGAACAACTATTTATAAACAAAGACTTCAGTCCCTAAATTAGCACATGATAAAATTACTTGTATAATTTGTAACATTTCATTTCAAGAAATATCCTAGTACAATGGTGAGAAGAATGCTACAGGAAGTAATCCTACAAACTAAGCATCACTACTACTTCATGTGCAAAATGTATGGCAAACAATTAACCACCTTTTGTATAAATACATTCCAGGCACCTGTACACCAATTCCGTCAACTTCGGGCTTGGAAATGTGCAGAAAATCAACAATCCGTAAGTATGTGAGTTAAATTAATAATTATGTAATAGCCTATATAATTGTTCAGTAATAAAAATGATCATTTAAATTTTTGTTGTCATTTTATGGCACCATTGAGCACCAGATCCTTCTCATGACTCCCCTCGCAATTACATTTTGCTGATCACATTAGTGATGGTTTAATTCATACGGACCGTGCATAATGTATTATGTGCAATAGTGTTTTATTTTATTTTGCAACATGTAACAATTTGTGATTTCACATATTTTGGCATATTTCTGAGAAATAATGGGATGGTTTTCATTTCCCAAAACTTATTTAGGGTAATTAATAGCAAAAACACACTGACCACATCAATATCACCATCATTAATTTTACAATTACAATATGTTATAGCTGTGGCAGACAACAACAGCAGCAGTGTCGACGATTCACCACAACCAAGAAAGAGAGGTGACTGCATTATGATTGAAAGAAAGTAATGAACCACTAACATATCTAAATTCATTGATGTTTCACATATATATGTATGTATATTTGTGATAGGGTAGAAGGGATGTTTTTTTACACTTATTTAATTGATAGCAAATACCATTGTACAATTGCAATAAGTTGTTTGTTGGAATGTTATTAAATTCAAGAAAGTGGTTATGGGCTTTGACTTTTTAAGTGTTACGCATGACCATATATAATATAATACCTGTTTAGTGTTTCATTTTATTTTGCAACATGTAGCAATTTGTTTTGGCAATTCAATCGTTTATAACATCAGTAATAACTGGTTATTGCATCTATATTGGTTGTCAATTAACAGTAATTTATTTTGTAACAGCAGCGGTTGACACCAACAGTGACAACAAGGAAGCAGTGCCACATCCAAAAGAAAAAAGGTACACATGATTTTGTAAGGAATTACAGAAGCCTTGCAAATTCACAAGTGACATCTATATGCATAGAAACATTTTAAGTCATTTGATGAAGAATGAGTATATTAACTGTTTTGTTTTATCAAATAAAACAATTTGTTTCATATGATGCAATCTATAAACAATAATCACTGCTAGACCAGTCAATCAGAATTTTTGTCTACGTTATTAGTTCCTCTTCAATGCTTAAAATAATAATGACAGCATGTATATTGATCCTGGATTATTTTACATTCATTACGAACAAAAAGAACACATACCTCAAAAAGTCCTGACAGCTCCGTTAAACAAGAATCAGGATTTTGAGAGGTCTCTGCTATTCTTTCATATTAATAATCTTTATTAAAATTCAGAAACTAAAATCTGTCCAGACGTTTAAGATACAACATTGATAATGTAAGTTCAGTTATATATTTACTCAGCAAGTCACAAACAGGGTGAATAAATAATTTTCCTTTAGCTGTGCAAGTTCAAAAACACAGGCCTATTAATTATGTAATATCAAAAATAGATAAGCCAGCGAAAAATTAACAACTCAGAACACGTCCAAAACATGAAATTCTACGGTCGCTAGCACCCTCACGGCTCGTCCTGTCCGGACGATCTTGATATCATTTGAAAGGATGCACTTTTGTTATTCTAGCGTCATCTAGATTTCCCGGTAACCGTTTAAAGAACACCGATAAACGGACCTACAATCACGCCGTTTTCGGTGTTCTGTGCGGTTCCGAACGATGTTGGCGGCGGGTATTTAGTACACTAATCTTTCGATTGCGGCGCTGTTTTCCTCATTTGCATAGGTTCAGACATGCGCTCTTCACCATTTCTTGATTTCATGTTATAACCTCCACCCACTTTTAAACCGCGGCGAAATTGATGTGTTTTGATCGCAGCGAAACCGATATATCACTACGTCGGCGTGACATCACAATAACGCACGCCACCCAACGGGTTTAAATTCGTTGCGTTGGTTGGTTGATATACGTGATTGTGACGTCACGCCTACTTCGCGTATGTCATTTTAGCAGCCGTTTGAAAGTGGGTGGAGCTTATACCATGAAATCAGATAGTGGTGCCTCAATCGGTAGATTGGTGAACTGTGACGACGAAACAACATCGTTCGCAGTGTCTAAGACACCGGAACGGGCCCGGTTGTAGGTCCGTTTTAGTTAATTTTACGAATGATTATCAGGAAACCATTTATATGTTTGAATAGCAGAAAGCTTAAACTTTCAAACGACATCAATATTGTTGGGATCAGACGAACCGTAATGGTACTAAGTCTTTCAAAAGGCGTTTTGGAATGTGTTTGACAGTTGTTAATTTTTAGCTCGCTTATTTATTTTTGGTAATATGTATATAAATTACGTAACATGTTTTCCTGGTTTTACTGCTACAATGGTGTCACTTTCAGCAAAGAACATCCATTGGCAGGAGGTAGATAACGTTATGCTTGTGGAGCATTTCCAGTCTTTCTTCAATGGACAAAGAGCAGAACATGGCACAAAGGGCAATTTGCCAAGTATGAACAACCATACGTACTTGGAGTAGATGATGAAACTTAACATATTTTTTATGGAATCCAACCATTAATATTCTGTAGCAAATCATTATTTCATTATCCTATTAGACTACCTTGCATTATGCCATAAGAATACCGACAATTTTTTTTTAATACATTACAAATAAATGTATTAAAAATATGAGGATGTTAGTGCATGGAGAGAGTAATGCAGAACACAACAATGTAAACATGAATGATATCACTTTAGTATTACCAGAGATGTGTAAATTACAAATACACTAAATTGAATATTCTCTAAATGGCCATTAATAATAGAGAAGCAGGATATTACTTTATAAATGCACTTTTTGTGAACAAATGTGATTTAGAGATATGTGTTTGTTATAACTGTGAACTATATTGATAGTAAAAAAAATCTGTCAGACTACAGCAAAGACACGTTTAAAGTATTTTTTCAAGATTATATTTTCATGGATAGCCTTAACAATAACGGTTACGTCGCACATTTTTTTGCAGTAGAAAAATTGTGTAAAGTGTTTTGTAATATAACGTTTTAATGTTTCTTTTCAGACAAAGTGGAAACCATGGCTTTCATCAGCGCGTCGATGCCACCATGCTTAAAGCATCTGGATTGTGGCGCCGACGTCTACAAGGACAGATGTACCGGAAATGACAATAGAGGAGCATTTATCGTTATCATCCGTAACGACGTGTTCTCGTCAAGTGATTCTATATTATCGATAATTATGTTTATTACGGTAGCAGGTTACGCTACATTATATATGTGAATTACTACATGTGTTGTGTTCTTTTCTATTGAGATTACATTGATCACAACAAACGACTTTTAGTGTTTTGCAAACAGTTTATTTATAAACACTCGAACACTAAATTGGTGACCCTGACGTGATTACAAAACATCATGGCCGAAGCGACGTTCACTAACGCTGTGAGCATAAAAATTTCTCCCTTCTGGACGGAAAATCCGCGATTGTGGTTTGCACAAATTGAAGGACAATTTACGGCAATGCGCATAACACAACAAGAGACCAAGTTCGGTCACATCATCGGTGCGCTAGCTCCATCAATCGCAGCTGAAATAGAAGATGTGATTCTCGAACCGCCAGCTGAGAATCAATATGATGCTCTCAAAAACGCTCTCATTACACGCCTGGGTGTTACAGAAGAAGAAAGGATGGATCGGTTGTTAACTGGCGTCTCTCTGGGAGATCAAAAACCATCATCTTTACTTCGTCAAATGCAAAGACTGAGAGGCACTGGAGCCGCAGCGTTAAACGACATCGTTTTTCGTCGTCTATTCCTCACTCGTCTCCCAGATCACGTTCAAGTAGCTTTGGCCACGCGTGCCAACGTTTCACTGACTGAATTGGCAACACAAGCAGATGTCATGATGGCTGTGGGCAACCGAGTGAATTGTAACACCCTTGAAGCGGATACCTCTACGCAAAAGCCTTCACTGTCTTCTCTGTCTTCAGAAACACTCCTCGAAATCGACTCACTCAGAAGAGAAAATGCAAGACTGCGGAACCAAGTAGAGCAACAGAACGTACCTCGACATACCAGTGACAACCAACTGTGTGTTTCATGCTAAGTTCGGTACCAAAGCTCGTAAATGTCGATCGCCGTGTTCTTGGTCGGGAAAAGCCAACGCTGCCCACTAGTGGCGAATAGTGGATGCAGTCATGTTTCTCGCCTACTTTACCTCACCGATCATGCATCCAAAACGCGTTTTTTGATCGACACGGGTGCAGAGGTCAGCGTTTTTCCAGCAACAAGTCGCGAAAAACTCGAGAGTAAACAAGGTCAACCGTTGGTAGCAGCCAATGGTTCGAGAATTGCAGTCTGTGGAGAACGAAACATCTCCCTTGACATTGGATTTCAACGTAACTACACCTGGAAATTCCAAATTGCAGACGTACGCATGGCGCTCATTGGTGCTGATTTTCTTCGCTCCAATGGAATCGTTGTAGACATGAAGAACAACCGTATAATACAAGCTGCATCATTTGCACACGTGTCTCTTCAACCTACAGCACTACAACCTCTTCGATTGCATTTCCTCAAATCACCATCAGAATATGAAACCATTCTGACTGATTTCCCGTCTCTTACGCGAACAGACTTTGCCACAACACGCTCAAAGCTTCATGTATCGCACTCTATCGAAACCAAAGGTCGTCCTGTCTTCGCCAAGGCTCGTCGCCTGGCACCTGAAAAGTTGACGATTGCTAAACGCGAGTTCGAAACGATGTTAGACATGGGAGTGATTAGAAGATCGTCCAGTGCGTGGTCTTCTCCTCTACACATGGTCCCCAAGAAAGGAGTTGGACAATGGCGTCCATGTGGTGACTATCGCGCTCTTAACGACATCACAGTCCCTGACCGCTACCCGATCCCACATCTACAAGACTTTACAGCGAAACTGGCAGGAGCGAGAATATTCTCCAAAGTTGATCTCGTTCGCGCATATCATCAGATTCCAGTGGCGGCTGAGGATATCCAAAAGACAGCGATAATCACACCATTCGGGTTGTTCGAATACGTACGAATGCCATATGGTCTGCGGAATGCTGCACAGACATTCCAAAGATTCATGGATGATGTATGTCGTGAATTAGACTTCGTCTTCGTGTATTTAGACGATATCCTGATAGCCAGCAGATCAGAGGTTGAACACAGAGAACATCTACGTCGCCTCTTTGAAACGTTAGCCGAGCATAACGTGGTTCTGAATCCGGCTAAGTGTGAATTTGGTGCGACAAGTCTGGAATTTCTGGGACATAACATTGACTCGTCAGGTGCCTTCCCCCTGCCAGATAGAGTTCTGACGGTGAGAGAATTCCCTAGACCGACCAACACGCGTTCACTTCGAGAATTTCTCGGTCTCGTCAACTTCTACCACCGCTTTATACCACGATGCGCGCAGATCTTGCATCCTCTTCATCGACTGTTGTCAGCAGACGCTACAGATGAAAAGAGGTCAACTGCTACAAAGAAGGACATCACATGGACAGAGGAATGTGAGACTGCTTTTGAGTCAAGCAAACGAGCGTTGGCCGATGCAACGATGCTCACTCATCCCCATCATGATGCACCAACCAGCATTACTTCTGATGCATCTGACGTTGCTGTGGGAGCGGTGCTTTCTCAACTGGTTCGTGGACAATGGCGACCCATTTCCTTCTTCTCAAGAAAGCTCAAACCACCAGAGACTCGCTACAGTACATTCGACCGTGAACTGTTGGCCGTGTATCTATCTCTTCGCCACTTCAGATACTTTGTAGAAGGGCGAGAGTTTCATGTCAACACAGATCATAAACCGTTGACTTACGCCATCAGCAACCCCTCTGACAAACATTCGCCTCGACAGACGCGCCACCTATCGTACATTGCTGAATTCACTACCGATCTCAGATATCTCAAAGGAGAAGACAACGTGGTTGCTGATACACTCTCAAGAGCTGAACTGTGTGATCAGAATAATGCCATTACATCGTCTGCAGTCGACTACGAAAGAATGGCACAGTTACAACGAGAAGACGATGAAATGCCGGCTTATCGTACGGCTATCACTGGGTTGCAACTCGTAGATCTGCCACTTCTCGATTCAACCGATACGCTGTTGTGTGATATCTCGCAAGGATATGCTCGACCTGTTGTGCCACGTGTCTTACGTCGAGACATTTTCGATCAGTTGCACAATCTTTCTCATCCTGGTGGCAAAGCAACCAAACGCCTGGTTTCTGCCAGATTCGTGTGGCACGGTCTCAATCGAGAGGTTACGCAATGGGCGCGGAACTGCTGTTCATGTCAACAGTCGAAGATTCAGCGAGACATCGCTTCTCCTGTTCACAAGATTGACATTCCCGATCGCCGTTTTGATGCCATTCATGTTGACATTGTAGGACCACTTCCTCATTCGCAGGGATATAATTACCTGTTCACAGTGGTGGATCGCTTCACCCGTTGGCCCGAAGCTATACCAATGGTCAATGCAACTGCTGAATGTTGTGCTCGCGCTCTTCTCGACCAATGGATCTCACGATTCGGGGTTCCGTCGACAATCATTTCGGATAGAGGACGACAGTTTGAGTCCAATCTCTGGACGGAGCTAATGAAAATCATGGCATGCACTCGTGTTCGAACGACATCTTATCACCCGCAAGCCAACGGCATGGTCGAGAAATTCCATCGTCAACTCAAGTCATCACTGAAAAGTCGTCTCGAAGCAGCTGCTAACTGTTGGATCTTTGTGCTTCCGACAGTTCTACTCGGGATACGTGCTGCTGTGAAGGAAGATCTAGGATGTTCCTCGGCCGAACTAGTGTTTGGTATGCCACTGCGTTTACCTGGACAGTTCTTCGAACAACTACCCGCTGGACACGTAGACGATCCAGCCGCGTTCCTCCCACGTCTGCGCACTGCTATGCGAGATTTGCGACCTACCATTCCGGAACATCATGGTTCACACAGAACTGCTGTTCCCACTGCGTTGACATCAGCGACACACGTATTCGTTAGACATGATGCACATCGCACCCCTCTGCAGCGACCGTACGATGGCCCGTTTCTCATCCTTCAACGGAACGAGAAGTTCTTCGTCTTGGATTGCAACGGCCGACATGAAACTGTATCCATTGACAGACTGAAACCGGCGTTCCTAGACACTGACATTATAGGAGCTCTTCCACCACAGCTACCTACTACTAGAGGTGGCCGAGTTGTACGGTTACCAGTTCGATATCGACCTTGAACCCGTACTCAAGCTCTGGGGGGAGGTTCTGTGGCGCCGACGTCTACAAGGACAGATGTACCGGAAATGACAATAGAGGAGCATTTATCGTTATCATCCGTAACGACGTGTTCTCGTCAAGTGATTCTATATTATCGATAATTATGTTTATTACGGTAGCAGGTTACGCTACATTATATATGTGAATTACTACATGTGTTGTGTTCTTTTCTATTGAGATTACATTGATCACAACAAACGACTTTTAGTGTTTTGCAAACAGTTTATTTATAAACACTCGAACACTAAAGGATGATCATTCCATCTATTTGAAAACAAGAGCTCAGTTATTCAACAGGAGGAAAACAAAACAAAGGCATCTCAACAAATGCATGGTGGCAATGTCACTTTGAAATGGCAAGCATCGATAAAGGGCTGTGTGGTCTTGTTGTAAAATGTAGTTTCAACCTTTGGTCTATTTCTAGCTGTATTTCCCATCCAGTGGCAGTAAACACTGACATGGTGGGGTTTGTCCTCTATATTATTTTCCATGCATAGATAAGATGTCAAGACTCAGCATGTCCGGGTTTGTTTCTACTTTGATGGTATGCAAGAATTATTTTTAAAATGGGTTTACTTAGGCCACAATATTGGTTCTAACACTAACCAGGCTATGGTTAAAGGCTTGTCATTGATGTATAATTATGGCATATACATTCATTATCTTCTTGTGTTGCATTTGTACTCAACCTAGGCATTGTAATGACAGTCATGTTCATGTCACAGGGATTACGTAGATTACCCAAATGCTGAGTACCGCTATGTTTTTGTTTTATGACACCTATGACCTAGTCAAGCAAAAACACATACATGACTATGACACAACTGGAAATACACATACATGACTATGACACAACTGGAAATGTTGTATACCTTTACATATAATCTAGTCTATATCTGATACTAATTTAAAGGGAATAAAAACATCTATTGCTTGAATTTATGTTATATTACATCCTGCTATCTATTTCCACGTCCACCAAGCAAAAAAATTCAATAAATTAGAAATTCCACGTTTTATGCTGTACATCCGGACATTTTCGAATATGCATATTTTTGGCGCGCTTTTCGGGATGCCGAGATGTGACGTCACTTATGACTCAAACTCGCATCAGGCCCACCCTTTCCATGCATTCAGAGGATGTTTACAAGTATAGCTTTTGGGTCGAAACGAGCGTCAGAATGAGTTATTGTGCAATTTTCCGACGTAATACAAACACTAGTCATCATAGAGGAACAAGCAGTTATCTTACGGTTCCACATGAATCCAATTTTATTCAAAACAACGTATGCGAATGGGCCTACAAGTCGACTAGGTTTCGCCGAGCTTGGGCTCGTTTTCAGAATAATTATATCGAATGCAACCAACGGGAGATAATCTACACCAGTAAACATACATAGCAAACATATATTGTATCCAGTTACATAAAGTAATGTGTATAATCTCATAATATCACTAGAATATCGATATATGAAGGAGTTGTACAATTTACCATAACAACTTAAATCAGTTAGACAGTTTCGGCTGGTCCCGCTAGCTCAGTGGGTAGGCGCGTTGGTTACTTGTCAATCGTTTTACAATCGGGCGATGCCGGTTCAATCCTGACAGCATGCAAACTAATTACTACAAAAATAAAAAATAAATATTTACAAACAATGCATCATAGTATACTAAATGATTTGGTTTATATTACTTCGTGAAAACATCAACAACAAAAGTGTAAAGAAAATCAATAATTTGCATGCTGTCAGGATTGAACCGGCGTCGCCCGATTGTAAAACAGACGCAAAGGAACCAACGCGTTTACCAACTGAGCTATCAAGGCCGACAGCAATTTGCCGACTGATTTCAGTTGTTAAGATAAATTGTACAACTCCTCCTTCATATATCGATATTCTAGTGATATTATGAAATTTTACACGTTACTTTCTGTAGCTGTTTGTATATTGGTATACATTATCTCCCGTTGGTTGCATTCGATAATTATTCTGAAAACGAGCCCAGGGCCAAGCTCGGCGAAACCTAGTCAACTTGTAGGCTCATTCGCATTCATTGTTTTGAATAAAATTGAATTCATGCGGAACCGTAAGATAACTGCTTGTTCCTCTATGATGACTAGTGTTTGTATTACATCGGATTATTGCATAACAACTCAATCTGACGCTCGTTTCGACCCCAACATTATCCATGTAAACATGCTCTGAATGCATAGAAAGGGTCGGCCTGCTGCGAGTGTGAGTCATGTGTGACGTTAAGATACCACGTGATCGCCTAGCTCATTAAATTTTTATTTTCCACGGGAATCGCTACACAGACGGGTTTAAAATCGAATTTTTTAAATGTTCTCGAATGTTACATGCAATATTAAACTTTCTGTACACATGGAAAACGGATTTTAGCTAATGCCTTGTTTTTATTTCCTTTAATATAAATTTATACTTAAGACTACTCTTATTGCACTAAACTGAAAGCAGTACTATGTTTTGTTTTCATGTTATGTTGTGCTACTGTGTATGAACTGGGTACAGTGCAGTTAATTCACTCTTGTAAACTAGTATATGCATAGTATTAGTACATTAGTTTTATTGAATTGATACATTGGACAAGATCACCATGATGTTTATTGCTGTACCGTTTTGTATGAAATAAATTTCTGATTGAATTGATAAAGAAAAATGTCATGCCATTGTAAATGAAAGTATTAGAAGTATGAATTTGCTGGTTCAAAGTATTGGAAATAGGTATGTGTACAACTCCTCTGTATTGTGCATGAAATGGGTACTTGCAGTTTATACACATCTGTAAGCTTGTACATGCAGAGTATTGTTATGTTAGTTTTATTTTATTGATACTTTAGAAATGATCATGATGATGTATATTACTGTACTATTTTGTATGAAATAAATGTCTACTTAAACTGATATATGGCTGCTTGAATTGATTGAAAATAATTTGCTCTTAAATAGTTTTCTTAATTAATTCCCTTCCATTGAAAATTGTACTAGAAGCATGAATTAACAGGTGTTCAATTAGTTTTAATGTTTTTCTGTCGTAAAAAATGGTGAGAGGTTGGCCCCAAAATAGGTGGGAGATGGGATGTTGAGACCCATGCCACATCCCCTCATGACCACCTAAGAACAAATTTATTTATGTACAGAATTGTGTAGTATTTGTGACGGTGCGTTCCCTACATGATTACGTGCTTGGAATCAAACTGGTTTTTAATGAATGAACAAACAGTATTTTTTATTTCAGTGATTTATTAAAACAACTTTGTCATAGCATCATTAACATCATTGTGGGTGTTCATTTTATACAATCATCATTAAAATGGCAATGCCATTATGGTATACAAGCTAAGTAACTTGGGCCCCTAAGCTAGGCATAGTTGTCTTTTTGTGTTGTTTACACACATAACTGTGTGCAAGGTAACTTGCTTTCTAACTAGCTGTATTTATTACGAATAATTAAACAATTTAATGTAAACTAATTTGTTTTAAATATCACCTACCAACTCTCTTGGACTTGTTGTGAAACTCCCAGCTTTCCGGAAAACAGAACAAAATCTCCCAGATTATAGGTTTTTGTATATGCAGTTGTAAGTTTCTGGTGAGGCCTTAAGGCTTAATGGACGGGTGCAGTTGGTCCTCAGGTGGGTGCAGTTGAAGGTTATTTGTTGGTCTTTAAGGGGTGCAGTTGGAGGTCCCAATGGGGTATGCAATTGGAGGTTTTTGGTGAACCTGGAATCTCCTGGGTTTCGAAACTTACACGTTAGCAGGTATAGGAAGGATTATTGCTATGGCCTATGCCTATAGGGTAGGCAAGCACGTAGACATCCATATGTAACCATTGCTCAGCTGACTTTTAATATAACACCAACTCTTACGAATTATGAACACTATTAATTAATTATCAAGAAATGTTCATATACTGTCCGATGTGATTGTAGCCAGCCGAATTAATTCATTTCGAAGAATCAACACACTGACGCAGGCACGGTAAAAGGGTAGAGCAGGCAGCGAAATGTCTGAGGCGACCGCCCCGCGTATTCCCGTCATTCACTGCATACTAATAGCATGACAACATAATAGGTTTTTTGCTTACTATAATTATGTTCGTATAATGCAGACATACTAAATATTGTCCACAATAATGTCCATAGTATAAACACTCCGGGTAATTCCTATCGGCTGGTGTATATGTATATATGTTGTCCGCTTTGAATAAATTATTAAATCGTCCTCGCATAAAATACTCCGCCGTCGCCACGTCAGCAATACCATCAGTCTCGTGTACGATGCTCTATTAAATGTCGTTCAATGTTGTTATCGTATTGAGACATCCCGTGTTCAAACAGAATTTCAATTAGCTTGTAATATAAAACATGACAGCAAGAGTTTTTATGCATATGTTCGAAGCAAACAGAAAGTTCAGGATAAGGTCGGTCCTCTAGAAGATAGTGCTGGAAAGATAATATCAGAAGGATTCTTAATGGCAGAAGACCTGAATGAGTATTTTAGTTCGGTGTTTACCAGAGAAGACACTAGTTCACTGCCAGTACCAGAGGCTAAGTTCAAGGGGGCAGGATCAGACTATTTAAGACAGTTAATTGTAACCCCAGAAATGGTAGCTAAGAAAATTAGGGTATGAAGGATAATAAATCACCTGGAGTGGATGGTATTCCACCCAAACTACTATTGGAAATTGTAGAACAAATTAGCATACCGCTTGCAACAGTTTTCAACTTGTCATTAGAAGAGGGAGTGGTTCCTTTAGAATGGAAAGAAGCAAACATTATACCGTTATTTAAAAAAAGGTTCGAGAAACAAGTCAGAGAACTATAGACCAGTGAGTTTAACATCAGTGATTTGTAAATTATTAGAAAGACTAATTAAAGATCACATGGTGGATTTTCTTGTTAAACATAACTTGATAAACCCATCTCAACATGGGTTTCTAAAAGCGAGGTCATGCTTAACAAATATGTTATGTTTTTTGGAAGATATCACTAAGTGGGTAGATGATGGATCACCAGTAGATATCATCTACTTAGATTTTCAAAAAGCTTTCGACAAAGTGCCACATCAGAGATTACTGCTTAAACTAAAAGCCCATGGCATAGGAAATGGTATAATTAACTGGATAGAAAAATGGCTGATTGACAGAAGACAACGGGTAGTTGTTGATGGGGAGGCTTCAAACTGGAAATCAGTTTTGAGTGGGGTTCCACAGGGATCAGTACTGGGACCTATATTATTCTTAATATATATAAACGATTTGGACGATGATATAGCTAGCAAGGTATTGAAATTTGCAGGTGATACAAACGTGTTTAGAAGAATTAAAAGTGATGGAGATAGACAGCATTTACAAGATGATCTCGACAGGTTGATCAAACGGTCTGAAAAGTGGCAAATGTTGTTCAATTTTGGGAAATGTAAATGTCTTCACACAGGACATGGGAACGAATATGTAGAATATACAATGGGGGGAACTGTACTAAATACTACTGTAAAAGAAAAAGACTTAGGGCTGACAATTAGTGCTGACATGAAGGTTTCAGAGCAGTGTGGAATTGCAGCTTCAAAAGGAAATCAAATCCTTGGATTGATTAGGCGAAATATAGCATATAAAAAAAAGAACTAATAATACTGCTGTACAAAACAATAGTTAGGCTTCATTTAGAATATTGTATACAAGCATGGAGGTTATACCGCAAGAAGGACATAGATATGCTAGAAAGAGTATAGAGGAGAGCGACTAAAATGATACCAAAACTGAGGGATCTTAGTTATGAAAAACGCCTAAAAGAATGTGGTTTAACAACACTAGAGACCAGGAGATTGAGAGGAGATCAGATAGAAGTGTCTAAAATATTGAATGGTTATGAAAATATTGATAGAAATATGTTTTTTTCAGTTAAGAAAGATAGAAAGACTAGATGACATTAAGTTACATTAGTAAAGGAGCAGTGTAGATTAGACGTAAGAAAGTTCTCATTTTCACAAAGGACTGTGAATGAATGGAACAGATTATCTGATGATTGTGTGGGTGCTAGTAGTGTGAATATGTTTAAAAATAAAATCGACACATACCCCAGAAGGGCAGAATATATGTAGATAAAATGGTTGGACTCTCGATAAGTCAAAGGGCTTCCTTGTCCACCTGCCATCTAGAGTTAATTCTCTGATGGCAATCTTGTTAAATCTTGTTAAAACTTTACTGGTATCGGCCTTCGACTTACGGTAGTTTACATTTCTCAACTGTGTTTCACTGTTTACTTGTCGCGACGATCTACCGCAAAAAAGGCTAACCAAATATATACAACTTCCGGTCTCGCTCCGGTCTGCGTAAGTCGGCATCTATGCATAAAGTTTTTAGGCAGACCGAATTTGTTGTATATATTTTATTCATTGAAATATTTCAATGAACTTTCAGTATGTGTAAGGGATTTAATAATCTTACAGTCAATATAGAGCCTGTCCAACAAAAACACCACATTATGAGTACTCAAATGATCATAACGTCACTTCTATAAAAGCGATGTTCAAAATTACAAAAGCATATATTACTGTATTAAACGAGCCATCCAATCAATGTCACAAATCATTGTGACAATGTCAATGATATGGCAATATACTAGAAGTTTGTACGTCAACAAATAAATTTTCTCTTTACGTCCCTATTTCAGTATTTGTTGTGTTGAGAACTGTGGTGTGAAATGAGACATTGGGGATGGGGACCAGGGCTATGAAACTGTTACAATCGCGTATCCAGTTCCAGAATAAAGCCAAGCCAGTCCACAGCCACAACTTCGCTTCACAAGTTCCAATGACAATGTCGACTGTCGTCGTCGACATTGTGACTCTCGTTTATTCAAATTATTGCCGTCGGCGTCGGGAGACGTTTGCAGACAAAATTATTATTATTATATATGATAATTATGTAAGTATCAAATTATTGACACGTACTGACCTTATACGAAGTTTTCAGTTGTTGTCATTGTCACTTGACTTGATCGTGGTTTCATCGCTTGTTGTGAGTTACGTTCGCAAAAGAACACTGTAATTTACAAAACGTTCCTTTATCAAGTTTATGCCATTTCCCGCGTCCCACTTCCCGCGCAAAGTAAACTTTTCCACTATCATGTAGCGCCATCTGTTGGATTTTGTAAACGGTACAAACTATTCGCACAAAACTTCATTCATAGGAATATGATGTACATGGAACGATGTTCTACTAAACAGCACCAGTTATAGTTCATCGGTCGATTGCAAACAAAATTATGTTTAGAAAAGTAGTTTTTTTTAATACGTACAGCTATCGAAAGAAGAAATCTCTTTTCGTGCCAGAATGACCCAGCCGAATTCTGCCCAGGCGTTTTCGAAAGCAAAATTTAGGCCTATTTACAACATTGCGCAGTGCATGTTGGTTACTTTGTATCACTGGCGTCGGAACATTGTGAATATTGGGGTGCCGAGGCTCTCCTAAAACCTCCACTTGCACCCCATTTAAGGCTCGCCAAAAACACCCATACACCTTAATAATTGAGGCTGACTAGAAACCTCGATTTGCACCCCGCCCCCGATGCTCACAAAAACCTAGCTTTAGTTTTTCCAAAATTTCGATTTGCCCCCCCCCCTCGAGGCTCGCCGAAAACACTTACCTTCAGCTAGGCTCTCCAAAAACCTCGATTTGCCCCACCCCCTCTTCTTCTTCCATTCAACCAACCAAATTAATTCAACATTTTGAAGATCATTCTTGTTATTTGCAGGGGATGCGCATCGGAATTGGTAGACAGGAGATATATAGGAGAAGATAGCTATAGTTTGCAGCTGAATAAATGGATTTGTGGGGTGGGGGTTGGACAGATGAAGGGAATAATGAAATATGGATAGGCCGGGGATGGGGACTCGGGGAGGGGGAAGGGAGGGAGTGCTGGTTTTGCTTACTGGGAACTAAAGTGGACAGCAACCCTAACCTTGCAGCCAAGGCTGGGAGCTGACATTACTGCCTCTGGAAGTCAATTCCAATCTGGAGTTGTCCTGGGAAAGAATGAAAATTCCCTGTAGTCTGTTCTGGAAGATGGTACCTGGAATGTCTTGCTGTGGTGATGTATAGAACTTCCGGTTGGTGTTGTCAGGTTTAGGCTGGAGATGTTTACGAGGCCATTTGAGATCTTAAAAAACATTGTGAGGCGGGCACTCTTCCTCCTTGTTTCTAACGTTTGCCATTTCAGTCTCGTCAGCATGGTGTTGACATTGGATGTGTTGTGTGAAATTTCCACAAGGCAGAAACTGACTGCATGTCTATGCACTGCTTCGATCTTGCTGATGTTCTTTTTGTTCAGACCGTGCTAGCAAATTCTACTGATGGTCTGATCAGTGCCTTGTAAGCCCGCTCTTTGGTGGATAAAGATCCAATCTTCAAGTTCCACTTGAGAAAGCCAAGCGTTCTTTTTGCTTTTGAGCATATGCTGTTTACATGCTGTTCCCATCTAAGACCAGAGCTGATGATGATACCTACATACTTTACAGATGTTACATGTTGGAGGACATGGCCCCTGAAACATATATTGGTAGTGCTTTGGGTGACGACTCCGGGTGCTGGAAAGTACGCTACACTTCAGGGGATGGAACTGCAAGGCCTTGAGGCTCGTCAAAACACATACATTGAACTAGACTCTCCACAAACATTAATTTGCACACACCCCCCAAGGCTGATAAAAACCTTCAAATTGCACTCCAAAATCCATGAATCTTAATTCCCTAAATATTGTGGGCTAGCTAATCCTCTCTCAGTTGATGGGCTGACCCTCCCAAGCCCCCCCCCCCACCCACCCAACGCCCGGTTCCGTTGTCTATGTACATAATAATTAATAATACACAAAATAATTATATAATAATGTTTATTTCAGACATGTGCATGTACGATACAAATGTGCAAGAGCGAGTGTGTACATATAGCGAGTGTGTACATATAGCGTATCTGAATGTGATGTTGACATTTTAATGGTATGTCAACGTTGCCCATACCAGAATATTTTCATTGTAACATTGATAGAAATTAAGCAGTTACATATACCCGTGCATCAATATTATACTTGCCAAAAATACAAGTTCGATTAAAGTTGCATTCTTAGATCGTCCATCTTTTAAATACAAATTTTCTGTAAAGAACATGCCCCATACACAACTGTATCTCACTTAAATTTCCTCAAGTCCATATATAAATATAA
The DNA here is from genome assembly GCA_020002185.1 of Paraescarpia echinospica. Classification (NCBI taxonomy): domain Eukaryota; kingdom Metazoa; phylum Annelida; class Polychaeta; order Sabellida; family Siboglinidae; genus Paraescarpia; species Paraescarpia echinospica. The sequence continues at coordinate 48,813,540 of CM034531.1, forward strand.
AAATGTTCTCATAATATGCAATGTTAATTAAGATAACACGGCGCAAAAGATGAACGATTATTATTATCAACGTGCCATAAAATTATGTTTATTATTTCGCTGGCTGGACCTGGCTACTGGTAATTTTTGCAAAAGTATAATTTATTGAATAACGTATCGAATACCAACGTGACATTATATTATAATATGGCCGCAAGTAGGCCTATGATCAACATGCACTTTATTAAAAACAGTTTTAAAAGTTAGTTTAATTTAAAATACAAATTTATACTCGCTTACGGCTGAATATTTGTCGTTTCTGTTAAGGCTTTACTTTTCATTGACAAGTAAATATCATGTAAGAAACTGATCGGGGTTAAAATTACATTTATATTTTGTTCGGTGACAATGGAAAATCAATTGAATTTAATTGAAATTAAGTTTATTTGGTTACTTGGTTACAGTTATATTACAAGTATGAACATAAAAATGGTTTCACCAAGTAACTCCAGAGATTCTCTAGAAACCCCTGCATGGTGGCTTATTTCGAGAACCACCTATAATTAGGTAATGTAATAATTGTACATTTTTTTAGATTTGACGCAAATGAAAATGACAACACGGCGACGCAATATAAACTTACACAATCTAACACCATGAGGCAAAGTGATAATTGAATTGTATGGTGTGCATTGGAAAATACTTGTCAACTGAGTGAGTATCTGTGATAAAATGGAAGTATGAAGATTTATAACAAGAATTACATTACATAGTATAACTAGATAGTATAATGCATTGATATAGTAACATGCAATTCATAAAAGGGCTTTAGTGCCAGGTTTAACGTATATTATATATTTTTTATATTTTATTTTCCTATTTTTACATATAAAAACAAAACATTAAAGCAAGGTGTTGATAACAACAGTATCAGTACATATAATAAATATCACGGTAAATTAATTGACATGTGTCATACAACGACATGTGTATCAACTGTGAACATACATGTATGTATCACATATGTATGTACATGTTTACGCAAACGCACACACATAAATTATAACATATAATTTGTCTTCGAAAGATAAATCATATGTTATATAGTTTGTGTCTACAATGCATAAGACCAAGGTAAGTCTAGTTAGCATAGATACATAATTAATTTATTTATTGCAGTGATGTACATACACGAAACGACAGACGCAGGCCACTCTGCGAATGGCCAAGTGTAGGCTGTGCGAATAACTGTGGCCGCAGACCTCTGTCGGCAATCGCTGATAATTCTAACAACTTCCGGTGCACCGTGCATCAGATTTGTCTCTTCTTGTCGACTTTGTTTTTGAGATCGTAATTTTGCTGGGTACGTGCTTGTAACATTTACGTTGCAGCGACTAATGTGCAGACTTTATTCCAAGTATGAGTAGAGCTGTTGACATTATCCCAGTGACAATGCTACTTGTCTAGCACTAGTGCAAGTGCAATGCCTGGCTGAATCCGAATCGAATCGACGAATGAGTAAAAAACCATTTACGCAATGCAACAAGTCAACAACCGATATGAACGAATATGGCCAAAATAACCTTCTGACAGTTATTTATTACTCACCAGATTATTGGATGAGTTATAAAGTGCAAATATTAACAAAGAAATGTGGGCTAGTTGAGGTCTTAAACATTGTCATTGCCCCATTCATCACTGTCTAAGTGTCTTAGTTAGCCTTAGCTTAGCCTTAGGCTTAGGCTTCGCCTATACTGTATACATTGTAAGAAACTTAGAAAGGCCCACATTATAATATAAAGTACTTTATTAAAATCATGGTAAGTAATACATCAAAACCTACTTAAAAAGATGTCTCACAAACACTTCGATGACTGGAACTACTACTTATTACCACATACTTGAGAGAGGTTGGGCCATTCCGCCCCACCTTGAATTATTCCTGCTTTATTTACCACCCTGGGGGGAAAAGCCCGGCACATACTTGCTACTGTATCATCAGTGCTCTGAGGTATCAAAGTTGGGCAAAACTCAAGTTATAACAGCGAATTTGAGGTGGGTCCGGATTCGACACTAGTGCGTAGAGGACTATATAATACGAATGTAGGCTAGATGTATTTTAAAAGTCAGTTGCTTCATTGGTGCTTGCTAACAAATCAAATGAAGCTGGTATTAATTAGGCCCTAATGCACATGACGTAATTGTGGCTATCAGAACCTGGCAGCATGGTGTTAGTGTAATATCTAGGTAACGATATCATTTCAGTTAATTAAGATTTAAGGCAGTGGGGGCTGATATCGTGTCAGTTGATTTCTTTACTTTTTTCTTCATAGAACATTAGTAGGTGTCGGTATGAACATATGTATTATAAAAAAAACCATGGCACTAGTGCCATATATGTCATCAATCCGTCCGTTAAAAACTAGTATTTTTAGTGTGTCTGTGGAAAGGCCTTTTCAGATTTTTGGAAACTGATGATGTTTCCATAGTGACGATCACGTTCAAATATTACGCAAAGATAAATTCGTTCACCGTGAACGCAGATCATACCGTCTGGTTATTCTTATGCCACTATGCTGTTGTGTTATAATTACATAAATGCATCACACTGTTAATTCACCAAATACTGGTAGTAGTTTTGTTTATTCTCCGACAACGCCTGACCTCCAACGCCAGTTGGCCCTTTGTAACACGATATCATTAAACATTTGTCATTACAAATACAGATTGGCGGGAAAACCTTTGGGGGTAAATCTGAATAACAGAAGTGTTTGCCAAATCGAGTTGAAATAAGCCACATGCCAGTGAAAAAGTCACATTTCTAAGCAAAAAATGTGCATCTGATGACATTTGTATTATCAGTAACAACCAGGAAGTATTACCTAATGTAACTTTTTATACGTTTTATGTTTTGGTGAAGGGGTCGTGCCAAACATGCAGTACAGATTTTGGCTGTCTTTCAACATTGTAGCAACATTTTTATGAAGCTGTAGCAAACTTAATATGCATTTGTTTACAAAAAACCTGTACTAATGTCAATAACATATATTTGTACTTACAAACATACACATTTTTCTTTCAGGGAATTTCTCAAAATGAAATAAAATGCCATTTTATGGTGATATTTGTTGTTTTTAAATGCATAAATATCACTAAACAACATAAAAATATATATTCTTTTTGGTCTGGAGTAATGTGTTAGGCAAAGCCTAGAAAAAAATAGTTTATCTTCAAAACATTTATTTATTTAATTTAAATCAAAACAAGCATGTCATAGGCACTTTTACCACCTTAAGTTGATGTTTATTGTTTAAATTATATTAGATGTATGTTTTATTCAAAGCTAACAAGTCTCACGCATTTAGCCTGTAAATCTCACACATATTTGCATTTCCCAAAATATTAATACAAATAGGCTTATTTTCTTGCACATGTTGATATACTTTATACACATGTTGATATACTTTATACACATGTTGGTATACCTTATACACATGTTGGTATACTTTATACACATGTTGATATACTTTATACACATGTTGATATACTTTATACACATGTTGGTATACTTTATACACATGTTGATATACTTTATACACATGTTGATATACTTTATACACGTGGACATGTGCGGATAACATAAAGCTTCCATAGAATCCACTACAGGGTTATTCTTATTGTTACTGACTTGTATAAAATGTTGTTTTCCATTTTTTTAACAACTAATAGAGCTGTCATCAAGTGTCTTGTTGAGAAATATCAGTGCTGCCACCCAGTGTCCATTTGGAGAACCTCACCTCACACATATATCTCAACTTGGCGACGCTGGTGATTTACTTTGTACGGGACATAGTACTTCAATTGTCACAAGTGGACCAACATGGCGGTCTGTTCATCTATTCTAGAGAATTCATCACACTCACAGCCTTCCTCCTTACCATGTACCTGTGTTCAGTTCCAGAAGTCAGCATTGTATGCATTGAACATCATGATTATGTTTCTGTACAACAAATTATGGCCCTTTGATTAGCAATATTTATGCAAATTATCAGAAGTGTCACACCACATATTGAGGGATGGGAGACATGTCTACCTGTAAAATTCACCGGTGACAAGGTTTCCTCCTGGTTCTCATTTTTGTGTTTTCTTCTCAGCAGCTCTCACTCACTGTCAAGATGTCTTCCGATGCCACGACAGTGCTGGAGAACACAAAATGGCTGTCGTTTCTGTGTAGTTCGCTGGACAACATGCGTAACAACAACGTCATGTGTGACATGTCACTGACGGCTGATGACGGCCGTAGTTTCCCGTGTCACATGTCTGTCCTGGCGGCATCCAGCCCCCTCCTGTGTGCCTCTGTTTGCGGGGCGACGGAAAGCCCTTACAACATGAAGGTGGCAGGGATGACCGGACACGTGCTGGAGCTGTTGCTACAGTTTGTATACTCCGGGAATGTGATAGTGACAAGGGACGTGTCCGAGTTGACCGACGTCATCAAGGCTGCCCACCAGCTGCAGCTGACCCACATCACCGGCACCTGTGAGAAGCTGTTGAGGGAAGTACAGATGGACCAGGCTACAGGTGAGGGTGACCCGCTGACTTACCAGATACTTGTTTTTGTTACCACCATCTTTTCTCCTGGGAATCCGGGGTGAGGCTGGCCTCGATATTGGTCCTTGGATTCTTTTTCCGTTTTATTGTTCCTCACTGTCCTTGTACTGCTGTCTCCACTAATCGTCTCCATAATAATATGCAGGCATTGTGCGTCTATTTTAAAAAGTCAAACAGATTATATGCTATATGTGCAGTGCTGTGATGCAGTGGCTACTAGAGCTTCGGTCTCTGGACTGAGAGAACCCGGTTTCGAATCCTGTGCGGCAGTGTCGAACCTTGGGCAAGTTCATTCATTACTGCTCCAGTTCACTCGGCTGTATGGACGAGTACCTGGCTATAGACACTGGTGGATATTTGTGAGTGAATATTTTTCGCGCATTAATTGCAGCTTGGCTGAATGCTTCCCGGAGAAGTCGAGATGGTGTTCGATTAAGCAGGTCTGCCAGAGAGTGTAAAGCACTTTGAGCAGTCCTGAGGACTGGATACTGCTATATAAGAACTCACCTTTTACATTTAATCAAATATGAGTGCGCAAACCACAATAAGCAAAACAGCAAGTTGTTAGGCAAATAGTAGACTTGTCACAATAAGAACCAACAGTCTGCAAAACTATGGCAGGACACATTGCAGTGGTCCCCTGCCCATTCATGTATCGTCAGATCTATGGATGTGTGCAGTATTATTATGTACTGACTGGACGATTTGTCATAAATTTCTCAAAAGGTGACAATTACTAATACTGTTTATTGTGTCAAATAAGTGTTCTGGGTACATGCAAGTTTTCAGATTAATTATTACATCTAGAATTTAGAACTGTATCCCTGTCTGAAGTATTGTACACACGTAAATATGTTGCACTGCCATATCGGAACAGTCATGTTGTAGTTCCACTTCTTCAAATCAATAATTAATTATTAAGTAGTGTTAGAAATCAATTCACATGACATGACTGGTGGGGACGTTAACATCTGGCGTCTACATGATGATCATCAACTTGTTTATGAAATACAACCTTATATAATATTATGGCCAAAGTCAAACCATTTCGTGGCAGGCCATGTGTAACATTGTCCAAGCGATCAAAAAGAAATAAAGCTGGTGCCAGAATGTTGGCTTACTGAAACTTGAAAGTGGTGGTTGCTTTTGGCTACCATTTAAGAATGTCACAAAAGCCATCAAATCTGGTCAGTCACCAGATGACAGTTGGCCAGTTTACAGAGTGCATAAGCCAGTAGTTCTTAACTTTTTTCAGTCACGACTAAAATTTCGGTTGCAGGACTTCGACCCATGCCTTCAAGATGTTAACTACCAGGGTAGTGATACATTATGAAATAAATAATTATTCAATAAACAGGCATAACAAAAATAAATGTGAAATGAGAACATTTAATATATATATATATATATAGTTGCTGAGATGAACACAGAGGCATCACCAAGTCAGCGACGTTCATTGGTTATCGACATAGGAAGATGACACCCCTTTGATATAGAAAACAAAAAGGGCAGGTGAAGTCAGGAAGATCGCGTGATTTCAACAATGTTTGAAGAATATTAGGCCAATATTAACGTATTTCATACTGGTGATAATAAGGAGGCAGACATTCCGATAAATAATATAATAGTGTCACTGGACATGCTGGTTAATGCAATATTTGTCTGTGAAAGTTTACTGTAGTGGCTTCAATATAGACATAATCAAAAACGGTACTGATTTTATCATACAACAGAATAAATCATTCGTCTCGTATGCATCTGGTATGCAAAAGCAGGACAATAAAGAAAAGTTTGGAGTCACTGGAAACTCTTGGCGACCCACTCAAAATGGCTTGACTACCCAATTTTGGGTCGCAACCCAGGAGTTAAGAACTGCTGGCATAAGCTATGCATGGCAGGTGAGTAAAGGTGTGCTTATTTTATCTTTAACAACTTTCTTATCCAAGGCTTCCTAGCTTAAGGAAATACATACATACAACAAAATGAGAAATGTTTATGTTTTATTCTCCATAGAACTAACTATATTATACATAAACCCAATGTTTCTAAAATTTGAGATGGCACATATATAATTATGTCTAAAACAGAATTATATGGTACAGTGTGATGGTAATAAAACTCAGTTTTCCAATAGCCTACATAATTAAATGCTATTTGTTTTAATGTATGTATCTTACTTGTAAAAACATTGTTAAGGGGTCATTCCACGTCAATTCAACCAATCTTCAGGACATTTTAAAAGTTGGTGCCTCAGAATGTATTTAATTTTTTACCAGTGATTAAGTGGCCATCGTTGAACACTTCTACAAAAAGGCTGAGTAGGTGGGGGTAAACACCCACAATTGCATCCATTATTATATGCCTGTATTTTGTTTCAACAGCCACATACGAGATCGTTCACCAGAAGTTACTGATGGCTGAATATACATCAGATGTACCATCGGATCAGGAAAATGAAGTTTCTCAGAAACGTAACAAGAAACCGTGAGTTTAATTTACATCACGTCTAAACTACAGTTGAGCCTCTCTTTTTGGTCTCAGTAATACAGCCATCTTGCAATTAAGTTTGCCCTAGCACAGTCCCAAATTGTTTTCACAAACAGTAAAATATACTCCCACTAATACAGTCACCTTGCTATTCAGGTCAATTTCGTCCAGTTTCAAGGGTGTCTTTAATAGTGAGATTCCTCTGTATATACAAGTGCACAACGTACCATATGACAGTCTCAGTGGATATGCATACACATACATAACACCCTTCTCATGTTATGCCCTGTACTTGTAACTGTAAATACTTCACTTGTCGGTTGTCTGTTTGCATTTTAGGATAGCTCGGTATGCCTCCGACAATGATGATGATGATGATGATGATGAGAAACAAGATGTCTCATCAGTGCAATGGAGCATGGATTTTGAACCTTCTGCCACCTTTCCAGAACCATGTCACAACGTCCAAACTGTCATACCAATTACACCAACTTCATTCAATCCAACACCACCTCCATTCATACCTCCTACCTGTCCGTCAACAGCATCTTGTCTTCCAACGACACACCCCAGACAAAGACATCGACAAGCCTCTGTGTCCTGTGACAGCATGACAACACTTAAATCATGTGCAGGTGAGGGTAGGCTGTAGCAAGTTAACAACGTAAATGGCTCACTTAAAAGTTGAGTATTATTAAAGCCAGGATACACTTGCAAGCTTTGTCCGATCTGACCAGGCCAAACCATGTCACACCACATCAGACTACATCAAACTGCAATGTATCTACTATACCAACCGGCACCGATTGTGCCATACTTGAAGCCGACGTGATGTCATAAACTTGAAAACTTTCGTATACATTTGACTGACACCGACTACAATCGACGTAGTGGAAAGTTTTCCAAGTTTACGTGATCATGACATCACACCGACTTTATACACTGCAGTCTGACGTCATCTGACATCGACTGATCTGGTCTGGTCTGGTCTGGTCTGATTGGGCGAAAGGTGCCATTATATACCTGCCTTAACATTATACAAGTAGCATAGTGAACTACATTATTGTGACAGCCTTTTCTTTGCCTATATTTGTTGTGAGACAACACGTGTTAATACATATAAGATAGTAACAGAGTGGTACGTCGCTATTAACATCACCCTCAGAACTTGGCAAAAGTCATCTGAATAGTGAGATGATTATTAGTGGGACTATTTTACTTTAGTGTTACAGAAATTATTTGAAACTGTCGTAAAGTGACCGTAATTGCAAGGTGGCTGTATTATTGCGGTGAATCTAAAGTTGTGCCCGCCTACTGTATTGATCACTGAAATTAATTCTCTTGAAATGTCTTTATTGGAATATGATAATGAGTATGCACTCAGCATGGTCTGTTACTGCTGTATTACAGTGGAACCTCACTATTATGGTCTCTTACTGTCTGTATGTACAGTGGAACCTCACTATTATGGTCTCTTACTGTCTGTATGTACAGTGAACTTCACTATTATGGTCTCTTACTGTCTGTATGTACAGTGGAATCTCACTATTATAGTCTCTTGCTGTCTGTGTATACAGTGGAACACCACTATTATGGTCTCTTACTGTCTGTATGTACAGTGGAATCTCACTTTTATGGTCTCTTACTGTCTGTATGTAGAGTGGAACCTCTCTATTATGGTCTCTTACTGTCTGTATGTACAGTGGAACACCACTATTATTGTCTCTTACTGTCTGTATGTACAGTGGAATCTCACTTTTATGGTCTCTTACTGTCTGTATGTAGAGTGGAACCTCTCTATTATGGTCTCTTACTGTCTGTATGTACAGTGGAACACCACTATTATGGTCTCTTACTGTCTGTATGTACAGTGGAATCTCACTTTTATGGTCTCTTACTGTCTGTATGTAGAGTGGAACCTCTCTATTATGGTCTCTTACTGTCTGTATGTACAGTGGAATCTCACTTTTATGGTCTCTTACTGTCTGTGTACAGTGGAACCTCACTATCATGATCTCTTACTGTCTGTATGTACAGTGGAACCTCATTATTATGGTCTCTTACTGTCTGTATGTACAGTGGAATCTCACTATTATGGTCTCTTGCTGTCTGTGTATACAGTGGAACACCACTATTATGGTCTCTTACTGTCTGTATGTACTGTGGAATCTCACTTTTATGGTCTCTTTCTGTCTGTATGTAGAGTGGAACCTCTCTATTATGGTCTCTTACTGTCTGTATGTACAGTGGAACACCACTATTATGGTCTCTTACTGTCTGTATGTACAGTGGAATCTCACTATTATGGTCTCTTGCTGTCTGTGTATACAGTGGAACACCACTATTATGGTCTCTTACTGTCTGTATGTACAGTGGAACCTCTCTATTATGGTCTCTTACTGTCTGTATGCACAGTGGAATCTCACTTTTATGGTCTCTTACTGTCTGTATGTAGAGTGGAACCTCTCTATTATGGTCTCTTACTGTCTGTATGTACAGTGGAATCTCACTTTTATGGTCTCTTACTGTCTGTATGTACAGTGGAACCTCACTATTATGGTCTCTTATTGTATGTGTACAGTGGAACCTCACTATCATGATCTCTTACTGTCTGTATGTACAGTGGAACCTCATTATTATGGTCTCTTACTGTCTGTATGTACAGTGGAATCTCACTATTATGGTCTCTTGCTGTCTGTGTATACAATGGAACACCACTATTATGGTCTCTTACTGTCTGTATGTACAGTGGAATCTCACTTTTATGGTCTCTTACTGTCTGTATGTAGAGTGGAACCTCTCTATTATGGTCTCTTATTGTCTGTATGTACAGTGGAACACCACTATTATGGTCTCTTACTGTCTGTATGTACAGTGGAATCTCACTATTATGGTCTCTTGCTGTCTGTGTATACAGTGGAACACCACTATTATGGTCTCTTACTGTCTGTATGTACAGTGGAATCTCACTTTTATGGTCTCTTACTGTCTGTATGTAGAGTGGAACCTCTCTATTATGGTCTCTTACTGTCTGTATGTACAGTGGAACACCACTATTATGGTCTCTTACTGTCTGTATGTACAGTGGAATCTCACTTTTATGGTCTCTTACTGTCTGTATGTAGAGTGGAACCTCTCTATTATGGTCTCTTACTGTCTGTATGCACAGTGGAATCTCACTTTTATGGTCTCTTACTGTCTGTATGTACAGTGGAACCTCACTATTATGGTCTCTTACTGTCTGTATGTACAGTGGAATCTCACTTTTATGGTCTCTTACTGTCTGTATGTACAGTGGAACCTCTATTATGGTCTCTTACTGTCTATGTACAGTGGAATCTCACTTTTATGGTCTCTTACTGTCTGTATGTACAGTGGAACCTCACTATTATGGTCTCTTACTGTCTGTGTGTACAGTGGAACCTCACTATCATGATCTCTTACTGTCTGTATGTACAGTGGAACCTCATTATTATGGTCTCTTACTGTCTGTATGTACAGTGGAATCTCACTATTATGGTCTCTTGCTGTCTGTGTATACAGTGGAACACCACTATTATGGTCTCTTACTGTCTGTATGTACAGTGGAATCTCACTTTTATGGTCTCTTACTGTCTGTATGTAGAGTGGAACCTCTCTATTATGGTCTCTTACTGTCTGTATGTACAGTGGAACACCACTATTATGGTCTCTTACTGTCTGTATGTACAGTGGAATCTCACTTTTATGGTCTCTTACTCTCTGTATGTAGAGTGGAACCTCTCTATTATGGTCTCTTACTGTCTGTATGCACAGTGGAATCTCACTTTTATGTTCTCTTACTGTCTGTATGTACAGTGGAACCTCACTATTATGGTCTCTTACTGTCTGTATGTACAGTGGAATCTCACTTTTATGGTCTCTTACTGTCTGTATGTAGAGTGGAACCTCTCTATTATGGTCTCTTACTGTCTGTAAGTACAGTGGAACACCACTATTATGGTCTCTTACTGTCTGTATGTACAGTGGAATCTCACTTTTATGGTCTCTTACTGTCTGTATGTAGAGTGGAACCTCACTATTATGGTCTCTTACTGTCTGTATGTACAGTGGAATCTCACTTTTATGGTCTCTTACTGTCTGTATGTTGAGTGGAACCTCTCTGTAATGGTCTCTTACTGTCTGTATGTACAGTGGAATCTCACCTTTATGGTCTCTTACTGTCTGTATGTACAGTGGAACCTCACTATTATGGTCTCTTACTGTCTGTGTGTACAGTGGAACCTCACTATCATGATCTCTTACTGTCTATGTACAGTGGAACCTCATTATTATGGTCTCTTACTTTCTCTGTGTACAGTGGAACCTCACTATTATGGTCTCTTACTGTGTGTGTGTGTTCAGTGGAACACCACTATTATGGTCTCTTACTGTCTGTATATACAGTGGAATCTCTCTTTTATGGTCTCTTACTGTCTGTATGTAGAGTGGAACCTCTCTCTTATGGTCTCTTACTGTCTGTATGTACAGTGGAATCTCACTTTTATGGTATCTTACTCTCTCTATGTAGAGTGGAACCTCTCTATTATGGTTTCTTACTGTCTGTATGTACAGTGGAATCTCACTTTTATGGTCTCTTACTGTCTGTATGTAGAGTGGAACCTCTCTGTTATGGTCTCTTACTGTCTGTATGTACAGTGGAATCACACTTTTATGGTCTCTTACTGTCTGTATGTACAGTGGAACCTCACTATTATGGTCTCTTACTGTCTGTATGTACAGTGGAACCTCACTATTAATGTTACCTTTGGGACTGGACGAAAGGGACATGGATAACGAGTTGACCTTATTAGTGGGACTAATCCCATAAAATGGCCTATACTTTACTGTATATGGACTTAATTTGGGACTGTATTAGGTTGGCCTTAATTGTGAGGTGGCTGTATTACCGAGATGACCTTAAAGAGGGGTTCGACTCTATATGCTTACTAATGAAAACACTTTACATTAAATACGTCAAATTAAATGAAGCCTTTTCTGTTTGTGCAGTTTCACCGTTTGAGCTGGCACTGGTTGCTGTGGTGGACAGGCTGGTGCAGCAGGTGGACAACAGCCACTCAATGGTTGCAGAGAACCACACGCTTGTGCAACAGCTTGCTGGGAGGGAAACACAAAACACAGATGGTCTTCCAGCTGGTATCTCTCTTCCCATCACCTCCCGGGAAGAGCTTCATGCGGTGGAAGCGATTCTGAAGGACAAGGCTGCCATCAAACAAATGGTGAGTTACCGTATTCATTCCATTAAGCATACAGTACGCTTAACAGGTGCTTAGCCGAAACCCGTTCGCCATTCTTCAAGACTGGCTGATGACTGGCCAAGACTGCTAATTACAACTAATAAGACGGGTGGATTTAGATGGGGCCAGCTGGCTACTAGATTAACTAATAGTTCCACATCTAGGGGCCGTCACTAATGACTATCATTGACACAAGTGGTAGTGAAACAAATCGAATGGATCGGTATTAATTAAATACATTACTCTGGTTTGTCATTGATAAAACTAAACTGGTCAATAATGGCTGTGATTGACATGACTGGCTTCCACGCAAGCCGTTCGTGCGCTAAAAGGAACAATTTTTATTAATTCAAGACTAGCAATAAATTATTTCTAGCTAAGGGCCTAATGCTTAACCAAATTTTAGATGCGGAAATATGTCATATTTTGTGTTCCAATAAGCGTACAGGGGTGTACACTCATTTTTGGTTCCTGTGGTTCCTGGGTACAGCCATCTCGGCAGACATGACTGGCAAGTGAGTTATGCATATCACATATAAGCAACAGGATAATAGAATACTGTAAAGTCTGATAATTTAGGTGGCCTAACTATATTTTGTGATCACTGGGCTTGAATCTAGTGTGACTCGGGTGGAAATTAAGTTACAATAATAGATTCAACAGTCAAGATTGGCCTTGACGATCGCTGTCACAGTGTCAGACACTGATAAAAAGGGGGTGTAAGCTAATTAGGGCATGTATGTTTAATAGAGTGAATATGGTATCTGGTCTAAATGGATAAGAAGAAAACTGAGAGCATATACCCTCTAGTCAATACAGTAGTTCCTCTCTTCAGCGGACACATCTGTATCCAAGCATAAGTGTCCCGACATGGCGGGTGTCCACCCATCGGAGGGACAGGCATCTTAGTGCCGTAGTTCAGACCAGTACAACTGACACATGATAAAGGTGTGGCAATATGTCAATGCATTGACTGATAGGAATTAAGCACTGTATATATATATATATATATATGTTTATTATTACTGTGATGTATTGCAAAATAAACAGTTGGTCATGAAGTCATATCGCCCGCCCGGCACCGTCTGCCCGACTCCCTCTGTCGATCTGAGACTCCTCAACCGCGCACTGGTCATTCACTCACTGCCACTAGCCTACGCAACGGTATCGGCCCGGCATTGCAGTAGAATTTGCTGCGCATATGGCAACATTCAACCAAAAATGTCGAACAAAACATCTCCATTACAACATTTTATAAATTGGTATTCTCGAACGATTTAGATATTCTTTAGATAAAATACTTCGTAAGTAATTCGCAAGTTGACGATTTGGGCTGCCCCCTACCAGCTAAAATAATAACCTAGAAATGATCAAGCGAATATTTAAATCGGTTGCTACAAGCAGCGTGAACGTTAATTAAATATTAAAAACGGTAACGGGTACAATTGTTAATTGTCTCACTTCGTTTTTCGTCCAATTTCGAAAGATTCATTAATGCACAAATTGTGTGTCACTTGATAATGCGTTCCACCGTTTCATACACTGGCAACCAGTTCATCTTTTCCAGACACTGGTAATATTTGTCGTTTGGCGTAGCGCAGCATAATTTGATGATGCTTGTTTATTATTTCACCTCAGTTTAGGCTTAATGTTGAGCTACATAGAAAACAATTGAGGTGAACCTTTTATACATCATATTTGTGAATCTTAATTGCAATTTACAAGATGAAAAGGCGATGCCAAACCGAAGCCCTGACTGGGGCTGGAGGCGCGAACGGGGAAGCCATCGCCCTCTGCAAATGTGATTGATAACAGCACAACATTAACAATCCCTTCTTCCACATTCACTCTGCCTAAAGTTTACAGACCGTAATCAAAGGAACTCTAAGTTGTTTGGACAAACACAACGATTACAGCAAGGAAGACAAGCTCGTTGTTACAGGTACACATGTACTTGGTGTTACCATTGACACACACCGAGCTGTATGTCCGTCATTTTCTAAACAAATTCGGCAAAGAATCTTCGAATTAATTACTACTGTCCGTCTTAGGAGGGACATATAACCAAAATATCCTATCCGTGTACACGAGGTGTCCCTTCGTCAGAGGGACATTAACATGGCAAAACAGTCCGTACATTGACAAACTGTCCCGACATAGCGGGTGTCCCCTCGTCAGAGGGTCCGCTGAAGAGAGGGACTACTGTAATGTCAATATACCTGTAATTAGAAACCCAAACCTTAGCCGTCAACACATTTAGAGCTGGTAGAACCAATTTAATTTTAATCCACCTTCACTTACAGTTTACAATTATGCATTTTTGTTTAAAGCTGTTTCCTCAAAAGGCTTAGTCTGTTATGATTCTGGTTCTTTGTTGTCCAAACATATATATATACGCATTCATGTGAAAACTCCAATTTTGAGAATAACTTGAATTGATTTTTGGTCAAGAATTAAGTAAGTTAATCGTTTGTCCGATTATTTTACAGAAGCTACATAAAAAGTTGCACAACGAGCTAGCATGTCTGGATACTATGGATACAAAATTAATTTGAAATGAGATGACAGATAAAATGAGTATGTATGGTAATCTATGTCAGTGCATAACGTCAGTGATAATGTTGTTCTCCTCTTGTTTCCCTGTTGTCAGGGGTGAGGCTGGCCTCGATTTCAGTTGTAATTTTTTCTTCTTCTTTTCCATCACTGATCTTGCACTGCTCTCTCCATCAATTGTTTCCATTCCTCTCTTATCTTTCACTCTCTTCTCCACTGCTCTTCCAAACCTTCCAAGTCTCTACACAGTCCTCCCATCACAGTTTAAGTCTTCCTCGCCTCCTTTTCCCCTCTTCTCTCTGGGCATCAGCTTTCTTTGTCAACTGTTCTACTCCCATTCTCCCCAAATGCCCAGCCCACTTCAGTCAACTCCTCACCAGCTTCTTCTTAAAGTTATCTTTTACTCCAACTTCCTCTCTCAGCTCATCTTTGCTTATCACGTCTTTTCACTCCCGCAAATCTTCTGGCCCAGTTGTTTTCGCAAACCTGTACCTTCTGTTGTTTTTCTCTCATTGTATGACTTCAATATCAGTTATTGCTTGACAGATTGGTGCAGTTTCCTTCATTGGTGGCACATCACTCTTGGACACAGTGCGGCGTCTCTTGACACACATCATGACAAATTACACTGCAAAGCATTGTAATTGGAAAGGCAAGAATAACAAGGTGGCCTTCTCGAAACTCGCATTGTGGGAAGTGCTTGTTGGTACGTGCATTATAATGTACAATAATTATTTAAATTGATTCCATCATTTTGATGTACTGCCAGTGTATTATTTTCTGTACCATTGGAATGATATTTAAGAGTACACATGAGGGAAAGATAATTTATGGAACAGAGTAAGTTACGATAATATATACATAACACTTCAATTCAAGTATATCGGTTTTGGGTTATTAAAAACATTTAATTCAACGGTTGCTAGCGCCACCATGGCTCATCTGATCGTGACGATCTTGGTATCATTTGAAAGCATGTACTTTCAGTTTTTTTAGCATCCATATAGATTTCCCAGTAACCATTCACAGAACACCTATAGACGGACCTATAATCATGTTGTTTTTGGTGTTCTGTACAGTTCCGAGCGATGTTGGCAAAACCGGTTGCAGTGCTGCCTGGATCATTTGCATTGGATTTAGTCATGCGCACGTTCATAGTTCTTGATTTCATCTTATAAGCTCCAACCACTTTTAAAACGGCGTCAAAACTGATGAGCTTTGACTGCAACGAATGTGATATTCATGATGTTGGTGTGACGTCACAATGACGTATGCCCACCAACAGAGACTATGTGTCAAAATTCTTTGAATTGGTTGGTTGACATACGTCATTGTGACATCACGCCAACTTCGAAAATGTCAGTTTCGCCACCTTTTATAAGTGGGTGGAGATTATAGCATAAAATCTGAAAATGGCACCCGGAAAGAGCATGGTCTGTTTATATATATTAAGAATGATTATCGAAATAGCAATTACATGTTAGAATAGCAGAAGGCATAAGCTTTCACTCGATATTAAAATTGTTTGAATTGACATAAGCATGTGGTGTGCTGGACTCCAATGCCAGTTTATCGTTAGCCTCTAGAATCTATGAGTGTCATGTCGCTGTGTATTTATAATACAAGGAGAAGTAACTGCAAGAAACCTGTTGTACCAAGCAGTTTACTAGTAGCTAGAAGCAAGTTTTGGGAAAATTAGCTGTGTAGCGAGTATTGTTTACTTGCTCCTACCTGTTATAAAGTAAACACTCCTACACAGCAGTGAACTGTATTTGAATGTGGTCTTTGCATGGGATTTTGTGTTTACTCGCTGCTAGGAGTACTCACTACTTGCCGCTAGAAGCAAAGTGTGCATCTTTAATGTGATTAATACTTTACATATGATTTGGAAATGTGGTATGTTACCTTTCTGTATCCTTGTTTGTTCAGATGAAGCTTTTGGTATCCTCTCGAGGCTTTTGTCAGCATTGTACTGAATCACTTCCCAGTTGTCATGTGACATTGTAAGTGTTCATCATATGACAGCACTTTCAATAAAATCGTGGGAAGATTATAACCAATGTCTCTGTTGAGAGCCGGACGCCTCTTTCAGATTTAAATTGCTTCACTAATCTTTCTTTGCCAGAAGTTGTTTTGTCCGGCAAGCACTGTAGTGTCTTTGGATGTGATGTTGTAGACATAATATCATAGCCAAAGACGTTCCATCTAAGCAAACAAGGATTCAGATAGGTATCATACCGCATTTCCAAATCATGAATGTAACTGAATCCGGAAACAACTTACATGCTGATACTTCAAATACGCGTGCCTTGTCAACAGGTGCGGTGCGTCGGAACCCATGCAGTTGCGATGCAACGAACACAGCAATCGAGTGCATCATTAAACACTGGCTGCGGTTTGCAGCAGAACGGGACGGTGGTAGACAACTGAGGGAACAGAGGCGGAGAGAACTGACATGTACAGCAACCTCGGGTTGAAGAGAGGAATGGAACTTAAGTGGCATAGTTAGGTTGTAGAATTATTACAAGTGTTCTGTTCTAGAGATATACAGTGTATTTGTAGTTATAAAGCCAAGCTGCGCTACTTATAGCATTTCGTTTGTGCCAAATGTATTGCTATGTTAACTTATTGCTGAATGTGTATGTCTTAAAATAGGAAAGCTTAAGCTTTCTATTTTAAGCATAATATATTATGTATACATGTACATATTAGTACCGTTCAAATATACTGTTATTTTGTTAACACTAATTTAATAATTGTTATTCAAAGATTATGGAAGTATCATTATGGCACATTTTTATTAATGTCTATAAGAGTTAATCTGATTGTTTGTCTGGTATAACAGTGTAGCTTTAAAATATAGAATAGCTAAGATTGGATTTCAATGAGGATTGTGATGTTGAAACAGTGCTATGATTGTTAGAATGATTACAGAAGTTTCATTATGACTATGTTCTTGATGTCAATAAGAATGAATCTGAACATTTGTTTGGCATAGTGGTGTAGCTTTCAAATATACCATAAGGTTGTCTTTGAATTACAGTTATGATGTCGGCATGTTATTATGATTGTTAGGTATGATTATGTATGTTTCTGTTTGAGTTAGTACAACATTGTCTTCTGTAAGAATCATAATTTGCATGTCGGGTACATTATTATTTTGATGATACATCGTTAGCAGTGGGTATGTCAGTCATTACTACACATGTGTATAATGTTGTATTATAATGGTAAGTTTTCTTATACCTACCCTGCTGTACCATATACGTTTGATATTACACTGTATTTTTGTACATTTAGCTTCATTAAGTTTACATTGTGTAATGTATTCTTAATAAAATGAATACGTCATTCATAAATGTTACATTGGTATGTTATTTTTTAAGGTTGGAGCAACATTGCTAAATGGTTGGAGCACCATTGAATGATGGTTGGAGCAATGTTGGCAAGTGGTTGGGGGCAACTTTGGTTTATAGTTGAGACAATGGTGGTTGATGATTAGGGCAATGTTAGCAGATGGTTGGGGCAACGTTGATTGATGGTTGGAGAAATGGTGGCAAATGGTTGGGGCTATGTTGGTTGATGTTGGCTGATGGTTGGGGCAACATTGGATAATGGATGGGGTAATGTTGGCGCTGTCTGTCGTTGATGTTGGCCCAACGTAATGTTGCTAGGCTGTGGCAAAATAATTTTCTTATTGTGGTTTTTATCTCAACAAACATTAGTCATGCAATTATTACCTTGTAGTGTCGTACAATTTTTTGGAAACTTCAAAAATGGATCATCGATGCCTAATGAATTTAGATTTAGCACGCTAATGTTCTAGTTACAGGACCTTATGTACAAGAAAGTTAATACATGTTATATCGTATTTTCATTGTCAAGTTTGGAAATAAACCAAGTTATGAAAATAACACATTTGTTGAATAATTATTAGTCTGACGAAACTCAAAGGTGAGCGAGAAACAACGTACTTGAAACTTTGACAATACATACTAAATATCAAAGACATTGATCAATTTATTTAGGGCAACTGCTATTTTTGGATAAGCGGACACAAAATAATTAAATGTAATTTCTTGTTGCAATTCTAGATCCCGAAACTGTCACATCAGAGAGTCCGAATACATTGCCATCAGTCGAACTGCACACCCCTAAGGTAGATGCTGGTCACCCAGAATACGACAGCGACACAGACATCGATGAAGAGTACGTGGACAAAGGCCTTGAGATGATGGTAATGGAGATGATGGCAGACGTAGCGAAAGACAGATCCAAGTACACCAGCATTAACCTGAAATCTGACACAGTGCAGGAAATGGACACACCCCGTGCTACGAACGATCGTTCCCGTCTGCGTGCGAACACCTCGACGAGACCCCGAAAGCTGCTGAATGTGAAGAGTAGAGCAGCTCTGTACAAATGCATGGTGTGTGGAAAGACGTTCACGTGGCCCCAGAGTCTGCGGAAACACGTGAGCGTCTGGCACGACAAGGTCGAACGTCCCTTCAAGTGCGGCACCTGCGGCAAGGCCTTCCACTTCCGGTCGCACCTGAAAGGCCACGAGCTGATCCACTTGGACGAGAAGCCGTTCAAATGTGCCGTCTGCAACAAGTCGTTCATCCAGAGACAGCAGCTGACGGTGCACAGCCGCACCCACACGGGAGAGAAACCGTACACCTGTGTGCAGTGCGGCAAAGCTTTCACGCAGAAGAGCGGGCTGGTCGTGCACGAGAGAACGCACACGGGGGAGAAGCCGTTCCCGTGCGGGGTGTGCGGGAAGGCATTCAACAAGAAGAGCCGAATGAAGGAGCACGAGGGGAGGGTACACGGGGGCGTGAGGCGACCGGCCGGCGTGTTCCCGTGTCCGCTCTGCAGCAAGGTGTTCACCTGCCGCAGCAACCTACGCTGCCACGAAGCCACGCACACGGGAGGCAAGCCGTTCAAGTGCTCCGTCTGCGGCAAGGCGTACGCGAACCGGCGCAGCGTCAAGAACCACGAACTGACGCACACGGGCGTGCGCCCGTTCCAGTGCTCTTTCTGCCCGCTGTCCTTCCACACGATCCACCGCCATCGCGAGCACGAGCTGCGGCACACGCGCGGCAAGCAGCACGGCTGCTCGGCGTGCGACAAGACGTTCCACACGCGGGCGCAGCTCATCGTGCACGAGCGCACGCACACCGGCGAGCGGCCGTTCATGTGCTCCGTGTGCGGCAAGGCATTCTCGCAGAAGGCGGGCCTTGTCAACCACGAGCGCATCCACACGGGCGAGCGACCCTACCGATGCGTGGAGTGCGAGAAGGCGTTCGTCAAGAAGAGCCACCTGACACGCCACGAGCGTATCCACACGGGCGAGCGGCCCTACCAGTGCTCCGTGTGCGGCAAGACGTTCACGACGAATCGCATCCTCGTGCAGCACATCCGCACGCACACGGGCGAGCGGCCGTACGCGTGCACGATCTGCGGCGCCCGCTTCACGCAGAGCAGCCTGTTGTCGGTGCACCGGCGCATCCACAGCGGCACGAAGCCGTATAAGTGTTCGCATTGCGGCAAGGCATTCACCCGCATCCACCACATGCAGCGACATGAGCTGATCCACACGGGCGAGAAGCCCTTCAAGTGCGTCCTCTGCGGCAAGGCGTACAACCAGAAGACGACGCTGACGCTGCACCGCCGACGGGTTCACGCCTCCGAGGCGGCCGCCGACCTCTCGGCATCGCCTGCCGTGCTCTCGCAGGCGATGGAGATCGCCGCGTCGATCGGTGTTGCCAGTCTGCAGTAGCGTCACGTGGACGTGCATAGATGGCTGAACATTCCAAGAAGATACTACTACTTGACTTGATGTATCGTTGCGTGTGTCATTGCTGTTTGTCTGTAGTACGTTGCGACTAGTCTAATTTAAGTACGTTGATTTAAAATGTTGGTTAATTTATTTTAAATGTGTGGAATTCGTTATTGTCATGCTTGGTTATAAGACACAATGAAATGTTGGTTGGCGTAATTGTTGTGTATGGTTAGCATAAATGAGATAGTTAAGTTGTTGTTTGTCACTTCTCAGCATCGCCATATGACACTACCCTGGAGTCCATGCAAACATGGCATACCGTGTGGCTTCTGGCAGTTCCAGTCACACCAGCCATATATGCTATTAGTGTTGTATTTTACTAACATTTCATGTATATCCACAGTGCTTTTCGCGGGTGTGGTGGTATATGACGTAGTCTGTTGTGAACAGTGTATCTATTGTATTAATACGCTAACTTGGGAGCAATGCGAGTGTATCTCCGTAGTAGTGCCGAGGTCGACTTACCCCTTTCCACGTTCATTTTCTTCCATCGACCATTGGCCTCTCGTCTGCCAGTTGGCGACGTACTAAAACACAACTTACAGTTACGTTCGATTCATCCGGAAATGATTATCAGCTGCCTTCAATGGCGTAATTGGCGATAGCAGAAATTAAATGGCGGCGGGAACGGGTTTAAGGTGAAAATACTGTCATGTCGTCAACTGCTGCCCTTGGGTTGGTACTCCACGAGTGGGTGTAAGCTACCGGTACTTGTACAGTAGAACCCCGCTTTACGGTCACCTCCGTAATACAGCCACCTCGCAATTAAGGTCCCCTCTATAACTGTCCCAGAGTATTTCCACATATAATAAAGTGTAGGATATTAGTTCAGCTAATACGGTCACCTCGCAATTCAGGTATATTTTCAACAGTTCCACGGTTGACCTTTATAACAATGTTCCACATTTGTTGACGACGTGAACGACACGCTGGTCATTGGTCGGTGTGTTTCCCGTCGTAGTAGTATTACTGCACAGTGAAGTTTGTATAACTCGTGCCTACACGCAGTTGCCTTGTTTCATTTTTTATTATTTAATAATATGCAAATTGTGTTATTCCACGATACATTGTGGAATATGCAATGCATGAAATTGTTCTGTATTTGGAGGGGTGTGAGACGCGATTCTTTTATTAAGAATGTCCGTACACTTGTATGGAGATAGTACATCTAATGTGCGTTTATGCTCTTGGCTATGTGTAGTAAAGACTTGTGCCATTGCGTATTTTAGTTTGTTGTATGTGAATGTGCACTTGATATATTACTTGGTATATCATGGTTGATAACCTTGTTAGTACTACATAATTGTTGCGTAATTTGTTTAATAAAAAATATTAATTTGCGCAAAGTAATTTTCACAACTTCTTATTCGTGAATGTCATGTTCCACAGTACTACTTGTTCGCTCGAAGTCGAGTTGGGGATAATTTTTGTTTAGTCTATTTGTAATGTTGTCTTACAAGATCATTTAACGTGTCCCTTGCTGATCGCTGTGTCACATTGCAGTGGTCGCTGTTCGATAAGTTTAAGCAATTACCTCTCAATATATAATCGTTTAAAGCTAAGCATTTATGGAATTTTGCCTATGAAGAATGTTGTACTCATCTACAACAAGTTGATTTGTATGCCATGGTATATATTAATACATTAACCGCGTGAACCAACCAATATCACTACTGGGAGAATAAAACTAAAAGTACCTTAGATTTCATCCATTTGTCTGTGCCTGTTTTACACGATATTTGTAGTAGTGCAGGACCGTTCCTATGGAACGCGCTACCGGAAGATCTACGGCTAATACAACGTACGGACACGTTTTAATGTTTAGTCGTCATACATCGCGTAGGGTGAGGAGTATACCAATGTCACAACATATCAAAACATATCTTATTAATTTTAATGGCAATTAAAACATGTTATTCAAATTATTAATTAATACATTTCTTGCTATTGATTTACCAATGTTTCTATTAATTATTATTTATTTACCTAACGATGGTACTGTTTAGTTTTTCTAGTTCAATTTTGCATAACAACGCCTTAGCTATACGTATTTATCAAATTTATTATTATATTTATTTGTTAGCATTTTAGACGATTGTTGTAAACATTACTGAACATAATTTTACTTTTGGATTGTCCTACTTGATTTGCAGTGTTTAAATGAAGTTATTATTAGTATTTAAGTTATGAAAACTATCCACAAGAGGAGACCACGTGAATTAACGAAACCATGACAAATTGCAACGTCACCTACAATATGTTTGAATGCTTAGATGAGTGCGTCAGCCATCCCTTCAGGGGTAAGACCACATTAAGGATTTGTCCGCCATTACCGAAAGAGTTCCCAATAGAAATAGCATTATGCAGGTTGTGTGAATTTCTGAGAGAACTTGTGTAGTGTTGAAGTTATGTTTTTCTGCAGAGTGGTATCAGCGCTGTCAAATTATGACTGCTATCAATCGGTACTTTCCTGCATATAGATACAGGTGTCATTTGGCTTTATGATGTCATTAGGGCAAATCACTGTCTGGTTCTAGCAGAAATGAAGGGGTGTCAGGTTTGAAAGTGGTTGTGGAAAATTGAATTTTGCACAGTATCTATATGAATGGAGGTTAAATATGGTGTACAAATATAAAGAAAATGTTAGGATAAAATTTGCAGGAAATGAAGGAAACGTTATAATGGGAAAATCAAATGTGGTCTCACCCCAAATTAAGTTTTAGACTTTTCTGTCTCCTTGACAACATATCAGACAACATGGATGACAGCTTTATAACAGAGTACGAGCACAGAATTAGGAGTAAGACAGTGCCGGTTGTAAGTGGGACGTGCATATTATGGACTGGCTGTATAAAGAAAGCGGGAGGGGCCAGAGTTACTGGAAATTATGGGGTGATTTAAGTGAAATTGAAGAATGGTGATAGATGTAGATGGCGGATGATGCGTGTCCATCGTCTAGCATATATGCTGCATGTTAGATCAGAAATTCCCCAACATTTGCATTGTAGCCATCTGTGTCACAGTACTCTGTCAACGGTCAACATCTGACCCTAGAGACACGCATTGTGAACAATAACAGGAGGCGTTGTGCTACAGAAAAGAGATGCTTTGGCCACGGTCAATCCCCATCTTGTTGGTCTAGGTGTCCCTTGCGGTACACTTGTTGGTCTAGCTGTCCCTTGCGGTACACTTGTTGGTCAAGCTGTCCCTTGCGGTACACTTGTTGGTCTAGGTGTCCCTTGCGGTACACTTGTTGGTCTAGCTGTCCCTTGCGGTACACTTGTTGGTCTAGCTGTCCCTTGCGATACACTTGTTGGTCTAGGTGTCCCTTGCGGTACACTTGTTGGTCTAGCTGTCCCTTGCGGTACACTTGTTGGTCTAGCTGTCCCTTGCGGTACACTTGTTGGTCTAGGTGTCCCTTGCGGTACACTTGTTGGTCTAGCTGTCCCTTGCGGTACACTTGTTGGTCTAGGTGTCCCTTGCGATACACTTGTTGGTCTAGGTGTCCCTTGCGGTACACTTGTTGGTCTAGCTGTCCCTTGCGGTACACTTGTTGGTCTAGCTGTCCCTTGCGGTACACTTGTTGGTCTAGGTGTCCCTTGCGATACACTTGTTGGTCTAGGTGTCCCTTGCGGTACACTTGTTGGTCTAGCTGTCCCTTGCGGTACACTTGTTGGTCTAGCTGTCCCTTGCGGTACACTTGTTGGTCTAGCTGTCCCTTGCGGTACAATTGCTGGCCTCACGCTGTAGCTGTCTTATAGATCTTGCAACACTGCCGCTTTTGCTTATAGGAGCCTTGTTCAACTCCAGTTTTCTCAAGATAGACGCCCTGTCCCGTAGTTCAGCCGGTCTATGGCTGCACATGCACAGCCTGTGACATTGACATTGCTAAGAAGTTCACATTCTTAGGGAGAATCGAAGCAAAGGAACGATTCAGAGCCTCATTCCGATTAGTGTTCAGGCATAGTTTTGTCATTGCTAGTGCATGAACGCCTAATCTCATTTCAATCAGCTTTCGGAGATGGACCCTGTCTACATCAGTCATGTTCAGGTGGCGAATTCTTCCTGTTTGTAGGTACATAGATCTGTGCCACCAATTTTTTTTTTCCCACCAGCACACACGACAGTGTTGAACATGCACTTTCCGCAATCTAGTGTCGTCTCGATAACGCGTGGCATGAGTGAGGCCACTTTCCTGCTATCACCAGCATACATGTACTGCATTTTACTGTGGATTCTGTGGCAACGATTGTTAACATCCAGTGAGATCTTTTTTGTTCCTTTCTAATCACTGCTGTCGATCCTGGAAATATGCGCGCGCTAAATTGTGCTTTCATAGAGTTTCGGAACAATGACTGTTCCAGGTGTGTTGTGTCGGCTTGACGCTCCAATTCACGTGGTGTTTCTAACACGCCAGCGTTCACGCCCTCTGCGCTGACCTTCGGTGTCCCGCAGGGGTCAGTTCTTGGACCATTACTGTTCACTATATACATGACTCCTCTCTCGTCGCTACTCAACCACCATGGCATGGCTTACCATCTATATGCAGATGACATCCAACTTTTCCAAGAATTTAGCCTGAGCGATAACATTTCACCCGACATTGCCATCACAAAAATAGAAACCAACATGTTAAAACTCAATGATGACAAAACGGAGATCATCGTCATCCAACCAACATCAGCAACCGAAAATGTTCTTCCTGACGGTGTAACTATCGGAAACGTGCGCGTGCTACCCAACACACACGACAGAAACTTGGGGGTGACCTTTGATTCCAATATGTCCCTTGACCGACACGTAACAGACATTTGTAGAAATGCGTATTACCACCTCCATAGCATTGGACGCATTCGTCGATACTTAGACAAAGAACACACCAAACAACTTGTGCATGGGCTAGTCATTTCGAGAATTGACTGCTGCAATAGTCTTCTTAATGGATTGCCAGGGACAGTAATTGAGACACTACAACGTGTCCAAATAGCATGTGCTCGTATCATAACGATGCGGTCGAAACGAGACCATGTCACGCCCATGCTCTTGGAGCTGCACTGGCTTCCCGTGAAGAGTCGCATTACTTTCAAGACCCTACTTCTCACTTTCAAATGCCTTCATGGGCTCGAACCTCCATGTCTATCAGTACTTCTCTCTCCGTACCGCCCTACACGCTGTCTACGCTCCTCCGATCAGCTACTCCTTAAACAACCCACTACCCGCACTAAATTCGGCGAACGAGCATTCTCTTGTGCAGCTCCAAGAGCATGGAATCAACTACCACGCACGGTGCGCCAATGCACTAATATCAATCAGTTTAAAGTGGCACTGAAGTCGCATCTCTTCACAAATTATTTTAACATTCGATGATCATAATTATTGATATCTTTATTTTAATTAATTTAATATTATAATTAATCTATTTTATTGTTTTAGTAACTTGTATACTTGTGTTTATTTATATATGTTAAGACAGTATAGTTGATTTTACTTATTAGTAATGGTTGTATATGTTGTAGCACATTAGTATTTTTAACTATATATCGTTTGCTGTTATTTGTACATTTGCATTAACTATTGTAAAGCGCCCCAGGACAATTATTTGGATGGGCGCTATATAAGAAATAAATTATTATTACATTCTGACAAAGGTTCGTCAGCTGGCAGGGTCGCAGTGCAGTTTGCGTGACCTGGACAGGTTGCGTCTTGTCCTCGTCTTCGCAGCGAAGCACCAAGACTGCACCGTTTGTTCTGAATGCTTATGCCGACAGTGTCACTGTGACCTGACTGTTTCTCTGCGGCGACAACGATTGCCTGGGTTGCATTTTGCACCAGTGGTGGTCGCTGAGTTGTAACGACTGTCCATCGTTATATTTATAGGTGAATTCTCAGGAAGGCCACGCAGCCTGTTCACTCGTTTAACATGTTCATGTTTCTTCGCCAGATCAGCTAATGTCATAGTCGCTGTTGCAGCGGCAACGTTGTTGGCTGTTCTCTGCATCACACTGCGATTCGGCATGGGCAAATACAGGCAAGTAAGAATTAGTAGGCCGATTACGTTGCCTGTTGTAGATTCCTGAAGTCCTACCTGTAAGCCAACATTAGGTGATGCTGGCCTACGACCTCGCTTTCCCGTCACAATTTCACTTATACAACTTGTAGGTGCTGGACGTGAATCCACATTCTGTGCAGCGAATATAGCACTGCCAACACAATCCAACATTGCCCTCTCTAACAATGGTAAATTCACGAATTGCACCCTATTGTATTTCTGTGTTGAATGCTGTAGTATGCGAACATTGTACACTTACTGCATCTTGCCCTTATCGTAAAGGCGCATTTCCTCACGAGTATTGTCTGCTTTCAGATACATTGACGTTAAATCATCATCGTCATCATTGTTGTCGGGTACACGGTGTTTTGGCATCTCGCTATATCGACCTTCGGCATCGGGAATCGCAATGAGGCCACCTGGTGTAACTTTTGCGCCTCGCTCGAACTCGGCTTCAGTGAGTCTTGGCATCCATTCAGCTAGACTAGCCCCACCTTCCTTCACTGCACTCGCTGCACTGGCGCTGCCTTCCATCCTTGTGATGTATGCAGCGTGCCCCTTCCAGAAACCATATTTTCTGTCATGCTTGGGTATAGGGTTTGGCTGAAGTTTATCTGACGCATCACACATGATCACAGTTGGCATAGATGCAACAAAAGATTCGAACCTGGCTCAGCAGAGATCTCTACTGTAATGGCAGGCTAACCCTAATGCTAATATGGCTACCCAATTTTAAGAGAGGAGGGCATATGGTTTTCTCCAGGCTAGCCATTGGCTGCAACAGTACACCCATATATGTTTGAATCGTGATTAACAACCTCTGTTTGAAATACATCAGATTTAGGATTTCTGTTAGGCTGGGCAGACCTTGTAGAAGGTCACTATTGAGACAGGTCAGTATTCTGATGGCTGTCGTTCACATGTACCTGTTCGTAATGGGAAACCAGGATACTGGAAGAGTGTTTGCTGTGGCATTTATTGTTTACCCCAAAACTGCAACAACACACATGTTCTTTTCACACTATCTATAATTTGTCCCAGCCCCATTTTGAACAGATGTCATCTTAAAAAGGCAAATGTTCAACATTTTGTGATAAAAAGACAGCATATTGGATAATTTTTTTTTTAAATATTTAAATTGCACTAAATTTGCCAAAGGAGACGTTGTCAAGGTCGGTTTAGTGTACACAGTGAGGCAGTGACATCAGAATTCATATAGTTTGAGCACAGTAACTAATGCATGAGTCCGAGTTCCTGTTGATCTACGTTATTCATAGTGGAGATTGTTCCTCAGCAGACGGGTGTCTGGTTCAAAGACATCTCAATTAATATTCGGTGTATCACTCGCGATTTCACTAGACCATTAATCGGGATGTATGTGTTGCTTCAGCACTATGTCTCTTTTGTGAAAATTTGCAGTATTCGACGAATATATTTGGGGTATGACCACATTAAGGATTCGTCCGCCATTACCCACCGATATTTCCCAATAGAAGTAGCATTATGCAGGTTGTGTCAATTTCTGAGAGGACTTGTGTAGTATTGATTAAGTAGAAATGATGTTTTTCTGCAGCGTGGTATCAGAGCTGTGAAATATGACAGCTGTCAATCGGTGCTTTCCTCCGTATAGATACGGTGTCATTTGGCCTTATAATGCATTAGGGCATATCAATGTCTGGTTCTAGCAGAAATGAAGGGGTGTCAGGTTTGAAAGTGGTTTGTGGAAAATTGAGGTAAGAAAAATTCACGAATTCTGCACAGCATGTGTATGAATGTAGGTTAAGTATGGTGTAAAAATTTAAAGAAAATTGTAGGTTAAAATTTGCAGGAATTGAAGGAAACGTTATAATGGCCGCCAATGGCCTATGGGGAAATCAAAGGTGGTCTCAGACTTCATTCAAGTTCAGTGAAAACCTGAATGGAAGTAGAGATGCACCCGATGGTGCATCTACAGGTACTGAGACCCAGAGTCGGGTTGATGACGGGAGCAGTGTAAAAATGTTTCGGTTATGGAGGGGATTTTGAGTTTATCTGTATGCCCGCTAAAGCGTCAATCGCTGTGTTTAAGAAGTTAAGTTAACCTGGAGCGGGGAGAACACCAACAAGTCCGTTGTTGATTGTGTACAACGTGTTGAACCTGTCTGGTGTTCTCCGGGATAGCAGCTTCTCAAATGTGTGCTGCCACTTCTGTATAACCAAAGCAGAAGCACCGTTAGTAGGGTTGAAGTTGTGGACGACGCCGTGAGGATGAAGTTCGTTGTACCATTTCTAGTGAGGGATTAAGACGTTGCTGCTGGGAATCCCACACAACTTAAGCATAATCCAAGACTGGTCTCACACGGCTTTTATTACATTTGACAGCTATTTTGGGGGGTATTTTCCCCAATGTAGATGATGAGTTGGCTCGATTTGTAGGTATTGTGCGCTAATGTCTATTTCAAGGCTTTGATTGTGCAAGGAGTTTCTTTGTGATAGGAAGATGGTGACATGAATCTGTTCCTTCTCAGGATTGCTGTGTTGTTGTCTCGTCAAATGTGGACCCTTCGATCACTTCAGCGTTGTACGAACGATACACCAGCAACAGACGTACACAGGCACACAAAACGGAATGGTTACTTGAAATAGAATGGTAGGCCAATACATACATACATAGTATATATATCTTAGAGAGCGAATTAACTGTGTACCTATGTGTGGCCGCAGCTTGTTTGATGCAACAATACCAACACATGGCCACGGTTGTAAAGTTCGAAAAAGGGCAAATTTTATTGCCGGATCACCTCATGGTAACCATAAATCATATAACTGGATCTATGCATTATAATAACAGGATATGAAGTAAAGGCAGCATTAAAAATATTGCTGTTTACATGCATCAAAGGTGAGGGGCCAACCGCCCATACCATGGTAAATGTTCGCAGCGGTATCGCCATCAAGCGATCAAATACTAAGATAAAACCTACTTAACACCAGTTACCACAACAAAGCTGAAATACAGTTCAATAAAAGCAATGTAGCACCTCACTAATCTGGTATGATTGGCACGCCATTTGACAGGCATCATAAATCATTTAAACACAATTGTACAAAAAACGCGTAAACATGAATACGAACTATTAACGTGACTTGTCTGAAGAGGAGGTGGAGGTTTGAAATTTCTTCTCTCGTAGAAATGGATTGTCTTTGCTGGCGGAAAAATCGAAGTGACCGAGCCAGCCGTACTTCCCAGCATGCTGTTGCTGGACCAGTCCATTCGTTCGGGGAAGACAGGTTACTCCCTAGCATCTACATAAAGTTCATTCTAATAAATTAGAACTTCGCATTTATATATATATATGTATATATATATATATATACACATACACACACACATACACACACACACACACACACACACACACACACACACACACACACACACACACACACACACACACACACACACACACACACACACACACACACACACACACACACACACACATAGTATATATATATTATACTACATTAGCCGTATGTGTATATCATCATTGTTGGAGATACCACTATACTGGATATAGGTTCATGTGTGTGTGTGTGTGTGTGTGTGTGTGTGTGTGTGTGTGCATGCGTGCGTGTGTGTGTGTATGTGTGTGTGTGTTTG
This sequence comes from Paraescarpia echinospica, assembly GCA_020002185.1. Classification (NCBI taxonomy): domain Eukaryota; kingdom Metazoa; phylum Annelida; class Polychaeta; order Sabellida; family Siboglinidae; genus Paraescarpia; species Paraescarpia echinospica. The sequence continues at coordinate 48,843,983 of CM034531.1, forward strand.
TGTGCCCTCCTCGAAGCGGACGAGGCGTGGCACAAACGCTTCTTAAATTTTTTATTTGCATTCCAACATTCTACGTTCCCCACTCCTTTTCCATTTTCTCGTATTTGTCACATACTCGCACCTATCTCACCGTCTCCCTCGCTCCCTTCCCCTCCCTTCCTCCCTCCCTTCCGCTCCTTCCCTTCCTGCTTCCCTTTCTACCATTATCTTGGTTCTTCCCTCCCTCTACCTTCTCCGTTGAACGACGTCTTACTGGGCTATTTGAGTATGCATTGTACATTCTATTTCAAGAAGTGGCCAGCAAAGAGGTCAAGTCTATTTGGTAGTTTTACAATGGCTTGTTTTATTATCCATTTAATAGACAATAAAATCTTTGCTGCCAAAAGTATGTGGGTCATTTGACGGAGTTCGCTCGCCAACATAAAAAATGATGGAACATATCATTTTTGGGGAGATATCTCTCACAAATTGTTTGTGCCAACTTTAAAGTTATCATTGAATAATCTTCGCGTCTTAATTGCATTTTCTGGTGTCCTGATAAATCGGAATATTTATCGAAGACACGTGGCACACAACCAAACGGCGCGTTACAATTTAGTGTGGTTATCTGCAGGTGTATATACAGCTGTAAATGTGTTACGCAGCGTTATGCCATTGACGTGTCTGACTGTAAAAACTGACTATAAATATCATGGTGCTCCAGAACCAGCAGCGCCACCTATCATTCTCGACAGTATGATTGACCTTCGTTTACCTGTTTTATTATTACACCTTCATGGAGACACATTGATCGGACATATTTTGTAAAACCGAAGACAACAAACACTCTTTTATAGAACGTATTGGACATAACTATGGTATGTACATTGTTCGTCTATATTTATTGTTCAACTGGTGTATTTTGACGAACACATGCTTTGATCGACTGCTCATGACACGTCGTCGTCGCATTTGCTGAACAAGACGTGTCACTGCAGCATAGTAGCTGTTTGCAATCGGCCATGATACCCGAATGTCTCTTTGTGAGGATGTTTACAAGAATCGTTGGGCGGATCAAAAGGACTGATATTGTCTTTAGTTTACCATAATTGTTTTGTTTTGTTTATTTATATCCTATGCATAATTTTGGGTTTACTACCGAAACGAGAAACTAGGCTCATTTGGTCAAACAAGCTAAGACAACTTGAATCTGCTCACACGTCAAAATTTAATGTTCTTAGTTTAAAGTTGAGTACTCATTAATCAGAATGCCGTGTCTGCTGAACAGTTGGAGCTTTAAACGGTGTTACGGCTGACTCGTTCTTAAAATAGTCCCACAATGTCTATCAAGTCATTAAAAGAGCGAGTGTCGTGAATACAAAATAGACAGGCGCTTACGTGTAACAGGCAGCTGAGCAGCTGTCGTGGAGTGTGGGTGTACGTTGTAGTTGTGTGATTTTATATGTGTTTGGGGCCTATTTACCAAAAAAGTGGCTTATGTTGCAATATTGTCTGGGTTAGTCGATTTGTGGTTATGTTACGTTAACTGGACTATGTTAGTCCATAAGGCAAGCATCGAAATATTGAAGTTGAATATTCAAATGGGGGGACTAATTCCCCCTGCGATTTTCAGTCACAACAATGAATGTCGTCTCTGAAAACGTTTTATGTATATTTCAAATGCGTAGCATAAATATTGCATTTTTAGACGCCATCTTTATACATGCCAAGATCACGTGAAATTCAAGCTATTCAAAACTAATGATATGTAGCCAAATCTCGTTGTTTGAGCTAACAGCTGGTTTAACAAAACTAATAAAATTTCGAGTTTACTGGTAGTCATTTAGATTAATTTTATACATGTTTGTCAAACATATCACGGAAAATGTCAATAATGAATTTAAAAATTTTCACTTTTGTATTTGTAATTTTAGTGTTGTGATATTTTATTAAATGAAATTATTGTTTTTTTAATTTAATGGGTGATAATCTATAACGATGGATGTCCAGGTCACACATAAAGCAACGTCGTGCTCCAATCAAATTCAAAATATTTGGCAAATTCGGCATTGCATCGCCGGCGATGCATTTAAAACCCTGGTGCGTGCGCTCTCGTGACTTCACGTAGCGACTTCTGTAATTAATTGCTTTACGGCCTAGCTTTCCCCGACAAAGCTGCAACGTTTATAAAAAAAAACGTGCAAACTGCATAGTCCGGCTCGTTTGCCACAAACATAGTTTAACGACATCACTCTTGTGTTGATACGTGCATTGGTTGCCGATTCGGAAATACCCGACGCACAAAAGTGCTTGTGTTTACCTACGCTACGACGATTGCAATTTAATATAGATGACTCACCACTACAATGTGTAGATCATTTTAATTTTCTAGTATTAATGTTAGGTAAACACCTAAACTGGAATACACACATTGATAAAATATGTAATAAATTGTCAAGAACAATTGGAATAATAAATAAACTAAAGCATGTGTTGCCACAACATGTTTTATAGTGCACTTGTGCTTCCCCATATCAATGACTGTTTACTCGCATGGGGTGAAAATCATACAAAAATGACTAAACTACAAAAGCGAGCAGTTAGAGTAATAACAAACAGCTCATACACGGCACACTCCGAACCGTTATTTAAAAACCTTAAATTATTGAAAGTTGAAGACTTATTTAAAATTCAACAACAACGGTTAGTTTATAAACACCAGAATGTAAATCTACCTACATATCTGCAGAACATACCAGTTACTGTCATAGCTTTTTTTCTCATAAACGTAAGGTGACGTTTATATATTATTTGACAGATATGCGCATCCTGTGTAAACATTTAATTATCATTATTACTATTTTTTATTTTATCTTTGGTGATTTAAATGAATACTGAGCACGTGATGTGATGTATGATATATATATATATATATATATATATATATATCGAATAGATTGCCAGACTTTGTACGGACGGCAAAGACAAACACGCATTTTAAGGCACGCCTTAAACCACACTTTGTTTAGAATAGCGTTTCTATAATATGGTGACGTGAACATTGTAAAACAAAGTTCAATTGTACAACTGTACAGGTGATGTTTATAGGCTGTAGATAGAAAAAACCTAGCACGAGACGTGACTCAGAGCAACATCTGATGTTGACAGGCACGGTGTAGCGAAACATTTCGTCGTTGAAATATCTGGTCGGCGCAGAAGTCGTATGCGCACGAGCGGAAATAGATAACCGAATATTTCATTACTTAAGCGAAACATTTGGTCGCTGAAATATTTGGTAGATTTTGACCCATGACCTTTACGTATTGTGTAGTGTTAAAAAGCACGAGGGGAAACAACTAGACAAAATATTTCATTAGGCTACATACACGAAACGTTTGGTCTGAAATATTTGACTGTTACGTTGCCAGTTGTCGCTGTGAATGCAAGCTTGCCTTTAATAATATCATCATACATGAACAGTGTTATTAATGCATGAATAATTAATCGGGGCCAGTGTCACTGCAATTACTGAATTAGCCTACATTTAAGAATATGGGAACGACTGTTTTTTGCTGTTATATAGTTCGTGCTCATTATAAGTTGATAACTGTAATTATGCACATGATTGTGCATAGTTATGTTCAATTAAAAGTTTTAGGCTGCATGCATCAAATAATTTTGATAATAAAAACAAATAATGAATTTACTAAGGATATTATTAGGATATATATTATTACTATACCGGACAAAATCTATAGATTCACCGTCTGATGGTGTTTGTTTTGTACTGACAATTGAATAGGGAGAGAATATGTGTGTATGTATTAGTCATGAATGAATGTGTACAATTTATAAAAATGGCTTTCATAAATCTAATCTACATGTAATCATAATAATTTTATTATTTTGCCCAATGATACATGTTTAGCTTTGATCATATTTAGCCTAGATTGTGAGTGCATTAATTGAGTAGATGTAAACGTCAAATCAATTGTCACACAGTTTATTCATGCACACCATCTTAATTATAATAGTATAACTGGTTTGCTAAACAAATATGACTCAGTGTCCTTATAGTGTTATAATTCAATGTCCCTGGAGTTCTCTAAAGCAATGTTCGTGGAGTTCTAGTACTCAACAAGAATAATGATTAACTAAAAGCATATCTATACCAAACGTTCAGTTCTAACTAAAGTTATTCAACATGCCACTACCAACGTTCACAATTTCTTTTCCAATCACTTTCCTACGAGTGATCGTGAATGTCACTTCATAAGTTAAGTTTCTCACGTGCTATATAGTTTCTCCCTGATCTACGAAGATATGCACTGGTTGTACAGTTCTGTTCACATGTGTGGGGAGATTCCATCTCTGGCTGAGTTACGTCATGCGGTACGTCACCTGGTACGTCATGTGGTATGTCAGGCGGTGCGTCACGTGGTACGACAAGCGGTACGTCAGGCAGTTCTGCATGAACAGGTTCCTCCGGAGGCAGTTTGGGAGACAATTCAAGAGACAGTTCAGAAGATGGTGTCTTCTCCGGCACCGAGCTATCACCAATCACACAACGACTCCTCACATGGTCAATGTGTATATGCACTACTCTCCCATCCTCGAGGCGAACGTGGACTGAATGACACGGGGCCAGTCCGTTCCACGATAACGTCACTGAGCCATTTTGTTTTGCCACTGAAGTTTATAACTTGTTCTACAACAACACCGGGCGCAACCTGCTGGAGATCGGAAGCGAGGCTCTGTGTAATGGACTTCCAGCGAGGCCGGACCCCAATGTCTTGTGGGCCAACACCACGTTGAAGATTCCTTGACGGTGTCACACCTGCCTAACCTACAATTGCATTGGCTTGTTCTTCGTTCAGGCCGAGGGCTTCAAGGGTTCGCCCAAGCAGAAACGGCTCTATAACAAGCCTCTTGTACGATGCACTGCAATGGAATGAATAACATATCTAAAGAGAAATCATGTACAGCCTGATACAGAAGATATATACAATTAACACATAAAATAACAGCACTATTTCCCATTTGCATTATTTAAATCGAACAAGTAGTATCCAAGGAATCAGTGTTAGAATAACACATCCCTTACAAATGTGTTGCTTAATGAATTTGTTACTTGAAGTTAGTGATGTGTCTGAAATGCAGGTGTTTGCATCCGCTCGTGCACCTTCATTTTTCTGACTATGACATTCAAATAGGCTATTCAAATAGTACAGAGTTCGGCGCAAAAGAACGTTAGATTTGACGAGCCATTGCATAGAGACAGCACTTTTAAAAGATTGTAGCGATATGACATCTAGTAAGCATATATTGTTAGATTATACCTACTTTCACCTTAAAAGCTTCACAATCCAGGTGCCAGTAAGACGTAATGTACTGAATTAAACAAAGTAACGACTGCCATAACTTGGACATACATATATCCATGTATAATTAGATTAATTATCCTTATTCTTGTAACTTACAGAGATGACAATTTTCTCAAATTGTCTGGCACCAGATATCGCGTTTCGGTGGAATATATCGCTGTGTGTGTTGTGGTCTCGCATGCCTGCTTTGCCTGCATAAGCAGTGTTGCCGCAACCTAAAACATGTGAAATGTGTCTGCAATAAATTAATAAATAAATACCCTTGTCTATGAGCAATGCATCAAAACCGAAAGGTTATTAAAAAAGAAAGGAAGGTATAGAACAAACAGAGCACAATGAATATGTGTTAACGAAACATTTCGTCGTTGAAATATCTGGTCGGCGCAGAAGTCATATGCGCACGAGCGGAAATAGATAACCGAATGTTTCAGTACTTAGACGAAACATTCAAACGTGATTTAAATAAGCTTGATTTAAATCGCCAACCCTACACATGGGTATGCCATGTCATGGGCAACATGGCAAATAGTAATTACTACAAGCTATAGTATACTATTACCATATTCCGGTTCAATAGTTGTGTGTACAGTACAGTAACTTATAGCATTTTAGTTTTTGGACCGACTATTCACACTGTCACGGTCAATGTTAAATTGGCGGACTAGTTAACCATTATTGGTCACCAAAAAAGCATGAGGCATAACTGTTCCATATGCCAGAGGGAAAGTGTAGGGTTAGGTTTAGCCTTTCTAAAGGTTATTTGGAAATAATTAATGTAGCACTATGTTTGTATATACACTTGCATTCTATATATATCTATCTGTTCGTGCTGATCGTAAATAGCCTAGACTGCCTATGGGTATGCCTATAGAATAACCATGTCCATGCCTATGCACATGCCATGGCCAATGGCTATGCCTTGGGCTTGGCTATGGCAGCTATGACTATGTCTATGTAGGGCGCAGTGGCTCAGGAGTAGAGTCCTGGGCTGCCGTGTCGATCAGTTCACTCAGATGTATGAATGAGTACCTGGCTATAGACAGTGGTGGATATTTGTGTACGATTAGTCTTCGAACATCAATTGCAACGTGGCTAAACAAAGTGGAAGAAGTGTTGCAGCTGGGGGGGGGGGCATGGATGTCATGCAAGTGTCAGTCAGTGACACTGACATTGTCAGTGAACACGCTAGAGCCTAGGCCCTAGCCCTAGGCTATCCGTGTGTAGGCCACAGAATGACAGATCAGATGGGTACAGCGACCACGTCCAACTATAGCTCTAACCCTGCAGGTGGACATGTAAAAAAATACATTAGTCTAATGCAAATGGTAATTCCAATATCATTCGGAACTTACAGTCACCTGGGCACGCTGCAACATCCAACGACCGAATATTTCAGTAAGCTTGCCGGGAAATTTGCACGTGACTCAATATGACCCATATAGGGCACCGCGCATGCGCACAATTGAAAATCTACCATATATTTCAAGACGAAATGTTTCAGTACAACGGCACCAATCATAATTATTGTTATGTATGCCTTGCCTTAATATATTCCTACCCGCGTTCTTCTAGTGGATCGGTATTGAGCGGAGAGCTATCTATGCTACGCTTCGACATGACGATTATATAACGCATTTCTTACTGGTCCCTTTAGCTTCATCTGGGCATGCGAGGGTACGCGTATATATTATGTTGAGTGTAGGCCTAGTTTACATGATAATCTAGTTTTATTGAAATTATACAGGGTTATGTAGGCCCTATAACTATTAATTTATTTGCAAACCTTTGTGCAACATGCACTACAGGATAGGGTGACTGTACCAGCGCAATAGCCTCAGCATAGGCAAGAACTCCGAAAACGCAAGCCAAAGGCGACCAAAGGGCTGCAGACCCTTAGTAAAACATTCTATAGAAAACTATATCTTTCCTCTAATTCTATAGAAAACTATAAATTAATTATGGAAATTTTAATTTCCTACATAATTCTATAGAATATTCTGTAGAATTCTATATAATTTTCTATAGATTTCTATAGTTTTTAGAGAACGGTGTATTTAATGTAGGATTCTATATAAAACTACAGTATATTCTATATAACTCTATAGTTTTTAGAGAATCTATAGTTTTCTGTAGGATTCTGTAGAAAACTATAGAACATTCTATAGATAACTACAGATAATTCTACAGAATTCACTGGAAGTGTAATTCCTGTAGAATTCTGTAGAATATTCTATAGTTTTTGTGGTTTCTGTAGAAATCTATAGAAAACTATAGAATATCCTATAGCATTTATGGCGTCTTTTAATTCTGTAGGATTCTACAGAATATTCTATAGAATTCTATAGTTTTAAATAATCTGTAGTTTTCTGTAGACATCTATAGAAAACTATAGAATATCCTATAGAATATTCTATAGAATTTTCTATATTTTTTATAGTTTCTGTGAAAACTTTTAACCACTATGTTTTAGAAACATGTATGTACTTTATTGTTATGTGCATGTGGCGGATGTTTGAGCCAGTATAAAGATTATAATAATTCAGGTTCTTACATATTATGATATGTATGTCAGTAAGTCTTAAGCTAAAACGATGTTACTGTATTATTTTATACCGAAACATTCAGCTAAGCATAATTAAGTTTTGAATCCGCGCCGCTACCGCATGCCATAATAGTATTACCCGTGAGTCAATTCGGCGCGCAACGTTCAAACTTCAAACGGACAAGGCCAGACGAAGACGATAGATTGCGGACAGAATCATTATAATGAAGAAATTTCGGCCGTTCATGCCACGAGACAAACGGTAGGATGTTGCCAAAGATTGCTGTGTGTTGTTTTTATAACTATTTGATCCACAGAGTAAAATACTGTTAACAATATTACGAAATAGTTAGACAGCCGTTTGCGCATACCGCCAATTCCAATCTGCTTCGATGCAACGATTTTACCTCGTTTTCTATACCAAATGGTCATTCCGTCATCCCATATTGTTTGCGTATGTCAATTATTGATTGTGGTACACAACGAGCATTATTTTCTTATTAATTATTTTACATTTTGCCAGGTAATAAAGTGGACTCGGCCCACTAGTAACCAACTGCATTCCCATGCCCACGTGAATGACAGCTAATAAAAACAAGTAAAATGCAACACAGACTATTAAAAAAATACCCTAAATTAAATTACAATAGAATGCAAATATGTGATCGATAATATATGTGTGTTTCAAGTTCAAACCGAAACGATGTGAACTTATTTGATTGTATTGTGGCCTTTTTACCTTTTTGGCCTTCGTACTTTTTTGTGATGCATAGCCAGCGCTAGGGACTAATGTAGCCTGTAGGTATATAATTAACGTTTTTAGATATAAACATCAAGTCTCTGCTAATGTATGTGATGCCCAATGGCAGTGCCAATGATTTAAACAACTATTTATTTTGATTCATAATAAAAATATGAACAATTTAGTTGTCTGTTTGACAATGTTAATGTTACTAAGCCTGATAATAGTGATATATAAACTAATAAAGGTAGATTACTGTCACAGTACTATATCTACTTGCTCAAAAAGTATATGGGTACCGACTACTGTCGATAATGGGAACCGGTGGCCAAGTGATAAAGCACCGATCGAGGGGACTGGTCTCGAATCCAACTATCGGCCACCGTTTTGAAAAACTTGGGCAATTTCGTTGTCTTGGAAAAGACACTAGGCCATTGGTCCCTTCTAACTGTTGTCTGCCAGAGGAAGTAAAATATCCCATGCATGGAGTAAATGAGCTAATGAGTCCATCCTGTAGTGGACTCACTACCTGTTGGGTCTGTAGATGAGGATATTATGAGATAAAACCACAGTGCAACATTGTAATAGGACTTTGCTGAATAATTTTCCAGATCCAGAATATCAGTATTTGTCAAAATGCTCCATTTTTAGATTTATGATGTATAATATAAGCCACACATATTGTATTTTTATTGTGTTCTGTTCCATTTATTTCAGGTTGATGTCATCACTGATGTCCAAAAGCAAGATTTATCCATTCTGACAGCAATTATAGCAATCTAAGTGGTATAGAGTTTGTGTGTATGCATTCTGAATTATTGAATATTATAATAACATATAATTATAATGTATATTGCAGTACAGAACTCAGAATCAATTTATTTGACCAATAAATACTGTACATAAGGTTTCAGGGCCATGCGCAATATATCAACACTCAATTATACGTTTCGTCCTCACAGTGTAAATATCATCTTAAAATTGACATGATATTGAATATCTCAATAATACAAAATCATAATGGCCGATATCTAGACCCAGACTGGTTTGTTTTAAGTAGAACCTGCCTTGGATAACCACCTGCTTTCTCGGTTCCTCTTGAAATTGACCATATTTTCAATGGGCGACCACCTATCTTGAGAGACCACTTTTGCTAGGCTGAAGTGGCGGTCACTCAAGTCAGCTTCTACTGTACATTTCAATTCTGCAATTTCGCCTAGGCAAATATATCACCCGAGCCGCATGACGTTTATTGTATTTTGCCCTTAAACCCTTCCTATATATACTATTGTTATGCACTGGTAATAATGCACGAGTGTATAAATACAGTGTGGTACGCCACGTTCAAAGTAATGGAAGAAAATCATTCAGCAATGCCAATTATGTTCAATCAGAATGACTGACCCAACAACAGTTTCCAATCTAACATTCAAGAAATGTTGAGAAACAACCCATCTTGCAGAGTCAACTGTTCACCCCTACCCTCTTGACACTATCCTGCCAAGTGATTTCGGTTTTCTCTTTCTACCACACATGTTTTTCCTGCTCTCTTTGTCAATATAAATTGGAATACCATGGTGTACCTGTATGGAAATACCATGTTGTACTTGTTTCAAAATACCGTGGTACTATACCAGCAGATACGGGTCAGATTCATTGACATATATTTAAATACAAATAATATTGAAGGGTTCAAATACAATAAAATGAAAACGTAAATATTTAAATACAAGTATGTATTTAAGATAATGTTCAGAATTCTTTTTACAAAACCGCCAATAGCAAAAATAATGGCAAATCTTACATTGAGATATGTTGTTTATCAACATAATTTGACGATGTTATGTACAACAATGACATGAGATGTCGCTTACTGACTGGCAATCTTTGGTGTTTGTACCATGTATGAAAATACCATGTTGTACCTGTTTCAAAATACCATGGTAGTATACCTGAGTACAGTGTATGTCTCGATCTGCACCCCTTGGAGGCTCGCTGAAAAAAAACTCGTTGAGGCTCGCTGAAAAAAACCCACCTTATGGCATTCTGAAAACCTAAATTAAAAAAAAAAGCACCCCCTTTCCCCAATATTGAGGGGTAATCCTATCTCCAGCCCTCATACACCACAAAATGCACACCCCTTCTTAAATGTTGGGGCCCTTGGGGAGCTAAGCTCCTAATCCACAAATATTGGGGACTAAGCTCCCCCGGCAGGTTCCAATGCCTATGTAAGTAAAACAAGTATTACCATATTTAATTTGTTTCCTACACAGATGTTAATTGATGTATATTTTAGCAGAAATATATTTAATGGCTCCAACAATATTTTCTTGCTTTCTCTGTTGTGAATGTCATTGTGACATGTAGTCTGTGCTGTTTCAGATAATTACTCATTACTGTACACGAGTATTTAAGGATTAATTTCTAGATATGTTGTATGCTGAATAGTCAATTTGTTGTATTTATCATATACTTAATTGTTCATATTGTATTATAATGTATACAAAAGATTTGATAATTGATTTGTGTCATTATTAGCATGGCTTGCATTTATGTACATGTATGCTCAATAGACTTTATTTTGTATTTGTTGAATTTGGTCATTCAATCTGCTTGGATATTACTGTAGATTGCCTGTATGGTTAATGTATTTGAATATATGACATAATAAAAATGTATGAAGATTAACGTGCACTTCGGTTAATGAATATGTCATATAGAATATTTCCTATAGGAAACAAACAAACATCAAACCTTCCTGCTATTTCAGAGGGCAACCTTCTCAAAGCTGCTGGCCTGACTCTGAAAATTGGTGTTACAATCAGGCCTATGGGATCTCGGAATGGCCGCATTGTCATAATGTATTTGTAATTCCAAATGTACATAGTATAAATACAACAACAATGCTAAATGTTGTATCGCAATATGCGGAATGATGAGTACAAATAAGGACAAGTAATATCCTATCAATATGTTTATTTTTAGGAGGCTCGAGTCGAAACTTTGAACAATATGTCGAAAAACCAATTTTGGTTTCTTCGTCGACATCACATAACATGTAACATAGGTGTGTGGAGTTCAGCATTACGTGTTCAGCACAACAAAGTTATATAAACACAACTAATAGCCCACCCACATAATTATTATATGATCAGTCGACAAAGATTTCATGGGATTTAATGCAGGAAGGAGTGCATTTGGTTATAACTCAACTGCAACTTGGCCTGAATCGCGACCATCAACACATGACGCCCACCCTCGTTGCGCTTTACTGGCTGCCGGTCCAATGGCGCATCAACTAAAAGATTCTTCTGCTGACATACCGCGCTTTACCCGATCTCGCGCCCGCGTATGCATTGTCGACTTGATCTCGCCGTATACACCAGGGCGCGGGCTTCGTTCCGCTGACAGCAATCTACAAACTGTGCCACGCTACGACATGGAACGATACGGTCGACGAGGTTTCTCCGTGATGGCACCGCGATTTTGGAACGGTCTGCATTGGCATATCCATGACGCTGACTCTCGAACTTTTTAAGTTTCAGCTAACGACACATATTTTTAAGAATGCATTTCAAGATTATTTATAATATATTTTCATTCTAACGTCACTACATGGTTTATTTTATACTGCATTTTAGGTATTTATTTACTTTAATTACTTGATTGATTTTAAAGCTGCAAGTAGTTTAATTTTATACACACTGTAGTTAATTCTAGTCAATATTTAACCTTGGTATGCCGATATTATGCACAAGTTTACATTTTTCCTTTTTAGCGTGTGCGATATATTTTTTCTATTGGGGTTTTACACGGGACGAGCTGGAACAATCAGTCTTGTATATTCAACGTGGGCAATATGAGTGGCATCCGGTTTAGGACATTCAAGCACTCCCACTTGGACCCACTGGGAAGTGGTTTGAACGGTTCGCCAGGCACATACTCATAAAATAAAACATCTTCTTGTTATTGTGACCGGTAGCTTTTAGGACACCGACAGTAGTGTTGTTTCTACCCGTTATACATTAATTTTTGATTTCAGATGGTTGCCCTCTGGAGTATTATTCGGGAAGGTTTGAAGTTTTAAACACAACAGGGCAACAAAAATAGCACGATGTGTCCATTTTCGACCCCCGTGCTCCCTGACTAGACACGTCTTCATTTACGAAAATACGCGTTATAGTTTTAACAGGTGGGACCAATTGGACAGGTGTGACAGGTGTGACAAGTGTAACAAGTGTAACAGCTGTAACACGCGTGACAGTTGTAACAGGTGTGGCAGGTATAACATGCGTGAATAGTGTAACACGTGAATAGTGTAACATGCGTAACATATAAGTAAACGTTTATTTTTCCAACAAAAGAACAATACATACAGTGTTTATGGTATATCAGAATGATTATGTCAGAAAAAGGGTATACTGAAGAAACTCTTGTATTTGTATACCCCTAATTATTTACTAACGACATATGGAATATGGCAGATACTACATAATAGTACAATGTTAGTTATTATTGGCTATTACAATATTAATACACAAAATAACACATTGATAGTAGTACTTATTTGACAATTAATAATGTATATTAGCTTGCAGCAAATTACAATACAATCATATTTTAAGTTGCGATATGCTCACTTATTGATAACAATGAAGTGCAAATTAGAATTAAATATACAGTTTTTGACCAATGACCTGATTTTATTGTTTCGATCATATATGTAACAGGTGTGACAGACGTAACAGGCGCAACAGGTGTGATTGATGTGACATGTATAATTCTTGAGGTAGACAGCAACAGGATCCAAAGGGTCCATTATGATTGCATCCAAAACGTGGATCATAGAAAGTATGCTGTTCCCGGTAGCACTGATAGGACGCATTATAGTCACAGCAAATGCAATATTATCCTGCACATAGCCATAGGATGATCTGCTGCATTTCATCGCCAAGACGGGTGGGGGGATATGTTTTCGCCGCCGCATCGCCGTAACTTTATTGTAATTTGAACGGCAGCACATTCAAAATTGGTCTGGGGGCACGATAACGGGGGCCCATTAAAAAAGATCTACAAGCACGCAAAATTATAATTGTCTAGGGTGCACGTGCCCCCAGGCCTCCTGGATCCGCCTATGAAAAGTGACGCACATGCACATGTCCATTACGTGTTTTTGTGGGAGCGTCACATCGAGTACTATGAACATATTCAAATGAATAACACATGCACGTATTGTGGTTAAAACAGCATAATATCAGTCGGCAGAAGTCAAACAAAATCCCTGGTTCCATCCTCTTGCCGCCGTTTTGAAGCTTCGGCAATTTCGTACACTCCGCATTGTCTTAGTTTACTCAGCCATCCGATCAGTGTCTTGACAGTGATGGATTTGTGTAGATGCATACACCTAGCACAGCAACTGCAGCGAGTCCAGATAAGTCCGGTTGGTATAGCAATGGACAGGTTTTCAAGGGAGTTAAACGGTAAAGTGCTGCAGGCATTGCAATAGAAAGGATAACGCGCTATAAAAATAATTGACATTGATAAGATTTTATGTGTTTTGTGTTACATAATTACGTGATATAGTACTTTGTAAACACGTGGTTAATGGTATAGTTTGCATGTACAATCTGGTGCCTCTGTAGATCTAAAACACCAGCCCAGCTCGCCATGTTCACGTACTCTAAAGTGCTGAAAACAAACACACGTTAAAATAAAAAAAAATCACACCGACTAATGACACAATAAAACATAGACTTTTCTTTTTCAGTAAGTTTTGGGCATGAATGAGAAACTTTATTCCTTGACTCCATACTAGATAGATGTTTTGATCAAGGCTCTTTGCACAAAACGTCTTGTTGTTCTTGATGTGTCAATGTTGAGAATCTCATTTCAAGTTGTGTTGCTAAGTTCAGTGGCAATATAGCAATGATTACTGATGGTTGGACTTTCAAAATGCGTTCTGAGTAAAGTGCCGCGGCACACCGGAGACTTTATCGCGACACATCAGTGCGGTTCAGTAAACCGGCTGAGAAGTCTGTTTTACTGCAACGCGTTCTCACCTGACATTTGTTGTTTGGAATTTCGAAGTCAGTTTTTTGTGCAGCCCACCGGTAATAATCTTCAAGATCTGAACGTTTGAAACGCTACCCATGTTTAAAACAGCACCGCCAGTATATTTGACAAGTCGATTAGAACTGTCACGCAAGTGCTTTATAAGTACGTATGCTTGCAGACACTCTCTAATGTCTGTTCCATTGTGGAGCACGGTGGCATTAGGGATAGGGAAGGGAATTGAGATCGGTATGCTTGCAGACACTCTAATGTCTGTTCCATTGTGGAGCACGGTGGCGTTAGGGATAGGGAAGGGAATTGAGATCGGTATGCTTGCAGACACTCTAATGTCTGTTCCATTGTGGAGCACGGTGCGTTAGGGATAGGGAAGGGAATTGAGATCGGTATGCTTGCAGACACTCTCTAATGTCTGTTCCATTGTGGAGCACGGTGGCGTTAGGGATAGGGAAGGGAATTGAGATCGGTATGCTTGCAGACACTCTCTAAAGTATGTTCCATTGTGGAGCACGGTGGCGTTAGGGATAGGGAAGGGAATTGAGATCGGTATGCTTGCAGACACTCTCTAATGTCTGTTCCATTGTGGAGCATAGTGGCGAAGCTAGAGCTTCCGGATCTCAATCAGGATATTTAGAATTCTAATCCTCTACCTACCGTTTCGAAGTTATATTACTCCATGTTACTCCAGTTCACTCACCTGTAAGAAAGAATACCTGGCT
This sequence comes from Paraescarpia echinospica, assembly GCA_020002185.1. Lineage (NCBI taxonomy): Eukaryota > Metazoa > Annelida > Polychaeta > Sabellida > Siboglinidae > Paraescarpia > Paraescarpia echinospica. The sequence continues at coordinate 48,859,418 of CM034531.1, forward strand.
GTGGGCATTTGAATACGAATAGTCTTCGTGTATTAATTGCAGCTTGACTGAATGCTTCCCAAAGAAGTCGAGATGGTGTTCGAATGTAAAGTGCTTTGAGCCTCTTAAGAACTGGATACCGCGCTATATAAGAATATACCGTTTATCTTTACCATTGTAACGGTTTCACAGTGTACCAGTAGCAACTGTGCGTGCTTTTTAATTGATGCATATTTACTCTTCCGGTTATGTCGTGACTAATTGACCAAGGTGTGAGAGCACAGTTAATCTTCCTGTTTTGGGTCACTAAATTGTAGGCCCTATACAATTGCAATAAACAACTTCGTTTGATGTGGAATGAGTGCAATTGATCAGGCATATTAGCAGGTTAAGTGGTAACAAGTAGTGGAAGTAAAATTATGCCGTTTTTGTAGAGATTAATTCGCGGAGTGATATGATTTCCTTGCCATTTTTCTTCCCACAACGCACATGGATGCTGTGATACTTGGCTTTGTTAAACGTGGACGGGCATCGTGCATGCATGCTTTTTAAAAGAGTTGCAAGTATGTGATTTTAACGAAACTGGTATCTATGGCATGTTAGCAGTGGCTGTGAAGAAGTGACATCAATTTATCAGTTCTAGTTTTCTTATAACCTGACAAAACAGAACAACCAATACAAACATCGACAGTTATCTGTGTTCCATCGGAGTGGTCGACTGCAGATTCGTTTGAAGCTTAACCCAAAATAACCCTAACGTTTACACTAACCATAACTAACCCCTATTACAACTAATTTTAACACCAACCGTAATTAACTCCAACTCTGACTAATTATATAAATACTCTTACATAACCTTCAACATAACTACGTATGACAATATATAACCGTACACACCATTTACAATTTATAACCTTCGTATGATTGGTTCTAGGTTCCAACGAATACGCACTCAGCCTTAGTACTAATTTGGGTTGCAAAAGTTTACTGTACGACAATTACGTACTTCTATATAGAAATAACAGCAAGTGATACTTAAACAAAACGTAGTTGTAGCGTTTTGAACCTAGCAGTATTGTTTGGAAGCAACTTTTTAAAACACTACTGTAGTATTTTGACTTCTATTCTTCAAATATCCCCCTCTGGAAGTATTTGCGCACATTCACTACATCCGTTTCGTATAGTTGCACAAGTGTAAAAAAATAAATCTGCTGTAAAGCGCGTCAGTTTGCAAAGAGTTAGAATGGCTAAGGCGGCTATTACAGGCTTATCTAAGATAAAAAATTGAAAAAGTTTACTCAATGTTTTGAATGAATGAATGAATCACTTTATTACAGAATATGACATTCCATGTGTGTGTGTGTGTGTGTGTGTGTGTGTGTGTGTGTGTGTGTGTGTGTGTGTGTGTGTGTGTATGTGTGTGTGTGTGTGTGTGTGTGAAGATAAACTAACATATATTTGACTGACATAAAAGACTGTTTATGTTGAATAGTTTTTCATGCATTTATAGATGCCATTGACAATTCGCAGAGCCGAGCACTGCTAATAATAAATCAACTCTTATTCGCAGAGCCCGCGATCAACCAATCAGAAGGTACCTTTCATCACAGAGTCCGGACAACCAATGAGAATGCTTGTTTCTTCTCATAGCCAAATGTGCAAAGTTGGATGCCATGAGGTAGAAGTCGACGTAGTTGTTTGGTGGTGACATTTCATCATAACAAAACTTGACACTGATGTCATAGTCGATTATGCCGGATCTCAAAGAGAGAGAGAACAAGTTTAACAGAGACATATTCGGAGTCTGCCGTAATCCCAGACGGTGCTGTTTGCAACGACGGTTAATGAAGTTTCTGTCGACAATTACCTTGGCGGTAGATTAACCCGGCACTGGTCTAGTATCCGGGTCCACCTCGAGTTCGTCGATGTAACTATAATTTTGCCTAAGTTTGATACCTCAGTACATTAGTTCCATCAGTCAACATCATCCCAAGTATAGTAATGCTACGAAACTATCTCGTTTTGGCGCACTTTTCAGGCACAAAGAGCGACGATCGCTCATTTCGGTAACCCTAACGTTTGAATTCATATAATTACTCTACATCTTCCTGTATATTTCCATTTCCACCAAAACAATAATTTTACCAGAATTCAATAAATGTATAATTCCACAATTTACGCTGGTCTTCTTCGAATATGCATATTTTGGCGCGCTTTTCGGTTTGCCTAGATTTGGCATCAGAGGCGCCAATGTCGCGCAACATGCCAGCACTTTCAATACATTCACATCATGTTGTGTCGCAGCAAGCGTCTGAATGAGTTAGTGTGTGGTATTCCGATCTATTATAAACACTAGTCATAATAGAAGAACAAGCAGTTATTTTCTGGTTCCACACGAATACCAACTTTGTTCAGAAAAAAAATGAAGCGACAGAACCTCCGCTACAGTCAACCTGACAGCGTCAACAAGACAAGCCGACCGCAAAAACTTACGCCGCTTCAGCTTATTTTGAGAAAAATGGTTTCGATTACGACCCAGGAAAACTAATCTACATCAGTAAACACACACACACGCAATCACACACACGAAAATATTGTATCCAACTGCAGAAAATATATAATATCATAACATTACACGAAGGAAGCGCTATACAATTTAGCATAACCCTGAATCTGATTAATTATTTTTTCGTCACTCCCTGTGGCCGAGTGGTTAAATGCGTTGGTTCGGCGCTCCCGGTTTTTTACTACCGACACGTGTGCGGGAGATCTAGGTTCACGTCTAACACCAAACGTTTTAAAAAGTGTATTTTTATTTATCTTTTCGCAAAGTAATATAAACCAAGCTATTTTATATCCTCTGGACTTGCATGAATACGTCTGTCGAAGAGCATCTCCTGCACTCTTGATAAGAGCATTATTCTGTCTGCAGGCGCGGTTAATGGGACTATTTGAGGACTTGCCCTTACTGTAGTCTTCTGCATAGAGAAAAAGCCAGCATTGAATTGGTGTTTGTAGGTTTGTAGGCCATCTCGCACAGATAGATTGGGAAAGCGGGAGCTTAATTGTTTCGGGCTAAGGTATTGAACTAACGAAAACTGTCTAGTCATAACCAGAATGAGTGTATTATATTATATAACGTGTTAATGTTATGGATAGTATTACACTGTCCTGTTATGGCGCATGTTAAATATAACCTACTGTTAACAAAATGAATGCATTAGTAACTTATGGAATGCATTAGTAACTTATGGAATGCACCTAAAATTTGTTATAGTTTTGCAATTAACACAATTCAGTTCAAATCTGTAATTTAAAAAAGAGGCAGTCTGTTCCGCATTTTTATTTGTTAATTATAAATGTTCTTGAGACAGGAATACATTTGTTGTTGGCAGACTGCCTGCCAATTTGTTATTAGCAAGCCAATAAGATTATTACCAAATGAATGGTTCGTCCCGCAAAATTTCAAATTGAAAACAAAATATTCGGTTTCAAAACTAGCTTTATTGGTAATTTTGTCGAGGTGAGCTGGATTAACTGCAGTATCCTTTGATGTTAAAAAACACATTCAGTTCAGCAGACTGCATGTTTAAAATTACTAACCTTGTTGATTCCAAGTAACCCTGTTCTTGAAATATCAATAATTTGTATAAATCCAATAGGGACGCCAACTATTACTGGTTTGCCATATGATTAGAATTTCAAAGAACGATCTTGATCCACTATCTGCCATCGACAAAATACTCAGGGGGACTGTGTCGTGAAATTACGAGGTGTTTAGACTCAAAAGTGTATTTGGAACACTTTATAATTTCACTGAATGAATAACTAACTTGTATAAATAAAAAATTGGCCACCAAATATCAATAGGTTGCCATATACAGAATGTTTACTCTCACATGACATATTTGAGGGATTTAAAATTCCTTATTGTTTTTTGACACAAGGATACACTTGTAATATCATAACATTTGACTGCTTGCATATGGTTGATTTGCGTATAACAAATGTGTTCAAAAATGTGGAATATAAATATCAACCGCGGAGCTACAGTTACATATTGCTGCTTTGATCTTGACAATTGATCTTGAACAACTTAATCAGTTTTCCGCTAAATTGGCCCTTTTGAAATTAAATATAACTGACACATTTCCATGATTGCCATCATGAATGTTCTTGATCTTTGGGGTATATAGAGATATCCAGATATATGTGATTTTAGAAATATCATTTACTGCTCCATTTACTGTGACATACGATGAAACTCTCGCATTAGACTGCAATGGACGAAGATGCTTCAAATTCACAGTAACGTTTTAAAAATATATAATAAATATCATAATGCTATGTGTAATTGTTTATCATGAGAACTATGTCAGACACGTCTGAGATAAAATATTTGATGTGACTTTGAATACCGGTGTTTCAATTTGTTTCAGTGTTGCGGGCTGCTGAAAGTATTGGTGCGAAAGTTGTCTTTGGTCTCATTGCGTCGATCCACGTACTTGTTCTCCGTTGCTCTTGTTATGGTCATCTACTTCGTCAGATTTGTATATTTTAATGCGGGCCAGCCTGGTGATATTCACGAAGTCACATATCATTATGAAGGTGTTTTATTAAATGGCACACGGTATGAGATGGTACGTGTGAACCGTTCAATGCGACGCCTAATTGAAGGAAGCTCAGTTGAGGCGCCAACACAAAACGTACGCGAGGAGCTGGCAAACACGTTGCTCTCCGATGTGGGATTCAAATATGTGGTACGACCAGTGAGACAGATAAAGAAATTGGAAAAGGATCCGCTGTTGTCAAACGACCACATATACTATGCGAAAAAGGTATATACATACATCTGGCGTGAAACACAGGGACAAATCATACAATGGCCTTCACATTCACCAAAGGACCCGTTCTTGACTCGGGACGAGATCAGTCGTTCGAACGCTCAACGTTGGTGCACACACGCATACGCACGCACAAATGCACGCATATGCACGCACGAACGCGCGCGCGCACACACACACACACACACACACACACACATATATATATTTATGTGGGACAACAATACCTGTATAGGAGCTACAAAATATGGCAAAATTTTATGTTCAAGGACAGATTATATACGTACAATAAATAAATAAACAGTTGTCGCATAGCACATACACACACACACACACACACACACACACACACACACACACACACACACACACACACACACACACACACACACACACACACACACACATACATACATACACACCCACACCTTTACCTTCCTGCGTAAACAATGCTATCGGCATTAAGCGTCCGAACGGTTATCAACCAATAAAACACAGCTGCTAACGTAACTGCCTTGGAAGTCACGCTCATTCTCGTAAGCCATACAGAGATGACGCCGATCGAGCGGCGAGAGTAGTTACGGGGTCAATCTGGATACGCAAATGCGGGTGCATGAAAATGTGGGACTGAAGATGCTGACTCACTTCCTGTTGCGAGCGCCCCCTAGCGGTTGTTGACCTAGTTAATGTGACTAGATAATTTCCCATAATTATCGCCCACACTCCCAGCGAGTGTTGGACGTTGTTTTAGTGCGTGCGTGAGTGTGCGTGTAAGGGAGGAGGAGGACGAGTGGTGGACGGTTTTTGACTACATTTTATGGGTTATAACATAATGATTTTGGACATCAGATGATGATGCATCAAATGAGGATCTGGAGATGCTGACTCATTTCCGGTAAGGAGCGCTCCTAGCGACTGTTCACCTAGTTAATGTGATGACGTTACATCCCTTAATTATCGCCCAATGTTGGTGTTGGAAGTTGTTTTAGTGCGTGCGTGCGTGTGCGCGTAAGTGAGCTTACCAGGAATGTGATCTATGAATAAAACTAACACAACACCATATTTTCAATTTAATTTTCAGCCTCAGATTCATATCCTGAATCTGTCTCATCCGTATGGAGAATCCACCACTGGATAGGTGGAAGTGGCGGAGGTGGTGGTGGTGGCCCATGAAAGAATTCCAGTGGTTCCTCCATCACCCGGTAGTAGCTGTACCAATGTACAGCTTCCCAAACACTGAAACGTATAATTATAAAAAAAAATTGAAACAGTTAATAACAAGAATGTCTACTACATTAACATTGGACGCACGTTTTTAAAGTTTGAAAATCAATGTAAAAAAAATTGAGTTTATAAAATACTTACATAAATACACTCAACATCTTTTTTATAATTATAAAAGAAATTACAGGAACGGTTAGTAATGATAAATGACATATTTTTAATATTATCAATGAAGCCTCACTTTTAAATTTTAAACATCAAAGCATTTCCTTTCAGAAAAAGCTTTTTGTTGACACATCAAAAAATAGAGTTAACAAAACACTTGCATAACTCTTCATTTCAGAAAGGGGAATGCTTTTCAGGCAACAAAGAGATTACAACAAGAACGGTTGGTAATGTCATACGGCATCTGCTTTTTACAATCGAACGTGTGCGAGTGCACACTTTTTGAATGTGTATGAAACATCCTTTCAGACAACAAAGAGTTATTCAATACGAACGGTTGGCGATCACATCTAGTTTTATTTACCGAGAGTGTGCGAGCGCGAATTTTTAATTGTGTCTTTCCTTGACTTTGAAAACACAGACAGGCAGTCAGTCTGGAATAACTAATATACATATATATTGAAGAATATGCCGTTTTCCTCATTAGTATCAATATGAATCACCGAATAGGTTCACTATATCAATGAATAAATTACATGCAAGGTATACTGCCCAATAACCTGCAACGTATACTGCCCACTAACCTGCAAGGTGTACTGCTCACTAACCTTCAAGTTGTACTGACCACTAACCTGCATGATATACTGCCCACTAACCTGTAAGGTATACTTCCCATTAGCCTGCAAGGTATATTACCCACAAACCTGCAAGTTATATTGCCCACTAGTCTGCAAGGTGTATTGCCCACTAACCTGCAAGTGTGTACTGCCCACTAACCTGCAAGGTATATCGCCCACTAACCTGCAAGGTGTACTGCCCACTAACCTGCAAGGCATACTGTCCATTAACATGACCTACGTCCGATTACCGTACAGGTTCACGATGTCTTTTTTACCCTATTTCCGGCTACCGCACATATTCACGATGTCTGTTTAACCCTACTTCCGGTTACCGTACAGGTTCCCGATATCAGGAAAGAGGCTAACCCACCAATCGGTATTGATATCGCCGTCATGTCTCTCGATCAAAGTGAAACACAGTGGTTCAACAGCAGCGATGAATATGGCACAGAGATGCGCGAGCGTGCTTTATATGGACTCCTTTCCTGAGTCGATCAATCGATATCGGTAGTCCTTTGACGGTCTTTGAACTGTGGTGCAAAAGAGTTGTGTAATGACGTTAAACCGTTTCCGTGGTGTAAACAACAATGGTTTCATATCAGAACTACCGCCTTTGAAGGATATCTGTTTCAGATAACCATTGTAACTACAGTGTGTCAGCTCTTTCAACAGTTGTTTTCGATTAGTTAGACAGAAACCTGGTCGTCAAAGTACAAAACAATTAATCACAATCACATCGCGCAGTTAGGGTATGTTTTTTTGTAGAAAGAGTATATGTGCGAATGTATGTGCGTGAGTGTGGTACGTGTGTGTTTGTGTGTGTGTGTGTGTGTGTGTGTGTGCAGTACACACTTGCAAGTTAGTGGGCAATACACCTTGCAGACTAGTTGGCAGGATACCTTTCAGATTAGTGAGCAGTACACCTTGCAGATTAGTAGGCCGTACACCTTGCAGATTAGTGTTCATTATGACTAGCAGATTAGCGGGCAGTATACCTTGCAGATTAGTGGGCAGTACAACTTGCAGATTAGTGGGCCGTACACATTTGCAGATTAGTGGACAGGATACCTAGCAGATTAGTGGGCAGTACACCTTGCAGATTAGTGGGCCGTACACACTTACAAGTTAGTAAGCAATACACCTTGCAGATTAGTGGGCCGTACACACTTACAGGTTAGTGGGTAGTATACCTTGCAGATTAGTGGGCAGCATACCTTGCAGGTTAGTGGGAAGTATATCTTGCAGGTTAGTGGGCAACACACACTTGCAGGTTAGTGAGCAATACACCTTGCAGACTCATCATGGTTTTGCTTATCCATTTCCGGACGTTGCAGCCTTGATGGATTGTCTATAGGCAGCTCTTTCGTTTGCCAGTCTCCCCACTCGCCAGACGTCGGCTCCCATCCATTCATCTATGCCTTCCCCCATTGTCTCCTAGGTCTTCCTCTGCTTCTTCTGCCTTCCACGTTTCCTTCCATTATTAGTCTCTCTAGAGACTGATGCCGTTTCACATGGCCGAAATAACTTAGTTTCTTTTTCTTTACAAAGTTCAATAAAGTCCCGGGTATAACACCAAGCTCTGCTGCGATGGATTCGTTAGTTCTGCGTTCTGTCCACGAAACTCGTAATATCTTTCTATAACACTTGTTTTCAAATGCATTTATACGTTTTGTAATGTTCTTATTAAGAGTCCAGGTTTCGCATACATATGTAGCCGTTGGAAATATGCAGACTCGGATAATTCGTAGTTTCATATCTTTGTTCGTTGCTTTCTACAGCTTCTTCATTTCCGTCAACTTTTTACTCGCCATTGCCAACCTCCGCTTCATCTCTTTCGTCCCATCTCCGTCCATTTCTATCAGTGACCCCAGATATTCAAAACTTTCCACTCGTTCTATTTCCTCGCCATCTACTGTGACCTCTGATGGTTGTCGACATCCCTTCACATCCATAATCTTAGTCTTCTTTACGTTTGGTTTCAGTCCTTTCCTCTCGCTGTGCTCTTTAACAGTAGTTATCAGTTTATCCAATCCCTCTTTTGTATCGGATATTAACGCTGTGTCATCGGCATATCTCAATTCATATATCTCCTGTCCATTCACTTACAGTCCATTAAAAACTTGCTTCTCGTGTCAGTCTCAACTTCTCTCATGATATTCTCTGTGTATAGACTGAATAGGTGGGGGGGGGGACAAAATGCACCCCTGTCTCATTCCCTTTCCGACTGGCAACTAACATGTGGTATCACACTCTAATCTCACTGCAGACTGCTGTCCAACATATAAATTTTGGATAAGTGATGTAATTTTCTGGTCAAATCCCATGTGTATAAAGGTTTTCCATAGTTGTTGATGACTAACATTATCAAAAGCTTTTGAATAATCTATGAAACAAATCCTAAGGTCATGGTTGAATTCTGTGCATTTCTGAATTAACATCTTCAGATTGAAAATGTAATCTCTTGTTCCTCTTCCAATCCGGAAACCAGCTTGTGTTCTGTTGATTTCACATTCTAATTTTGTTGTGATTCTCTTCATTATGATTTTTAGCATAATTTTGCTCGCATGGCTGATGAGGGATATAGTCCTGTGGTTTAAGCATTCTTGCATGTCACCTTTTTTCGGTATTGGTATAAGGATGGCTCGTTTCCAGTCCATGGGCCATGTTCCACTTCTCCATATTTTCTTGCATAATGTGAGATAGATATCCACGCCTGCTTCGCCACTTGCTCTTATTAGCTCTGCAGTGATGTTATCAGTGCCAGGTGATTTTCCATCTTTTAGACTTTTTATTGCCCACTCCACCTCTGAACGCAAAGGCATACTAGTGGCCAGTATACATTGTAGGTTAGTGGGCAGTATACATTGCAGGTTAGTGGATAGTAACCTAGCAAACTAGTGGGCAGTATACCTTTTAGGTTAGTGGGCTGCAAAACTGTTAGGTTAGTGACAATATACCTTGCAGATTAGTGGGCAATACACCTTGCAGATTAATGGGCAGTACACCTTGCAGGTTAGTGGGCAATACACCTTGCAGGATAGTGGGCACTACACCTTGCAGGTTAGTGGGCAGTACACCTTGCAGGTTAGTGGGCAATACACCTTGCAGGATAGTGGGCACTACACCTTGCAGGTTAGTGGGCAATACACCTTGCAGGTTAGTGGGCAGTACACCTTGCAGGTTAGTGGAGAGTATACCGTGCAGGTTAGTGGGCAATATACCTTGCAGGTTAGTCGGCAGTATATCTTGTAGGTTAGTGGGCAGTATAACTTGCAGGTTAGTGGGTAGTATACCTTGCAGGTTAGTGGGCACTATACCTTGAAGGTTAGTGGGCAGTACACCTTGCAGGTTAGTGGGCAGTTATCTTGTAAGTTAGTGGACAGTATACTTTGCAGGTAATTTATTAATTTATATAATTAACCTATTCAGTGATTGAAATGGATAATAATGAGGGAAAGGCATATTCTTTAAGATGTACATTAGTTATACTAGACTGACTGCCTGGCAGTGTGTTTTCAAAGCCTGTATAAGGAAAGACATATTAAAAATGTGCGCGCTCGCACACGCTCGGTAATGTAACCCAGATGTGACCACCAACCGTTCGTATAGTATAACTCTTTGTTGTCTGAAAGTGTGCAGTCGCACACGTTCAATTATAAAATGCAGATGCCGTATGACAGTACCAACCGTTCCTGTTATAATCTCTTTGTTGTCTGAAAAGCATTCCCCTTTCTGAAATGAAGTGTCGTGCAAGTTTTTTATTATCGCTATTTTTTGATGTTTCAGAAAGAGGCATTTTCTGAAAAGAAATACATTGACGTTGATAAATTAAAAGTGAGGATTCGTTGATAATATTAAAAAGATGTAATTTGTCATTACTAACCGTTCCTGTAATTTCTTTCATGATTATAAAAAAGATGTTGAGTGCATTTATGCAAGTATTTTATAAACGCAATTTCGAATTGTAAGCAAAAATATTCGTTTGATACTTTGATTTAACAAATTTAAAACGGTGCATTCATTGTTAATACACATTTTTTCTTTCATGGGCCATCATCACCACCCCCACCACTTCTACCTATTCAGTGGTAGATTCTTCATACGGATAAGACAGATTCCGGATATGAATCCGAGGCTGAAGATTAAATTGTGAAACAAATTTAAAATATGGTGCTGTGTTCATTTTATTCATAAATCATATACCACGCAAGCACGCACGCACTAAAACAACGTCCAACACCAATACTCGCTAGGGTGGGCGATAATTACGGTATGCAACGTCATCACATTAACTAGGTCAACAGTCGCTAAGGGACGCTCCTAACCGGAAATGATTCAGCAACTTCACTGCCTCATTTTATGCATCCTCATCTGATGTCCCAAATCCTTATGCTACACCCCATAAAAGATAGTCATAAACCGTCCACCACTCCTCCATCTTTCCCTTCCTCCCTTGCCCGCACACGCACGCACGCACGCACGCAGTAAGACAACGTTCAACACTCGCTAGGAGGGTGGGCGATAATTAAGGGATATGACCTCGTCATATTAACTAGGTCAACAGCCGGTAGGGGACGCTCCTAACCGGAAGTGAGTCAGCATCTTCTGTTCCACATTTGTGTATCCAGATGGAACCGCTAACTACTTGCGAGATATAGCAAGATTTCGTGTACACATCATCATGGAGATGGGCGGATAATGATCTGCTCATTACATAAACACATAGAATACACACATATGGGAATGGGTACGAACTTTTAGGGTTTGTGCCAGTGTGTAATCCTGCTCTGCTTATGTGGGATTTCAGTAATAAAAAATCATAATTAGTTTTTATCTCTCATGGATTTTACGACTATAAACGTTCAACTCTGTATTTTGGCGTATGTAGGTGCCTATGTGTGTATAGGCAATGGTACAACATTAATTCCGTCTATTTTCTTTGCAGCGGACTGGCATGACGGACACGGTTGGCCCACAGAAGATCGTCAATCCACACCCCTTCACATACACCCTCAACAACGAGAAGATATGTGGCCCAGATACCGGAAGTGACGTACTTATCTTGATGTACGTCCATTCGGCCCCCGAGAACGCCGTCCGACGGAACGTTATACGCGCTACGTGGGGCGCCCGTAGGTTCTACGGACACAAGAACATACGTTTGATCTTCGTTCTTGGGACGGCCTCGACACCTGCAGTGACGAACATGTTGATGAACGAAAGTTCCACCTACGACGACATTGTGCAGTCGAGTTTCATTGACGACTACCGCAATCTCACGTACAAAGCTATATCTGCGCTGAGGTGGGTTTCGCTGTATTGTCACAACGCTAAGTTCGTGCTAAAATCGGACGACGACATCCTTGTGAATCCGTTCACGTTGATGACCTACCTAGCTGTAATAGACAAGCCAGTCACGGGACTCATCATATGCAAAGTGTACGAGCGAGGCAAAGTGTTCCGTGCCGGCTACCGGCGACTCGTGACACGGGAAGAATATGCAGGTGACAAATATCCTCCTTTCTGTTCCGGTTCTGCCCACCTCATGACAACCGATGTGGCGGTCGCCCTTTACCGTACATCCTACTCCGTCGAGTTCTTCTGGCCCGACGACGTCTTCATCACCGGTCTGCTACCCTTCAAACTCAACAATATCACATTTGTGCAGATAGAGAGCAGGATCGAAGTGATAAAAACAGACAAGGAGGTGGCGGCGGAGATGACTGGTCGGAACAGGACGCGGTATATTTTCGGACACATTCACGACACCGACCTTTTCAGAAAGACTTGGTCGAATATCTCGTTAATTTTCACGTGATTGCTGTAATACTGAGGTGACACACATGTGCTAGAACTGTACTGTCTCTCGATCGCACGCACGCTCGCACGCACACACGTACCAGGTTATAATATTATACGTAATCTGTGGTGCGTTCTAAGCCTATCCTAAAGACGAAATGTCACAATCATGTAATGCAGTGGGGTATGGTGTGTTTTGGTAACCACCACGTTGTACTATTTGATTTCAAGATGCAGCGGCACCGCAAAACAATAATTTTATAATGAGTGCAATGATATATGATGATGTAGACAATTTGGGTCTAAAGTCGTTCTGGTTTGGGCGCTATAACGTTTCTATTTCAGGTCGTAATCTGTAAAGTAAGAGTCGAGTGTAGCTTGCAGCAGTCTCTGTTAGACGAATTCCACAACTAGTTTTCAAGAAGTTTCAAATTTCCTTTCCTACGTATTTGTAATGTAATAATTTGTAAACACCACTTATTCATTTTTGGAGACATACGGTGTATAAATAAATTTGATTTGATAATATCTGCTGTGGTTCACTTTGAGCAATTTAGCTCGTTGTTGGGAGCGGATCACAGCGAACACGTAACAACGCAACAAAGGGTCTTTTGGCACCGTAAGCCTCTGTCATGTAATGTGTGTCCCGTCTGATTTGTGTCACAAAGGATCATTTGGCAGTGTAAAAGTCTGTCATGTTAGTTGTGTCCAGTTTGTTTTGTGTCACAAACGATCACGTAATACTGTAAGCCTCTGTCGTACTAGTTTTGTCCCGTCTGTCTTGTGTCACAAAGGATCGTTTGGTACTGTAAGCCTCTGTCACGTTAATTATGTCCCGTCTGTTTTGTGTCCAAAGGATCATTTGATATTGTAAGCCTCTCTCATGTAATTTGTGTGCCGTCTGTCTTGTATCACAAAGGATCATTTGGTATTGTAAGCCTCTGTCGTGTAATTTGTATGCCGTCTATCTTGTATCACAGAGGATTATTTGGTACTGTAAGCCACTGCCATGTAATTTGTGTCCCGACTGTTTTGTGTCAACGAAGGATCATTTGGCGCTGTAATAGTCTGCCAGGTTAGTTGTGTCCCCTCTGTTTTGCATCCTCATTCGCACCCTTGCCAATTAGTGTGGTGACCAAATCATCCCGTGAGATTCGCTTGCCAAAACCGATTTCTTTGTATGAGTGTCATCTTTATGGTCTCAGTCAACATAAAATCGAGGGTGACAAATATTTTGATATCAAAATATCCGTTTTTTATTCAAAGGTTTAAACTTTTTTTATATTTGACCTTGTCGCGGATTAGCTAGGTCTCCGTACACTAGATGGCTCAGATCTAGTAGGGCTATTATATGTCAAGGTCAAAGTACAGTTATCGTGACGGTTATCGTGAACAAGCAACAAAGAACGAGGAAAATTTTATAAACTTCATTATAAGATATCTTCCTTTTAGTAAGTATCTCGATTAGCAAAAAAATAAAATAAAGAAATCCCGTAACCCAAATCTTAACAGAACATAATAAACAATAACACTGAATCCTTGAATCTATCTAACTAAGAAAGTAAAGTTACAATTAATCTTTCAGTTATCCAATTCCTCTTCTTTCTGTAGGTGAATTGTTCCACTACACGAGCAAACACTAGGCGCCAAATGTTAATAAATAAATCCGATAAGAAAAATACACAACATATGGCTAATCCTCGCGGACTCTTATTACAGTAATCGGTTACAACAAATATACATGTGTATACTTCAAGGGTAATAATACCTCATTTCAAACCCACAGATAACTACCATTCATAAAACAGCAAATAATAGATACGTTCAATTAGAAAATAGACATTTACATTGAGCTAGTCCCATCTCGAACCTATACGAACGTTTGTTGAAGTCATCACGCCGAGCTCAGAAAACAATCAGAGTGGTGTATCTCGGCCGTATGAGTGATGATGCCGGGCAATTGACGCTTGCAGCCGTACGCCGCGAATTCTCGAGTCGCGTCCGTGCTATGAGCGACTTGTCTCGCACGGCCGCAAACGATTGCGATATCAGTAGAAATCGTTAAGGTGAATTACGATGCCGGGCGGTAGACGCTTACCGCCGGCCGCTACGAATTCTCGAGATGCATTTGGTCACGCTGTCGGACGATGTCGCTGGGAGACCTCTTTTCGAGGATGGCCCGAGCTTGGATAAGCGTCGCGATTATCGCTCATCGACGCAAATACGTTGGTGCCGACCGGAAAGTTGCTTCAAATAACCGCTGACGTGGCGGCATGGCTTCTTCGTAGCTCGAACAGTCACTCCGGACGCCGAATATTGCACACACAAAATCTCGGGAACGTAACCCACGTTAACGATTCCCACCACGCTTCACGACTTGATTTAAACAACAGAACACCACGCCCCACTGAGCGCATCTGCAACCGAGTTGCAGTAATTACGTAATTAATGCGGTTGGTCAAAAATCTGCCTATCTACTGGCTTGACCTTCCTCATTTACCAAATTAAACACAAGGAAAGTAGATTTAAACACCCACAAATTGCAGAAATGCTACAGACCTTCTCCAACATTCAAATCCGTCATTGTTTAAGATGGCCGTCGTCAAAACCAATTTCACCATATCTTAACAATTACGCCACGACGATTTCAGATACGTTATTTTTGACATTTGCATTTTAAAAGATGACGCACATCAAAGCATATTATCTATACATTTGAATGTTGGAGAAGGTCTCTAGCATTTCTGCAATTTGTGGGTGTTGTTCTATACATATATATATATATATATATATAGATAATATGCTTTGATGTGCGTCATCTTTTAAAATGCAAATGTCAAAAATAACGTATCTGAAATCGTCGTGGCGTAATTGTTAAGATATGGTGAAATTGGTTTTGACGACGGCCATCTTAAACAATGACGGATTTGAATGTTGGAGAAGGTCTGTAGCATTTCTGCAATTTGTGGGTGTTGTTCTATACATATATATATATATATATATATATATATATAGATAATATGCTTTGATGTGCGTCATCTTTTAAAATGCAAATGTCAAAAATAGCGTATCTGATATCGTCGTGGCGTAATTGTAATTGCAGCAGTCTCTGTTAGACGAATTCCACAACTAGTTTTCAAGAAGTTTCAAATTTCCTTTCCTACGTATTTGTAATATGGTTGTAGTGTCTTACTAATATATATATATATATATATATATATATATATATATATATATATATATATATATATATATATTAGTAAGACACTACATATATATATATATATATAATAAAAATAATAATTATCATTTAGAGCCAAAACGTTGATGTCAAACAATAGGTTTTCAGGAGCGACGATTTCAAATATGTTTATGTTAACCTTCTCCAACATTCAATCAACCATTTTCACCATACTATGCCAGAGTGCGACCGTGGACACAGTCAATTCAAACATTATTTTATTGACTTTGTGGTGATACCTGCCCGTTTAGAGGCTGGGATTCTATGCAAATGTGACGAAGAGCTATATTTGAGGGTATCTTTGGATAAGATTTAGTAGTATGTGCGGTCCCTTAGCGGGGATGTTGGCGCGGGGGAGAAGCAAACCCATGTTAAAAGATAGGGATTTGCTTCGGGGCGCGCCCATGTTAAAAGGGGGGATAAGAAGTGGAAAAGTAGTTCCGATTCCATGTTAAAAGATAGGGATTTCCTTCAAAAGGTGTGCATAGTGCATATTTTAGCGTTTACATAAAAATGGCAGTTTTTCCCCATGTTAAAAGATAGGTATTTCCTTCGGGGCGCTCCCATGTTAAAAGATAGGAAATTTTCCCCATGCATGTTAAAGGATAGGAGCTATTATCGTAAAGGTATACGACGGCATTTTGAGTTGGAGGTATCAATTTACCCCAAAATTGTCCTCTGAAACTGTCCTACAAATTTTCGCCATGTTAAAAGATAGGACATTTTCCCCATGTTAAAAGATAGGAACTATTATCGTAAAGGTATACGACGAAATTTGAATTTTCCCCATGTTAAAAGATAGGAGATTGCTTAGCCCGTAGGCCGAGCCTCCGCCAAGGGATCGAGCCCTTATTTGGTCGACGATGACGTGTCTAAACTGTGGTGTTATAACAAGGCGTAATTTATAATAAATTCTATAATAAAGGATTATAATTCAGCGGAGGTCTTTTTATCTGAAGTAATGTATACGAAATGTAGACTACATATAGGACTGTATTATATCAGAACATATAGCCTCGTTTTTTTTTCGAACAGAGCGGCGAGAATCTTGGAATTAGACCTTTGGTATCATTTCCCTACGGTAGTGCCTACATTCGTGTCTCTTATAAAACCCGTACTCGAGACGTGTCTGGACATGTTAGTTTGTTGCGAGCGTGAGCGCGCGCAACCTGTATGACGTTATTAAACTGCTACTCGCAGTAATTCTGTATGCAAGGTGAGTTGATCAAACAAGTAGTGCTTTGGTTAGTTAACATTTTGAACTTTCGCGCAGAAAGGTAATCCCACCATGTGACGCCATGGTCAGTGACGTCATTAAACTACTACGCGCAGTAAATTTGTACGCGATGTGAGTTGATCAAACAGGTAGTGCTTTGGTTAGTCAACATTTTGAGCTTTCACGCAGAAGGGTAATCCCATCATGTGACGTCTTGGTACGCGCAGTATTTTTGTGCGCGTGTCAATTAGGTCGTAATCATAGTGATTTGGTTAGCTATATAAATAAGTATTCTGTATGTACTAAATATGAATAAGTATAATATACAAGTATTTTTTTTTATAAATTGGTCAAATACGTCATTAAATAGGTCAGTGATGCCGTTAAATAGGTCATTACTCATGCGCACTGGTGTCTTATCTGATGTCTCATAGGTTGACGATCATTTTTTTAGGTATAGCCACCCCGTAGTCTATACATTTACAACTATAAAATAGGTCCAATCCTGACGAATCCGTAGAGAACTAGTAAAATAAGTAAAATTGTGTCATTTCTGGTTATCATACAGATCTTCGACCTTCCCATCACTCTGTTTGTAAATGTTTGCCTATCAATATCTCTTATTATATTACTAGCAAACGTCGACTGCTTTCTGTATTAACAAATAGGTGTTTGTCAATTTTTTGCATACCTATGTCTGTTATTAATAGTAGACGTGAAGTGATTCCTGAACATGTAACATTCCCCTATATTAAAGTATAGGCGTTAATCCCTATGTTAGAACATAAGAAGTTTCCCTATGTTGAAGTATAGTAAGTTTCCATATGTTAAAGAATAGGACATGTTCTCCATATTAAACATCAACTCGGTGTATCGTAAAGGTATACGACAACATTTTGAGTTTGAGGTTCCAATTTACCCTACTTGTTTTAGCCCTACAAAGAATACATTAAATAAACTGCTACGCACAGTAATTCAGTACGCGAGGAGAGTTGGTCAAACAGGTAGTGATTTGGTTAGCCATTGTTTTAAACTTGCGCGCTTGAATGTAATCCCATCATGTGGCGTCATGGTCAGTGACGACTTGTTATAGCGAGTGGCAAATTCCCCTGTAAAATTTCATTTTAGAAGTTTCTTTGGTAATTTATCAACACACTACAAAACCGATGCTACTGTGTGCTATTATGTGCTGGAGACATGTCTGAACTTGTTTCTTTGTTGCGGGCTCGAGCACGCGCCCTGTATGTCATCAAAGCTATCATAGTGATTAGATCGTAATCATAGTGATTTGTAAGAACTATATCGAACCAATGATATAATCAAACCGGTATAAACTTGTATAAACCGGTATAATCTGATAACGATTTAGAAGATAGGAACTTATCTTCGAAATCACTCAAACTGACCGATATCTGTGTAATGTTTTGGTCAAACCCTTTGTCATGTAACAATATCTGACGTACGAGATTTGTACTTCCTTGACTTTGCATCAATATCGCCATATTTAATACACTTTTGTGAGAAGGTGTTTGGCTCTGAAAAGAACCGTTTGTTTTCAACTTGAGGTATAGGTATAAAAAGAACGAATGTGTCTCCTAAAACATGTTCAAATGGCGTCAAGAAGTCCGTTTGAAGCTCCAACAACAACAACAAAAGGCGCGAAGTAAGCCTCCAAAAACTCATCGTTTCTGGTACCTCAATACCGTGTTTATGTCAAGCCGAGAGTTATAGAATTACTGGAAAAGACATAAAGAAGACCTTCACAAAACAGCTGTAATGAGACAATAGAAGCAACAATAACAGCACCGACCCAATTGATAAGAAACGAAGTTCAATCCTCCGAAAACAGCAGCGAAGGGCGCAAAGAAAACCGTGTTAAAATACACTGAAAACATCTGGTTATGTGTATAATTTCTTTTTATAACAGTTGGACGGAACGTAAAGGTCACGTGGGCGTGCCGAAAGATTATAGAATGTAGAGTATATAATTAGTGAATGTGCCGAAAGGTCACGTGGGTGTGCCGAACGAGCACATACTTCAGAGTACAATCTACACATGCGCAGACGGCAGATTAGAAAATTCAATCACGGACGGCAGAGTAAAATCATCGTTCACCACAGACACATCATGCTATGATCAAAGTGGCATAAACTGGTAACCAAGGCTCTATGTGTTGGAGAAACATCCGTGTATTTGTCCCGTGTTAAAACATATGAGCTAAAGCCTACGTTAAACGACAGGAACTTATCTGCTAAATTACTCAAACTACCTGCTATCTGTGTAACATTTTGGTCAAACCCTTTGTCATGTAACAGTATTTGTCATACTAGATTTGTGCTGACCATTTTTATCGCAGTTGATAGTCTGCTTGCAAATCGTTTGCAAACTGGTTCCAAACTGTTTTTTTGAAGTAGTATTCCCTGTTGAAGGCGCATCTGTGTCTCATCTGCACCTAGAGATCAACAGTATTGTTTCAACCTTTTATCATGCTATCATTTTTAACCCACACGTATGTACGTATGTTTATAATTTTCTTCATCGTTATTATTAAATAAGTAAACAAAAGCGATGCGCTATGTGCGAGTCACGATGTCAAATCTTCGGCCTTGACATCTAACTTGTCGAGTAAAGAATTGGTTGCAAACCTCTTTTTCGAAACAGGCGCATAACAAAGTGAAGCGTTATGATAGAACAGTACAGGAACATAATAACCTTCCAGATAAGATGTACCAATATTTATATAGTTTACCGTATTAATGGTCAAGTGTACAAATGCCCATTAGAACGTTGTTTATCTTTATTCCATACTGTAGTAATTAAAGTCGTGCTTCTTCGGTAAAACCTTTCAAACTTGCCCCTTACCTGGCATCGGTAACCGAAAATGAACTCATATATACCAAAATGACACGTACATAGGGAAAAAACATAGAGACAACCATCTAAGACCAATGATTTTCATGAATTAAATAAAGTCAGCCACATAGATCGACCCGTCACTGTCTGGACAAAGAATATGCGCACCACGAACATTAACTTTCAACACATAAGCACACCTACAAACACACTTTTAAACTTATAACTTTGCAAACGTTCCCTGGCAAACGTCCAAACAAACGTACCAACACACTTTTAATACCTCATCTTGTGTCTTTTTCATAGTGTAATGCAAACCATACGTTGGGAACCTTACTAGTAGTCTTACACATCACAACTGAAGAGACTATCGGTATTGTCAACATCAAGGATGCCAAGGACAGATATAGAGACATACATATACATAGATACATACGTAGAGATAGAAAACAAAGGACAAACGAAATACTTAGACCAACGGGCGACAAGAAACAAACTTGTCGGACAAACGAATCACCAAACATTTAGACCAACGAGCGACAAGAACCAAACTTGTCGAACAAACGAAACACCAAACACTTAGACCAACGAGCGACAAGAAACAAACTTGTCGGACAAACGAAACACCAAACACTTAGACCAATGAGCGACAAGAACCAAACTTGTCGGACAAACGAAACACCAAACTTAGACCAACGAGTGGCAAGACCCAAACTTGTCGGACAAACGAAACACCAAACTTAGACCAACGAGTGAAAAGATCCAAACTTGTTAGAAAAACGATACACCAAAACACCAAACACTTAGACCAACGAGCGATATGAACCAAACTTGTCGGACAAGTGAAACATCATACACTTAGACCAACGAGTGACAAGAAACAAACTCGTCGGACAAACGAAATACCAAACACTTAGACCAGCGAGCGACAAGAAACAAACTTGCCGGACAAACGAAACGCCAAACACTTAGACCAACGAGAGACAAGAACCAAACTTATCGGACAAACAAAATACCAAACTTAAAGGTTATCGCGTCAAATTCCACCTCTTTGAGGCAATTCGACGCGTTTTCGCGTGACATTGCACCTCTTTCCGACAATTCGACGCGTTATCGACTGACAAGAACCGAACTTGTCGGAAAAACGAAACACCAAAACACAAAATTTAACGGGTTACCACGTGAGATTCCACCAAAATGAAGCAAAGCAAATAGACGGGTTACCACGTGAGATTTCACCTCTTTCCGACAATTCGACGAGTTAACGACTGACAAGAACCGAACTTGCCGGACAAATGAAACTTAGACCAAAGAGGGACAAGAACCGAACTTGTCGGACAAACGAAACATCAAACTTAGACCAACGTGTGGCAAGAACCAAACTTGTCGGACAAACGAAACACCAAACTTAGACCAACGAGTGACAAGAACCAAACTTGTTGGACAAAGGAAAAACCAAACTTAGACCAACACGTTGCACGAACAAAAAATTTCACTGTTTCGACAGTGCAACTCAGCAAATTCCACTCAACGTTGGGGTTAGTATCGCGAAAATGTATGGCGCCATCATGTAACGTAGTACTCCAATTATCCACTAGGGGGCGTTACGCCGGAAGTGACTTCGTACCGGAAGTCACTTGACTGTCATGGCGGCTTCTACTAGGGAACACTGCGTCGGAAGTGACGTCCTTTAACATGGTGACAATCTCCTATGTTCTAACATAGGGTTCATATTCTATCGTTTAACATGGGAAAACTTCCTGTGGTCTAACATAGGGTTTAACTCCTATCCTTTAACATGGGAACAACCTCCTATGTTCTAACATGAGGTTTACCTCCTACCCTTTAACATAGGAAAACTTCCTATGTTTTACATAGGGTTTAGCTCCTATCCTTTAACATGAAGACAACCTCCTATGTTCTAACATGGAATTTACATGTTCTAACATGGGATTTACCTCCTATCCTTTAACATGGGGAAACTTCTTATCCCTAACATATGGCATAGCACATCTCCTTTAACATGGGGACAACCTCCTACGTTCTAACAAGGGGTTTACCTCCTATCCTTTAACACGAGGAAACTTCCTATGTTCTAACATAGGGTTTAGCTCCTATCCTTTAACATGAAGACAACCTCCTATGTTCTAACAAGCGGTTTACCCCCTATCCTTTAACAAAGAGTGGAATTTGCTGAGCTGCACTGCCAAAACAGTCAATTTTTTTGTTCGTGCAACGTGTTGGTCTAAGTTTGGCGTTCCGTTTGTCCAACAAGTTTGGTTCTTGTCACTCGTTGGTCTAAGTTTGGTGATTCGTTTGTCCGACAAGTTCGGTTCATGTCCCTCGTTGATCTAAGTTTGCTGTTTTGGTGCTTCATTTGTCCGACAAGTTCGGTTCTTATCAGTCGTTAACGCGTCGAATTGGCGGAAAGAGGTGCGATGTCACGCGATAACGCGTCGAATTGTCGGAAAGAGGTGAAATCTCACGTGGTAACCCGTATATTTGCTTTGCTTCATTTTGGTGGAATTTCGCGTGGTAACCCGTCTATTTGCTTTGCTTTGCTTCATTTTGGTGGAATCTCACGTGGTAACCCGTTAAGTTTGGTGTTTTGGTGTTTCGTTTGTCCGACAAGTTCGGTTCTTGTCAGTCGTTAACGCATCGAATTGTCGGAAAGAGGTGCGATGTCACGCGATAACGCGTCAAATTGCCTCAAAGAGGTGGAATTTGACGCGATAACCTTTTAAGTTTTGTATTTTGTTTGTCCGATAAGTTTGGTTTTTGTCGCCCGTTGATCTAAGTGTTTGGTGTTTCGTTTTTCCGACAAGTTTGGTTCTTGTCGCTCGTTGGTCTAAGTGTTTGGTGTTACATTTGTCCGACAAGTTTGTTTCTTGTCGCTCGTTGGTCTAAGTGTTTGGTGTTTCGTTTGTTCGACATGTTTGTTACTTGTCGTTCTTTGGTCTAAGTATTTGGTGTTTCGTTTGTTCGATAAGTTTGGTTCTTGTTACTCGTTGGTCTAAGTGTTTGGTGTTTCGTTTGTCTGAAAAGTTTGTTTCTTGTCGCCCGTTGGTCTAAGTGTTTCGTTTGTCCTATGTTTTCTATCTCTATGTATGTATCTATGTATATGCATGTCTCTATATGTGTCTCTATGATCACTGCCCTTGGCATCCTTGATGTTGACAATACCGACAGTCTCTTCAGTTGTGATGTGTAAGACTACTAGTAAGGTTCCCAACGTATGCTTTGCATTACACTATGAAAAAGACACAATATGAGGTATTAAAAGTATGTTGGTACGTTTGTTTGGACGTTTGCCAGTAAAAGTTTGCAAAGTTTTAAGTTTAAAAGTATGTTTGTAGGTGTGGTTACGTGTTGAAAGTTAATGTTCGTGGTGCGCATATTCTCTGTCGAGACATTGACGGGTCGATCTATATGGCTGACTTTATTTAATTCATGGAGGTCATTGGTCTTAGATGGCTGTCTCTATGGTTTATCTCGTATGTACGTGTCTATGTCTGTATCTATGAGTTCATTTTCGGTTACCGATGCCAGGTTAGGGGTTTTACAACAGAAGCAAGTTTGAAAGGTTTTACCGAAGAAGCACGACTTTAAACACTACAGTATGGAATAAAGAAAAACAACGTTCTAATGGGCATTTGTACACTTGACCATTAATACGGTAAACTATATAAATACTGGTACATCTTATCTGGAAGGTTATTATGTTCTTGTATTGTGCTACCATGACGTTTCACTTTGTTACGCGCTTGTTTTGAAAAAGAGGTTTGCAACCAATTCTTTACTCGATAAGTTTGATGTCAAGGCCGAAGAGTTGACATCGTGTCTCGCGCATAGCGCATCGCGCATAGCGCATCGCTTGTGTTTATTTATATAATAATAACGATGAAGAAAATTATATACATACATACATACGTGTGGGTTAAGAATGATAGCATGATAAATGGTTGAAACAATACTGTTGATCTCTAGGTGCAGATGAGACACAGATGCGCCTTGAACAGGGAATATCACTTCAAAACAGTTTGGAACCAGTTTGCAAACGGTTTGCAAGCAGACTATCAACTGCGATAAACTTGGTAAGTATAAATCTAGTATGTACTGTTGTATGACAAAGGGTTTGACCAAAATATTACACAGATAGCAGGTAGTTTGAATAATTAGCCGATAAGTTCCTGTCGTTTAACGTAGGCTTTAGCTCCTATGTTTTAATACGGGACAAATACACGGATGTTTTTTCAACACATAGAGCCTTGGTTATCCAGTTTATACAAGTTTGATCATAGCATGATGTGTCTGTGGTGAAAGATGATTTTATTCTGCAGTCCGTGATTGAATTGTCTAATCTGCCGTCTGCGCATGTGTAGATTGTACTCTGAAGTCTGTGCTCGTTCGGCACGCCCACGTGACCTTTCGGCACATTCACTAACTATATACTCTACAATCCATAATCTTTCCGCACGCCCACGTGAATTTCATGTTCCGTCGAACTGTTATAAAAAGAAATTATACACATTACCAGATGTCTTCTGTATATTTTAAACGTTTTTTTTGCGCCCTTCTCTGCTGTTTTCGGAGGATTGAACTTCGTCTCTTATCACCTGGGTCGGTGCTGTTATTGTTGCTTCTATTGTCTCATTACAGCTGTTTTTGAAAAACTTCTTGATATCTTTTCCAGTAATTCTACAACTCTCGGCTTGACATAAACACGGTATTGAGGTACCAGAAACGATGAGTTTTCGGAGGCTTTCTTCGCGCCTTTTGTTTGTGTTTTTTGAGCTTTAAACGAATTTCTTGACGCCCTTTGAAGATGTTTTAAGAGACATATTCGTTCTTTTTATACCTATACCTCAAGTTGAAAACAAACGGTTCTTTTCACAGCCAAACACCTTTTCACAAAAGAGTATTAACTATATCGATATTGATGCAAAGTCTGGTAAATACAAGTCTCATATGTCTGATATTGTTACATAACAAAGGGTTTGACCAAAACATCACACATATATCGGTCAGTTTGAGTGATTTCGAAGATAAGCTCCTATCTTCTAATTCGTTACCAGATTATACCGGTTTAGACCAGTTTATACCGGTTTGATTATATCATGGGTTCGATATAGTTCTTATAAATCACTATGATTATGACTTAATCACTATGATAGCTTTGATGTCATACAGGGCGGGCGCTCGTGCCCGCAACAAAGAAACAATTCCAGACATGTCTCCAGCACATAGTAGCACACAGAAGCATCGGTTTTGTAGTGTGTTGAAAAATTACCAAAGAAACTGCTAGAATAAAATTTTACAGGGGAAGTTGCCACTCGCTATAACACGACGTCACTTACCATGAAGACACTGACCATGACGTCGTATGATGGGATTACATTCAGGCGCGCAAGTTCAAAACGATGGCTAACCAAATCACTATCTGTTTGACCAACTCATCTTGCATTCAGAATTACTGCGCGTAGCAGTTTAGTGACGTCACTGACCATGATGTCACTTGGTGGGATTACCTTTCTGCGCGAAAGTTCAAAATGTTAACTAACCAAAGCACTACCTGTTTGACAAACTCACCTTGCATACAGAATTACTGCGCGTAGCAGTTTAATGACGTCATACAGGGTGCTCGCGCTCACGCTCGCAACAAACAAACAAGTCCAGACACGTCTTGAGTACAGGTTTTATAAGAGACACGAATTTAGGCACTACCGTACGGAAATGATACCAAAGGTCTAATGCCAAGATGGTCGCTCTGTTCGAAAAAAAACGCGGCTATAGGTTCTAATATAACACAGTGAATTTCGTATACATTACTTCAGATAGAAAGACCTCCGCTGAATTTATAATCCTTTTATTATAAATTACGCCTGATTATAACACCATATTTTAGACACGTCATCGTCAAACAAATATGGGCTCGAGACCTTGGCGGAGCCTCGGCCTACGGGCTAAGCAATCTCCTATCTTTTAACATGGGGAAAATTCAAAATTTCTTTGTATACCTTTATCATAATAGTTCCTATCTTTTAACATGGGAAAATGTCCTATCTTTTAATATGGCGAAAATTTGTAGGACAGTTTCAGAGGACAATTTTGGGGTAAATTGATACCTCCAACTCAAAATGCCGTCGTATACCTTTACGATAATAGCTCGTATCCTTTAATATTGGGAAAATTCCATATCTTTTAACATGGGAGCACCCCGAAGGAAATACCTATCTTTTAACATGGGGAAAAGCCGCCATTTTGATGTAAACGCTAAAATAGGCATTGTGCACGCCTTTTGAAGGAAATCCCTATCTTTTAACAGGGGACCGGAACTACTTTTCAACTTCCTATCTTTTAACATGGGCGCGCCCCGAAGCAAATCCCTATCTTTTAACATGGGTGTTTGCTTGTCCCCCGCGCCAACATCACCGCCAAGGGACCGCATATACTACTAGCGTTAGGTAACGCTTATTAAAATGTTGACTCGTCGAGTTGTCAATAACAGATATAATTTGTATTAATTGTTTTGGTAGACTTCAAAAGCATTCCAACGAAGAACTAGCAATATAGGGTAGCCTGGGGCATAACGGCCCGTGGAGATAATATGCCCCCTCCCCCCGCTATATCTGCCAAACCAGAGAACACGAATTAACGGCGCATTGTTGAAAATTATGCTGCCACCTAGCGAATATTCTTAGAGACCGCAAGCCGCTGCCAAAAGTAAGTTAATAATTCTACTTTAAAGTTTTGTGTACCCTGCGATCTAATAATCACTCTTTGGTCAAATCGATGCTAACGCATTCACTGTGTGATGATAAGCCAACGACTGGTACTAATGCACTCGCATTTATACACATGTTCAACTACTTTGATCAAAATGTGAGCGATATTAAAGGGTTAAATGTGAAGAATGAACAAGTCAGCCATCGCTGCAATGGTGTGTACGGGGTAAGACGGCCCTTTCAGAACGGGGTAAGACGGTTTCGGCGGCCGTCTTACCTCGCCATGGTGTACGACTATTGTATGTAAAGGCAATATAGCAATGATGTATCTATTGCATGCAGTAAATTTAAATATGTATAAACTATTTACACATGCATATATGACGAATATAAATATAATTTTTAATATATTATATCAGAAGCAGTTGCGACTATGAAGATAAAGTATCCACACAATTTTGAGGGATACATCTAGCATGTCTAAGATAACATATATTATATATCTCATAAATAATATAATAACTACCTATATATATATATACACACACACACACACACACACACACACACACACACACACACACACACACACACACACACACACACACACACACACACACACACACACATATATATATACATATATATATATATATATAGTTCTATCACAATTTGTAAGTTTTATAACTCTATCAATCATACTCTCAACTTTCAGGAAGGCGTTCCATTGAAAGAGGTCAGCCGTATAACTGGTATACCGACGTCAACGTTAAGGAGACACCGAAATGAAAACGTGCGTGAACCAGGATAGGTCTGCGTGAGCCGGTTTCAGCCCGAGTTGGCAAGTGACGTTGAAGGAATATTGCGAGATCATATCCAAATGATAGAAAAAGCATTGTTTGGATTGACAACACATGAAGTGTGCCGCCAAGCTTATGAGATAACAGAGAAAAGGGCGTGAACCATCCGTTCTCACACGAAGCAAAGGCTGCAGGGCGTGACTGGCTGCTCGTTTTTTTAAACGCCGCAACGACCTAAGCATCCGTGTCGCAGAGGGAATCAATACTGCCAGAGCCGTGGACTTCAACCGTGTCAAAGTTGGTCAGTTTTTCGATGACGTTTAATGATTGAGGAACGCTCATACGCACCATCTCTTCTATGGAACATGGACGAAACAGGAATACCCAACGTCCAGAAACCTGGACATGTAGTTGCCACTATGGGGTGTGGCAGGTTGGTGCGATGCCGAGCGGAGAGGATGGTGCAACGGTGGCTTTATATGTGGGTTGAATCCTGCGGGGAAATACACATCACCCTTCTTCATCTTCCCCGCAACAGTGGAACTACACACCACCCTTCTTCATCTTCACCCGCAACAGGGGAACTACACGTCACCCTTCTTCATCTTCACCCGCAAAAGGGGAAGAACACACCACCCTTCTTCATATTCACCCGCAACAGGGGAACTACACACCACCCTTCTTCATCTTCACCCGCAAAAGGGGAAGTACACACCACCCTTCTTCATATTCACCCGCAACAGGGAAACTACACACCACCCGTCTCCATCTTCACCCGCAAAAGGGGAAGTACACACCACCCTTCTTCATATTCACCCGCAACAGGGAAACTACACACCACCCGTCTCCATCTTCACCCGCAACAGGGGAACTACACACCACCCTTCTTCATCTTCACCCGCAACAGGGGAACTACACACCACCCTTCTTCATCTTCCCCAGCAAAAGGATGCAACCGCGGCTAATGGTTGGTATGCCTCCACAATTGGTCGGGTACTGCAGCCCCAACGGCTGGGCGGAAGCGATCTGTTCCTGAAATGGCTGGTACATTTTGTGGCATTCACAATGCGAACACGGAAGTGCCCCAGGTAATTATCCTGCATGGCCATCATAGTCACAAGACACTGGCTGCAGTGACGTACGCAAAAGAACACGGCATCCACATGATCATCCAGCCACGCCACTGCACCCAGAGAATGCAGCCATTAGACCGCACATTCTTTAAATCGCTCTCGGACAACTGGATGGTCTCGAATCACGGTAAGCGTATCATCTTCCACAACTTGGCAGAAATCTTTGGGAAGGCTTTCTCGAGATCAGCCACCTACGACAAAGCCCGTGACAGCGTGTATGTGGACTATGGCCATTTGATGCGAATGTATTCATGGATGACAATGTCATCGCGTCTCATGTGACGGGTGAAGCGATAGATGCCCTGGACCAGTCGGCAGCTACCAGCCGGGCAAACAAAGCGTCTTTAGCCCCGAACACAGGCGGACCGTGTGTGACCACCCAAACCACTGGACTATCTGCGACCACCCACGCCCTCCAAACGTCTGGAACGTCCGGCCCACCTGATGAACCAGGTGGAATACACGACACCATTCCTGCTTTGCCCACAATCCCAACATTGTCGCGCCCGCGACATCGCATGAGAAAGACGGAATCAGCAACTGTTATAACCTCTTCTCCTTCCAAGCGCCAGTCGGGAGGTCGACAGGAAAGCATGGGAAAGAGTACGGGGAAAGGTAAAGGGAAGCAGACGCAAAGAAACGTGTGACTCGTGCCAAAAGATACAAGAAAGTCGATGAAAGCAGCGATAAAGAGGAATGGCCTTGTTTGTTGTGTGGAGAACCATTCAGTAGCAGCCGGCCACGAGAGGTCTGGGTTCAGAGCCAAGAGTGCAAACAATGGGCTGACAGTGAATGCACACCAGGGCTCCGGTATTTTGTGTGTCCCAACTATTAGTCAGATGTGATTACATCAATACAAGAAGTTATGCAAGATGCTAATGATTCTCAGGCCTATGATGATGCAGATGCCAAAGCTGATGTGAGTTGTCAGTGATGAGTGTGTAATGATGATACAGAATGCTGCTTCTAATTCTGTTGATGTAGTGTAATTCGTGACGAGTGATGCCGATTGGTGATAATTTTTGCTCACGATGAATTGTAATTGTATAATTAATTGTATAAATAATTAATAAAATACATTGTTTTTATCGTTACAGCTGTTAAACATAATATTAGAGTAAGTAGGCTCCGGACCCTTTTACCCCATGCATGGGACAATATGGTTTTATTGGAGCAACTTTTTAACTTGCAATAATTTACATTTGGTTACTCATTGTGCAGAGATATGTGTCCTACGCATGGAGTATGTGTATCTCAACACTACTACAGTACAAATATGCATCGACAAGTCATGGATACAAAAACACACAACTTTTCCCTTATGGGGCCCGCATGCCCCAGGTTACCCACCATACTGATTTATTTGATTACTTTTACACTTATGCTCTGAATTGCTTTGACCATCTCAATACACTAAAAGACACAATTCCGGTGACCATTTTGGCGTAAGACCACATTGAGGATTCGTCCGCTATTACCGAGTGAAAGAGTGCCCTTGGAAATAGCATTTTGGTGTGATGTTTTAATTTTGTTGGGCACTTGTACGTGGGACATGTTGGTCCGGTGAATACGGAAGATACTACTGCATTAGATCTTTCAGTAGGTAGCAATAAATATGCCCTAGTCGCTCGCGTATTCGCGCAGTGGCTATTTTGCAGAACGCACCAATATTTCAAAATCCGTTATCAGATTGGGGCGAAATTGAGGTGTATCAGGTTTGGGATTTTTTTTTTTTATAAAAAAACGAGGTATGCTAATTTCACGAATTATACATATAGCACTTGTGTCAATGAAGGTTAAATATGGTGTGAAATTTTCAAGAAGATTGTTAGAGAAACTTTTCAGTAAATGAAGGAAACGTTATACCTAAAATCTAACGTAGTCTTGCCCCTATTGTACTGTTATGCTTACCTAGAGTGAACGTCTCCAACCTCATGTAACGCTTCGCGGCACTTTTAATACGAGACTCCCCACGCTGTAAGCGTGACATATACTTCATGAATGGCTCCATATGTCATAATCACGTCGGCCGCGTGGCCTAATGGATAAGGCGTCTGACTTCGAATTAGAAGATTGCGGTTTCGAGTCCCGTCGTGGTCAATCTTTTATTGTAATCTAGTTTGCTCGGGATGAAATATATGTTACAAAATGCTCGTAGTCAAAGACATAGAGCTCTCCTAATTCCCCGTATTCGCATATACTGCCTAAGTACCATCGCTTGATTGCCTTTCGCTACGTTGTGCTTTATTCCTGCGCAGTCGCGTTTCCTCTTATTGCTTGGACTGTCGTTCTTTCGAAAGTGCTATTTTAACAGTTTAGATCAATTTGGTAGAATGACAAACAGCCTGTCTGATGCTGGCAAGCACTGACTCAGTGAATGCCAGTGATTTGCACAGGATATATTATAGCCTACAAACAGACTAGGCTGTTGTGTCAGTTTGTAAATACCCCTGAATCCGCTTCGTAAAAATATGTGATGTATAAATAAATGTGATTTGATTTGATTTGATTTGGTGAACATTTCATATAGGTTCAGTAATTTGTATGATGTTTGACAATTGTTGGGGAAACAAAGTGAGAAAAGTTGTCAAACAAATCAGGATAAAGCCTTGCAAAATGTGTAGAGAGAATTCGGGTTTATTTCGAAGCTTGGGCAATTTCGTTCACTGCATATCGCTTCTGTTCATTCAGCCGAACGTACAATCTCCGCGATGTAACTGCAGCGTTGGCGTGGCGGGATTTTTCTCAGAGACATCGAGGTGTTTTTACGAATGAACACGCCTGTTGAGGATTGAAATACAAAGCGTTCCGAGCGGTCCCCTTTCCTGAATACCCCACAATTTATAAACTTGCATCATCTGCGTGCATAGACATCACTACTGCGTTGGCTGATGATCGATCACGTCATATCAAGTTGAACTTTTGCGCAGACCGTACTAACATTCTGAATGATGAATGCTTTCCAAAGAAGTCGAGATGGTGTTCGATTGAACAGGTCTGCCAGGGAGGAAAGTGTAAAGCTCTTTGAGCAGTCCCAAGGACTGGCTACTGCGCTATATAATAATACAATTTATTAGTATAGCGCCCGAATCAATCAGATTGCTCTCAGGCGCTTTACATGCATGTAAACGTAACTATTTAGAATTGTATTATACATAGAAAAAAATCATTCTAAGATGTATACCATAAAATTATAATTAAAACATTCATTACATAAATTATTAAACCTCCAGGTACAAACAATTAAAAATTATACGATAAGTAAAAATAAATAAGTGAATTGAAATGTAATAAATAATTTTAAAATAATAATAATAATTACATAAAATATAGGTAAGTGCATTTGATAAAGTCCACAAGATCATATTACAGAAACGCTATTCTAAAAAGGTGTGTTTTAAGAAGTATTTTGAAATGTGGCTGAGTCTTTACCATCCTGACACAGTCCGGCAGTCTTTTCCATAGATCGGCTGCAGCTACAGCAAAACGGTGATCGCAGTGAGTGGCCGTCTGCGAAGCCGGTGTACCAGTCTGGAAGGAGGTTACTGTCTGAGAGTAAGTTCCGGTTCCGTTTTGCGTATTGTGCATGCGCTTGTATATGTCAAAGTTTAGTGCCTTCTTTCGGCCCGCAGCTGTACGGTCTGGAAGTAAGGTCCGGTCTAAGGGTAAGTTCCGTTTCTGTTTTGCGTACACACTGTACATGTCAAAGGTTAGCGCCTATTTTTGGCCAGCTTAAACACGGTGTTTGCCGAAACATAGTTTACGTTAATGATACGGTTACCTTTGTAATTGTTAGTGTACAAAACAAAACCTCATAATTAGCATAACTTGACATTATTTCCAAATTTATTTTTTTATTTTTATGTCACTGTCTCAGAGCGTTGTGTATCTTAAGACTTCGTCACACAGAGCTGCAGTTTTTAGCAATGTTTATACGCACAGCGGGTTTTGTGGTAGACATAAATCTCCGCATTTTAAATGACACATCTCCGTCAGTTTGACATGTATGAAGCTGACATTTTGTGTGTGATCTACTTGTAAGTCATGACATAGGATGTGCCTGTAGACAGTGTAGTCACGCGTAGATGTACGTTCAATGTTCAGCATCGTGGGGGCAAGTAGGTCAGTGGAGTAACGATCGCTACAGCAAACGGAAAATGATTAATTATGTAACTCAGTTGCCGGGTGCGTCGAGCAAGGGTCAAGGGTCACCTGAGGTCACGTTGCTCACTGCGTTGTAACTCAGTCGCCGCATGCTTCTGGCACGCGGTCAAACTTGATCGGTCAGCTGAGGTCACATTGCTCACCGCGGGTCGCATTTGATGTACTGCGCTTGCGCGAGCATGCGCATACGCAAAACGGAACCGGAACTTACTCTCAGACTGGAACCTCTTTCCAAACCGGTACACCGGTACTGATAATAACGGTAAAGTCGCAGATCTCAGTTGCCGATTCGGTTGACGTCGGTTCAGTAACTACGCGAGATAACTCAGGCCATGCATCACATGATATGTGGACCCCAATTTCGATGCACAATTTCTTAATAGATTATTTTGAATAAATGTGATGGAACAACTTAAGATTACTTAATCATTAATAATGTGATTGTATGCTCGAAATGTAAACTTTTAAAAAGGAGTACACATGTTTGGCACCAATCTAGTAGGTAGGAGGGGTCCATATTTCGCTCAGCAGTTTATCCAGCATCAACCAGCAAAACGTGCCCGAATTGCAGTTCAGGCATACAAATGTGCCACAACGTGAGACCCAGAAAGCGCGTATGCACGCAGAGATTGTAAAACCGCATCAGTGAGTTTCTCAACTTGTGCTGCAATGTCTATCAATGTCCGACCAGGAATGGTACTCTCCATTGTAAGACTGCACGCAAACTGTTCGATATACGCTTAACAATGAAGGTAGCAGGACAAAGACAACAGTTTCATCGCATATGTTATTGGTGCTGTTTGCTCTAGTATAGGCTGCGTCGGTCATTTGTTGAAATACGATCGTGTCCGCCTCTTCACGTGTCATTTGAAGAGCATCATCTTTGACAGAACACCATGATATGTTCTATGGGAACCGACTCGCTATGACGAAATTGTGTTTGTGGTTGTATTTCAGTTTGTCCCTTTTTCGAGAAACTGCTGACAAGTTACGTATATCAACTGAACTTTGCTTTCAGTCACATTCAGTACAACATTCTGTGTGGATGTGAAGTAAGAGGAAATGGCCAGCCAGTTGCAGAAAGCCGGTAATGTGGATTCGGCTATACATTTAGGTGGATCGACCTCCTTCCTGTCGAATTTCTTCCCGCGCCGAGTCGAGACGTACGGCCGGATGTTCGAGCACGCCTACCAGTTTAGAAAAGCGATGTTTAATGAAGACGAAGAATGCGCGAAGTATATCAAAGAGGCGTGGTCGGCTTATATAACGAAGCGAAGAAGCTACATCATCACGAAAAAGAGAACGGGGGTCGAATGGGACGTTAGGGTCGAGCGTATGAAGGCCCTGTTGATGGCTAAGTTCGGAACGTCAAAAAAGTTGAGAGACGGCCTGTTGGCTAACCGGGACGTCGAATTGGTGGAGTGGGTGCCGTCGAAAGAGGTCTTTTGGGGTTGCGACTTCGGAGGCAGAGAGGGTCAAAACTATGAAACAGAAATTGGGTTATGCTCATACACCTATTTTGTTCTTTCTGTATAATAATTTTTGAACTTCAAGTGAATGGTGATACGTAATGCTAGTGAAATTTGGATTGTCAACAATTAATTTGTTTACCTAAGCTTCACCATTATCGTCGTAATCATCATCATCATCATCACTAATTTCGTTTTCTTCCCCGTTATCAATCAACATCCCATATGACATGACATATGCCGGCGAATACGGCGAAGATCATGAATATGATAAAAAACAGCACCGACACGTTTGAGATTGAGTTGTTGGAAATTGAAGTTACTATCAATGACCACTCCTGATTAAAAAAGCCTATAGGAAACACACGTCAAGTTTACCATGCTTCATTGGAGTACCAATAATGATCAATTCAGTTTTATTCGCATTTGATTTCAATTTGCTGTCAGTCATCCAGTGGAAGATATCTTGGTGGCAATCACTAAGTTTGTTAAAGGAGCGATTTGTATCCGGGGTAGCCAATGAAATGTAGATTTGAGTATCATCAGCATAAAGATGATCCAAGTTATGTCTTTGTATAACAGAGCTTAATGGCGTGGTGTAAAGAGTAAAAAAACAAAGGCAACCGAAAAGCCATTCCCAATCTTTATTGTTTGGTATCTATCAGTTAGGTGTGAAGAAAACCAGCTTAGAACTGAGTCAGATATGCCGTACCATTTTAATAAGCGTCCAATGAGAATGTTGTAATCAACCGTGTCAAAAGCGGCAGATAGATCTAGTAAGGTACGTGCAGTGAACTTTATAAAGAAACAGAAATTAAGTTATTTCGGCCATGTGAAACGGCATCAGTCTCTAGAGAGACTAATAATAGAAGGAAAAGTGGAAAGCAGAAGAAGCAGAGGAAGACCTAGGAGACAATGGAGGAAGGACATAGAGGAATGGATGGGAGCCGACGTCTGGCGAATGGGGAGACTAGCAAACGAAAGAGCTGTCTGTAGACAATCTATCAAGGCTGCAACATCCGGAAATGGATAAGCAAACCCCCCAAGTGCAGTCATTTTACCATTATTAATATTCAAGTTAATGTCATTGTGACCCTTCAGGAGGGCAGTCTCTGTTGAATAAAATTGTCTATATGCTGATTGTGACACATTAGTTAAGACATTTGTGCTAATGTGAGACCTTAGACGACTTGCTACAACCTTTTCTAGTATTTTGGAAATAAAGCTGAGTTTAGAAATATGTCTATAACTGCTTAGGTCTTGTTTAGGTAGATATGACTTCTTAAGAAGTGGAGTGACATGGGCGTATTTGAAATCATCAAGAAAATAGCCAGAGCAAAGTGATGCACGTATTTGTTATAGGTCCAATTAAATTAATGTATAGACATGCCTTTAGCAGTATTGCTGGAAATGGATCAAGTTCACAAGACTTATTTGGGGAGAACGTAGATATTTTCCTAACTTCATCAACTGCTGCAGGTTCAAGTGATACACGTAGAGAATTTACTTATAAAGAATCCACATTGATATTACTTAGACCTGGGAAAGCTGAACGAATAATAATGATTCTATTCTTAAAGTGACAAGAGAACGAGTCACATAGAGACTTAATTGGTACATGATCAGGTAGCGATGGAGCAGTCTGTGTAGCAAGAACAAGAAAGTTTTATTTACACCCCAATTACAATATATGTATACTATCAAATTAACGTAACATGAATAGGCATATATATTCATATATACAAATGCAGTGTAATTTCAAATTAGATGGGGTCTGTGACTCCTATTAAGACAATAACAGTTGCTCTCATTGGAGCCACAATAATAATTGGTTTCAACTCAATTTTACCGAAGGAAGTACAAATGTAAATGTGCAGGAAAAGAAAAGAAACCGAGATTACTTGATTACATATATGCATGTATTGGAGTACTAATAATATGTTAAAATAAACAAATACTAGTTGTCAAAAGTACACATCAATATACTTGTAAAAAAAAAAAAAAAAACATGTGTATATGCACAAATACAATATCCATATGCTGATATATATATATATATATATATATATACAATACATATCCATACATATCTCATACAATAATACAGTTTTAATTACTTTGATAGCATGTATAGCAGTTTACTATTGTACACGTATCTACGTATTTTTCTAATATATTGTTTTTTGCATAATTACCAAAACCTCTGAAGCTATGTGTTCCAATCTTCTCTGTGACTAATTTTGAGGTATTGTTAATGACATATGGCAAACAGACATATTTTAGCAAATTCATGTTTTGTTCTGAATGGGTGTAACTCTGTTTTTTTCGTTGTGTTGTAATTGTGTACGTAAGCATTTGTATTTAATATCCAATTTAATAGGTAGGCAGGGAGGTCATGATGTACATATTTATAATAAAACTTAAGTTCATGCAATTTTAACATGTCATCAGTTTTTAAGATATTCAATTTTTTGAAAAGTGGCTCAGAGTGTGAACTACATTTACTTATATATAACATTCTCATAGCTTTCTTTTGTATTTTCAACATTCGACTACCTTGGTAACCCCACACCATAATACAATAGTTGATATGTGATAAAAATAACGTATTATATAAGATAATTTTATTTTTTAGAGGAAAGACATATTTTAGTCTATTTAAGATGCCGACTGTTTTGGAACACTTGATTGATACTTTTTCAAGGTGTTTATTCCAATTTAAATTTGTATCTAAAGTAAGTCCTAAAAAAAAAAATTCATCCACTCTTTCTATGTTTGTACCATTGCTATTGAGCGTAAAGTTATCGACAGCTTTATTTTGCATGTGAAAAATCATATATTTAGATTTGTTTATGTTTAATGATAATTTATTAATGTTTAACCATTCAAGTTTTTTAAGGAGTTCATAATTTATCGCCGATTCGATATTTCTATTTGGGGTATTACCATGAAAATAATTGATGGTGCTAAATAAGGTGGTATCGTCGGCATACATAATAAAGTTAAACATTTCGCTAGCTTTAGGAAAATCATTAATGTATATTATGAATAATAGGGGACAAAGAATAGATCCTTGAGGTACACCAATTGTGATAGGTAGGATATCTGAACGTTCGTTTTAAAATTCGGTGTATTGTCTTCTATTGCTTAAGTAGCTATTAAATAGATTCAAGTTAGGACCCTGTAATCCATAATATCTTAGTTTATTTAATAGTATCGAGTGATCAATTGTATCGAAGGTCTTAGTCAAGAAAAATACTGAAAGGAACATCATTTTGATTAATTTGTGTAATTATTTTATTTACTAGTTCAAGTGAAGCATACTCGGTAGAGTGTTTTTTTCCTAAAACCATATTGATTTTTAACAAATAGATCAGAATCACTAAAGTATGCAGTTAGCTGACTACATATTATTTTCTCTATCACTTTTGAAATTGTTGGAAGAAGAGATATGGGTCTATAATTTAAAAAAACAGATGGGTCTTCTTTCTTAAAAATAGGAATTACTTTAGCGAGTTTAAGTTTATCGGGAAATATACCAGTATTTATTACTTGATTTATTACCAGGGTTAATGGTTTGATGATGGATGGTTCAATTATTTTCTAAAGT
Organism: Paraescarpia echinospica; assembly: GCA_020002185.1. Classification (NCBI taxonomy): domain Eukaryota; kingdom Metazoa; phylum Annelida; class Polychaeta; order Sabellida; family Siboglinidae; genus Paraescarpia; species Paraescarpia echinospica. Next base: position 48,897,261 of record CM034531.1, read on the forward strand.
TTACAGGAAATACCGTCACAGCCACTACTGATTTTATTGGGCTTTCAATGGTTTTCTTGACTATTTCTTCATCAACATTTAATAGACTAAAAACGGAATGGACATTATCATTTAAGTAGTAACTATAATCCTTATTACCATTGTAATGAATGTCTTGTGCTGTCGACTGACCTATACTTGTAAAATAGTTGTTAAATTGGTTTGCAATAACCGTTTTATCTGTTATAGTTATGCCGTTACTTTTAAACAAAAAAGTGTTGTTTGTATTGTTTTTGGAAAAATATTCATTTATGGTTTTCCATGTATCTCTAATGTCATCTTTATATCGGTTAAAGCGTGACTCAAAGTACATTTATTTGGCAGTACGAATGTTTTTCTTTAATATTAAATTATATGTTTTTTAGGTTAGTTAGAATGACTTCGTACATAGGTAAATTTGGATTAGACATTTTTTATTTCTTATAAAGCGAGTCTCGATATTTGATTGATTTTAGAAGAACGTGTGTGATCCAGGTTGAATGCTTATGTTTATATTTATTATATTTCATGATTTTAACAGGCATAAGTTTATTCTTAGCATGCATAATTCCTTCGTGTATTATGTTATAATTTAAATTGGGGTCAGCCGTAGGAGATTTGTTTAGTTTGTTATACATTGCATCCGAATTTATCTCAAGTTTAACATTATGCATAGCTGTCTTATTTTGTAGATATACTCGAACAAATTTTGGAGGAGGTTTAGATTTTACGTTGATATTCATGATTAGGAAGTAAGGTTGATGCTCAGAAAGGGTATTAGTGAAGATTCCTGCAGTGCTATCTAATATTGATTTATTTAATTTTTCCCCTCAGCAATTAGATCATATCCGTGTAAACTGAATTGAGATAAATCATCATTGTTTGACTTCCATGTTTCTTGCAAACATATAATGCTAAATTTTAATTGTTTAGTATTTAGAAGCTCTACGAAAATTTCAGGTTCATCAAATTTAGCATTAATAGATTGAATATTTAAGCTTAGGATACTAAAATTATCAGTATTTTTATGTGCTAACTTATCAAACATATCGATGTCATAGTATGAAGAACAATGGATCAACTGAGGTTCATTTTGTTCAGTACTATTTTCGTTTATATCTAGAAGATTGATTAAAGAACAGTTTCGGATACCTCCCAAGTGGGAGAGAAATGTCACATCAGAAGTCATTGCTTAGGTTGGGATATAAAAAAAATATTGCAAGCCATTGTACGTATGTTTGGTATTTTATAACAGAGTGAACTTGTGTGTATTTATTTCCTGTGCATATGTGAATGTTAAGAAATACTCCGTGTGTGACAGTGCATATATCAGAGTAGTCAAGACTAGACTTAGAATAAATAAATATAAAAGATAAGAAAAAAACATGACAGATTGGGTGTTGGGTCATGAATATAAGGCGTAACGCCAGGGGAAGGGGTGAGCTATGTTATCAACAGTGACTGCATATAGATTAACAGTTGTCAATCTAAACATAATAATAGAAGAGATATAATGTCATGATTAGTCCAGTATCAATATATCAAAAGTAATTAAGCATTACTGATGTTATGAGGAGAGAAACGATTAGTTATAATACTAGTTATTTAAATATCATTCATACAAAAAAGAATAGAAAACAAACACAAATGGGCATGAATAGCCCATATATCATCAAATATATAAGCAATACTGCAAACTGTTAATTGCAGTTGGTCATACAGCATACGTAGTTTAAGTAATTATTATTTTTCAAAATATGAATTAGCATGTTGATAATAATTATAACCGACAGAAGCCCAGCAATACATAAAAATAGAAATACATAAAAGAATAGAATCACACAATAATCTTGAATGTGTTACAGATTATCAAGTTATCAATGCTTTCATTGACAATAACGTACAACTGGAGATCATTTACAGATGTACAACTGGTGATCACTTACATATGTACAACTGGAAATCATCTAGACATGTGATTTCTTTGATTTTATTACTGAAGTCTTTGACCATAATTTTTGCATTGGCAGTCCAGCAGTCGTTGATCTTTTTTTGGTTTTTCAGTTTTATGCATTCATAAGCCAACATTGACCTACGACTTGTTAAATCTTCGTTAACGAAGACCCGTGCGTTGCTATTTCTTCTGTTGTAGTCTTTCAGGTTAAAGCGACTGCGGAAAACCTTATCACGCTTTCGCTCTGTCTTAAAGCGCACTATAATTGGGCGGGACCCAGTGGCTCGTTTAGCGCCAAGGCGATGGCTTCGCTCTATGTCTTCTCTCGCTAGTGGCGGTGTGGTTTTCATCTTGTCATTGATAATCTCAAGCACTATGGTGTCAGTGTCCTCACCCTCGCTTCTTTCCGCGATGCCGTGGAAAGTTAAGTTTGGGCGACGAGTGTATTGTTCAAGTTTGTCAGCTGATTCTTCGAGTGCGTTGACTTTTTCTTCAAGTTGAGCTATTCTCGAGTCTTTAGCCTGTAGTTGTTTAGTTAATTGTTCTATGCGAGTGTTTAGTCCATCGATTTTCTCAGCAATATCACTAGGATACAATGCTTTTCTCAGTTTTGCCACTATGCTATCGTCATTTAATAGCTCCACCAGTCTTAGTGCAATAGATTCGTCCGAGCAGTTCTTAGCGTGTTGTTGATGCATTTCCAAAACTGACGCAGATTATCAGACTAATTTATAACCATATTTGCATCATAATTTGATTCAGCTTTGGCCATTTGTCTGTTACAGAGGTGACATTGCTTGGACTAGCGTGACCTGTCTAAAGACGAGCGTGATTTGCACCATACACGCTCTAAATAACGACGACGCCTTTTAGATAGTATAATTTTGGAAGTGATCCATGGAGCTGGTGGCCCGTCTGACACACATTTGGATTTCATAGGTGCATGTTTGTTAAGTAATGCATTGAGTACTTGACGGTTTATAAACAAGAAAACTGTATATACCATAGTTAAGTCCTATACATTCAACAAAAGTGCGCTGTCTTCGGTGTGGCTTTCTTTCTTTGACAGGTTAACTCTTGAATGCGATAGGAAGCGCTGATACGTCTGGAAAGAAATGCTCCTGTGCCTCCTCCACGTACACATTTTTTGTTTGATGTGGAAAAGGTGTTATGTTTTGGTTATGTTTATTGTTAGGGTTAGGTCGATGGATAGGGTTAGATTGAAAGTACTTTTGACGAGTTTTACAGCAGGTGTTTTCATGCATTTGTTCGCGGAGGGGTCGCACGTAACGTGCACCTGTCTCTATGGCACCTTTGACTCGTATAAAGGCATTGAAACGTAACAGCCGACACGTCCGTGGTACGGTACTGCCCAACTCAACTGAATAAGTAGTGAGTCAAAGCTTTGTTTAATTATGGTGACTATGACACATTTCATCTTTTAATGGGTCGTGATTTTCAATGGGCCACTGAACAACGTGCAAAACGGACCTCTACCCAAAACGCGTCTGTTTGGCATTACTGTTAAATTTGTGGTGGCACTGCTAAATATTCACAAGTTGGTGCTACTGAACGTTGGGCGGAAGCGCGAAATGCAAATTCAGACGAGCTCAAAACGATTGTTTTTCACATTTTTTAATAAAACTCAAATGTGCAGAGGCGGATGCACAGAGGGTAGTCTATGGAGAGCACGAAAACCTCCACTGACGGCCGAACCAAATAGTGTAGAATGTTGTTTGCTGCTTTGCCGTAACTTCAGCTTATCTGCTGTCTCGGCTCGACTGGTGACATCGGCAGACGGAGAGGGGAGAGGGTGCTGTTGAAATGTTTCGCCGCCTCGTCGCCAAAACTTCAGGTTATTGTAATATGAACGGGGACACGGCGGCACATTTCCAAGGGTCTGGGAGGAGAACGGCCACGTGTGCCCATTCCGAAAGGTCTACGGGCACACCAAATTCCAATGGTCTAGTGGGGGCATGTGCCCCCAGGTCCCCCTAAATTGACGATCAACCCGAGGCCGTGTTTAGCTTCCAACAAGATTCCTCCACTAAATTTTCTTTATCATGACATAGTTTTGTGTCTATTTTTGGTTGCTGAAGAATCTCGTAAATCACGTAAATCTGTTCAATTATTATGTTACATTTTCATTATGTATGTCTTCTTGACAAAACTCATCCATTCATTCTCTCATTCATGGCTTTGATTTAATATACGGCGCATATTTACATTGGACGCTTTATTTATAACTTATTTCAAAGGTATCCAATGGACAGTCGTGTGGGTTAGCTATATCGAATATTTATTTTGGAACTTTAGCTGTGGTTGAAGTACATTTGATGATATTTAATTGTTCTTTATCTATAACAAAAAGGTATCCATGTACATAAGTATGGAATATATATATATATTAAATAAATCGTTCTTGGCAGTCCAAAGTGTGTCAAGGAATTAGACGAGAAGTGTCACATTGGTAGGGGTAAATTATTAAACAAAAGTATGTTTCCTAATCACCTAAGGCGTTATCTTTTTAATGCACACCCATTTTACATCGGCAGAAACAGCAGTTACTACAAGCGGTTGCTGGAACAGAACTTGAATAAAAATGTCTTAATGAAAACCTGCTTGGAAGATTGTGACGTAGCGCAAGATGCCCCCTATATAGTCGTAGTGTACAGCGTTAAAAGATTAGTAGCAAAAGCAATAACATGCCTACACCATCGGTGATACATCAGTATACGCAAAACGTGTCAAATATGCTTAAAACTCAATACCTTACTGTTCAATTCGTACATCGCAATAAAGTCACGGCAAAGCCGGATCACGTGTAATCAGTATTGGTTGAAGTAGTGAAAATTGCCCAATGTGTCTGAAGTCTAGTCTTTCTCCGTACTTTTTTCTGGAGAAGTGGCAGATCAGTACACCCTCTTTTCTCCACACATAAGTTCGTTGGCTCTCGTGGTGTTAGTGAGACCCATTTCTGAGGCGAAGTGCGGCTGTTTCTGATGTTGCAGAACGAATTGCAGCATGTCACAAAACCAATTACACCCCATGCTGGCTGGGAACATTAGCATGCTGGTATTCACGAACTGAATGGAAGAATGAAAGGTCACGTTGAGAACATGCTGACTGCTGCAAAGTTGTTGAGTTTGGAGGACGCGCAGATATTTCAGCACCATTTTTTCTTCAGGGTATGCGTTATAAAGCCGCTTCAATATGCCATGTGAGCCACGTCCTACTATTAATACAACTGATTATGTGTAAGCGACATTGCATGCGGACAGCTTGCATGCATGCATACAACAAGATAGTTGGCTATCAACCGCAGACGATTTTAAAGTGGCATTAAAAATAATGTAAAGGGAGATTCTTACATAGTGAAGTATCCAAGACTGCTCAAATGGTCTGAGAAGCATTTACCCACTCTGCAATTAATACGCGAAAACTGTTCGTATACAAATATCCACAACTGCCGGGTATTCATTGATACAGTTGAGTGAACTGGAGCAACGTAGAGTGACCGAACTCGGATTCGAACCCGGGTTCTCTCAATTGAAAGTCTGATGTTTTAGTTACTGCGCCACTGCGCTCCAAACTCTGATTAAACTAGCAATTTAACGCATTTTAGGAAAGTAAGTGTACACCATGAACGATATTTTCTTATTAAATGTAAAGTGAGACATGTCTTGTATAGCACAACAATTTATATCGCAGATGTGTACGATGTCGATTGAAATATCGACTAAAAGGCGCTGGCGTGGTGCAAGTAATCTTATGGCATAATGGAAGATAGGAATTGGGTGGATGAGTAATTCCTAGCCGAATTTATAGAAAGCAGTCAGTCGTATATCCAGCTAACAAAAACATGTTCCCAGAACTTTCCCATAACGTTATATTTATGGTACGATAACGTTAAGCGTAACGTTCTGATAACGTTTTTTTGGAAAGTTTTCTTAACGTTCCCAGAACGTTATGCATAACATTATTGTGTAACATTAGGAGAACGTTTTTGGGAGGTTTTCTTAACGTCCTGTGAAAGTTATGTTATGATAACGTTAGTGGTAACGTTCTGAGAGCGTATTTTTGAAAGTTTTCTTAACGGTCTGTAAACGTTTTGCATAACGTTATTGTGTAACGTTAGAAGAACGTTTTTTGGAAAATTTTCTGAACGTTCTGAAAATATAGAACAATGAAACAATTTTACATGGGTCTCTATTACTATTATTACACATGCCATTTACAAAAAATGTAATCTTCCTTGTCATCGTCTTTGAACTTCTGGGCCTGGGTAACCGCTGGCAGCTGTCGAATATAATATTGTATTCTAAATATCAATACATCAATCAAACACAACTTTTTTTTGCGAATTTAAGGGCCTTTTTAAAGAATATGGTTTGATGATATATTATTGAACAAATAGCAGAGTTGACCAGCACTGCCCAGGGATAATGGCAGTCATATGTATGTGACCCTTACAAGCCCCCAGAAGAATTTAGAAAAAATATAAATCTTTTAACCATCATAAAGGGCCTAACAATTGCCATCCCTATACATGCTAAACTGACGGTGACAACTGCCATTTTAATTTCCAAGATCCCCATCCCTATATTAATTTAAAACAAAATAATATGTGATCCACCTCAATGGGCCAGCTAAATTCAGCAGCAGACATGCAAAACTGACGGACTTTGATAAGTGCCGTTTAAAAATTGTGACCCACCAAGATCCCCAACCCATGGTTGAATTTCGAAAAAAGAAACAATCTAAATCTATGAACCACACCAAAGGACCCGCAAAGTCATATACAACCCAGGCCCCCTGGATCCGTCTATGCATGACATTTTGGCGCTCGAGGTTCAAGCCGTGTAGGATGAAAACGTCAACATAAGTACAAACATTCGTTCATACATATATACACACACACATCATGTCCACTAACACAAATGCCCGTCCCGGACGGGATATCGTGGTAGTTCATACGTTAAAGTTACTATAGCAAGATTTACCAAAGTTAGAAACTACACAGCATCGTTGCGTATACATCATAACTCGCTCGCATAAGAATGGGATAGTATATTCAGCAACGAAGGTCGGAGAGAAAGTGAAGCTCGTGTCCACCGATAGGCCCTAGACGTGATAGTGTAGAAATGTATAATAATATCCGTATTGCTATGGTATATTGGCATGAGGAAAGACGTAAGTCTATTGTGTCAGCGTCTATTTCATGTTGCCAAGCAAACTAGTTCACGGCACAGCGGCCGGTTTCCTGAAGTATTTGCTACAGACGCATGATTTACGCGATTGTTAAGGTATGTTTACGTTGCGAAGAAATTGATTTATCTTTAAAACATTAAGAACCCTTGACATACGGGGTATTTCGAGGAAAAAAAAGCTGTTGATAATGTTTCTATTTTCGTATCTTCGTGTTAAGTTTCTCCCTTCTCCGCTAGTTCGTCTGGTTCGTCTGGCTCGACTGTAACATCGGAAGACGGGTGGAGGGGTGTGTTTGTGTGTGTGTGAAGGGGGGGTTCTAAATTTTTCGCAGCTGCTTCAGCGTAATTTCACATTGTAATGTGAACGGGAGCGCATTTCAAATAGTGTAGGGGGGCACGGTCGCGTGGGCCCATTATGTCTACGGGCACACATAATTACGAAACCCTAGGGGGCACGTGCCCACAGGTCCCTCGGATCCACCTTTGCGTGACAGTTTGACACCCGAGGTACAATTCGTATATGAGGAAAATGTAAACATACATGCGTATTACATACAAACATACGTACATACACACACACACACACACATATATATATATATATATATACATACATACATACATACATACATACGTACATACGTACAAACATACATATGTACATACATACATACATACATACATCCATAAATACATACTTACATACAAACATACATACATTTAAAGATACATACATACGTACAAAACATAAATACATACATATATATATACACACATACACATGATAATCACGTCCGTTTAGTTGGAGCCTGCGTGTGTTCACCTGGAATTCAGAAGAGGCGGCCTGTTGGAGGTTTTGTTGGAGTCTGAAGGGGTGAGTGCAGCTAGAGGTCAAAACGGGTTGCGCAGTTAGAGGTTCTGGGGAACCTGCAGTCGCAGATCGAAAATGCACTCCTCAATCAACCATGAAATGCAATGGTCACTTGATTATCTTTAATTTCTTATTACATAATAAAGATTATTCTTGTTTTTTTTTCATTTTAAGTTAATGTGCTACAGGTCATGGAGTGAATATACAGAGTGTGGTAAATATATCCGGGGAGGAAGATAGACGGTTACACTGGCGACAACCGCACCTTAATATTACATGTAAGCCCAACGCTTCCAACCGAAGACCCCTCACCCTGTAAGCGTGACGTACTTAATGAATGGCCCCGTACGCGTTAACCATGTCGGCCGCGTGGCCTAATGGATAAGGCGTCTGACTTCGAATCAGAAGATTGCGGGTTCGAGTCCCGTCGTGGTCAATTTTTGTGTCTTATAGACATGATTGGCTATTTCTTGTTAATTGCTATTAGAGAACTCCGAAACAGGACAAATCCGAGATGGACGAAATCCGCCGTTCTCTTGAATTTGTGCGCAGCTCCTTCGACGATATCAGACCACAGCAACTAATGAGCGAATCACCGAGCTGCTGCAGATCATCAAGGCGAAAGACGGGCGCATATCAAAGTTGGAGGCGCAAGTGAACGATCTGGAGCAAAAAGAAGCGTGAATATTCACAGTTATGCCTCGACCACCACTACGAAGAAACCAAGCACGCGGAGCTCGACATCGACCGCCACCGAGGAAACTTCGACCGTCTCCGAGAGAGCCACGATTAGAACGAACTTCGTTAACTTCGCCTGACAGAAATTGAACGTCACGATCGAACCGTAAGACATCACCGCGATCCACGACCTTCGTTCAGTTTCATTCGGCTGACAAGAAAGCTGAGATAATGATGAAACGAGGCGCGTTGAGGGGAACGGACATTTATCTGAATGACCACCTCTCAATGCACAACACCCAAGAGCGACAAGAAGATCCACAGCGCGTTGAAACAAAACTGCAGCGTCTTCATCAAGGTTCGAGAGGACGGCCATCGATTGAAAGTGAAGACTCTCGCAGATCTTGCGAAAGTTTGAAGTCTGTAATGTTCAGTATTGACCATGGCTGGTGTAGATCTGACATGCTCCACGTGCCATACTCTACTTCACTGGAGATTTATGAACTTTAAAAAATCGCCAATTAACGAAAGGTTTATTATATTTTATGCAATGCATTTTTTATTACATATTTTCTGTGTTAATATACATAGTTACAACATTATGTGATCTTTTAATAATAATTACTTCGTAGTATAGCTATATACAATATGTTTTCTGCAGTCAGTATTCACGTTGTTTCATTTTGGAGGGAGGGCAATGTTTATACATTTTCTTTTCACTACATTTAGTGTTAGTCATTTTACATTTTTATTTTTGGGACAGTGCATAATACATATTATTTCCCCAAAGCTTAGTGTTTACACAATAATAATTTTGTGTTTTGTTCAATCTACTTACGGTATTCTCACTCTGCATTCATGTTGTGGCAGTACATATGCTGATGCAATAAGTACGTTGTGTTATATATGCATGCAGAATATTCGTAATATTCTCTTTTATAAAATGTATTTGTATTACGCTCAGGGCATATATCTTGTGTAGCTCTTTCACAACCACTAGTCCATGTTAATGTCATGTGTCCTGTAAATACTATTGTTTATCCAATTTTCCAGTATGATTGATAACAATTATTTCTTAGCGCAATGTGGTGGTCTAGATAAAAACATTCTCTCTATCACATATTATAACCGGATGAAATGAATGAAGATTGGGATATTGAACCATTTCAACATTCACCATACTTTGACAATGATAATTTAATAAACCATTTAACGAACAAGCAATGCAAATTTATCGTGATCAGCCTAAACTGCAGAGTTTAAATGCAAAAATTAACGAAATTAAAATAAGGCTATAGACATTCAGATGTAGTGGCTGTGAGATTAAATGCGTTATGTTTACAAGAAACATGGCTCGATGAAGAAGTTGACATTTCTTTATTTCAAATAGATCGATATAAATTAATATGCCATGGCAAAATTTGTAATCCACATGCTGGCATGGCAATCTACCCCAGCAACAAATACAATTACAAATCTGTAAATACCCACGCTAATATAGGCACTAGAGAAGGTCAATTTATTGAAATAACATGTTGTGCCATGAATAAACAAAACATTCTTTGAAATATATATAGACCACCTAGATATATAGTTGAAAACTACCGTATATTTCCAGACGAATTTGCATCAAATTTAGTTGATTTACACAAATCTAAAAGTGAAATAATAATTGCAGGAGATTACAATATTAATTGCAGGAGATTACCAGCTGCGAAAAATTTACAATACACCGTCCACACCCACACACCCCTCCTCCCGTTTTCCGATGTCACAGTTGACCCAGACGAGCCAGCGGAGAAGGGAGAAGCTGAAGAAGATACGAAAAAAAAAATTGTCAACAGCTTTTATTTTTCGAAATACCAAGGGTTCTTAATGTTTTAAGGGTATATCAATGTCTTAGCAATCGCGTAAATCATGCGTCTGTAGCAAATACTTTGCGAAACCGGACGCTGCGTCGTGAACTAGTTTGCTTGGCAACATGAAGTAGACGCTGACACTATCACGTCTACGGTCTATTGGTGGATATGAACTAATTAATAGAAAAGAATAACTAATTAGGTGCACATTGCGTTACATATCGATTTAGCGCGGTTGTTTGGTGGGGTGGTTTTCCCACCAAAAATCCCGAACTGCACAAATCCGTTCAGACGAGACGTCAAGCATGACCCTCTCCCAAAGCATTTCCAACTGCAACACCCTTCACAGCTCCAATTGAACTTGCTGAGATTCTCCAATCTTTGAGAGCACCAATTGAGACCACTGCACCCACGGTGTCAAAAATGTGATATTAACCGAGTGCATATATTGGTGGTCTAGTGTCTGGTTAGAGTAGTTGCATTTATAACATATGGTGAAGATGGATGTTCAATTTAGATGAGACGGACATTATTTATTAACTTTCTTTCCATTGTAAGATCTTATGTGGGGTGAGTGGTTCTCTTGTGCAGAATCAGCTTATTTGTTCAGGAATGATATCTTTTTGATGATGTCATTGCAGCGAGAAAGATCCAATCTGCACGCAGTCTATCAAACATCATTTTGCATAGGTACGTCAAATCATGTACGTAGTTGTCGCTGTGAAGTTCCGTGGTCCTCAACTACGCAAACGGTTGAACGATACAGGAAACTCACGTATCATTGAGAATGGTGCTAGCGCTGAATGATTTTGGGGAAACCGAACGAGGGATGGTAAAATAGGAAAACACGCGTTTGGCAGAAATGTCATGCAGTTGGGGGAGTTTATTAAAAAGCATCAAGCACCCTTGAATTAGACAGTGACAAACTATTGTCCTTACTCCCCGGGTGTTGACGACGGTGTTTATTAAAACATATGGCCAAGTGCATGAAATAAGTATCGCCTCGGTACTTTGTCCTTGTGCTTAACAAAGTTCTTCTCGTGATCCTGTTGTCTAAGGATGATTAATGTACTGTTTCGTGATCAACAAGGGACAATGTCTGAAGCTGGTTTGTGTATAGAAACCTATCCGAACTTGTTTAGAGGATATTGCTTGTGACCGACGCAATCAACTCACCGTTTCTGCTACCGAATATTGCTGTATACGATCAATAGGACGAGCCTACGCCTGCAAGAAGCAAGTTCTGGCAATTGTTCATTTCGTCGTACATTGACCATCATAACGTGTGCTTCGGCACCCAAGTATGTATGTTATCACACATGCAGACGTTGCAACCGAAAATTCACGGTCGATGCCAAAGGTCAGCATAGTTGTGAGATCCACGTGCGACAAAGACGAACGGTGTGAGGCATTGTTTGGCCTACGTGGAAAACGGGTCAAGGTCACCATTAGGAAATCAACTAAAGACGGCTACGATAATTTATCGATGTCTAGAACTGACGGGGTCGTGATTCTGTTCGAGGGACTGAGCAATTCCGAAAAGGAAGATGTGTTGAAAGAAATGATCGGCGCGTTGGTTATGTTCACTATCAAAAAGAGTAAGCGTGGTTCGTATACTATCTACGATGTAACGTCGGTGAATCCTTGCGCATATTGATTTCTCTGTATGCAGAACGACAACGAGGCGGAAGCCCGTATGAAAGACCTGTAAGTACAACGACTGGGTAAATTTGTTACTCAGCTGTAGGCGACTACCTGCTACGGATGTATCTTCGATCATCCCAGCCAGCGTCAACACGACATGTGTTTCCTTCCCACGGACGAGTTCGTCGACAGAGTATTTGACGATGCTAACGACCGAATAAAAGATGTCAACATAATGAATTACCGGTTAGCCTTTCTAAAACGTTGATCGTTGTTGAGTGATACCCTTCCTGTACGGTGATTCGATGCACTCCACCTGGATCGATGACATGAAACAACAGATCGTGTCGTATCTTGAGGATGGACCCGTTGTGTTTCCTTATGGTTGGGCACGGTAATGTCCCTTTAAAGGGCATGGTTGCGCAGCCCCAATAAATATCTGTGTGGCGGTAATGGGAAATGCGCCCCTACAAAAGTTGGGGTTAGGGGAGCTCCGAGCTGTCACACGGCTAGTAAGCAGGAACTGGACGATTTAGTCAGATTGTGAACTGTAACCCTCCAGTCAGAATTAATACTAGGTTGAGCTTAGTAGTTATAGATAAACAAGTATTATAGGTCTTGTAGTATAGTCGAATGCTGTGTTGTAGTTAAGACTATGTTGTTCTTATTTGGTGACTAATACGTCAGTTAATTATGCTATAGCCGTGTTTTTGTGTAAAACCGATACTGGTTGATGATAAACATTAATATAATATTGAGACGACATTGGCTTTTGTAACGAATACTCCAGGTATAACAAATGGTATTGTATTTGTTTTACGTCTCATAGTAGAATAAAATTAATTGAAATTGCACTTTGAGTTGTTTGTTTTTAGACATTTCGTATCGAATCTTTCTGCGTTATGAATTATGTCCTCACGCATATGTACGCACGCACTATTCCTCTGTCTGAGTTCACACGCATGTACAAGGACCTGTAACTTAGTCACACGCGCACGCATGTGTCATTCGTGTTCTGTGTGTAAAGCATGTACTGTTTGATGAGTGTGCCGTGTGTCATGCATGCATTCTTATGAACCACGATTCTTTTTATTAAAAACACAGCAACAGCGGTGAAATTGCTTTGTTGTTGAGCTCTCGCTTTTGTTAATTAATAATGCAACGGTTTTCATAGTTTCCCTTTGAAGTCTTTGAAGTATTCTGTGCCAATCGTCAATCGTTTTAGTGATTTGTTTGAAGTATTTGTTGTCTGCTGGACCAGCCATCAGAAGCCACATAAGTCCATCAATTACCTTCACACACGTCACGTTCACACATGCGCACCTGTTATCCACGCCTGCGCCTACCATTCATATATAAGGTAATTACCTTCGTAATCGCTTAAACGTTCTGAGACAAGTGACGGAGAAATCGACTATCTGAGTTGGTTAGCCTGTTGTATACAGACGGAAATATGATGGATATGCCTGTACGGTTTGGTGGGTCAGCTTCCTTCCTTTCGAACTTTAACCCTTGTCGACTCGAAGTGTACGGTCCGGTGTTCATGTCTGTCGAGACTTCGAGGCTATATTTGGCGGAGATAGATCGTAGAAATTGGTGGTGCAGAAAAGTTGATAAACAAGTGGAATTACTGATTGATAAGTATTATTCTTGCCTTAATATCATTCATAAAGTTGCAATAAACATATATTGAGTAGCAGTTGTGCTTAAAGTTAGTTAGTTATAGTATTTTAGAATACCTTAGTATAGTGAGTGATAATAGGGTAACTCACTTAGGCTTCGATAATTTGAAAACAAGATTTAACAAACCTGATTATGTGGTAGAATATATAGGAGATAAAGTAACAACCATCAAACTACTTACATAAGATAATATCTGTGTAAGCCAGTACTTGCTAGATATTTTGATTAGGTAGCATTGTTGTTAAAATTAAGCAAGGGCGATAGTCGGGCGGCGTAACCTAAATAAATAAAGCAGCCTAACGTAACGTAATTGATTGTATTTAAATTAGGTCACTACCGGTAATGTTAGCGTTCGTGTCAGGATAAATAGTTGGCTGTGTAATTGAAATTTGTAACCTAAAGTGTGCTGTAGTACACAGGAAACAGTCTTTATAAAGACTAAGTTAGTTAAGTTATTAAATAAATTCTGATCGGGATATGGCGCCTTGCAAGCGGCAAGTCAAGGCAAAGCGACACTTGGTGTGCGATCACTGCCACAGCTGGGTAGATTTTGCATTGTCCGGCTGTGGGAAGTCATGGGCAGAAACCATGGAGGAAGGATTCACCTTTCAGTGCATTGGGTGTTGGAAGGTGGAGTGTCTGCAGAAGGAGATAGTTAGGTTGACAGATATTGTGAAGGGAATGGAGATGGGAATTAGCAAGGAGGCAGGTCGAATGGAGAGAGACGACAGGGAGAGAGGTGAGAATACTGCAAGACTGAAGGAGAATAGCAGTGGCAAGAAAACTGAGGAAAGGAGATTGAGAGGAGGGAAGGTGATTGGAGGAGAAGAAATTGGAAAATCGACAACAGAAAACGTGACAAGCGTGAAGGTGACAGGGAAGAAAGTGACCGTAGAGAAGGAGGGAGGGAAGATGGGAAGGGAGAGGAGAGAGGAAAACGAGATGGGACGAACGAAGAAGGGACGAAAGGAAGTGAGAGAAAATGTGATAGAAGAGAAGTCGATAAAAGGGAAGGTGACAAGAGAAAAAGCGACAGGAAAGAATGGATCGGAAGAGAATGTGACAGGAGAGAAGACGACAGGGGGGAAAGACAACAAGCAGACAGATGCAAACCGAAGAAGGAGCTATTCTAAGGCAGTGATAGAGGGGGCAATGAGGAAAGAGAGGGTGTTTATGGGCGACTCCATTATGAGAAAGACGGACAAGGCACTGAGCGAGGGGAAGGACATCGTTGTTTGTTTACCGGGGGCTAGGATTGAACATGTAACTGACAGGGTAGAGAAGGTATTGGGACATGGCAAGGGGGGGTCTATACTGGTACATGTAGGAACAAATAATGCAGACAGGGAGGGAACAACTGCGATAGTACAGAAGTATAGACAGTTAGTGAGGAAGCTACAGAAGACGAGAGTTGAACAGGTTATTCTGTCAGGAATTTTGCCAGTAATGGGAGGAAGGGGGGCAACGTATAGAAACTGTAAGAGGATGGCGATCAACGTACTAGTTGAGCAGATGTGTGACGAAGAGGGGGTGGGATTCACAGATTTATGGGGATACTTTGTTGGGAGGGAAGATATGTACATGAGAGATGGCCTCCATCTTAGTGGAAAGGGGGCAGCAGTTTTCTCAGAGAACCTGCTGCGATCTGTTGACAGTGGGACAGGTTGTATCTATTTAAACTAGATTCGCAGGGGGGACTCACAGAAAAGCCTGAAAATGGAGGCATAGATAAAGACAGCACAAATAAATCAGCAAATAACAGTGTGGAAAACTCTTCTGAAGCTGGATATAAATGTGTTTGTTTAAATGCAAGGAGTATAGTAAACAAAAGAAATGAACTAAACATTATGGTAGAAGATATTGACCCTCATATAATAGGTATAACCGAATCCTGGACCACCACCGATATATCAGATGCTGAATTGGGACTGACAGGATATGTAATGTTTAGAAAAGATAGAATAGGAAGAAAGGGAGGTGGAGTTATTTTATATATTAAAGAATCTATTCAGGCTTATGAAATAAAATTAGAAAGAGAAGCAGATTGCGAAGAAGCTGTTTGGTGTAACATAGTTACAGGAAACTCAACGTTAACAGTTGGGTTAGTTTATCGAAGTCCAAACATAAGCATAGAAGAGAATGAAAAAATACAAAACGCTATAAGGGAAGTAAGCAAACGGGACTGTATTATTATGGGGGATTTTAACCACGGGCATATACAATGGAAATCTCTACAGAGTATGGGGAGTGAGGACCACAAGTTTTTAGTTTTAGTTCAAGATACATTCCTTTCTCAACATGTGCTAGAACCAACCAGGGGTGAGAATGTGTTAGACATAGTTTTGTCCTCACAGAATGAATTAGTTGACAATGTCAAGATATGTGAGCCACTGGGGAGTAGCGATCACAACCAGATACATTTTACCATCAAAGTAAAATCAGAAAGGAATAGTAAAAAGCAGTATAGGAGAAATTTCCACAAAGGAAGGTATAAGGACATGAGGAAATATTTAGCAAAGATAGACTGGAATAACACACTGAAAAATAAGACGGCAACAGAATGCTGGAATGTATTAAAGAGTGAAATTAAGTGCATAGTCGATAAATTTGTACCCTTCAAAAAACAAGGAAAACGGTCCAAAAAGAAACACTTATCGAAAGAAGCCATTAGAAAAATTAAGTACAAACAAATGATGTGGAAGTCATACAGATGTACTGGAAATGATGAAGACTACAACAGTTATAAAGAAGCACTTAACCAAGCTACAGCTGAAATTAGAAATTCAAAGAGAAGCTACGAACAACAATTAGCTAGTAATATAAAACGTGACAGCAAAGAGTTTTTATGCGTATGTTCGAAGCAAACAGAAAGTTCAAGATAAAGTCGGTCCTCTAGAAGATAGTGCTGGAAATATAATATCAGAGGGATTCTTAATGGCAGAAGACCTGAATGAGTACTTTAGTTCAGTGTTTACCAGGGAAGATATTAGTTTACTGCCAGTACCAGAGGCTAAGTTCAAGGGGGCAGATTCAGACTATTTAGGACAATTAATTGTAACCCCGGAAATGGTAGGTAAGAAAATAAGGGCTATGAAGGATAATAAATCACCTGGAGTGGATGGTATTCCACCCAAACTACTATTGGAAATTGTAGAACAAATTAGCATACCGCTTGCAACAGTTTTCAATTTGTCATTAGAAGAGGGAGTGGTTCCTTTAGAATGGAAAGAAGCAAACATTATACCGTTATTCAAAAAAGGTTCGAGAAACAAGTCAGAGAACTATAGACCAGTGAGTTTAACATCAGTGATTTGTTAATTGTTAGAAAGACTAATTAAAGATCACATGGTGGATTTTCTTGTTAAACAAAACTTGATAAACCCATCTCAACATGGTTTTTTTAAAGCGAGGTCATGCTTAACAAATATGTTATGTTTTTTGGAAGACATCACTAAGTGGGTAGATGAGGGATCACCAGTAGATATCGTCTACTTAGATTTTCAAAAAGCTTTCGACAAAGTACCACATCAAAGATTACTGCTTAAACTAAAGGCCCATCGCATAGGAAATTGTATAATAAACTGGATAGAACAATGGTTGATTGACAGAAGACAACGTGTATTAGTTGATGGGGAGGCTTCAAACTGGAAATCAGTATTGAGTGGGGTACCACAGGGATCAGTATTAGGTCCTATATTATTCTTAATATATATCAACGATTTGGATGATGAAATAACAAGCAAGGTGTTGAAATTTGCGGATGATACAAAAGTGTTTAGAAGGATTAAAAGTGATGGAGATAGACAGCATTTACAAGATGATCTTGACAGGTTGATCAAATGGTCTGAAAAGTGGCAAATGCTGTTCAATTTTGGGAAATGTAAATGCCTCCACACAGGACATGGGAACGAAGAGGTAGAATATACAATGGGGGTACTGTACTAAGTACTACTGTAAAAGAAAAGGACTTAGGGTTAACCATTAGTGCTGATATGAAGGTTTCAGAGCAGTGCGGAATTGCAGCTTCAAAGGGAAATCAAATCCTTGGATTAATTAGGCGAAACATAACGTATAAGGAAAAAGAGCTAATAATACCGCTGTACAAAACAATAGTTAGGCCTCATTTAGAATATTGTATTCAAGCGTGGAGGCCATATCGCAGGAAGGACATAGATATGCTAGAAAGAGTGCAGAGGAGAGCAACTAAAATGATACCAAAACTGAGGGATCTTAGTTACGAAATACGCTTAAAAAAATGCGGTTTAACAACACTAGAGACCAGGAGATTGAGAGGAGTTCAGATAGAAGTGTTTAAAATATTGAAGGGTTATGAAAATATTGAAAGAAATATTTTTTTCTCAGTTAAGAAAGATAGAAGGACTAGAGGACATGAACTTACATTGGCAAAGGAGCAGAGTAGATTGGATATAAGAAAGTTTTCATTTTCACAAAGGACTGTAAATGAATGGAACAGATTACCTGCTGATTGTGTGGGTGCTAGTAGCGTGAATATGTTTAAAAATAAAATCGACACATACCTCAGACGGGCGGGATACACATAGATAAAAGGGTCGGACTCTCGATAAGCCAAAGGGCTTCCTTGTCCACCTGCCACCTAGAGTTAATTCTCTGGGTGGCAATCTTGTTAAATCTTGTTAAACATGCTTATCCGTATAGAAAGGCGATGTTTACTGAAGACGCCGAATGCGCGGAAAGTATCAACGAGGCAAGGTCAGCGCACATGGTGAAATAGAAAAGTATAGCCTTAAGGAAAACGAGAAGAGTCTTCGAGTGGGACACTATCCGTGTCGATTGTATGCGGATCTTATTGATGACAAAGTTCACGACTTCGAAAGAGTTGAGAGATGACTTGCTGGCTACTGGAAAAGTTGAACTGATGGAGAGGATACCATCGAAAGAAGCTTTTTTTGGGGGGGTCAGCTACGGTGGTAAAAAAGGTCGAAATACGCTCGGAAAATTATTGATGGAGGTGCGTAATGAATGCAGACGATAACCGCGTTTTATGCGGCGCTGCGTCTTAGTAGATGACACTGTTTTGACATATATTTGCTAGTGACGTGTTTCGGTATTGATCGGCACCGTGTTTTATTAACAATAAATTATAATAATCATCATCATCGATTGAGCCTATGGCGCGGGAGTCAAACACCCGTTAGCTCACGACCACTGGCGAGTGGTAGTACAGCCGCATGTCATTCACTATTCGCTTGTATCTTCAGTCAATAAAATACGTGTGCATTCGTACACTATCGTGTTTTGTTCGTTTTTCATACACGCGCATACATACAATGAAACACACGCACCCCTCGATTACCCTTACACCCTCTCCTTCTAAACTCTCCTGCACACGCACGTGTAGGCACACACCCGCTAGGAGGTGTCGATTAACCAATCCGAACCTGTATCGCCAGTAATAGCTCGTTTCTATTACACACACACTCCTCCTCTAAGTGGATTCATGATCCGTCTTCCCCCCGCTACACGCCCGTGCCGCCAGGGAGCGCTACCTATTTCCTGTCACCGTATATGATATCCAATCCGCCCAAAAAGTCGTTCAACACACACGTACATGTTTTTACCCAGTAATGTAATATTGTAACTGATGCATGAAAGTCTTATTCTGTTGTCATCACTTCAAGACGTGTGCTAAGACATCAAACTCTCTTTTATCTTTTCCTCTTAAAGGGTTGGGTTCTTACTATATCATATCATTTTGGCATAATGTATGGAAAGATTGTGGCTCTCCTCGCTGTGCTGTTATTGCTGACGTCATGCGTAGATCTCGCTCTCAATATCACAGAGCAGCTCGTTTTGTTAAACGTAATCAAAATAATGTTAAAAAAGAAAGTATGGCGACAGCTTTACTTGGAAATAAAAATGGGGACTTCTGGAAAGAAGTAGGTAAAGTTACAAAGAACAATAATATGCTACCCAACATGGTTGATGAAGTGACAGGAGACGAAAATATTTATAAACACTTTGCTACTAAGTATGAGGACTTATATAATTCAGTAGCCTATAATGATGCAGATATGACGTCGTTGCTACAAAATATACATAGTAAAGTAGATGCACATTGTAACGAAGGTGAAAATACTATTACGGTGGACGATGTTTTGAATGGCATTAATCATGTTAAGAGTAACAAATGTGATGGATATGGCGTTATATATACCGACCAGTTTATTCATGCACCTAACAAATTACATGTTTTTCTTTCTTTGCTATTCACAGCAATGGTATATCACGGGTATACCCCGGATGGTTTTAATATATCAACAATTCAACCTCTGGTAACAAAAACAAGAGGAAATCAGCAAAAAATTCTGATAACTATCGAGCCGTTGCTCTTAGCAGCCATCAGTCGAAAATATTTGATTGGGTTATAATGATAAAAAGTTCCGATGCTCTTAAAACAAGTGATCTACAGTTTGGTTTCAAACCTTAAAGCTCTACACCTAAATGTATATTTGCGTTAATGGAGACTGTGAACTATTTCCGGCAGAATAAACCGTATGTTTACGTGTTATTACTAAATGCGACTAAAGCATTCGATAAAGTAAATTTTGTTAAACTTTTTAACGTACTGATGGAAAAAGGAATGAATCCCCTTTTAATCAGATGTTTATTTTATATGTACACTAATCAACATTTAAATGTATCATGGAACAATTTCATGTCATTGCATTTCTCCACTACCAATGGTGTGAAGCAGGGTGGGTGTTGTGCCCCATTTTATTTTCTATCTACATTGATGCAATGTTAACAAGACTCTGCATGTCTGGTTTCGGCTGTATGATTGGTCATAGGTACTACGGTGCTGTTGGCTATGCTGATGATATATCTTTGGTAGCTCCATCGATATATGCATTGAACAAAATGTGTGATATATGTCTAAAATGTGCATATGAATATGATTTACAATTCAATCCGGCAAAATGTCAACTTATTACATATGGCAGTGGTACCAACTGCCCATTTTATTTTGATGGTTTAAAAGTGAAACATAGTAAAAAAAAGGTTGCATTTAGGCCACATTATTGGTCCTGACACTCACCAGCTATGGTAAAAGATATGTGTCATGATTTTATATGGCGTGTAAATGCATTATCGGCTAATTTTGGGTTTAGAAATATAAACATAAAACGTCAATTATATATGTCGTACTGTACATCTTTCTGTGGTGTATGTATGTGGAACTTACAAAACAAACATCTTGATATGTTTTATACTACGTGGCGCAAAGGTATCAGAAAATTGTTTAGTCTACCAGTTTGCACGCATTGTAATACGGTGCCACTTTTAGCAGACTGTTTACCGATTTAAATTCAAATTATGAATCGAACGGTACGATTTATGCAGAGTTGCTTGAAATGCAGTAAGTCCAGTTTGAAAATGCTCTCTACATCTAGCCGTTCAAGGTAATGGGTCATACATGTCTAAAAGTTTTAACTATATCATGTCCAAATTCAAACTTGATGCCATGACATTTTTTCGAATGAAGTCTAATCAGTTTTATGGTATGATTCAAGACCACTACCAGGAGGGGCTGGATGATGAACTAGTATGTAGAGTCTCATTTGCAAAAGATGTATTACATAATATAGATAATGCGGGTAGCTCTTCTTTTTTAGCCATTAACATAACATAACATAACATAACGTTTATTTGATCCCATGTAGGTACACAATTGATTGGTTTTTGAACATCACTTATGCTGTAATAAACAACAAATATAAACATTATGCAGACATACATAAACGTATATCATTATATGTTCAACATACTATTCGGAAGATACATACAAACGCATGTACAGCAATTATGGTATTGATGTACCATAGATATTAATCATATAGCTTATTCAATCGGGGTCGGTGACTCCTATTAAAACACAATTGTCGCTATCATAGGAGCCACCCTATTTACGTGATAATTTATGTGATCCTTTTACAAGGTGTCTATCTCATGTATGTATTTTGGGAGTGCTTGTTTTATGTGAGAATGTAAGTTTGTATGTGTGCTGGTTGCCTGAAACTAGCATCAAATGTATTGTATTTAATGGTTCTGTTGACATGTGTAGCAATGTGATAGAGTGCATAAATCATTATATTTATGTAACAAGTATGTTTTTATATAAAATGAGAAGCCTCGCAAACTGTGAGTATATATTTTGTCTTTGATTATATCGGGGGTGTCATTTATAGCATGAGGTAGGCTGTATTTGAGACATTTCATTGCAAATTCATGCTTAGTTCTAAAAGTATGTATATAATTTTTTTTCGAGTATTATAATTATGTATGTTTACACTTGGAATAATTTGCCAGTTAAGTAAATAAGGAGGTAACATTTTATGGATGTATTTAAAGTAACATTTTAATTCATGTAACTTTAATATGTCTTCTACTTTTAGTAGTTTAAATTTTTTTTAAAGTGGTTCCGTGTGTGAATCGTATTTATTTAAGGTTATTATTCGCACGGCTTTTTTTAGAATTTTTGTAATTCTATTTATTTGGTATCCCCAAGCCATGGTAAAATAATTGATATCAGATAATATTAATGTGTTATATAACAACACTTTTATATCTAAAGGTAATACATATTTTAATCTGTTTAATATGCCAATTGTTTTGGAGCACTTATTTGAAATTTTCTCAGTGTGTTTTTTCAATTTAGGTTAGTGCCTAAAGTCAATCCTAGAAAGTTAAATTCATCTACTCTTTCAATATTTATATTATCTATTTTAAGCGTAAGAGTCTGCGTGCGTTTATTAGGCATATGAAAAATCATGTATTTTGATTTGCTTTTATTTAAAAATAATTTATTTATGTTTAGCCATTCATTAACTTTAAAAAGTTCTTCATTTATTAAGGATTCTGTACTTTTATTGCGTGTGTTGTTGTTAAAACATTTTAAAGAGCTAGATAATGTGGTGTCATCAGCGTACATGACGAAATTAAATAATTGACTAGCTTGTGAGAAATAATTTATGTAAATGATAAATAATAGTGGTCCGAGGATTGAAACTTGTGGGACGCCGATTGTTATAGGTAAGATGTCTGAATTTATTTGTTCAATTTCTGTGTATTGTTTCCTGTTTTGTAAGTAACTTCTGAATAACTGCAAACTTGAACCATTTAGGCCATAGTAAGTTAATTTGTTAAGTAAAATGTTATGGTCAATAGTATCAAAAGCCTTAGAAAGGTCGAGAAATACATTAATTGGTTCATCATTAATATCCATTTGAGTTATAATTCTATTTATTAGCTCAAGCGCAGCAAATTCCGTTTAATATTTTGCTCTAATACCATACTGATTATCAAATAAAAGCTTCATATCATTGAAATATGAATATAATTGAATACAAATTAATTTCTCTAATACTTTAGAAATTGTAGGAAGAAGGGAAATTGGTCTGTAATTTTCAAATAAAGATAGATCGTCTTTCTTAAATATAGGAATAACTTTTGCAATTTTTAGTTTGTCTGGGAATATCCCGGATTTTAAAACTTGGTTTATTAACAGCTTTAATGATTTTATAATTGCAGGCTCAATTATCTTGAGCAATTTTGATGAAATGCCCTCTAATCCACAGCTGTTTTTTGTGGGAAGATTATTAATAGTTTTCCTAATAGTCTCTTCATTAACACTCTGAAACGTAAATACAGAATTAAAATTTTTGTTTAAATAATAAGTATAGTTTTTGTTACCTTTATATTTAATACCTTGTGCGATGGTCTGACCTATATTTGTAAAATAATTATTAAATTTGTTTGCAATATCCTTTTTATTAGTTATTTTTGTACCATTTTCTATAAAAAAAATAATGGTAATCTACGGTTTGTACTATTTTTTGAAAGAAATTCATTAATAACTTTCCAGGTATTTTTTATATCATAATTAAATCGATTAAATCTTTGTTCAAAATACACTTGTTTAGCTGCACGAATATTTTTCTTTAATATCGTATTATAAGTTTTTAGATGAATATCAATAGCTTAATAGCTTGTCGAATTTGGTTGTGTCAGTTTTAATTGTTTATAGAGTTTGTCTCGATATTGAATAGATTTTAGCAATCCTTGTGTAATCCACATTGATCTTTTATGTTTATATTTATTAAATTTCACCAGCTTAGTTTGCATATGATTATTTTTTCCCGTATATTTTCTTCGTCATATGTCATAATTTAAATTTGTGTCTGCATTTATATTTTTATTTAGCTTATTGTATATCTCGTTTGATTTTATTTCGTGTTTAACTTTATGCATTGCCTCTTGATTTAGTATATTTATTTTAACATATTTAGGTGGAGGTTCAATCTTTAATGAGACGTTGATGAATATAAAATACGGCTGATGATCAGAAATTGTTTTGATTAAAATCCCTGCAGTACCCTCCAATATAGATTTATTAAGTTTACAAAAGAAATTATCTATTAAAGTACCATTTGTTCTAGTAAATCTAGTAGGAAGAGTAATTTGCGGGTAAAGGCTGTGTGATATTATGGTGTCAAAAAGTTACTATATGTATCATTTTCATTTAATTTAAGCAAACATTAACCAGTGACAAGCTGCGCTCATTGGTTAATGTTTTATGTACACCGTAACTTATATATATTGATTTAGTCAAATTGTACAATTTTTAGTACGAATAAATGTATTATTATTATATGGTGTTGCAGTATATATAATACGTCAATAGTTAAATCATACCTGAATAGTTTCCTATATACCTCTCTCAACAATGTGTATTTTCACAGTCACTAGTGCAGAAGGAAGTCAAGTGATCAGACAAGCCTAAGACCGAACACGCTTGCTACACAGAGTTACATATACTTGAGCTTGTTTGCATAGGAATGCATTGCTGAACTTGGAAGACAAACACTCCTTACAAAAGAAAAACTCGCGTCATTCCTAATAGACAAACACAACCCCTTTTAGGGAAAATGCAAGTACAATCAAAACAGGCAAAACACCTGTTATAGACAGAACATATATTACAGTTTAGACACCTCATACCAATCAGAGCACCCCCTTACAAGCAAAAACAACCGGTGTTCATTACGTGTACCAACACCAGCGTACACCAGCGGCGGCGGCGACACCGCACTTGCGATAGTGACGGACTGGTGGTGCTGACGTCAACTTGTGGTATCGTCGTGACAACTCGCCGGATAGCGTCCCACTCGGATGCCCTTGTAATTTTCCTTATGGCTCTAATTCTCCATTTCGCCAGTTACGCTGACCTTGCCTCTTTCATATTTTCCTCGCATTCGGCGTCTTCGTTAATCATCACCTTTCTATACTGATAAGCATGTTCAACAGACTTAAACACCCGACCGTTCGCTTCAAATCGACACGGGTAAAAGTTCGTCAGGAAAGAAGCTGACCCACCAAACCGTATAGGCATATCCATCATATTTCCGTCTCTATATAACTGCCTCACCAACTGGTATAGTCGTCTTCTTGTTTCTGAACATTTAAGTAATGACAAAGTTAATATTACCCTATATTTTAATGGTTGGTGTAGGCGTGGTTAGTAAGTGCGCACGTATGAACGTGACGTGCGTGAAGGTGATTAATGGACTTATGTGGCTTCTGACGGTTGGTCCAGCAGACAACAAAGACTTCAAACAAAACACCAAAACGATTGACGGTTGGCACAGTATATTTGAAAAAACTTGAAAGGCGAACTATCAAAACCGTTGCACTATCAATTAACAAAAGCGTCGACTAAACAACAAACAATTTCACCACTGGTTCAGTGTGTTTCTAATAAAAAAATCATGGGTTCATGAGAATGCATGCATGACACACAGCCCGTGCATGAAACACATTACACGCATGACAGGTGCGTGCGCATGTGACTAAGGTACATATCCGTGTACCTGCGGGTGAATTCAGACAGAGGAATAGTGCGTGCGGGTGGGTGCGTGGGGGCATAATTCATAACGAAGAAAGACTCGATAAGAAATGTCTACATACAAACAACTCAAAGTGCAATTTCAACTAATTTTATTTTATTATGACACATAAAACAAATACAATACAATTTGTTATAACTGGAATGTTCGTTTCAAAAGCCAGTGTCGTCTCAATAGTACATTAATGTTAACCGTCCACTAATATTGTTTTTACCAAAACCACTACCATAGCATAATAAACTGACGCATAAGTCACTAATTAACAACAACCTAGAATTAACTACAACATTGCATTCGACTATACTAAAATGATTATAATACCTGTTCATTTATAACTACTAAGCACAAGCTAGTATTAATCCTGACTGGAGGGTTACAGTTCACAATGTGACTAAATCGTCCAGTTCATGCTGACTAGCCGTGTGACAGCTCGGAGTTCCTCTAACCCCAACTTTCGTAGGGGCGCATTTCCCCTTACCGCCACACATATATTTATTGGGGCAGATATTAATTTTTATAGTGAACATAACCAACGTGCCGATCATTTCTTTCAACACGTCTTCCTTTTTGGAATCGCCCAGTTCCTCGAACAGAATCACGACCCCGTCAGTTCCAATGACGATACCGATCAATTATCGTAGCAGTCTTTAGTAAATGTTCTGATGATGAACTTGACCCGTTTTCCACGTAGGCCAAACAATGCCTCATACCGTTCGTCGTCGGATTTCAGAGACATGTATTCGCCAGCGATGAAGCCACCTAACGCTCGCAGGACTACGCAATCAAGTGCCGTTACACACAATTCCGTGCCTTCACGATCGCCCAGAAGGATACACAAAGCATATCTGTATAGAGGAACCCCCCTTTGTCGCCCATGGATCTCACAACTATGCTAACCTTTGGCATCGACAGTGACTTTTAGGTTGCAACATCGATCTGCGTGTGGGATAACATACATACTTGGGAGCCGAAGCACACGTTACGATGGTGAAAGGACAACAGAACATACTTCTTGCAGGCGTGTGACGTTCATCTTGTCCTGGTATGATTTGTTGTGGGCGCTCGTCCTATTGATCGTACACAGCAATGTTCCGTAGGAGAGACGATGAGTTGATCGCGTCGGTCACAGGCGATAAACTCCAAACAAGTTAGGTTAGCTTTATGTTCCACAAACCAGCTTGAGACATTGTCCTTTGTTGATCACGAGACAGTAAGTTCATCATACTTACACAATGGGGTCACGGGAAGAACTTTGTTAACCACATTCTCGTTACCTAGTGCGCTATGTGATAAGCAGCAAGAGAACAAACTACCAAGGCGATACTTATCTCATGCACATGGCCATATGGTTTACTAAACACCGTCCTCACCACCTGGAAAATAAGGACAATAATTTGTCGCTGTCTAATTCAAGAGTGCTTTATGCGTTCTAATAAACTGCTTCAACTGCATGAGAATTCTGCCGAACGCGTTCTTTCCTATTTGACCATCTGTCATTCTCAATGAGACGTGAGTTTCCTGTATCGTTCAACCGTTTGCGTAGTACAAGACCACGGAATTTCATAGCGACAACTGTGTACATGATTTGACGTCGTTGACCTATGGAAGATGATGTTCACTCTGCTTTCAGTTTCATAGATTTACTGAGATATTTCGCATGTAAACCACTGCGTGCAGACTGGATCTTTCTCGTTGTGATGACATCATCAAAAAAGATAGCATTCCTGAAATGATAAGCTGATTCAGCAAAAGAGAACCACGCACCCTACATGAATATTTTACACGGAAAGAAATTTGATAAATAATGTCAGGCTCCTCCATCTTCACCATATATATTATAAATGCAACTACTCTAACTCGTCAATAGACCATCAACATCTGCACTCGGTTAATATCTTACAAAGAAGCAAAATCGCATACTTCCAATGCGTTCAATCCATAAACGTGTTACTTATAGGAACATCCAAAAAACTAACACGTTGAGTCACTGGGTGGTGCTTCTTAGTATGTCAATAGGTCAAACTATAATACGAATGATGGGTAAGACTATAAAAATTATTCACACGGGGTCCAAAGTCAGTACGTTCAAAACACAATGATCTAAACGATCAACAGATATGAAACACGAAACAACAGACATACAAACGTACAAGATGAAATACCACTCAAAGAAAAAAATCGCTGACATACAAGGCTAAACACACACACACACACACACACACACACACACACACACACACACACACACACACACACACACACACACACACACACACACACACACACACACACACACACACACACACACACACACACACACACACACACACACACACACAACCACACACACAAACTCTAACACACACACGTATCACATCATACATACGACCGCGCGCGAACACACACAGACGTACCATACAACACACGCACAAACACACACACACAGACCCCCCCCACACACACACTCACACACACACATACACACACACACACACACGAAACATCACGTACGCGCGTTTGCTTGGTGATTAATCAAAAACAGCAGTTGACGCGGTGTCGACAATAAACAACATGTGTTTCTAATCAGACATTGTTCATTGGCTGTTGTGCACTCTGACAACTTTGACCATACCTAAGTACACTAGTCGATTAAAAATAAAAGCATCGTTTACAAGCCGATTTGATTAGATATGTGGACAATGCTTCATATTTCATAAACTGTTGATTTCAAAACACACTCATTAGGATTCAGTCACGCACAAAAATTCATGTATTCAACACAAAGGAAAACGGCGCCAAAAACTAAGGGGGCCTCCTCGACCTCGAACCTTCAGACCGAAACTTCCTGAAACGTGGCGGGGCCACCGCAGATGATGTCGTCACATACGATGTCAACAACAACTACCCACGCAACAACGCATCCTTCTCAAACGTTTTTAAAATAACCCGCTATTTGTATCACATCCGGGCATTTTCTAAATAGTCGTCGCTGATTGGTCACTTTTACCATAACGATAGTGGCACATCTAGCGTGTAGTTCCACTTCCATTTTTGACACAGAAACTTCTAGAAAAATGGCGGGACCATAACTGATGACAGACATTTATAAATACATATTGCTGATTGGTAAATTTCATGCCATTAAAAGTAATTGGAAAAATAGAAAAAATAGACGTCAGTAGTATTTTTTTGATATCGGGACCCCAAATGCGTCGAAAGATCAAACGATTCTGCCGTTTTGAATGACAGGTAATGCGCTACATTTTTCCATTTTAATTACCCATTAATTACACATAATTACAAAACAAAAAAACCTTAAAAAACCCTTAAGTACCCCTAATTACCGTTATTTATCCACAATTACCCCTTAATTACAACTACTTACCCTTTATCGCCCATAATGTCCCCTTAATTATCCATTAATTACCCACAAATACCCCTTAATTACCCTAATTACCCATTAATTACGCCTAGTTACTTTCAATTACCGACAATTACCCTTTAATTATCCCTAAATACTCCTTAGTTACCCCTAAATACTTACTTCAATGAAATTATCCATAACTATCACTTAATTACCCCAAAATACAATGGCACACAAAGATAGTGACAAAGTATCGAGGCGACACTCATCCCAATGCACTTGGGTCCATTAATCATCGTTATGCGAGAGGGTAACTAGAAGAAATGTGATAAAAGTGTGGGCTCATAATAAACCGTCGGTTGCAAAGTTCGTGTGTTCTCTCTTCCGACTTGTGCTCAGAGAATTAACAGAAAGAGTGAGAGTTGTCGACCCCTTTCTCTATGACGATACACCTCCAGCCATTGACAACGGCAACCAAGATTCCCCCATTAATAGGACCCTTATCTCCCATACCCATCAGCTACACGCCCGTGCCACCAGGAGACGCTACTTCCTTCCGGTCACGTGACTACAAAGATGGCCACACCAGAAGCTGAATCAACCGCCTTCTTAGAATTTCATCATGTATCCTCCGCCTCCGCCGCCGTTGAGGTCTCAGATGGACTAAAGAACTACTCATGCCTTTATATCACCAATTTCTTCTTGGGATATTTTTATTACTCACTCACTCACTCACTCACTCACTCACTCACTCACTCACTCACTCACTCACTCACTCACTCACTCACTCACTCACTCACTCACTCACTCACTCACTCATGCACGCATGCACTCACACACACACATGCACACTTGCACACACACACAAGCACGCACGCATACACACACACACACACACACACACACACACACACACACTCAGACAGGGGCGTGTCTAGAGAAGGTAGTCTACTGGGGCGGGGGCCCAAAAACTTCCACTGGCGGCCGAAACAAATGTTGTATAACATTTTTCGCTTCCACGCTAACTTCAGTCACGGGGGCACATTAAAAAGGGTCTAGAGGGGGCCATACGAAAACGTCTGGGGGTACGCCACATTCCAAAGGTCTGGAGAGCAAGTGCCTCCAGGCCCACCTGTCGCGCCTATGCACACACTCACTTAAATTATTTCAAGTCGCGTCGTATTCAAAGTTGTCAATATTGTGAGTAAAAAGAGCCCGCGATCATCACTAATGCATATAAATGAGGTATTCATTGAATCGTCGATTGATCTTGAATCAGCCAACGTCTCTGAAATAGCTATAATGTCAAACGAAAGTAACTGTTCGTAAATAAAATTCTTTTAATTCTTATTTAAACTTTGATCATTAACATGTCACTCTCTAATTCGACATTACGTACATATTGTTGATCATCATAATATGTTGAATTGGCTGCTACATTTGTTATAAAAGTGATTGTCTCTATTTATTATTATTCATAAAGTAGCCCGGTCTGTCATCAACAATATTATCATCATATTCGTATGGTTGAAAGGTAATGCTGAGGTAATATTAACATTTTAATGTACTGTCATCGGTTGTGGAACTAAATTTTGAAAACTCATTATTGTCAACATGGTTAAAAGATAAATCATGACTACCCATTGTCAATGTTCGTTAACGTGTAGATCGTTACATGAATTAAGTTTAGGTACGACTTTCAACCCAATCCCTGATCCCTGAGTTTGTCGTACAATAAATACGCGAACTTGCTCTTCTCTGTCGCCTCTCTTGTCCTGGTTAAGAATACCTTCCTCCCGTTGCGGTAATCCTCATGTACGAATTAACACTCCACGCGACTTCTCGATCCTTTTGCACAACCTGTAGAATTGTGCCTTTGTAGCACTCAAATTTCACAACGACGGTCCTCTACCGGGTCGAGTGGCTGATGACGCCCGTTCGACGCGTCGACTCGGCTCATACGTCTAGTGTCAGCTGTTCAGGCTGTTTCAGCGAGAAGTGGAGAACGTTTTCTGTACGGCTGCGTCTGTGTCCGCTCGGGTCTCCGCTGTCATTTCTGCACCGCCATCTACACGCAGGTTGTGTCTTCTTGTTTCATTCTGCGCGTAGTCTTTGCTAAAATATAAATGGAAAAACATATAAGTTGTGTGTACAAATCAAGCACAGTAGTTGGAATTTCGATAATAGTTTATAATATATATATATATATATATCAGGGATGAGAAATTTCCGGTTTTTGCCGGAATTCCGGTTTTTATAGTGCTCCAAAGATCACTTTTGTGAATCGTATATATCCGAGGAGAACAAAAATGAATGTTGGGGGGTAGGGCATATACAATCCTGGACAATTCACTGACAATCTATCTGCGGATTGAGTTAGCCATCTATCCACCGGGTGTCGTCACGTGTTAATGACGCTGCCTGACGATTAGAGACAGAACCGACCCAACCGAACCCGTGAATCTGCAAAGTAAAACCCTTAGTTCTGTCGGCTGTGCGCTTCAGCGCTTTCGAAGTGCGTGCACAAAAGCAGTGAACCAATAGGAAACGACGATGTATTTTGTGGAGATGTCGATCATTTTCGAACACAATGGCTAATCGACGATTTGTTGTACGGCAAGATAAATGTTGCGTGAAGGACATTAACAAAAGTATCAAGAATAAGTGGAATTGGGCGTGGCTGGAGAGATCGGCTGGAGACACTATGTTGGATATATTCATCAGTAAATTATCAGCACCAGGGAAAGCCTACTGTTTGTGGTGCGAGGCCGATGTCAACTATGCGGATTGGATCCTACAGGCTACAGTCAGAGGGGAACCGAAGGCATTGAAATACACACGCTGGCACTGCCCACGCTGGTCACCAATGTTCTATTAGAACCTGAACAGAGGACATATCACATGGAAGTTCGCCGATTCCATGTAGACAACACACTTCCACAAGCACCCACAAGTTCCAGATTGGACTCGTGGTGGGCTACCATAGTCTCTACTGGCAAGTTCCCAGCTTTGTCAAAGCTGGTGGCTGCAATGATGAGCGGCTTTCATGGTCCTCAAGTGGAAGGGTGTTTTAGTCACATGTCTAGCATCATGAATATTGCCACTGCCAGAAAGAATGTTAGTACATTCAACTCTATACAGACAGTGAAGTACTCACTCATGGCAAGCAACAAGACTGCTATACAGGACTTCCACAAACAGGACTGGTCGCCTCGTTCACAACACGAGGGGTGCACACAAAATGTACTCCATCCATCTTGCCGAGGAAGGAAAGATGAAGGAGGAGAAGAAAACTGAGCTGAACACATCAAAGACGAAGGCAGCCACCAAGTACAAAGCTAAGGAAGCAGTTGAGCTGGCAACGAAGAAAGCTAGAATGGCCCAACAACGGGCTGTTTTGACAAAGCTGGCCAAGGAGAAAGCTGCCCGTCAGCCAACTCGGGTTCAGCCCAGAAAATAGCATTAACAAGTGAGTTAGTACTATGACAATGTGTGCGTGAGCCGTGTACTTATTTTGCTATTGGAAAAGTTAAGATTTTCTATTTAATGTTGCTCAAAATACACCATATGTCGTCTACAATTAAAACATGTCTCTGAGGAGTTCCCCCTTCCCCCGATTAGATGAGACAGTCCTCTCGGGCTGAAATGTGGGCCACAGCAAACTTTCCGTTTTTTTTTCTCTGAATGTCACTCTCATCCCTGATATATATATATATATATATATATATATATATATATATATATAAGTCTATATACCGCATTACCTGTACATTCAGTGCAAAAAATCACCGCATTGCCTGTACATTTATATTAACTGTATTTTACATTTATATTACGTGTATATTACATATACGTCTACAGGCAATATGTTAACCTTCCACACACATTTCTGTAGTGCAAATACTGACGTTTTTGTTTGCTTCATACACCAAGCGGGTGCTATTTGGGGGAATTCTGCAGTTTGTTGTGTGTTGTGGCGTACAATTTTATATTTACACGAACGGGAAATTTGTGAGCAAATACTTTTTGTGTCGAACATTGCCTGTACATATACGTTTATCATATATGGTGTTATGCTAGCTTTAATCGAGTGTTTATTTGAGATTAGATCGCGTGGTTTACAAACTACTACTATCATTGAAACGTTGCGCGAATAAAACTGAGAAATTGAAATTCGCGTGGATTTAGGTCACGCTTCACGACGGTTTTCGCATTAGACGTTACAGCAATGTCGTACGGACAGAGATTGGTACGTTTCTGATATTATCAACAGTTGCTGTGCTGATTATGTATTGTAATTATGCGAGTACGCATATTCTATTTGATAAAATCTACCCTAGAGAAATGTAACTGAAAACATTAAACGGCCGAGGATACTCGACTGGGTAGTAGCATGGTCGCCATTTTTTTTTGTACCTACAACGATGGGAACACCAACGAGATATCCCCCAATTATGTGGTGATGAAAGGAATGCATTGGTCATCGGCATAAAAAGTGAAGTTAACATGTCATTTAGTTGTGTAATAATGTAAGTCAGTATAACACGATCTTTACTGATAGGGCGAGGTTTTGTTACTAACAATAGCTTAACCTTTGGCCATTACCACCTCATAGCAATTGATCAAACTCAAAACTCTGGACGTGATACATTATTCCTCCATTGGTAATTTACTGTGCCATGGGCAAAATACCGGTTTCCTTGATATCGGACAATTTATTATCTTCCACTTTGAAACCGCATCTCAAGTTAACCACTGATGTGAAGATGTTGATTGTAGTTGCAAATGGTTAGCTGGTATTAAGTTTTTAGGTGCATAACCACTTTTGTTTCCCTTCAAGGTATTTTAGTCTGATATGTGTTACCTCATTTCGTTTTTCTCATTGATTTCGAGTACACGCATTCACAAAATTTCAAAAGTTAATGAAATTGAAGAAGTGATCGCAGAAACGTTGAAGTTTGCACCTCACAGAGGAGGAAGAAAGGCCAACAAAGCATTTGACCAGACTCGCTCTTAGTAATTTCTTTCCTAAATGAAATGCCCCCTGGCCTTGATGGCATATTAAGATATAGTTTATATTGAATTTGCCATCCTGTGGTAGGCCATAGATATAAATTTGTGGATTCCTATGAAATCAATATGACTCTCTCCTAGTGGTTATAATTAATACACGATTAATGTTACTGGAGAAAGCCATATTAATATCCTATGTTCTTTTTTATATAAAATAACACCTGTCTCTGATGCAAAATAATAACTAGATTCATGTTATTGCAACAAATACATACATATACATTGTGCTTTTTTGTGCAAAAAATATATATTGTAAAACAGTATGGTTCTCTGTGTCTGTCTGTCTGTCTGTCTGTCTGTCCGCCTGTCAGTCTGCCTGTCTGCCTGCCTGTCCGTCTGCCTGTATGGGGCTGAAATATTGTGTGTGTGATCTAGCAGACCCATTGGGGTGGTTTGTAGATTTAGATTTTTTCGAAATTTGTTTGGGGGGTCGGGATTTCGGGGGGTCACAATATTAAAATAGCACTTTTGTCCATCCGTTTTATATGTATGTGGCTGAAATTTTGTGCGATCTAATGGGGCCCATTGTGGTGGTTTATAGATTTAGATTAAACAAAATTGTTATGGGTGGTGGGGATCTTGGGAGATCACTATTTTTAAATGGCACTTATCTCCATCAGTTTTGCATGTATGGGACTGAAATGTTGTGTGCGATCTATATAGAGGGTCCATTGGGGTGGTTCGATCGTACATTTTGATTTTTTTTCAAAATTCGTCTATGAGCGGTGTGGTCTCGGGGTGTCACAATTGCAAGAGTTTCGGTGCAACCAACAGTCTTTTTCCCCCAGGCAACGTGGGTTACTCAGCTAGTTGTTCAACAATACCTCATCAAACATATTCTTTACAAAAGGCCTTTACATTCCCCAAAATAAATAGTGTTTGATTCATATTGATATTTAGAATACATTTTTATATTCGACAGATGCCGGCAGTCACCCAGATCCACCAGGTTGAAGATGATGACGAGGAAGATTGAGTTTTATAACTACCATGTGTAAATAAAAGTAATGAAGACCCATTTATTATTGTTTTATCGTTCTGTTAACATTAGGCAAAAACGTTCTGCTAACGTTAGGCAAACACGTTCTGCTAATGTTAGGCAATAACGTTATTTATAACGTTCTCGGAACATTAAGAAAACTTTCCAAAAAAAACGTTCTGCTAACGTTAGGGAAAAACGTTCTGCTAACGTTACGCAATAACGTTATCTGTAACGTTCTTGGAACGTTAAGAAAACGTGTGAGGTGATCTAGCGCGTACGCGTCCGTTTTTCCGTTGGGGCAAGAGCAAGAGCAAAAAAGTAGTTCCGGTCCCCATGTTAAAAGATACGGAAATACCCGGATGTTGATGTCATTTGTTCTTGCTCCACTCCAATCCAATCCAACTTGGACCCATTTCGTATAGGTCTAAAAGGGGTAAGTTGGACTTTGAAAATAGGGCAAATCGTCATCCAGCATATATACGTGTACACAGTTTATATGGCTCATTGTCATACACCACACTCAACCAGTTTGGAAAGCCTGCTACCCATAGGTTGAAGGTTATGCTTTAATGGTTTCCATTATGTGGATATCAACAGAATCTGACATGTTTTAGAAGTGGCAGGTATACCAGCAAAATCATGTGGACGTTGTCGTAACTTGACTATTAATGTATAACTAGAGAGTAGTAAGTATTATAAACCTTTTATTATGAACGAAGAACCACGCCTGCGGCGGAAACCAACTACACACACAAAGCGCGCAACAGCGCGCCGTATACACAGAATAGATGTAACGACTACAGAATGTCAGATTACAACACTCCTTCCTCTTAAGCTTTTAAGTCACTAACTAATGCAATAACATGGAACAGTGTCAGAATACTGAATCAATCTAAAGGTCCAGTATTTTCCGTTGTTTGACACACCGGTTTGATCGGCGTAGCACAGGAGACGATGATTCATCAGGAACCACAGTCACATCACTTGGTGCTCGAACAGTTTCATCTGCCTCAGACGGAAGTGACTCTGCTTGAACACACGGCTCCGTAGAAGATGAAGGAAGGGTAACACACACCGACTCTGGAATCTCTGGAACCATAGGTACAGTCACCTCACCTTCAGCCGTCAGCCGTAGATGGTCTACATGCACATAGCGACGCTGTGCACGTACTTGCACTAAGTAGGTGAGCGGACCTAGTCGTCTGACGATCTTGCCCGCGACCCATTTCGGAGGACCGCTGCCACGATGATTGCGAACGTATACTGGATCACCGCTAACCAGCTCTCGAAGCTTCACTCTACTCCGACCGTGTTGCTCTTTTTGTTGCGTCTATTTCTCCTCCATGTGTCTCTCTAGGTGCGGTTTGAAAAGACTGAAGCGATTCCTCAGTCGACGCTTGAGGAAGAGTTCCGCAGGAGACACACCGGTCACGGTATGCGGAGTGCACCGATAACGCAAGAGGAAATTAGCGAGCCAACTCTCCTTCGTCAGTTGAGTTTCAACAGAGTACTTCCGAAGACTCTGCTTCACAGTCTGCACATAGCGTTCAGCAGCACCGTTCGACGCTGGATGGTATGGAGCCACCCTCGTATGCTTGATGCCGTTCTTGTCCTTGAACGTCTTGAACTCGTGTGCGATAAATTGAGGCCCGTTATCTGACACGACCTCCTCTGGTAGACCATGAGATGCGAACATTCCTCTGAGTACCTCAATGGTCTTAGCGGATGTAGTGGACCTCATCGCCACAGCTTCCAACCATTTCGAATGGCTGTCAACCACAATCAGATAGTTCACACCGTCCTTCTCAGCAAAGTCAATGTGAATTCTCTGCCTTATGCGTGTGGGCCAAGGCCATGGATGCAGTGGTGCTACGGCTGGCTGATTCTTCACTGACTGACACACTGCACAAGCCTGCACCATCGTCTCGATATCATTGTCCATACCTGGTCACCATATGTAGCTGCGCGCGAATGCTTTGGTCTGGCTGACTCCACTATGCTCCGAGTGGAGCCCATCCAGCATCGCCTGGTGATAGGCTGACGGAACCAGAACGCGTGATCCCCACAGCAGACAACCCTGTTCAGTTGACAGTTCGTCTCGCTTCGCGAAGAACACTTGTAGTTCCTTGTCTGTGTGGTTGGGCCAACCTGTGAGTACATACTCGAGTACTCGTGATAACAAAGGATCGCTGCGGGTTTCCACGGCGATGTCCCTAGCCTTGACCGGGAGATCGTCAACCACTGATACTTCGAATATTGCCGGCTCCTCTGTCGTTGTAGTCGGCAGTGGTAGTCTCGACAATGCGTCAGCGTTGGCGTGATCCTCGGACTTACGGTACTCGATACCGTAGTGGTACGCTTGCAGGATGAGTGCCCAACGCTGCATTCGTAACGCTGCCAACGTTGGCACAGCCGTTTTAGGACCGAAGATTGTGACCAACGGCTTATGATCCGTGATCAATGTGAAAGAGCGTCCATAGAGATACTTATGGAACTTCTTGACTCCAAAGATGATCGATAACGCCTCCTTCTCGATATGTGCGTAGTTGCACTCACTCGACGAAAGGGTCCGTGACGCGAACGCTATCGGCTTCTCATCTCCGTTTTCCATGACATGTGACAGCACGGCCCCGACGCCTGTCGGAGACACATCCGTAGCCAGTCGCAGTGGCTTACGACAGTCGTAGTGCACCAGCACCTGCTGTGACGTCAGCAGTTCTGTGCACTTCTGCATTGCGTCATCACACTCGGGAGTCCAGCGCCACACACGATCCTTCATGAGCAGTAGGTGTAGTGGACGTAACACGGTAGACATGCGAGGTATAAACTCAGCGTAGTAGTTGATCAAACCCAAGTACGAACGCAACTCCTTCACGTCCTTCGGCTTCTGAGAATTGGTGATTGCGTCCAATTTCTCAGATGTGGGATGGATGCCTTCCGCATCTATCAGATGACCCAAGTAGTCAACTGATTTCTTGGCAAACTCACATTTCGCTAGATTCACTCGGACGCCACACTTCTCCAGACGAGTGAGTACTTCGTCTAGAAGTTTCAGATGCTCCTGCTCCGACTCAGCCGTGATGAGGATGTCGTCTAGGAAGCACATCACATGATCCATGCCCTGCAGGATCTGATCCATCACCGACTGGAAGATACTCGGTGCGCTGCTCACACCGTACGGCATACGCAGGTAGCGATACGTGCCCTTGTGGGTATTCACTGTGACGTAGTGTTGCGACTCGGCGTCCAACTCGAGTTGTTGGTACGCATGGGATAGGTCCAGCTTGCTGAACACCTTGCCAGCGGCTAGTGACGCGAAGAGATCCTCCACGTTTGGAAGTGGGTAGTGCTCACGTTCCACATTCGGATTGATCGTGACTTTGAAGTCACCACAGATCCTCACCGTCTTGTTCGCCTTCGGCACTACCACAATCGGAGCCGACCAATCGCTGTGGTCCACCTTCTGGATGATGCGCTCCTTCTCCAACCGGTCCAGTTCGTGTTCAACTTTATCTCGCAGTGCATAGGGCACCGGCCTA
The DNA here is from genome assembly GCA_020002185.1 of Paraescarpia echinospica. NCBI lineage: Eukaryota > Metazoa > Annelida > Polychaeta > Sabellida > Siboglinidae > Paraescarpia > Paraescarpia echinospica. The sequence continues at coordinate 48,936,081 of CM034531.1, forward strand.
GCCTTACGAAAGCGAGGCTGCACGTCTTCCTTCATGTAGATGTGCGCTGTGTAGCCCTTTATTGTGCCCATTCCTTCTTGGAATACTTCTGAATGCCCTTTCAGCACTTCCTCCACCGAATGCCTTGCAATTGCGGTGACTGCCAGGATACTCGACCAGTGTAACTTCATTTTTGCCAGCCAGTCTCTTCCTAGTAGAGGTGTTTTGTCGCCCTTGACGACCACTGCGGATAACTCAGCTCGTTGGTCTCCATGCCTCACATCCAGAGTGACCACTCCGATGTGCTCGATGACCTCTTGAGTATAGGTGCGTAGAGTGAGGTTGGTGGGTTGTAGAGCGAGATGTGCAAAATGTCTCAAGTACAGTGTCTCTGGAATGAGCGACTTAGCTGCACCTGTGTCCACCTGCATTCTCACGGCGTTGCCTCCAATATCCACTTCAGCGAAGATTGGCTGCGCCCCGGCCCCTCCAACGTTACACGTGTAGATTCCAATGTCCGACTCATCAGCGACCACACCGACGTAGCGAACATTCTGGGACTGACTCTTGGTCATCTGACTCTGAGACGTGTTTCTGCGGTTATTTCCTCTGCATTTGCGTGCCAAATGTCCCACTTTGTTACAGACATAACACACTGCCGTCCTGAAGTGACATCTTTCAGGATTATGGTCCTCGCCACAGCGATAACACTCATTCCGTCTCGACTTCTCAGGCTTGCGTGCAGAACGACCACTTCCTTCACGCGGCGAGTAAGTGACTTTATTTACGGATTCACAAGTGGCCCGTAGACAGACTTCACTTCTGGTCGCCAGCTCCATTGCAATCGCTACTTCTTTTGCTGATTGGAAGGTGAGCTCTTTGGTGGTTAGCAATCGCCTCTGAATGTTCTCATCCCGAAGACCACACACCAGACGGTCTCTCAGGGCGTGCGGTAGGAACTCTCCAAACTCGCACGTACCACTCTGCTGCTTCAAGGTGATCACGTAGTCTGCCACCGACTCTCCCTCATTCTGTCCTCTCTTGTAAAATCGGAATCTCTCAGCAATAACCAGAGGGTTTGGCGAATAATGCCCCTTTAAGGCATCACATAGTTCAACGTAGGACTTATCCTTCGGTTTCTCCGGCGTCAGGATATCTTTGAGTAGTTTATATGACGTAGGCCCGATCACAGAAAGAAGCACGTTTGCTTTCTTCGTCGAATCGATTCAGTTCAATTCAGACCACTGATCCAGCCTCTCTACATAACTCTCAAAGTCCTCTTTAGCCTCATTGAACTCTCCTAGCTGACCGATGTAGCCTGCCATTATCCTCGTCGCCAGCTGTCGTAACTTGACTATTAATGTATAACTAGAGAGTAGTAAGTATTATAAACCTTTTGTTATGAACGAAGAACCACGCCTGCGGCGGAAACCAACTACACACACAAAGCGCGCAACAGCGCTCCGTATACACAGAATAGATTATACCCGATGTAACGACTACAGAATGTCCGATTATAACAGACGTCATGTATGCAAAGTTAGTAAAGTGTGTGTGAGAGTATAAGCATAGCCAAATATTGCATGCATTGATGTAAACATTCTGCTTTGGACTTGTACCATATATTTATGTAAACATATGTAGGTTTGTGTGTGTGTCCGCATATGTGTGTGTGTCCGCATATGTGCGTGTGTGTGTGGACTTAGTAAAGTGAAAAGGATAGCCAACTACTGCAAGCAACAATAAGCATTCCGCTACACAGCATGCATGTACAACATTATATATATATATATATATACATACATATATATAAATATATATACATATATATATATATATGTATATATATATATATATATATACATTACATCAGATAATTCAAAGTTGCTTAGCTATATATATATATATATATATTGCTATGGAACTTTGAATTATCTGATGTAATGTTGTATCTACAAAGATCCGTTTGCAGAGAACAGCAATGGCTGGAAGTAGGATATGAAGAATCACTTCCACATCTGCATCTACATCAGAAAATGTTGTCAGCATTCCAAACACTCCTTCTTGATGTGAGTAGAGTCTCCAAAGATAGGCGTACTCGTCCCACTCATTAACTCATTGATGTTTCTGCATGACTCCTGGCAGAATGACACGAGTTGCTGGTAGTGAGTGTTCATGTCCAAGATTTAACAAGATTTAACAAGATTTCCATCCAGAAAATTACTCTGGATGGCAGGTGGACAAGGAAGCCTTTTGGCTTATCGAGAGTCCAATACTTTTTATCTACATGTATCCCGCCTTTTTAAGGTGTGTGTCGATTTTATTTTTAAACATATTCACGCTACTAGCACCAACACAATCAGGAGATAATCTGTTCCATTCATTTACAGTCCTTTGTGAGAATGAGAACTTTCTTATATCTAATCTACACTGCTCCTTTACTAATGTAGCTTCATGTCCTCTGGTCCTTCTATTTTTCTTAACTGAGAAAAAAATGTTTCTATCAATATTTTCATAACCATTCAATATTTTAAACACTTCTATGTGATCTCCTCTCAATCTCCTGGTCTCTAATGTTGTTAAACCACATTCTTTTAGGCGTATTTCGTAACTAAGATCCCTCAGATTTGGTATCATTTTAGTCGCTCTCCTCTGTACTCTTTCTAGCATATCTATGTCCTTCTTGCGTTATGGCCTCTATGCTTGTATACAATATTCTAAATGAGGCCTCACTATTGTTTTGTACAGCGTTACTATTAATTCTTTTTTCTTATACGCTATATTTCGCCTAATTAATCCAAGGATTTGATTTCCCTTTGACGCTGCAATTCCGCACTGCTCTGAAACCTTCATATCAGCACTAATGGTTAACCCCAAGTCCTTTTCTTTTACAGTAGTACTTAGAACAGTACCCCTCATTTTATATTTTACCTCTTCATTCCCATGACCTGTGTGGAGGCATTTACATTTCCCAAAATTGAACAGCATTTGCCACTTTTCAGACCATTTGATCAACCTATCAAGATCATCTTGTAAATGCTGTCTGTCTCCATCACTTTTAATCCTTCTAAACACTTTTGTATCATCCGCAAATTTTAACACCTTGCTTGTTATATCATCGTCCAAATCGTTGATATATATTAAGAATAATATAGGTCCTAGTACTGATCCCTGTGGTACCCCACTCAATACCGATTTCCAGTTTGAAGCCTCCCCATCAACTACTACGTTTGTTGTCTTCTGTCATTCAGCCATTTTTTTCTATCCAGTTTATTATATGCACCATTTTCTATGCCATGGGCCCCGGCTTAGGAGTAATCTTTGTTGCATGAGGTGCTTTGTCAAGCTTTTTGAAAGAATCTAAATAGATGATATCTACTGGTGATCCCTCATCTACCCACCTAGTGATGTCTTCAAAAACATAACATATTTGTTAAGCATGACCTCGCTTTTAAAAGCCATGTTGAGATGGGTTTTATCTAGTTATGTTTAACAAGAAAATCCACCATGTGATCTTTAATTACTTTTTCTAATAATTTGCAAATCACTTATGTTAAACTCACTGGTCTATAGTTCTCTGACTTGTTTCTCGAACCTTTTTTAAATAACGGTATAATGTTGCCTCTTTCCATTCTAAAGGAACCACTCCCTCTTCTAATGACACATTGAAAACTGTTGCAAGCGGTACGCTAATTTGTTCTACAATTTCCAAAAGTAGTTTGGGCGGAATCCCATCCACTCCAGGTGATTTATTATCCTTCATAGCCCTTATTTTATTAGCTACCATTTCCGGGCTTACAATTAACTGTCCCAAATAGTCTGAATCTGCCCCCTTGAACTTAGCCTCTGGTACTGGCAGTGAACTAATATCTTCCCTGGTAAACACTGAACTAAAATACTCATTCAGGTCTTCTGCCATTAAGAATCCCTCTGATATTGTATTTCCAGCACTATCTTCTAGAGGACCGACCTTATCCTGAACTCTCTGTTTGCTTCGAATATA
>CM034531.1:48941062-49129728 GCA_020002185.1 Paraescarpia echinospica
CACGCATACACACACACACACACACACACACACACACACACACTCAGACAGGGGCGTGTCTAGAGAAGGTAGTCTACTGGGGCGGGGGCCCAAAAACTTCCACTGGCGGCCGAAACAAATGTTGTATAACATTTTTCGCTTCCACGCTAACTTCAGTCACGGGGGCACATTAAAAAGGGTCTAGAGGGGGCCATACGAAAACGTCTGGGGGTACGCCACATTCCAAAGGTCTGGAGAGCAAGTGCCTCCAGGCCCACCTGTCGCGCCTATGCACACACTCACTTAAATTATTTCAAGTCGCGTCGTATTCAAAGTTGTCAATATTGTGAGTAAAAAGAGCCCGCGATCATCACTAATGCATATAAATGAGGTATTCATTGAATCGTCGATTGATCTTGAATCAGCCAACGTCTCTGAAATAGCTATAATGTCAAACGAAAGTAACTGTTCGTAAATAAAATTCTTTTAATTCTTATTTAAACTTTGATCATTAACATGTCACTCTCTAATTCGACATTACGTACATATTGTTGATCATCATAATATGTTGAATTGGCTGCTACATTTGTTATAAAAGTGATTGTTTCTATTTATTATTATTCATAAAGTAGCCCGGTCTGTCATCAACAATATTATCATCATATTCGTATGGTTGAAAGGTAATGCTGAGGTAATATTAACATTTTAATGTACTGTCATCGGTTGTGGAACTAAATTTTGAAAACTCATTATTGTCAACATGGTTAAAAGATAAATCATGACTACCCATTGTCAATGTTCGTTAACGTGTAGATCGTTACATGAATTAAGTTTAGGTACGACTTTCAACCCAATCCCTGATCCCTGAGTTTGTCGTACAATAGATACGCGAACTTGCTCTTCTCTGTCGCCTCTCTTGTCTTGGTTAAGAATACCTTCCTCCCGTTGCGGTAATCCTCATGTACGAATTAACACTCCACGCGACTTCTCGATCCTTTTGCGCAACCTGTAGAATTGTGCCTTTGTAGCTCTCAAATTTCACAACGACGGTCCTCTACCGGGTCGAGTGGCTGATGACGCCCGTTCGACGCGTCGACTCGGTTCATACGTCTAGTGTCAGCTGTTCAGGCTGTTTCAGCGAGAAGTGGAGAACGTTTTCTGTACGGCTGCGTCTGTGTCCGCTCGGGTCTCCGCTGTCATTTCTGCACCGCCGTCTACACGCAGGTTGTGTCTTCTTGTTTCATTCTGCACGTAGTCTTTGCTAAAATATAAATGGAAAAACATATAAGTTGTGTGTACAAATCAAGCACAGTAGTTGGAATTTCGATAATAGTTTATAATATATATATATATATATCAGGGATGAGAAATTTCCGGTTTTTGCTGGAATTCCGGTTTTTATAGTGCTCCAAAGATCACTTTTGTGAATCGTATAAATCCGAGGAGAACAAAAATTAATGTTGGGGGGTAGGGCATATACAATCCTGGACAATTCACTGACGATCTATCTGCGGATTGAGTTAGCCATCTATCCACCGGGTGTCGTCACGTGTTAATGACGCTGCCTGGCGATTAGAGACAGAACCGACCCAACCGAACCCGTGAATCTGCAAAGTAAAACCCTTAGTTCTGTCGGCTGTGCGCTTCAGCGCTTTCGAAGTGCGTGCACAAAAGCAGTGAACCAATAGGAAACGACGATGTATTTTGTGGAGATGTCGATCATTTTCGAACACAATGGCTAATCGACGATTTGTTGTACGGCAAGACAAATGTTGCGTGAAGGACATTAACAAAAGTATCAAGAATAAGTGGAATTGGGCGTGGCTGGAGAGATCGGCTGGAGACACTATGTTGGATATATTCATCAGTAAATTATCAGCACCAGGGAAAGCCTACTGTTTGTGGTGCGAGGCCGATGTCAACTATGCGGATTGGATCCTACAGGCTACAGTCAGAGGGGAACCGAAGGCATTGAAATACACACGCTGGCACTGCCCACGCTGGTCACCAATGTTCTATTAGAACCTGAACAGAGGACGTATCACATGGAAGTTCGCCGATTCCATGTAGACAACACACTTCCACAAGCACCCACAAGTTCCAGATTGGACTCGTGGTGGGCTACCATAGTCTCTACTGGCAAGTTCCCAGCTTTGTCAAAGCTGGTGGCTGCAATGATGAGCGGCTTTCATGGTCCTCAAGTGGAAGGGTGTTTTAGTCACATGTCTAGCATCATGAATATTGCCACTGCCAGAAAGAATGTTAGTACATTCAACTCTATACAGACAGTGAAGTACTCACTCATGGCAAGCAACAAGACTGCTATACAGGACTTCCACAAACAGGACTGGTCGCCTCGTTCACAACACGAGGGGTGCACACAAAATGTACTCCATCCATCTTGCCGAGGAAGGAAAGATGAAGGAGGAGAAGAAAACTGAGCTGAACACGTCAAAGACGAAGGCAGCCACCAAGTACAAAGCTAAGGAAGCAGTTGAGCTGGCAACGAAGAAAGCTAGAATGGTCCAACAACGGGCTGTTTTGACAAAGCTGGCCAAGGAGAAAGCTGCCCGTCAGCCAACTCGGGTTCAGCCCAGAAAATAGCATTAACAAGTGAGTTAGTACTATGACAATGTGTGCGTGAGCCGTGTACTTGTTTTGCTATTGGAAAAGTTAAGATTTTCTATTTAATGTTGCTCAAAATACACCATATGTCGTCTACAATTAAAACATGTCTCTGAGGAGTTCCCCCTCCCCCCGATTAGATGAGACAGTCCTCTCGGGCTGAAATGTGGGCCACAGCAAACTTTCCGGTTTGTTCTCTGAATGTCACTCTCATCCCTGATATATATATATATATATATATATATATATATATATATATATATATAAGTCTATATACCGCATTACCTGTACATTCAGTGCCAAAAATCACCGCATTGCCTGTACATTTATATTAACTGTATTTTACATTTATATTACGTGTATATTAAATATACGTGTACAGGCAATATGTTAACCTTCCACACACATTTCTGTAGTGCAAATACTGACGTTTTTGTTTGTTACATACATCAAGCGGGTGCTATTTGGGGGAATTCTGCAGTTTGTTGTGTGTTGTGGCGTACAATTTTATATTTACACGAACGGGAAATTTGTGGGCAAATACTTTTTGTGTCGAACATTGCCTGTACATATACGTTTATCATATATGGTGTTATGCTAGCTTTAATCGAGTGTTTATTTGAGATTAGATCGCGTGGTTTACAAACTACTACTATCATTGAAACGTTGCGCGAATAAAACTGAGAAATTGAAATTCGCGTGGATTTAGGTCACGCTTCACGACGGTTTTCGCATTAGACATTACAGCAATGTCGTACGGACAGAGATTGGTACGTTTCTGATATTATCAACAGTAGCTGTGCTGATTATGTATTGTAATTATGCGAGTACGCATATTCTATTTGATAAAATCTACCCTAGAGAAATGTAACTGAAAACATTAAACGGCCGAGGATACTCGACTGGGTAGTAGCATGGTCGCCATTTTTATTTTGTACCTACAACGATGGGAACACCAACGAGATATCCCCCAACTATGTGGTGATGAAAGGAATGCATTGGTCATCGGCATAAAAAGTGAAGTTAACATGTCATTTAGCTGTGTAATAATGTAAGTCAGTATAACACGATCTTTACTGATAGGGCGAGGTTTTGTTACTAACAATAGCTTAACCTTTGGCCAGATTCGTACTCGTAGTCTGACGTAGTCGTACCCTCGTAGATCTAGTCATTATACTGTCTGGTGGGGACACAATTCGTGCGTCTTAGTGTTGTACGCCGTTTTTATCCCTGAACAAATTATTCCATAATATATCTATATTCTAAGTCTCTAATGCCTAATCCGTCAAATGTGTGTAAACAAACTGTTAGAAAGCGGAAAGGGGTCTATGGACGTTATGTCCCAAGTCACATATGTCCTAGACGATATGTACTAAATTTGGAGCGGTATGTCCCAAAACGCTTGGACGATTTGTCCCAAATTTATTTTACTTTTTTTTATTTGTTTTTATTCACGAACGTAACACACAATGGGTGGATGTTTGCGATAATGTTTGCACTCTGCGGAATATCGGCGCGTTTTAAACATGACTTAGTATCGCCCATCGTCGTGAAATTTAAAAACAATAATTCAGATTTGACCTGCTAAATACAACTCGGCCGTTCCACAACTAAACACAAAGCAATAATGTAATATTAAATCCGGATGGAGTTTTATTATTTTATTAACTAATAAAGCATGCATACATATGACTATTTAAATATGCTGAAATGTCTTGACCATAACGTACGTATTACTTTTAATATTTTTTGACTTTAACCACCCCCACCAACCACCATCACCACCATATATTTATATAACAGCAGGATACTCGACGTATTAATGCACACTAAATTAATTTATTTAGCAACCATATCTTAGCTAATTTGTATAAGAAAATGTCAATCTTAGCCCTAACATCCCATGAACAGTACCACTGTTTCACACTCATAGCTACTCCTCCACATGGTCGGCTAAGCTGGCGCACTGCCACAAGTAGCCCGATGTGCTGATTGTCCAGTCAGCGCACTCGTAGGAAAGCCACAGCCGTTTCAATGCAGCCTGCTTGGTTTGAGTCGTTTTGCTCTGATACCGGTACAGCTTGCGCTGTGCCACCAGACGCATTTGCAAGGGCAGGATTGATGCCCCATGGTGTAGGGATTTTACGAGGAGGTACAGATTGAGGTGGTCATGGGGAGCATGGTGGTTTAGTCGACTGTGCCAGCCTTCTGCATCATTGTTGGTTCGCACAGATCGCTTGAATGTTGACCATGCAGCAGGGGGTCGGCTGGAGGTCACAATCCATGTCTTTTCCATGTAACGTAGCAGGGAATGCAGTCTGTCATCGGCCGGGCAACGCACTTTCAGCTCGATGAAGGCTGGGTCAATGTGCAGTGCTGGCAAGTTGGGCAGCGCCATCAGCTCTCGGATGTACGTCCTGATGTGCAGCTGGTGGATGTATGCGCTGCGGAGGCCATATTCTTTCACTCGACGGTACACAGCCTGTGCCCAGTGAAACCAACACCCACGCACAGAAACTTCTGGAAGGCACAGGCTGAGTGCCCCCCACACAGCTTTCTCAAAGTCAACAATGACTTCTTCATTATATATATATATATATATAATGTGCATAAAAATAATAATTTCATAAAAATAAAAATAATAATAAGTGGCGCGGATTCAAAACTTAGCTGAATGTTTCGTTATAAAATAATACAGTAGCATCGTTTTAGTTTAAGACATACTATGCTATAGGATATTTTATAGTTTTCTGTAGATTTCTACATATATATTATAGATATATATATATAATATATTATCCACAAATATTACCTACATAACTCATTGGTGTTGGAATGCAGATATGTTATGCATATTATCTTACAAATAGTATAAACTTTACTCATACAGTGTATGGACGTTTTCATTGTTACATTCTACCAGTTTAGTGTTTTTATACAAACTTAATATACCGGTACCTCAAAATCTTTGTGAGATGGATTCTTTGGCCGTAGTTGCTCCCTGGCACGGTTTGCGTACCACTGTAGGTTTTTGTAGTTGGGCAGCTCCTCATCTTTGCTTGTAAGGTCAGATAAGATATATGTCACCACCTTTCCAGATGACCTGTATATGTTGCACCTTGCAGCAGCGTTGACCTTTGAAAAAGGACAATCTATTTTAAAATTTCATGTACTTCCTGTATATTTGAAAAGGAACTATCAACATATCATCTAAGACATATGTGACTTGGGACATGATCTCCAAAGGCCTTTGAAATGTTAGGTTTTTGTGCACATCCACTCCATTTAAAATCCTTTCAGTCATTGTTAGAAAGCAAGTAACCATTACCATGTGCTAACAAATCAAACACATTCACACACAATAATACAGAGTAGTCTAGTCTCATCCCAAATTTGGCAACCTTGATGTCTGTTTTAATGTAACGTTGTTTTTTCTTAAAATGTTAGTATAGTATAAAACAAGATATATAATATTCAAATCACCATTTGTGTCGCTTTGTATCGCAGCAATGCTCCAGGTTCTCCAAGATGGTTGTGTGCATGCTGTTTGCCTCTCATGAAGCTGTCGCCTCGCTGACTCACAGTTGAGGAACATTTCCGTGATCCTCGAGCACAACAAATGCACGTAGTAGTTGTTTTTCCCTTGAACTTTTTAGCATACGTAAACCCTACGCTATCGACAATGATGTCACCCCCCTTCTTGGACCCTCCTGCAACTATTTCATAGCTGACGGGCTGGTCTTCCATAATGAAATCTGGAGGTGGACTTGACAGCAAGGAAGTTTCTGCCACTTGGTCGGGAACATCAGACAGTGGAAGGGAGACATTAAACGACTCATCTGTCTGATACTGATGCAGCACAACAAAGTGATTGGGAATTAAATCTTGGGGCTGCTGAGAGTGTTGTGTCATCGTCCATCGTCCACGCGAGCACACACACACACACGCGCGCGCGCGCATACGCACACGCAAAGACGAATAAGGTGATGAAAATCATGATTATCAATAATTAGGATGGTGCTGATGTAGAATGGTAATGATGATTGATGGTATTGACAATGAACATGAAGGAGAGATCGATAACGGTGATGCATATGAAGATTATAATGATTCAGATGAAGACGACAACGAAGAAGATGAAATGAAGGTCAGATTATTATGATGATCGATAGACATGTTTCACCCGTGTAAACACTGAGTGTATCATCAATACCATGTTAAAACCAGCGCAAAATCTGCTAATCAGTCAAATTGAAAACTGTCCCGGCAGAAACCCAGTACAAACACACAACAAATAAGGTCATTTTGTTTACACAAGAAACGAATTCTAGCCACTGGCGTTGGTTTCGTATCGATTGGTCCACTGGGTCAAAAAACGAAACCCTAGAGTTTATCTACGAACCGTAGGTTTAAAAACTGCATCTATTGCATCCACCAACCATTGACACAACGTCCCCCGCGAAATAAAGATCACGTCCATCACACGCAAGTGACATATGCGCAGGCGCGCCAGTGTAACTTTCAAATGGGATTCGTCAGGAAATGGTCAATACTTCGCGGGGAATTTTGGAAAATATGGGTGGGGATTTTCAACCGAAATATTATATTTTGGTGGGAGAATGATTCGGTTCACTTTTGTACAACAACATATAATATTTATGTATACTATTCAAAAAGTACTTATATTCTCACTGTTGTTCTCATAAACATATTTCTTTTTACAACAAAGTGTATTCGTACTACAATGTACATTTCGGCTAAAACAATATTTATATTATAAAACATATCCATCTCTGTTATCCTCTTTCATCGCCAAAGTAGGTAATGTGTGAATAATTTATAACAATTACCTATAGTCAATTTCATAAAAAGTGGACTGATTTGTTTAACTTGTCAAGAGGTATGTACTAGTTGTTTAACATCTGAACTCTAACTAACCAAAACCAGTTGCCGGGCCGACATTGTTGTCTTTAAAATTACGGAGGACCTATAACTTATTGACGATGTCATTAAGCAATTATAATAATTTCTTTATTATATATATATATATATATATATATATTCGTGGGGCGCTGGATCTGCAGACCTTCATGTAATCTAGATACATAAATTAAGAAAGAAGTAGTCCACATGCTGGGCACGTTTGCTGACGTATAAACGGGATATTAGTTCATTGGTGACAATGCTATTTTTTGTTCCAATCCAACAATGTTATAACTTGTGGTGTGTAGGCCTATGTATTTCACATTTGCAGTTTTAAAACCAAATCAAACCAGATTTATATACACAACACAACTTAGACTGGTTTATCTCTAAAATTAGAATCAGCCACTGGCGAGTATTGGCGAGATGAAGGCCACAGCAGTGGCACTGATAAAGTGGTTCCGTCATTCGTCTAGCCAAGGGCATCGTTTTAGCACTGACCAGTGACATACCAATCTGCAACCACATTATTATTGGCAGCTAATTTTTCATAGTCGCTAAGGCGCTGGGCTGCTGTGTACATGCGATATGCCATATGTTCAACGCCCAAAATACCGATAATCAGGTTTGGAAAACGAAGGCATTTGTGAAAGGGAAACGAAGATAACATACCGTTTGAATTGAGAGGTATGTACTATGCTATCTATATATTTATATCGTTGCTGTTCTAACTAGATCTGAGACTAAATTCGTCCATTGTCTAGTTCAGTGATATAGCATTGTCACGGAATTGCGCGACGCAAGAACTACTTAGGAAATGTCATTTACATATGGGCACTTGCGTAGAATCCTGACCCACCTCGATTTCGCCGTTGTAACTTGAGTTTTGCATAACTTTGATACATTAGTGCGTTAGTTCCATTATTCAACTTTATCCCACGCATATCTGCGTTTAAGAATATTGCGTCTTTGTAACGGTATTGCTCGTATCTATGTATTATATAACATACAAACAACACGTCGAGAAGAATATGTTTAATACGTTATTATCTGGATACACAGCTGCACTGGTCTAAATCCTAGGCTAGACTGATTCACTACACTAACAGCGGCGGCAGCGCGCACTATATGCTAATTAGAGTCCAGAGGTTGCTGCTAGGCAATCAGTCCAAATATACCCTCCCTGCTGGGCATCAGCTGTGGTATCTCGTAACATCCCTTTTTATTTTAAATTTGTTTGTTTTGTTTTTCAGTTTTGGGATTCACATTTCGTTAATGAGCCGTCGTGGTGGCTTAATGTCAACACGATCTTGAAGTGTCATGCATCTTGCACTTGGCTCGTCTCGCCTCGGCATAATGCCATGTGTCCCCCGCGGCGTGTTCGGGCGAGGACACGGCGATAACGGAATGTCAACAACAACAGCCGGTTGTCGTTGACCGGTCGGCTTGGAGATCGTTGCACGGGGCACGGAATCTCCCACGTCTGGCGTTACGTCATGAGCAACAGTCACTGAGAGCGCCGATTCGTTGGTTGCCCTCAACTGTCGTCTGTTGCGCCGATAGGTGTGTCCTTCGACATCCACGGTGTAGGATCGCTGTCCTAGTGCTCGTTTACATACACCCAAACTCCAAGTGTTGCGTCTAGGCAGTTTCATCCGGACTGCCTGTCCAACATTTAGCTCTTTCAGCGGCTTTGAGTGTGTGTTGTAATGTCGTTGGTACTTTCGTGTTCGTCGTTCGATTGCATCGCTGACATTTCTTCCTTGGATTTTTGGTAGCAAGTAGACTGTTTCGCGTCGGCAACAGTGTCTTAGTCCGGCGTGACATCAAACGTTGCACGGGCGAGCTTTGCAAGCCTTCTGTTGGTGTGTTGCGCCATTCCAGAATAGCTTTCAGTGGGTCGCTTCCGTCCAGTTTGGCCTTCTTGAGCAAAGCTTTAGCTATTTTCACAGCGTTTTCCGCTTTCCCGTTGCTTTGCGGGTAGTGCGGGCTTGATGTTACGTGCACAAAGCCCCACTCAAAGGCAAATTTCGTAAATTCCTGTGACCCATACTGTGAAGCATTGTCACTGACCAGAATTGAAGGGACTCCGTGACGTGCGAAGTGTGGCCGTAGAGCATTGACAACAGCCTGTGTCGTTGTCTTCTTCAGCTCGTTGATCTCGAAGAAGTTACTGTAGTAGTCTACCAGTATGACATACTGGTGTCCGTCGAGCTCAAAAAATTCTGCGACCTTTGCCCATGGCAGATGGGGGAAGTCGTGTGTTTGCAGTTTCTCACGGCACTGTTCCGGTCGGTGTGCGTTGCAAACGTCGCACTTGCTGATGCGGTCCTTCACCTTAGCGTTCATACCGGGCCAATAGATGACTTCGCGCGCCCTGCGCAGGCATCCCTCTATTCCAATATGGCCCTGGTGTATCAATTTCACCATTCCCGGTCGCATCACATGGGGGATTACTAATCTGTCTCCCTTGAAGATTAATCCATCTTCAACTAACAGTTAATCTTTGAACTGCACGTACGGTTTTAGTGCTTCCTTACCGGTATTCGCTGCTGGCCACCCTGACTTCATGGCCTTCTCGAGTTCTCGCAACACTGCGTCTTCTTTCATGGCATGCTGCAGCTCGATCAATTTATCTTCAGGCAGCATGATGTTGTCGCTGTACATCATCTCGTCTAAGTCGTCAACTTTATTGACATCGGCATTCGTATCTTGCCGAATGTCTCGTTTAGCCTCCGTGTTGTACGCTCGGCTCAATGTATCTGCAACGTACATTTCCGATCCTTTCTTGTACCTCACTTCGAGTGGATACGTCTGCAGTCGTAATCTCATGCGCTACAGTCGCTTCGGTGCCATGTGTATTTCTCTCTTGAAGATAGTTTCTAGCGGCTTGTGGTCAGACTCCACGTGTACTACATCTCAACCATATATGTAGTCGTTGAACCGCTCACACGCGAACACTATCGCTAACAGTTCCTTCTCGATCTGTGCGTAGTTTTGTTCGGTATCCGACATGGCTCTGCTTGCGTAACATATCGGCTGGCCGTCCTGCACGAGAGCAGCTCTCACGCCTGTTTGCGACGCGTCTGCCTGGATTGTTACGTCTTTATCCACATCATAGTAACGCAGCACTGGGGCGTTACTGAGCTTCTCATGTATCGCACACACTGCTTTGGTGTGCGACTCGTTCCACGTGAACTCGCTTTCCTTGCGTATCAATTGACGCAACGGAGCTGTGAGGTCGGTCAGTCCCTTCACGAACTTGCCTAGGTACTGCACTGTATCAATTAGGCGGCGTACTCCTTCTACCTCCATGGGCTTTGGCATCTCGATTATGGCCGCGATTTTCTTCGGGTCAGGTTTCATGCCCTCGTCTGTCAGCAGACATCCCATGTAGCTGACTTCGTTTAGCTTGTAGCGTACCTTTTCCGCGTTGAGGACTAGGTTTCTCTCACGACATCTCTTAAGGAACGCATGCAGATTGACGTCATGTTCGTCGTCGTCTTTCCCCGTGATGAGAAAATCATCTGCGATTACTTCGATGCCCTGTAATCCTTCGATGGTCTCATGCATCTTCCTCTGCCAGACTTCCGGTGCACTGGAAATGCCAAATGGCATACGCTTCCATCTGTAGCGTCTAAACGGCGTGTTGAATGTTGTGAGTCGGCTGGATTCCTCATCCAATTCGACCTGCCAAAACGCATTTTTGGCATCTATGACAGTGAAGACACGCGCACCGCTTAGTCGTGTGGCAATTTCCTCTATCGTTGGCATTTGATAATGCTCTCGCTTGATAGCTCTGTTTAGATCCCGTGGATCCATGCAGATACGCAGTTTTTCTGGCTTCGACACGAGCAACAAGCTGGAAACCCAATCTGTCTGTTCACTGACTGGCGCGATGATGTCATCGTTGACCATCTCACGCAGCTCATGTTTCAGCTTGTCCCTCAGAGGCACTGGTACTCGTCGAGGGGCGTGTACGACAGGATTGACGTCTCTGTCAATCTTGATGTGGAACGGACCTGGTAATTTTCCAAGTCCCTTGAAAACATCTGCATACTGATGCTGTATGTCAGCGGTGTCAAAGCTAGGTATCTTCGTTGCCTGCTTTACATCAACGTTGTTTACGCTCGGGATCTCCGGCGATTCCTCTAATGGCCGAATGGCATCTACATCAATCCACTGCAGTGCACCGATGCCATCGCATGCCTGGCGGCTGAAAAGCGGTTGGCGGTGTTTACCGCTCATCACTTTGAAGTGCAGATTGTGTTTACGGCCGTTTCTGTGGACCTGAAGTGTTGTGATCCCCATCACTTTAACTTTTGTCCCTCCATACACAGTCGGTGTGTCTGTGACTCGTGTCAGATTCTGCAAGTTAGTATCTCCTGTAGCTAACTTATAGTCACTCAGCGGCAGGATGTTACATTGGGATCCGGTATCGCACTCGAACTGCACCTTGTGCGACCCGATAACAAGCGTTATGTATCCAGCGTCCGTTTGCCGTCCGTCCACACGGTTAACTGAGTGTCGAGTAGCTTAATTGTCTATCAGACTACTCACGCCATATTGTTCTGTCCCGAATGTTTTGACGTTTCTTCTGACTTCAGTTTGCGACATTTAACGGCGAAGTGGTTCAGGCCCTGGCAGACTCTGCATTTCTGTCTCCAGGCTGGACATTTGCCTCTTTCATGTGTCTTTCCACAAAACGCACAGTTCACAACTGTGCTTGTTTTCGCGTACATTTTTTCTCGAAGTCTTGCGTGATCTGCCTCGCTGCCATGCTTTGCGAACAGCCTCGTTCTTGTGTTTTTCTTCATCGAGTGCACTTCTACGTCACCGACGGAATTCCATGCCTTAGCTCGTTCAGCTTTCACTTCCGAATTTCTGATGATGTCTAAGGCTTTCTCCAGCGTTACGTCGCGTTTTTCAAGGAGTTGATTTCAGACTCTCTCGTCCATAACACTCGAAACAAGATGGTCACGGTAAATTTCATCCGTCGTGATCTCATCGAACGCACAGTTTGTTCCGATTCGCCGCAGCCCGTTATACCACGTCATTACATCTTCCCCAGCCCGCTGTTTACGAGAATGAAAGATGTGTCTCTCATACGGTATGTTCACCCTTGGCGTACAGTAGTACATTTGTAGAACTGGTTCTACTTCGTAGCGATGTGCAGGATCATTCCACGGGTGATTCTGCCAGATGTCTTTCGCATCCTGGCCGATCACTGACAACAACGTACTCACGCGTTTCCGTTGTGTCTTTTCATCCAGATCTGTGGCAACTTCATATTCTATCCAGGCGCTTTTCCATAGACGCCAAGAATTCGCAGCAGTTAGTGCGTCGATTTTCAACGGCGGCGGTGGTGGAATACTGCTGTTGTACGTTGTCACAATACGATTAAGTGGAGGCGATGTTGGCGACGGTGGCGTGGCCAGCACACTGGACGGAGGCGTTGCCATCACAGTGTCCCTCACACTTAACGGAGTTTAGCTGATCTTATCAGGCACTGTTGTCGCAATCCCGCTGATCCGTTAATTCAGCGATCATCCAGATAACGTAATCCGATTAACACGTAACGGTAAGTCACTTCCTGACACCATGTAACGGTATTGCTCGTATCTATGTATTATATAACATACAAACAACACGTCGAGAAGAATATGTTTAATACGTTATTATCTGGATACACAGCTGCACTGGTCTAAATCCTAGGCTAGACTGATTCACTACACTAACAACGGCGGCAGTGCCCACTACTCTATATGCTAATTAGAGTCCAGAGGTTGCTGCTTGGCAATCAGTCCAAATATACCCTCCCTGCTGGGCATCAGCTGGGGTATCTCGTGACAGTCTTAGTGCACTTTTGAGGCGTAAATAATGCCCCGATTTGCATTACCATACGCCACTATATCGCTCATTTTATGAGCGCGGTGCGGTAACGCACGACCGCAGCGGTGCAGAATAGTGCAAACCGGGTCGCTATTTGGGCTTCAAAAATCCGCTAAGTCTAAGACACAATATTTTCGTAATATAAACATGACTGGGATGATTTTGAATTATGGAACTAACGCTCTGAGGTATCAAATTAGACAAAACTCAAGTTATCACGGCGAAATCGAGGTGGGTCCGGACTCACGAGAGCCTATATTATATACGAGTAATACTGTGGCCTGTGCTATAGGCTATAAACAAATAGTTAGCCGAAATAAATTATACCCGTTTACTAAGCATCGAAAACTAGACTAGTATTTCCAAGTCCAGTTCAGTGACTCGCTAACACCGAGTAACAGTGACAGGGAAGAGTGGAGAATCTGCCATCTCAATGTTGTGGGACAGATTACCTGGTTGATCCAATGTTGTCTTCCTACTCTAATTTAGTCACACATTTGGATGATAATAATAGTGTAAACTACTAATATATGTTCATAAGACTGATATGCAATTAAATATTACATAACACTAATATTATAACAATCAGTAAGATACACAAAGACCCTTAATATATACTAAGTAACGTAAACAAAACGACATTATCCAGTGTAAATGTCTCCCAAAGGGGTAAATTTACCTGTTAACAATTCCTGTTTACTACAAAGAGGCAACACAAGTTTCCATCTGGTCAGTTAATCACCTTAGTTGGACTCCAGGTCCCAAAACATGGGCTACTTCCCTAATGGGTCTCTGACAGTGCTGCAGCTGTTAGTTTCACTGTCATGATACAACTATTCGGTACACATACAGACTCGACGTACGTTTACACTGCCTATGATCAGTCGTCTGTTTATACCAATTTTATTTTATTTTTAATCGGCACGTTTTGTAATATATGTTTGTACACCACTTCTGGATTTCGCCGGGAAGATGAATCGTACGTGTAATGAACCTGTGTGAGTGACTTTAATGATTTTGCTTTTCAACTGAACATACAAGCCCATTATCACCCAACCAGTGACCAACAGGTGTCTCACCATCAGTTGAAAACTACAACAACAACCTACATTTGTGGCTACCTGTAGCATACCCGTGTTGCGTGTGGCCCTTTCACCGTGACACCCACAAGGTACACTATTGCGTCATGGCCAACAAGCCAATGACCAGAGCGAGCGGGGCGACCAACAACACAACGAACAATGAACAAAGCCTCGCATCTATCGCTGCTGACATCAAGTCATTTAGGGACATCATTGAAACTAGATTCTCAACTTTCGAGAAAACACTATCTAAACAAATTGCGGATATGATCGAAGATCAGATGAAAGCATTCCGTGACGACATTAACACACGAACAGCAGCTCTAGAAGAAAGGATACTAAATCTCGAACAAAGATATGCCTGTGTAGATACGGACGAGCACCTGGAGGGCCGTCTTACAGCTTTGGAGAACAGGGTGCCCTCGTACGCAGAAGTAGTGGGTGCACACGACGGTCGCGCTCTAAACAGTGTCGTTCTTAACCTACCCGAATCGGAGAACGAAAACGTAGTGGAAAAAATCAACCAAATACTGAGAGATGGGCTCAAGGTCACAGATGTAAAATGTGAAAAAGCTGTACGCAAAACATCCAGCAGAAACGGCTACCCTGGCGTCGTAATAACGACGTTTAAAACCGCTAATGACAAAGCGAAAGTAATGAAAACAAAAAAAGACTTACGACAAAGTGCGAAATATCGTGACATCATAATAGTCCACGACAAGCCAAAAGAGCAACGTGTAATCGAATCGAACTTCAGAATCCTCGTGAAAGCTCTTGACAACAACAACCTGGAACTACGCGGCTCCAGAATCACGAGATGTGACGCCGGATCTCGTAACGCCAACAACCGCGCTCACAATTCCCCATCAACCACCAGGAACAATGAACAAGGAAACAGTCGTGGTCGAAACCCAAGAAATCGAGGGCCACGTCAGTAGATAGTGCGCTCTGTGCGGCCTCAAAACCCTACTTATAAAAAAGAATTTAATGACCACTAAACGATTTCGACAACCTACTTATAAAAAAAAGATCAAAGGCTTTTGTTGACACTAATTAGTTTCGGAAACCTACTTATAAAAAACGTGATTGATGAGCGATGTAATTTGATACTAATTGGATGATTGATTACCCCTACACTAGAGATGCCACCTAGCGGTGAGTGCAGAGAGTATTTTAGTCCTAGCGATCAACGCCGTACCTAGAGCGTGCTGACGTAAGCAATAATGCGTTTATTGCGCTAACCACGCTAAAACCATTGTATCGAACCACGCTAAAACCATTGTATCCAACGTTTAGTTTCGTACTTGTAACGTCCTCAACGTCGTACCTAGAGCGTGCTGACGTAAGCAATAATGCGTTTTTAGATTCGTTGTATGTGAGATGCCACCTAGCGGTGAGTACAGAGATGCTATAATATAACCGGGGTAAAACTACTGCATAATCGTTGGCGACGGTATAGCTCTCTTAGGAGAGCGTTCGCCTAGGGATCGAAAGGTTCCGGGTTTGAACCCTAGTCGCAACTTTTTAGTTCCTCTATCTAGCGATGGTGGTGACAGTATATAAGCGGTGGCGGTAGCGGGTGATCGGTAGTCGGTATGATGTCTTCGCCTATAAGGTTTGGTGGATCGCGATCGTTCTTGTCGAATATGTATACGCGTCGACTGTCGGCGTTCGGTCGGGGCTTTCGATCCGTCGAGCACGCCTATCAGTATAGGAAAGCGATATTCTACGACGACGTGGAATGTGCCGAAACAATCAAAAGTTCGCGAAGCTCTTATGCAGCGAAACGACGCAGTTACGACATTCGAAAAAAGAGAATGAGAACCAAATGGACCGACGTTAGGGTGAAATGTATGAAGACGTTGTTGAGGAGGAAGTTTGATGGATCGAGCGATTTGAAGGCTGCACTGTTGGCGACCGGGGACGCCGAATTGGTGGAATGGGTAGCGAGTAGGGAGGGTTTCTGGGGTAGTGGAATCGCGGGCGATGTGGGGAAGAACATGCTCGGTAAACTGTTGATGGAGTTGCGCGATGAGTATAAAGACGCGTAAAAAAGTGTTCGTCGTTCAGTCGTGAAAAATGAACGGACCGTCGTTGAAGCATCCTTTTACGTGTATAGTAGCCGGTCCTACGGGATGCGGTAAGACGACGTTCGTCGAGCGTTTGATACGTTACGACACTATGATCGATCCGCCGCCGGAGAAAATCCTGTGGTGTTAAGGACAGTGGCAGAGCGGCTACGCGTCTATGTCTTCGAAAATAGAGTTCGTAGACGGCCTGCCGGATCCGAAACGTTTAGACGGTAAAGCGATAACGCTTCTAGTACTCGACGACCTCATGGAGGAGACCGATAGCCGGGTGACGGTACTATTTACTAAAAAAAGTCATCATTGTAATACGTCGGTCATACAATTGCGACAGAACATGTTTCCGAAAAGGAAAGAAATCGTACAATCAGCCTGAACGCTCAATACATAGTGCTATTCAAGAGCCCTCGAGACGCCGGTCAAGTAGGTCACCTAGCGAAACAGATGTACCCGGGAAAGGTCAACTACATGGTAGAGGCTTTCAAAGACGCGACGTCGTCGGCGTACGGCTATCTATTCGTGGATCTGAAACAGGAAACGGAAGAGGACATGCGTCTGCGTACGTGCATATTTCCGGACGATCGCCTTCAGTACGCGTACGTACGGAAGGGTGGCGGTGGTGGTGGTGGCGGTGGCGTCGGCGGACTATAAGAAGAGAGGGACGACGACGCGTCCGTTTATTAGTCGCTATGACGGGGCGCGCGGTGGCAGCGAAGAGACGACCGAAGGTGGCGGGACCGACGAATCAAATAAAGAGACACATCGTCGCCCTGCAGCTGTTGGAGAGACATAGGCGGAACATCGCTCTGCAAAAAGCCCTACTCGCCCACGCGGACACCGGTCTCATTTGTAGTCTGTGCGAATGCGCGTACAACATTCTGAAAGGGAACGTGAAGTTGTCGCCGAAACAGAAACGCGTATTGTCGAAATACCGGGATCACCTGCGTAAACTCGTCGAGAAACACGTCACGCGTAAGCAGAAGCGTGTCATCTTGCAAAAGGGTGCGGGTGGTTTTCTGACGGCCCTGCTAGCGCCGTTAGCGAGTACCGTTATCCTGCCGCTGCTCAGACAGGTGTTCGGCGGCGGCGGCGGCGGCAGCGGGTGATTGATGCAGTACGCGAAGAAGATGGCGTTGGTAGATCCACGATTGGTGGAAAGCCTTCTGCCACGTGTCGATCAGTCGTCGAGCACGCCTCGATCACGTGTGCTGAGTAGCCTTGACAGCGATATGAAGGACATTCTAGAAAGTTCGGATTTATTGGAAAGCGAAAAGGTAGCGTCGTACAATCAACTGCTGAGTCGGTACAATACGATAGAGGCGGCTCGAGCGGCGCAACCGGTACGCGTGTCGGTGGTCAACAACGGCGAGACGCCCGCGGTACCGGTGGCGCCAGCGGCGGAGGCGGCGGTGGCGCCACCATCGTCGGAGGTGGTAGAGCGCGAAATCGTAGCCAGTATGCCGAAAACGTTGAAAGAGAAGACGAGACTGCTTATCGAAAAAATGAAAGTCGATCCGTTGTCTCGATGGAACGATCGCGGTGAATTCGTGTACGACGGTAAAACGATCGCGGGGAGTAATATGGTCGATCTAGTAAACGATCTCATGCGAACGAGTTCGAAGACGACGGCGCCCGTAGGATGGCGGGAGTTCGGATTGCACATGAAGGATATGAATATCCCTATGGAATTCGTAGGCAACCCGCGCTATCGATCGTACATGGAGCGACGACAGAAGCACCTACTAGAAGAGGCGATGATGATGCCGACGACGTCTAGTTCATCAGCGCCGTCGGAGCGGAGACGTCGTCGGATGCGAGGCGAACCTAAACGCAGACAAAGATCCTCTTCGTTGGGCGTCACGGCGTGGGATACGTTGTCGTGATGCCGTCACGACGCGCGATCATCATCGTCGTCGTCGGCTTCACCATCGCGCTTATCGCACTCTATATCATCGTATCATCATCGTCGTCGTCGTCGTCGTCATGTTGTCCGGGTGGAGTCGTCGTCGTCCAAAACGAAAGCCTCGACAGCAACGAAACGACGTCGACGACGACGAGCTGAATAACGCGTACTTCGATCCGAAACGGGTGGGGAGTTACGGAGGCGTCGACGCGTTGCACCGGGCGTCGAAGCTCCGACGTCCGGCCGTCGAGAGGTGGCTAGCGTCGCAGGACGCCTATACCCTACACAAACCGGTTAGACGTCATTTCAAACGACGTCGCGTCATCGTGGACGGTCGAAACCAGCAGTGGCAAGCCGATCTGGTCGACTTCACTAGACTGAAAACGCACAACGACGGAATAACATTCCTATTGACGGTGATCGATGTGTTTTCGAAGCGGGCGTGGTGCGTTCCGTTGAAGAATAAGTCCGGCGCGTCGCTCGTCGCGGCCTTCGAACGCCTGCTGAGCGACGACGAGACGCCGAACACGCTGCAGACCGATAAGGGGAGCGAGTTTTTGAACCGACCCCTGCAAACGTTGCTAAAGAGTCGCGGCGTTCATCATTTCGTGACGCATAACGAGGAGACAAAAGCGAGCGTCGTGGAACGGTTTAATCGAACTTTGAAGACGCGTATGTGGCGCTATTTTACGAAACACGAAACGCTGCGCTAAGTAGAGGCGTTACCGGATTTCGTGCGATCGTACAACAACGCCTACCACCGAAGCATCGGTAGAACGCCGGCGAGTGTCGACGCGACGAATCAGGAGGCCGTATGGCAACAACTGTATGGCGGCGACGGCGACGATCAACGAGGAAAACCGAAACTACGCGTGGGAGAACGCGTACGTATCAGCAAGACGAGGGGTCAATTCAAAAAAGGATACATGGCTAACTGGAGCGAGGAGATGTTCACGGTCGTAGAGGTGCACCCGTCCGAACCGCCCGTTTATCGCCTGAAGGACGACGCCGAGACGCCGATAGAGGGCACCTTCTACGAACCGGAACTACAACGCGTAGTCGTTCCGAAAGACAAACTATATCGCGTGGAGGCGGTTCTACGGCGTCGTCGGCGTCGTGGCGACGGCGGTTCGGAGGCACACGTAAAATGGAGCGGATATGCGGCCTAATTCAACAGCTGGATCGACGCCGAGTCGCTCGTGGACCTATAGTACGATGAATCGTTGGATGCGTCACACCGGCTGCTGACGATTGCACGAGGCGGGACTATGCAACGGATCGTCGTTCTTACCGTATAAAGGTCCCTGCTGCATCGACAGCGCGCAGTGGCGCGACGATGTGCGACGACGACGAAACTACCTCGAGTGGCGATCGAGGAACGAACGCCGAGCAATCATCCGTCGTCGACGACGAGCACAACGCGTACTCTATCGACGCTACAACAACCACTGCCGAACCCGTTCCATGGCGAATCTGCGGCAACGAATGCCCTAAGGCCGAAATCGTATTCCTCTGTCAGGTCGTCGTCCTGTACTTCGTCATCGCCGTTAGTATATACAATCTGACGAAAGGTCAAGGTGACTCCAACATGTGGACGGCGCTGTTGAGCAGCTGTCTCGGTTACCTGCTCCCGAGTCCGTCTATGAGTGTCGGCGGCGGCGGCGAACGTCGACGACACGATGGCGGTCTCGTCTGACTTTTACCTGACGCTGCCGCGCAACGCGTCTATGAAACGTCACCCCGAAAATACGTTGATGCATTACGTCACGACGTTGCCGCGACGTTTCGACCTGTCGGGGGAGTGGGAATGCGGCGCGGTGTCGGAACAGTATCCGCACACGTGGTACAACGTGAGAGAGAAGGACGCCTACTTCTATCTGACTTGCGCGACGGGCGAACCGGGTGTTTACACGCAGATAGACAAAGACGGCTCGACCGTGCTGATATATCGTCAGACGACGATTCCTCACAGTTTCTACAACAACGTTTATACGTTGTTGAACAGGATCAACGAGGCGCTAGATAAATTATCCACCAGGAAGGTCAAGGCCGTGCTAGAATACTGCATCGTCTCTAGCCGATTTACGCTACGTATGTCGGCGGGTGTCGAATTTATCATACCTCATTCGAGCCGTCTGAGGCACGTGCTAGGTTTCCATAGCAACACGATCATGAGTTCGTCCGCGTTCGGTCCTGCGCCGGCGGTGAGGCCCGTCATCAGCACTTCGCCCGCCGCGTACACGTTCGAGTACGAAGGTCGCGATACGGTGACCATGACGGCGGGCATCGAGAGTCTGTAAGTGTACACGGATCTCGTGGAACCGCGCGTCGTCGGTGACGTGTACGCGCCGCTCCTTCGAAACATCGCCGTCCGCAGTGAGAACGGTGACGTTATTTCGGAAACGTTCGATCGCGTGCAATACGTAAAGCTGCTGCGGAATCAATTCGACGCGATCGAAGTCGATATAAGAGACGATCACGGCCAACCGATACCATTCGAGCAGGGGAAGTGGTGACGACGCTTCACTTCATATGCTGTAAATCGAAATTGTTTTAATAACATGTCGCCGTCGTCGAAGAACCCATACGTGGACTACTACGTTCGTCAGGTCGGCGGACAGCTGCCGGTCTTCGTCGGTGCTCGGGGTCAACGAGGTCACGGTCTGGGTAATCTCTTCGGGAGTCTGTTTCGAAGCGCCATGCCGCTTATCAAGAGAGGCGCGTTGGCGTTGGGAAAACGAGCGCTCAACACCGGCATGCACGTGGCGCGCGACGTCGTCGCCGGCGGCAATCTGAAAAAGTCGCTAAAAAGGCGCGCGAAGGAGGCCGGCGCCGATCTTCTCGACGGCCTATTCAATTCGCAGCAGCCAAAGAAGAAGCAGAAGAGAAAGAAACAAACGCAGCAGCGCCGTCCCCGCGGCGGCGGCGGCGTCGGCGTCGGCGTAAAGAGAGCGCGTCTAGCTACGATGGCCGTCAGTAGGCGAAAAAGAGCGCGTCGAACGGACATATTCGACGAGTAACGACGACGACGATGGACCGCGCGCTCGAGAGCGGTCAGTGGACCGTCTACCAGCCGCTGACGACTCTCGACGCCACTATCGAGTTTCCGGGTTCGGGCTATACGGACCTTCGAGTGTACGTGCGCTTCGTAGTGACGCGGGGAGGGGACGGTACCGATCTGGTGGCCGCCGCCGCGGTGGCGCCGGTCTACAATTTCCTGCATACGATATTCAGTCAACTCGACGCGTCGCTGAACAACGTCCTCGTGTCGCCGTCGACCAATACGTACGCGTACCGCGCCTACGGAAGAAAAAAACGCAGCAGCAGCGACGCGGCGGCAGCGGCATAAAGAGAGCGCGCCTAGCGGCGACGGTCGTCAGTAGGCGGAAGAGAGCGCGTCGAACGGACATATTCGACGAGTAACGATGGCGTTCGTGAACGGCTCGACGTGCGAGGGCGTGAAGGCCGAACTGGAGCTGTTCAGCGGACCGGTGACGCAGTCGAGCATCGAGAGTAGTCATTGGACCGTCTACCAGCCGCTGACGACTCTCGACGCCGGCGGTCCTATCGAGTTCCTCGTGCCGGGTTCGGGAGAAGACTATACGGACCTGGCGAGCGTTCAACTGTACGTGCGCTTCAAAGTGACGCGGGGGGACGGTACCGATCAGGCGGCCGCGGTGGCGCCGGTCAACAATTTCCTGCATTCGATGATCAGTCAAATCGACGTGTCGCTGAACAACACCCTCGAGACGCCGTCGACCAATACGTACGCGTACCGGGCCTACCTCGAGACGTTGCTAAGTTACGTAGCGACGCGAAACGTTCGCATCTCACGTCGTCGTTGTGGTACAAAGACACCGCCGGGCGGATGGACACGCTCGGCAACGCCAACGTCGGCTTCGAGGCGCGGCGCGTCATGACGGCCGATAGCAACGAGGTGGAGATGATGGGACGCCTGCACATCGACGCGTTTATGCTAAACAGACATATACCGAACGGCGTCGACACGAAAGTGCGCATAGTGCGCTCGAAGGACGCCTTCGCGCTCATGGGCGCGCAAGCCGTACCGGGGTGGCGCGTCGTGCTGCAGGCGATTCGACTACACGTGCGAAAAGTGAAGTTGAACCCGGCCGTCCAGATGGGACATATCAAAGCGTGGGGGTTGGGAACGGCTAAGTTTCCGATGCGTCGCGTCGACTGCAAATCGTTCTCGATAACGGCGGGTACGCTATCGCACACGCACGAGAACCTGTACATGGGTACGATTCCGAAACGCCTCTTCCTGATGATAATCGATAACGTCGCCTACAACGGCGACTACACTAGAAATCCGTTCGACGCGCGTCACAACGACATAAACTTCCTGACGCCCGTCGTCGACGGACGTCAGGTGCCGAGCAAGCCGCTGCAGCCGGACTTCCCGCACAACCGGTACGTGCGGAGCTACATGAATCTCTTCGAGGCGACCGGAAAGACGTACGAGGACGAGGGAAACGAAGTATCGCGCACGGACTTCGGCGCCGGCTACACCATCTTCGGTTTCGACCAGACCCCCGACTGTTGCGACGGCGACCATTTCAACGTCGTGCGTCAGGGGAGCGTGGGCGTCGAAATGCATTTCGGCACGCCGCTACCGCTTCCGGTGAACGTCGTCGTGTACGCGGAATTCGAGACGGTGATGGAGATCGACCGGAACCGGAACGTCGTGAACGACTGGTAGTAACTATGGATACGTTTCAACTGATGCGTCGTCTGGAACGCGATACGTACGCTAAACGTATCGTCGTCGGCGTCGTGCCTAATGACGCGCTACTTACCGCCGCCGCCGTCGCCGCCACCTACCCGACGGCCTTTGTGTGCAACACCGACGACGGCGGCGAACCGGGACAGCACTGGGTGGCCGTCTACGTGGACGCCGACCGACGAGGCGAGTACTTCGATTCGTACGGTCTGCCGCCGCTGCACGCCGACTTCCGCGCCTTCCTGCGCCGCCACTGCGGCGACGCGTGGACGTACAACGACAAGCGGCTGCAGAGCGTCATCTCTAACGTGTGCGGACAATATTGCGTCGCCTACCTTCTCCTCCGATGTCGCGGTATGCCGTTGACGACGTTCCAGAGCCTATTCGGCACCAATCGGGTGAACAATGACTGTCTCGTATACGATTTATTAAAACCTCATTAATTATGTCGCTTTTACGTGTATAGAAATAAAAAACAAACGAATGATCATGTACATGTTGGTGTTTATTATTACCCTACCTACACATACATACATACTGAAACTACCCCTAGGGGGGTGGTGGGGGTTAGGTTAGTAGTAGACGAGTTAGACGAGTGTTTACGAGGTAGACGAGTATCGGCGCCGTGGTGACGCCGTCGTCGAGCACGCGGCGTTTAGCGTAGAAGTAGCTCAACACCGGGCGCTCTTGAACGTACGTCAACACGGACGAGTCTTTCACTTGGAAACCGCGGTTCCAGCCGACGCCGTTGCGACGGTCGCGCAGTATGGCGAGGAAGGTGTGATCGTCGATGTCGGCGTTCTGTCGCTTGCTCAGTCCCTTCGTGCTCTACTTCGGACCGGCGGCGCCGCCGAAGCAGTAGTAGGTCTTGCTGCACAGCGCCACGATTCCGTCGCCGCGCCACTCTTCTTTGAAGAGTCCCGGCGTTCGTCGATCGAACAGGCGTCGGCGCGCGCAGCACACGTCCGCCTTCCACGTTAGTCCGGCGACGCGCCGTCGTACGTAGGCGTCCACGTGCGCATCGCAGAATTCAGCCGGAAACCAGAGCGAACGATTCCGGAAGTAGTGTTCGCGACGTTCTTCCGGTACGAGCGCGTCGACGTCACGTCCGGCTAGGGCGATGTACGCCGAGTCCGTGTCCATAGCGCAGTACTGAAAGAGCGGACGCGGAATGTAGGCGTCGACGAAATCGAAATAAAATTCCAGCATTCTCAATTCTGCGTACTGCAATACGAAATAGCCGATATGTATCGGCAGGTCGTAGACGATTTTGCGCTTATTCAGCGCCACCTCGTACAGCGCGTCGTCGACGACGACGTCGAGTTGCCGGAAGCGCTGATTGTTGAATAGCATCGACGCGCCGACCGGCGTGGCGTACTTGATTTCCCGGTGCCGATCGACGCGCGTAATCGTTTTCCCGTAGGAACTGTTGCCGAGAAGTTTAATGGTATCGGCGATGATCGATTTGTCGGGATCGATATCGCCCTCGTAGTCGCGCATAAACGGGTTGAGATCGTCCCGCCCATATCGACGTTCTTGAATACGGGCTGCATCTCGGCGAACTTGTCGTGCATCGCTTCCGGTACGGCGATATCGCACTGCACGAGGCCGAACAGAGAACCGTCGCGCACCGCCTCCAGTTTCGTCGAGAGCGTAATGACGGTCGGCGGTGGTTGCCATCGTGACGCGTCGGGCGGTGTCGGCACCGCCGGCGGTCGCACGGCGTGCCACTGACACTCCCACATTTCGACGACGTCGTCGACGAAACGGCGCAGGTAGGCGGTCACGGCGATCGTCGCGGCGTACAGCGTCGTGATCGGTTGACCGTTGACGGCGTTCGTCGTCACGTGCGCCTGACACGTCGGGCAGCCGTGAAAATAGCAGCCGTGAAATTGATATGCCGTTCGAGTGGCGGCGCACCAGCCGTCGACTCGGTGCTTTCCGATGCTCTTTTCGCGTCCGTTCAACTGGTGACGTATACGCGCGCCGGTTTCCGCCTCCACGCATGACAACCACTCCACGGCCATAAGACCGTAGCGGTGCACGCGTTCCGCTCGAAAGGCGTTCTCCGCTCGTCGGCGCGTGTACCAGCCCGTCGGCATCTCCTGCATTATCGCCCATAGATAGAGGCCGTTTGCGTCGAAGCCTACTATCGATTGGCACGGCGCGCCGCCTCGAATCGACGTCACGTCGGCCTCGTGGTGGCGCGCGAAAATGATCGACGGGCCGCCGACGATCTGCGCCTGCAGCAGACGGTGCAGATCTTTGTTCGGCTCGTTGAAGAGCGAGAAATGGATCGACGTCGGCAGGTCGTTGAACAGGTACAACAACGTCAACCCCGGTACGCTGATGGCGTCCTTGAACATGTCGATACGTCGGCGCCGATAGAAGGCGAACTGGCGATCGACGGCCTCGAGAAACGGCGCCACGTCACGATTGTTATACCACACAAGAAAATCGCGCATCGTCGTCATGCCCTCGTCACGCCACGCCGTCGCGCAAATCTCGTACGCCTCCGCGGAGATTCCCTCGCGTTTCAGCTGGCTGTAGAAAGCTTCGCGCGACGGCAGGGCGGTTTCGTCCAGACGCGTCAACGCGTCGATATGTTCGTACGGAAAGTAGCCCTTCGTTGCCGAGCAACCGTACGCTTTCAGAAAGCGATCGTGGCTAACGCCGGGCGCGAGGTAATTCGTTATGTCCAGGAATTTCAACGTCGTCGTCGACAGGCACATGTAATTGTTCTGACGTTTAATGGTAAACGCCGACGACGTGTGCTGCGCGTCGCCGGTTATGAGCAGGGGGGTCAATTACTTTTTGACGACATTGAGGTCGTACTTACCCGAATTGAATCCCAATACGGGCATTTGACGAATGTACGTCCACAGCCGGTGGGCGAGAGTAGCGTAAGGTGACGCGTCGTCGTCGTCGTTGCATCGTCGCCGCCAGTCGGCGTCGAGCGCGTCGAGCGCCTCGAAGGTAGCGTCGTAGCAGGGACGTAGAATCGCGCACGCCGCCGCGCTCACCGCTTCCAGGTCGTCGATGAGGCGACGCGCGAGTTCCGACGAATCGCCGGTCGTGACGTAACACCGCGCCGCTTCGTGACCGGGCACGTTCGACGCGACGCTCACGCTGAGCAGTTCGTGTCGCGCGATCCAGCGGCATTTGTCGGTATCCTTCGGCAGATCGTTATCGGCGAAATAGCACTCGAAATCGAACGCCCCGCGGTATGGGTAGTAGTGCAGGTCGTCGTCGCCGACGTCAATGCCTTCGTCGTCGAGCCGCTCGAATACGGACGGCGACGGTTGGTAGACGCCGCTGGGGAACACGTGACGAACGCCACCTTCGCACGTTGCTTCGTGACGTCGTAACTCGCACACGTTCCGCCAGAGGGCGTTGCCGCATTTCCCGCACTTGTACGTTTTCGAGTACGTGCGCGGATCGCTTATGTACGAGAAGTGCGACTCGTACAGGTTGACGTTCAGCGTCGTGGGGTGCGCTTCGCGCGATCGACGGACTAGTTCGGCGACGTCGTTCGTCAATCGACGATAGACGACGACCTTGATGCCGAAAACCATCTCCACGCGATCCAGTTCGTTCCGGCGCACGCCGTTCGAGGCCGACGTGCGCGCGGCGCGACAATACCGCGCGTGCAGACGTTTAGCGACTTTCGTTAAACGGTTCGTACCGATGTGGCGGCCACTTTCGCCTCGTCGGTGACCTTGCAGGTGGAGTCCGATGCATCGGAAGAGACACAGATGGTTGTCGTAGGGCGTGCCTAGATGATCTTTCGTCAACGACACGATGGCCCTGTTGAGGCGCACGTAGGCGGGAAGCGTCGCCACGCCAACGCAGCCGATAGTATGATTGATGATGACGTTCACGAAGTAGGTGGCGTTAGTTACGAGCTCGACGATCCACCCCGAGTCGGGACGCTGCGCGATGGCGTACTGCAGTACGTCGGTCGTGCGCACGGCGTCGAGGAATCGTTCGAATGAACGGTTATCGGTGACTAGGGCGGGTGTTTCGAGGAGGCGACCGCAACAGTTACACCTTGTGGCGTAATACAAAACCATAGCTTACGTTAATTTTAAACGCGTTCTTTTGCGCGCGAAACATTTCCCTCAGACGCGGTTCGAGCACGCGCGTACTCGTACAGGCGGTCATACGATAGTTGTAACGCGACTGTATGGCACCGCGCGCCACCGACGTCTCTATGCTACGCCGGTGTTCGTCCACGACACGCTGTAGATCGTCGGGTGACGGCGACGGCGCCCTAGCGGCCTCCGCCGCTGATTCATTACTAGGAGGTGGCGACGCCTGACGGCCACACCGCAGCTGCAGATGTCGTAGCATAGCGTGACGCGCGGTGAATATCTCGCGACATTTTGGACACTCTCGACGTTTTACGCATAGCGCTTCGTCGTCGCATGTTTTCGAACTCTTTACGTGTCGTTCTAACGTCGACTGTGTCGCGAAATAGCGCCCACATTTCGGACATTGCCATCTAGTAGGTGGTGATGGTGGCATTCTCTCTAATGATATTTTTTCGAGCACCGCTATTTATAACAGCGACGGTGACGGTGACGGTGGTGGTAAGTACACCCTAGCGGGAAGAATGCGGTGATTTTTATAACTACGACTAGCGGTAATTTTTCTAACTGTGTGCGATATCTAACGGTGGTGGTTTTTATAACTACGACTAGCGGTAATTTTTCTAACTGTATCTAGCGGGATGGTTGTTTTTATAACTACGACTAGCGGTAATTTTTCTAACTGTATCTAGTGGGCGGTCATTTTTATAACTAACGTGCGGTAATTTTTTCTAACTAGGTAACTCGAAAACGGAAAATACATTTTCAACGTTTTATTCGGTACTCTTACAACATTCAAACACAGCGTCGTGAAGCCTTTGTTTCAATAGCAAGCAAATATTAATAAAATGTTCTCTATTCTACTAGTGTTCGTTCATTCCAGTCCGCTCCGGCGTTGCACGTACGTGTGCACGGCCGACTCGAGTTGCACGCGATTCATATAATCGCGTTAATTTGTTCCCAACAACCAGTTCGACACAAACTGCACCAAATACAATTCTCTTGCACGGCCCGTTTGCGGCTGCTGTTCACCGGAAGAAGTCGACACCGTAGTCTCGTGTAGAATATGCACTAGTCTCGTGAAACAGGGGATGAGCGATCGACGCAGGAACGTTTCGATGACGCCGTTGAAATAGCGCGTCACAATACAGCCCGGCTTATCGAAACGTTGCATGTATACACGATTTGGCCGCCCCGCGCGATAGCCGGGCATGTGAACGTATGGACAGCCTTCATTCGGTTCACATACCCCGCAATGATCCCGCGCCTTCTCCAGAATCATTTCGCTAATAGTCTCGGCGACGAGATCCATCGCCAGTCGTTCGTAACGCCCGACCAACTGACTCCGGCTCGGCACGACGATTTGCCGTTGACACGTCCCCAGCTCCTCCGATACGCTCCAGTACGGCGAGCACGTCGGTCCCATCGTCACCAGGCTGTCGTTATACGTCGGTGGAGCGGGACGCATTCGGTTCGAGCAGCCGCCGCCCAGCGCCTCCTCGATGATCGCCTCCAATACGTGAGCGTCACGAACTCCTCCACTACCCTACAGCACAAAGCAGTTCTACTCTTTACGAATCACCGTCAGGAACGCGTGTAGGAAGTCGCTCATACACTCACGTCTGGTGTGTTGCATTAGAGCGTCCTAAAAACACATTATTATGATTAGTCCGCCTCCCTCTTGTTCTCTTCCTCATCCTTCTTTATCGACCCCTGCACACCCCGTTCCAACAACGTTCTTACGAACGAGGCAACCTCGTCGTACTGAGCGCGAATCCTTTCGTTGTTTGCAAGCATTTTTACCAGTACGCAGCGCACTTCCTAAAGCATATAAAAGCACAACTGTTAGTACATCAAACTACTACAAAATAGGCTTGCTTCGTAGGCCAACCAAAACACTCTTATATATTGTTCGGCCGACTCGGCTAATAGTTCAAAGCTCTCCGCGCTTAGTTCCCGACCACGACGATCTCTCATTCGTTGTCGTTCGTTGGCGTGCGTCAATAGATCTACCAGTAGCGGCCAATTTTCCTCCTACAAACAACACAAGACAACATTAGTCATCGTCGTCGTCGACGATGACGTATCTCTTTAGTGTGCGGACTGTATACGAGGGGTCCCCGTTCCAACTCGTCTTCCGCACACTAATCTCCACTTTAGTACCGGCTAACTCGAGAGGAGATCCTCCTCGTTCAATTCCGTCAAGTACTCGGCCGTGTACTCGACGAGATTAGACGTTTGGCTATCGAACAACGTAAGCCAAAGCTCGTATTCCTCCTCCTCGCCGTCCTTCACCATCACACGTAACGCGAAGAAATATTTCGGTACAAACACTTCAGCGTGCGTTCGACATATCAGGGTCCCGTCTTTGCTTGTCTGCAATTTCCGGCGACAACGGGAACATCCCAAATAGGTGGTGCCGGGCTCCCCTTTGTACGAGACGGCGCCGATCGTAACGGGCGACAGGAGTTTATACACACCGTTGACAGCACACTTCAGGTGTCTAAGACTCACCACTGTGGCGCGTGTCGACGCCGACGATTCACGCTCCATAGAACCGCTCCGCGACAGGACCGGGGACTGCTCGGCCGTCTCGTCGGGCTGCTCCAAGTGCGCCTCTTCGGCGCTTCGCTTTCGGCCGACAGTCAACGGGGCCGCGATGAGCGCAACGGGGCGCTTAACGGGTGGTGACGCCCCCGTTGACAAGGCTGCAATCAGTGCCGAAGGTTGACTGCTGCTGCTGCTGGCCGCCGCCGCCGCCTTCATCGACTGCTTCCGCGGTGCCTTAGTCTTTTTTGGTTGTTGTTGTTGACTTTCATCCGCCATGTTGCGGAAGAACGTCTGCTGCTTGCTGCTCTGCTGTTGTAGAAAGAATACACGTTAGAACTTCAGCGTCATACAATATAGCTTTTTCTCAACCGTTTTATACCTTTTCCAAATAACACGCATGCGCACTTCACGCTAATACGTCATCTTACTCAATTATCAGCGTGCGTGCCTCGTACATTTCAGACATTTTGTTTTCGGAAAAAAGTTTCCGGTCACGTCAGTACATTCGCCGTTAAATCTCTCCTTACATCGATTTTCTCTAATATCGATGCACCTCACGTTTCCTGACTCCACAGCGAACCTATACAACGTTTAGTTTCGTGCTTTTAACATTTCGTTTATTGTTTTTGAAATGTCATTGTCCACAATATAACGCGCATGCGCACTTCACAGTCATACCGTTATCTTATTCAATTATCGACGTGCATACTCCATCCATCCCAGGCATTTTGTTTTCGGAAAAAAGTTTCCGGTCACGTCAGTACATTCGCCGTTAAATCTCTCTTTACATCGAATTTCTCTAATATCGATACATCTCCCGTTTCCTGACTCCACAGCGATCGTATACAACGTTTAATTTTGCGCTTTTAACGTTTCATTTATCATTTGTAAAAATCCATTGTTCTCCGTTCACATTCCAATCTCGTTAAGTCACGCGCAACAGATGTCACACATGTGCGCTTAACGCATTCCGCCTAGTCTACCGAGGAATTTGTTTTAGGAAAAAAGTTAGCGTTCACGTCAGTGCATCCATTGTCAAATGTGACTTTTACAGCAAATTTCTCTAATATCTATGCATCTCGTGTTTCCTGACCCCCCAGTGATCGTATGCAACGTTTAATTTCGTGCTTTTAACGTTTCGTTTATCTTTTGTAAAAATCCTTTGTTCTCCGTTCACATGTCAATCAAAATAAGCCGTAGTGTCATGCGCCGCCGCCGCCGCTGTTTGACGACGCTCACATTTCATACACACTTTTACAAACACGCGCGCACGACGCCTCCACATCGCTCCATCTAACATGACCACGTCCACAACACCACGGTAAGACATTTAAACAGCATGCATTTTATTTAAACAGTGCTTACTACAGTAGTACGCAATAGCATGTATTTTATTTTAAACATGCATGCATTTTATTTAAATGCACGTTTTTACTACAGTTGTTGTAACATACCGTTAAACATGCATGCATTTTATTTCAATGCACGTTTTTACTACAGTTGTTTTAAGTACGCATTAAATTGCATGTATTTTACCGTTTAAACATGCATGCATTTTATTTATAAGTGCGTGCATATCTCTCATTTTACTATATTTTATCGTTTAATGTCTCATTCATCGTTTAAACAATTTTACCGTTTCATTTTATTTCATCGTTTAAATGGTCCTTTGTTTATTATTTCATAGACCGATCCAACTGCCTACAAGCAGCGTATCGACCACATATAGGCCGATCCAACTGCCCGACGTATCGACGACGTCGACCCAGGCAACATGTGTGGTCGTTCCATACATCCACACGTCGCCGCCTCCTACGCGCGACGTCACGCCTGACAGCTCTGACGACGATGACATCGTCCCCGATCTGGCACGGGTATTTCTCGTAAAGCAGGCCAATGGACTATGGAGAACGATCACGCCTCCCGAACTGTATCGTCGGGAAGGTTTCGGTTCCCCGCCGGAGAGCAGCAGGCAACCCGTTGGCCGCGGCCGAATGCTCGCCTATCAGAACAGCAGGCAACCCGTTGGCCGCGACCGAACGCTCGCCGCCTATCATGATTCAGAATAAAATATTTCAGTCACTACTCACGTTTTCACGCGTCTGTTTCCAATGCATAAACACCCTACTGAACGTTAGTGTATTTATGCATTTGATTGTCATTGTAATCCCACAACTAGATGTATTTAAACGCATTGGTTTCTTTTTAATCCGTCCACCAGAACAACGTTGTTTACCGTTAGCCAGCTATGCTGTCATCCAGGGGTCAAAGTCCACTAGAGCAGCAGCAGCCGGCGGCGGCGCCTTATCGCTGCAGCAGCAGCGGTCGTCGCTCTTGCTGTCAACATAGGGACCATTCATAACGGGGGTCGACGTTTATTCAATGGTTTTAGTTTATACAATGGTTTTAGCGTGGTTATATTAGCGCGATAAACGCATTATTGCTTACGTCAGCACGCTCTAGGTACGACGTTGAGGACGTTAAAAGTACGAAACTAAACGTTGGATACAATGGTTTTAGCGAGGTTCGATACAATGGTTTTAGCGTGGTTAGCGCAATAAACGCATTATTGCTTACGTCAGCACGCTCTAGGTACGGCGTTGATCGCTAGGACTAAAATACTCTCTGCACTCACCGCTAGGTGGCATCTCTAGTGTAGGGGTAATCAATCATCCAATTAGTATCAAATTACATCGCTCATCAATCACGTTTTTTATAAGTAGGTTTCCGAAACTAATTAGTGTCAAAAAAAGCCTTTGAACTTTTTTTTATAAGTAGGTTGTCGAAATCGTTTAGTGGTCATTAAATTCTTTTTGATAAGTAGGGTTTTGAGGCCGTACAGAGCGCACTATCTACTCACGTCGGGAGCGCGACAATAGATCAGATGTGCGCGGTCGTCGCTAGCTGTCCGTGGGATGTTGGAATGTTAACGGGTGGAAGCTAAGCAAAAACACCGACAACTACCAAGTGAGGGCAGAATGTGGTAAACACCTCAACACGGATGTAATCGCCGTGGTGGAAACACATCTTACATATGTAAACACGCTGGAAATGAATGGATATAAGTGGTGGGGGCATAATCGCACAAACCTGAACTGTCGGGCCAAGTCAGGGTCAGGCGGAGTAGGCATTTTTATAAAAGATGCTCTGCTGCATGATTTTAATGTGAAAATTCTAGACACATCTGTAGAAGGAATAATGTGGATAACTTTCACAAGCAAGAGCTCGGATACTAGTTTTAGGATGTGTGTGTGTTACCTTCCTCCTGACGAATCATCACGTTACATTGACCCCGAAACCTATTACAACGAACTATTATTACATATATACCGATACCAGAAACTTGGAATATTCTTCATATGTGGCGATTTCAATGGCCGTTGTGGCAGTGAGCCTGATTAAATTGAAGGTGTGGATGACATTCCTGAGAGAAAAGTTATTGATTTTAAAGTGAATTCACATTGACAATACCTCATCGACCTTTTAATATCATCAAACTGTTGCATGCTGAACGGTCGCGGTTCGTCGATAAACGACTTCACATCTGTTTCAACCAAAGGTTTGGCTGTCGTTGATTATTGCCTTGTACCGCATGAACGTTTGGCGTCGTTTACAGACTTTAAAATAACTTCAGCACGAAAGATATTTAATGACTCTGGGTGTGTATCGATTATTGACCCACACAAGACCATCCCAGACCACTCAATATTGACATGGGTTTTACTCCTGGATTACATGGAATGCTACGATAATACAGATCCGAACCCAAAAATTCCATGTACAACGAGATATAAATTAGAAGGCATTGACCAGTCATTTCTCGATGACGACACAACACAAGAACATTGTGCTACGCTTATGCAGTTCATTCAAAGATCTAATTTAACACAACAAAATCTGAACAATGTATATGATAGTTTCTGCGAACATGTTAAAACGGTGATGGAAGATAAACTTCAAAAAGTGGTCCATGTAAACCACTCAGTGCTCAGTAATAAGCGTAGACGGATCAAGAAACAATGGTGGACAAATGAACTTAATCACATATGGAATAACCTCACAACAAGTGAACAATTGTGGATTAAGGGCGACGAACAAAATAAACCGCACCTGAAAGCGGAAATGAAGGTAGCCCAGAAACTGTTTGATAGGCATGTGCAAGCTGCCAAACGCAAATTCTGGCGTCAACAACAATACAAACTACTTGATCTGCCGTCATATGATCAAAATGCTTTCTGGAAGCATATTGAAAAATTAGGGCTAAAACAAGAACGCATCCATGATATACCAATGGAAGTTGTGGTGATTCTGACATATAAAGACGACAAGACAACTTACTAGAACCACAAAATTATGTATTCAATTCGAGCCCATCTGACAGACAAGATGGAGTCATTCACATGTCATGTTTTTTCAGTTACTCGCTAGATGGCGTACTGTCTTGGGTAGCGCTCATTACATCTCCCCTTTTGCAATTAAGCAATTACGACAGATTAAAGTAAACGGCCTGTCTCAGGCACAACATTGCCAACCGCTGGTGGTATTATTATGACCACACTAACTAACACATTTCGATCAAGCGATCAGGCTTTTGGCCACGCCCGCGTCTCGCGGATCTGCGCAAACCTGGGCTCTGAGGTACCGGAGTGGAACTCGACGGCAGCTCAGGCGGGTTGGACACAACACCCGGCTCAAGTTGCACGTCGACGGGCACAGGTGGGATCGGCTGGTTTGGCGGATCACCCTCACCCGTGGCCTGCAGGTGGCCTCGGTTGCGACGGTACACAGCACCTGATGACGTCTCAACCATGAACGACCGAGGCGTGTCGGCGGGAGTCGTCACCACGCCTTTCTCCGCCCAGTCGGCCTGTTGAGGAGTTTTCACCCTCACCTCGTCACCTGGCGACAAGGACGGTAACGAGCGCTCACCGTGTCGACGATTGTAGTGGTGCGCGTACGAGCGTTTCGCACGCTCGTCGTGTTCGCGAACTTCCTCGTCACTGGATCGACACGGCTGAAGGGCTGACGGTGGCGTTAGCAGGTTCGTTTTGACATGTCTGCCAATCAGGAGTTGGTTAGGACTATGACGAGTGGCGGCCATGACCGTGTCACGGTAGATTAACAAAGCCATCCACGGCTCACTTTGCCGAAGGATGCCCTTGGCCGACCTTACTCCCCGTTGCTATACGGGAGAAACGGACTCGACGTCGCGTGAGTGATGGCATGTTCTTCCGTGAATGACTTAAACTCGGACGACACAAATTGCGGACCGTTGTCCGACACAATTTCGTCCGGAAGTCCGAACCGCGCAAAGACGTCCTTCATCTTCGCTAAGCAGGCCGCTGTTGTGGTACTCCGCACGTGAAGTACCTCAATCTACCTTGTGTAGTAATCTACCATGACGAGGTAGTTCTGACCTTGGTGGAGATACAGGTCGATCGCCACCTTCTCGAAAGGTCGCGAGGGAAGTGGTGTCGTCATCAACGGCTCTTTCTGCTGACTAGGCCTGTACGTCTGGCAATGCTCACATGTTCCCACTACGCGTTTGACGTCTCGTGTGATCTCCGGCCACCAAACCGACATCCTGACTCGCTCAAGACATTTCGTAACTCCCTGATGACCTCTATGGATCCTATCTAGCATGTCAGCTCGCATGCTGGCAGGTACGACGATTCTGCCTTCATACATCAGTAAGGCATTTGACGTTGACAAGAGGTTTCTGACATTGAAGAGACGTTTCAGGTTGTCAGGAACGTCCTGTTCATAACGGGGCCACCCTGCTATGGTGTAGTGAATGGCGGCTTGAAGCGTTGAGTCATCACTCGTAGACAACTGCAGCTCGCTTCTCCTCCCGGGTGACACCGGAAGGTTCGACACAACGAGGTCAACGTGAGCCTTCACGTCGTCCTCCTTTGAAGAACGATGCATCTGGGGAGCGAGCGGACTCCGCGAGAGTGCGTCTGATATGACAAGGCTCTTCCCAGGGGAATACTCCGCCTTAGCGTTATATCGTATCAGTCGCATGAGAAGTCGTTGACATCTGAGTGGCGTGTTGTCAAGATCTTTATTGTTGATGAGGGGTACAAGCGGTTTGTGGTCTGTGAGTAATTTGAATTGACCCAGACCGCACAAGAACCGATCAAATTTCTCGCACGCCCACATCCCCGCCAAACACTCCTTTTCGATCTGGGCGTATCTCTGCTCAGCCGGAGTGAGGGATCTGGAGCAGAATGCGACCGGCATTCCTTCCTGCATGATCACTCCCCCGAGACCGTACGAACTGGCGTCTGCGCTCACTACGGTCGGCTTCGTTACGTCGTAATAGGCGAGCACTGGCGTTGACGACACCAGCTGCTTCAGCTTATTGAACGCATTCTCCTGGTCGGGACCCCATGCCCAGACCGCATCTCCTTTGAGCAGATCATTCAACGGACGAGTGGCGACATGCCGGTAAGTACGCACCCAAGTAATGGACCATACCGAGAATCTGCCTCAGAAGTGGCACAGACGTCGGACGAGGCAATTTCGTTATGGCCTCGACCTTTTCGTGGTCTGCTACGACGCCGTCTGGCGTAAACTTATGACCAAGGAACGTAATTTCTTTTTGACCATAGTGACACTTATCCTCGTTTAGCTTTAGACCTGCTGCCCGAAGCACTTTAAGGACTTCCGCGAGGCGCGTCTCGTGCTCGGCCTCGTCTTTCCCATACACTAGAATGTCGTCCATGTATGCTATTGTGCCCTCGAGCCCCGCGAGGATTTCGACCATCTTCCTCATGAAGATCTCCGGGGCAGAGGTAATCCCTAAGGGCAGTCGCTTGTAGCAGTAACGACCGAAGGGCGTTATGAACGTCGTCAGCTCTTGGCTTGACGACTCAAGAGGGATTTGGTAGAAACCGCTCTCGGCGTCCAATGACGAGAACACCGTAGCGCCCGACAAACGCGACGTCACGTCCTCCAGGGTGGGTAGGATGTACCTCTCCCTACGCACATGCTGGTTGAGCTTTTTCAAATCGACGCACAGTCGGACCTTCCCCGACTTTTTTACGACAGGCACCATGGGAGCACACCACGGCGTTGGCTTTGTGATAGCCTCAATAACCCCTGCAGATACCAGACGGTCCAATTCCTCCTTGACCTTGGGGAGAATTGGGATAGGCACTCTGCGGGCGACTGTGAGGGCTGATGGCTGCGCGTCTTCCTTCAGGATGATCCTCACCGGCTCTGTTTTCAGACAACCGACGCCGTCTGTAATAGCGTCTAGTTTTCTGACGAGACTCATTCGCGAAGCAACCCCACGACTCAGCAGGTTCTCCACGTCATTTGCGACAACGATGACACGAAAGTGATAGGTGGTGCCTTTGACCTCTGTGCTGGCGATGAACTGCCCGCGACAGTCCAATGGACCACCTGGACTGTTGAGGTTTGCACTGATCGCCTTGAGAGGCGGTCGCGGCCTCAGCATGACGTAGCTCGCGTGCGACATCACCGTAACGTCGGCACCCGTGTCGATTTTAAAGGTCACAGGACGACCTTTGAGGTCGAGGTCAACCTTCCACGCTGGACTGCTGTCATCGCAA
Organism: Paraescarpia echinospica; assembly: GCA_020002185.1. Classification (NCBI taxonomy): domain Eukaryota; kingdom Metazoa; phylum Annelida; class Polychaeta; order Sabellida; family Siboglinidae; genus Paraescarpia; species Paraescarpia echinospica. The sequence continues at coordinate 48,978,516 of CM034531.1, forward strand.
CTGACCGACCCGCAGAAGTACTCCTCGTCCGGCTGCACTTTCACCTCGCGAATGGATGACGACTTGGCGCGACACATCTTCTCGAAGTGACCTGTCTTGCGACACCAATTGCACGTCTTCCCCTTAGCAGGACATGCGTCGGGGCCCGGCGAGCGATGCACATAGCCACATTGGCCACATGGCGTTTTCGCGACGACTTCCTCTCTCACGCCTCTCTGACTGTGGCGCTGATGACGACTAGCTTGCTGTTTACGCTCTTTTTTTTACAAAGTTCACGTTTGACATCGGCACAGTGTTCTGACTTTTGACTAACTCACTGTGTCTCGCGCTGTCGACTGCTTTCTCCAACGTCAGATCGTCTTGCTCCAACTGAAGTTTCTGCGACATTTCTTTGTCGAGCATGCCGCTTATGAGTCGATCGCGCACGTTCTCTTCTTCTTGTTTATCGAACCGACAGTGAGCCGCGAGGTCATGCAAACAACGCACAAACGCTTCAATTGACTCACCCTGTTGCTGAGAACGTTGGTAGAAAATTGCACGCTCATGTATTGTGTTTCTCCTTGGCACAAAATATTCGTCGAACTTTTGCATCACTGTGACAAAGTCATCTCGAGGGTCTGTGGCGCCCTCTGACGGCTCCGCAAACTTGAACGATTTGAAAATGTTCTCGGCTTGTCTGCCCATGGCGTATATGAGCGACGCAACTTGCACCTCTGGATCGTCTTTATGCAGTGACGTTGCGATCCTGAACCGCATAAACCGCTCTTTCCATTCCGGCCATTTGGACGGGGCGTCGAATGACATCGACTCTGGCGGGTTAAATTTCGGCATTTTATTTTCCGTTCAAATTTACTGACTGACCGTACAAATTCGCTGATCGTTCGAATTCACTGACTGACCGTTGACGACGGACTGTCGACTGACTGTGAACTGGCAAGGTTTACTAACCCGCTGCCACCATGTGGTGATTCTGACATATAAAGACGACAAGACAACTTAGTAGAACCACAACATTATGTATTCAATTCGAGCCCATCTGACAGACAAGATGGAGTCATTCACATGTCATGTTTTTTCAGTTACTCGCTAGATGGCGTACTGTCTTAGGTAGCGCTTATTACAGAAGTGATGCTAGAGGACGGCAGATCAAAGCGTCAGATCAAAGCGTGATATTACATAAATGGAGAACTGACTTTCACACTTTGCTGAACCCGGTCAATTGCGAACAAACAATTGACTATCAACCGCCGGTGGAGACCCACTCACTGGGTCACAATGAACACCTTGATGGGCCTATCTCTAAGGAGGACATTCACCTGGCCTTAAACAAGGCCAAGAAACACAAAGCGTTGGGTGATGATAACATCCCAGTCGAAACGCTGGTCAACGAAAATGCCATAGACTTCCTTTACGAACTGTTTAATCACTGTTTTAACAACAACATGGTTCCTGAAGCATGGCGTCGGGGCATTGTAACTCCGATACCCAAGTTTTGTACGTCTGATCCACGAGTGCCATTGAACTATAGGGGAATTACGCTTAGTTCCCATGTGTATAAAATATACTGCTCTATTTTAAATGATCGTCTTATATCGTGGGTAGAGGGCAACAACCTTTTGTGTGATGAACAAAATGGGTTTAGACCAGGTCGCAGTTGTATCGACCACCTATCTACCATTACAAACATAATCAATACTAGAAAGAAATGCCGCCAGCAAACGTTTGCATGTTTCGTAGATTTTAGTAAAGCTTATGACCGTATCAATAGAAATTTCCTCTGGAACAAAATTAGGAACTTCAACATACAAGGGAAAATGCTTGAGGCTTCGAAATCATTATATGTTGATTACAAATGTTGTGTTAGGGTCAACAACGTAAAGTCTGACTGGTTCAATGTTGAATGCGGGCTTAAGCAGGGATGTGTTATATCACCTATCATGTTTAATATGTTTATAAACGATTTATTAACTGAATTGAAAGGCACGGGTAAAGGTGTTAAGATCGGAGACGAAATTGTTACAATGTTAGCATACGCAGATGACATTGTGGTGCTGGCCGAATCAGCAGAAGAACTGCAGACATTGCTAAATGTTATCTGGAAATGGTGCAATGACTGGGGCATGTCTATTAACAAAGACAAAACTCAAATTGTACATTTTCGTAATCCATCGATATCTGAGACTACTTGCGATTTTCTACTAGGTGACCAAAGCATATGCATCGTAAATAAGTATAAATATTTAGGTTTGATTTTAACTGAATATCTTGATTATAAGGTGATGGTAAAAACAGTAGCTACTACGGCGAACAGAGATCTGGGTTTGTTAATGGCTAAGACAAAATGTAATGGAGGAATGCCTTTTAACTGTTTTACAAAACTATACGATGGTATGGTGCTCTCCATTATTAACTATGGTTCTGCTGTGTGGGGTACAAAGGAATATTCGGTCACAAATAGCATACATAATAGAGCCTGTCGATTTTTCCTAGGTGTGGGTAAATATACCCCATCAGCAGCAGTACAGGGTGAAATGGGGTGGAAAACCCCGACTAACCAACAATGGCTATCTGTTACTAGGTTCGTTTGATCAATATGGATGTATCTAGAGTGACAAAACGTGTGTTTCTATGGATGATGGAAATGGCCGTAAGTGGGAAACGAAATTGGGGCTACGAAGTATACCATCGTTATAATGACTTAAATATGCATAATCTTACTAATATAAGAGACCATGTTAATGTAAAGGCTATAATAGAACACACAGATGTTTGCCTGTCTGTATTACAGGAATAGCAATGACTTCATATTATAAATAGAGAAGAGGGCAGAAATGGTAGTAGAAATAAACTAAGAACTTATAAACAGTTCAAAACAAAATTTGTAACTGAGCATTATGTTAAGAAAATCATGACTAGAAGTAATCGATCAGCACTTGCAAAATTTCGATGTGGCGTGGCACCAATCAGAATTGAAACTGGACGTTTTGAACGAAATTACCCCCCACCTGAAGCTAGGACGTGTTATAATTGCACGAATGAAATAGAAAATGAGTTTCACGTTTTAATGAAATGCCCTTTATATGTTAACGAACGAAAAGAACTAATAGGCTATGCAACAATTAATGATCCTGCTTTTTCCAGTATGAATGATCAAGATAAATTTGTATATTTATTGAGTAATGACAATATAATAAGTAAAACTGCCATCATCCTCCAAAAACTACTGCACACAAGATTACACAATACAACAAAATAATAGCACATGTTTATTAAATTATTACTGTTTTTATTTGTACATTTTTGTTTTTACAAGTCTCTCATAACTCTTTTTGGGTGTTCTTTGTATACAGTGCTAACTTTGAATGTAATACATTTATTTGTCTTGTATTTTAATGCATGTATACGTGGAGTGAGACTCTAATAAAATACTACTACTACTACAACTATTACTACTACTACTACACTCACCCCTTTAAAATTGTCCACTGCCGTTCTCTTGTCCCCATTACACTAATGGTAATGTCTACTACAGGATTGACATTATGACTTTGTGACAGCAGGACTTAATTAGAATAAAGACATATATAACTCCATAGACTTGGGTATATGTTGAATAGGTTAAACTAGTTAATACTCACTAACCAATAAGTATGTAGGTCCCATTAACACATCTGTAATTGTAATTGCAATGACAAATGAAAAGTAATTGTAATTGATTTTGTGTAATTGGACCCAGCCCTGCGGACAGAACTAAACAAAGACAATTGATTGAAAAAAAATATTGAGCAAATAGATTCCACAAAGCATGCTGACCAGTGCTTAATTGCATTAGGTAGAATGGTCTCTATTGACCATAGGACAGTGACAGATGGTAATCCACCGTCTGAGAAACCAGTAGTAGTGGACACAGCCAGCCAAGTGTGTCCTTTGCATTAAAAAAATTAGTGTGGGGACCTGAATTTTTTTAATGCGTTACAACTTACCAGGTAAAATAAAATAGCATTCAAATTGTGTGGGGTAGGGGTATCAATAATGTTTTTGTGGGTGGGGTAAATATGAGGCATCGGTATTTGAAAAGTTGAAAAGTAATTAAAATGCAGGAGGGGCATTTTCTCAAGGTACATGTACGTGGCAGAAATTATATTGAGATGTGTGGGAAGGGGGTGTTTAAGTAGTTCAATATGTGTGGGTAGTGGGGCCAAAACAAGTTCATGATCACTCCCTCAACTGTTTAAATGGAAAAGCCCTTAGTTAATCAAACATATTGCTACATGTATGTTTAAAGATACATTAAAAAAAGTCTGTATTTTGACAACAATAAACAAAACGCCAATTGTATCAATACAGTGTTTCGATATGCAACATATCAGTGGATATACATTTTCTCAAGGTGTTCATAGCAAGTTGTTTTGAAACATGACTTTAATTGTTGCTCTTGATTTATCCTAAGGTTCTCTACTTGAGCTCCTTGGGAGGAGTGAATACTGGCGGCAGTATTCGTCACATGCTGCGGAAGATGGCACCGAATGATATTCTTGGACAATACAGCCTCAAGGGGAAAAATAGAAGCGAAAGAAGAAGAAGCTTGGAGTTGTCCATCTGCCAAGTTGTGATCAGTATGTTTCTCTTTTCTTAATTTTTATATCACCTGGTCACCGATTAATACAATTACCACCTCATAGCAATTGATCAAACTCAAAACTCTGGACGTGATACATTATTCCTCCATTGGTAATTTACTGTGCCATGGGCAAAATACCGGTTTCCTTGATATCGGACATTTTATTATCTTCCACTTTGAAACCGCATCTCAAGTTAACCACTGATGTGAAGATGTTGATTGTAGTTGCAAATGGTTAGCTGGTATTAAGTTTTTAGGTGCATAACCACTTTTGTTTCCCTTCAAGGTATTTTAGTCTGATATGTGTTACCTCATTTCGTTTTTCTCATTGATTTCGAGTACACGCATTCACAAAATTTCAAAAGTTAATGAAATTGAAGAAGTGATCGCAGAAACGTTGAAGTTTGCACCTCACAGAGGAGGAAGAAAGGCCAACAAGGCATTTGACCAGACTCGCTCTTAGTAATTTCTTTCCTAAATGAAATGCCCCCCTGGCCTTGATGGCATATTAAGATATAGTTTCTATTGAATTTGCCATCCTGTGGTAGGCCATAGATATAAATTTGTGGATTCCTATGAAATCAATATGACTCTCTCCTAGTGGTTATAATTAATACACGATTAATGTTACTGGAGAAAGCCATATTAATATCCTATGTTCTTTTTTATATAAAATAACACCTGTCTCTGATGCAAAATAATAACTAGATTCATGTTATTGCAACAAATACATACATATACATTGTGCTTTTTTGTGCAAAAAATATATATTGTAAAACAGTATGGTTCTCTGTGTCTGTCTGTCTGTCTGTCTGTCTGTCCGCCTGTCAGTCTGCCTGTCTGCCTGCCTGTCCGTCTGCCTGTATGGGGCTGAAATATTGTGTGTGTGATCTAGCAGACCCATTGGGGTGGTTTGTAGATTTATATTTTTTCGAAATTTGTTTGGGGGGTCGGGATTTCGGGGGGTCACAATATTAAAATAGCACTTTTGTCCATCCGTTTTGTATGTATGTGGCTGAAATTTTGTGCGATCTAATGGGGCCCATTGTGGTGGTTTATAGATTTAGATTAAACAAAATTCTTCTGGGTGGTGGGGATCTTGGGAGATCACTAATTTTAAATGGCACTTATCTCCATCAGTTTTGCATGTATGGGACTGAAATGTTGTGTGCGATCTATATAGAGGGTCCATTGGGGTGGTTCGATCGTACATTTTGATTTTTTTTTCAAAATTCGTCTATGAGCGGTGTGGTCTCGGGGTGTCACAATTGCAAGAGTTTCGGTGCAAGCAACAGTCTTTTTCCCCCAGGCAACGTGGGTTACTCAGCTAGTTGTTCAACAATACCTCATCAAACATATTCTTTACAAAAGGCCTTTACATTCCCCAAAATAAATAGTGTTTGATTCATATTGATATTTAGAATACATTTTTATATTCGACAGATGCCGGCAGTCACCCAGATCTACCAGGTTGAAGATGATGACGAGGAAGATTGAGTTTTATAACTACCATGTGTAAATAAAAGTAATGAAGACCCATTTATTATTGTTTTATCGTTCTGTTAACATTAGGCAAAAACGTTCTGCTAACGTTAGGCAAACACGTTCTGCTAATGTTAGGCAATAACGTTATTTATAACGTTCTCGGAACATTAAGAAAACTTTCCAAAAAAAACGTTCTGCTAACGTTAGGGAAAAACGTTCTGCTAACGTTACGCAATAACGTTATCTGTAACGTTCTTGGAACGTTAAGAAAACTCGTGAGGTGATCTAGCGCGTACGCGTCCGTTTTTCCGTTGGAGCAAGAGCAAGAGCAAAAAAGTAGTTCCGGTCCCCATGTTAAAAGATACGGAAATACCCGGATGTTGATGTCATTTGTTCTTGCTCCACTCCAATCCAATCCAACTTGGACCCATTTCGTATATGTCTAAAAGGGATAAGTTGGACTTTGAAAATAGGGCAAATCGTCATCCAGCATATATACGTGTACACAGTATATATGGCTCATTGTCATACACCACACTCAACCAGTTTGGAAAGCCTGCTACCCATAGGTTGAAGGTTATGCTTTAATGGTTTCCATTATGTGGATATCAACAGAATCTGACATGTTTTAGAAGTGGCAGGTATACCAGCAAAATCATGTGGACGTTGTCGTAGCTTGACTATTAATGTATAACTAGAGAGTAGTAAGTATTATAAACCTTTTATTATGAACGAAGAACCACGCCTGCGGCGGAAACCAACTACACACACAAAGCGCGCAACAGCGCGCCGTATACACAGAATAGATTATACCCGATGTAACGACTACAGAATGTCAGATTATAACACTCCTTCCTCTTAAGCTTTTAAGTCACTAACTAATGCAATAACATGGAACAGTGTCAGAATACTGAATCAATCTAAAGGTCCAGTATTTTCCGTTGTTTGACACACCGGTTTGATCGGCGTAGCACAGGAGACGATGATTCATCAGGAACCACAGTCACATCACTTGGTGCTCGAACAGTTTCATCTGCCTCAGACGGAAGTGACTCTGCTTGAACACACGGCTCCGTAGAAGATGAAGGAAGGGTAACACACACCGACTCTGGAATCTCCGGAACCATAGGTACAGTCACCTTACCTTCAGCCGTCAGCCGTAGATGGTCTACGTGCACATAGCGACGCTGTGCACGTACTTGCACTAAGTAGGTGAGCGGACCTAGTCATCTGACGATCTTGCCCGCGACCCATTTCGGAGGACCGCTGCCACGATGATTGCGAACGTATACTGGATCACCGCTAACCAGCTCTCGAAGCTTCACTCTACTCCGATCGTGTTGCTCTTTTTGTTGCGTCTATTTCTCCTCCATGTGTCTCTCTAGGTGCGGTTTGAGAAGACTGAAGCGATTCCTCAGTCGACGCTTGAGGAAGAGTTCCGCAGGAGACACACCGGTCACGGTATGCGGAGTGCACCGATAACGCAAGAGGAAATTAGCGAGCCAACTCTCCTTCGTCAGTTGAGTTTCAACAGAGTACTTCCGAAGACTCTGCTTCACAGTCTGCACACAGCGTTCAGCAGCACCGTTCGACGCTGGATGGTATGGAACCACCCTCGTATGCTTGATGCCGTTCTTGTCCATGAACGTCTTGAACTCGTGTGCGATAAATTGAGGCCCGTTATCTGACACGACCTCCTCCGGTAGACCATGAGATGCGAACATTCCTCTGAGTACCTCAATGGTCTTAGCGGATGTAGTGGACCTCATCGCCACAGCTTCCAACCATTTCGAATGGCTGTCAACCACAATCAGATAGTTCACACCGTCCTTCTCAGCAAAGTCAATGTGAATTCTCTGCCTTATGCGTGTGGGCCAAGGCCATGGATGCAGTGGTGCTACGGCTGGCTGATTCTTCACTGACTGACACACTGCACAAGCCTGCACCATCGTCTCGATATCATTGTCCATACCTGGCCACCATATGTAGCTGCGCGCGAATGCTTTGGTATGGCTGACTCCACTATGCTCCGAGTGGAGCCCATCCAGCATCGCCTGGTGATAGGCTGACGGAACCAGAACGCGTGATCCCCACAGCAGACAACCCTGTTCAGTTGACAGCTCGTCTCGCTTCGCGAAGAACACTTGTAGTTCCTTGTCTGTGTGGTTGGGCCAACCTGTGAGTACATACTCGAGTACTCGTGATAACAAAGGATCGCTGCGGGTTTCCACGGCGATGTCCCTAGCCTTGACCGGGAGATCGTCAACCACTGATACTTCGAATATTGCCGGCTCCTCTGTCGTTGTAGTCGGCAGAGGTAGTCTCGACAATGCGTCAGCGTTGGCGTGATCCTCGGACTTACGGTACTCGATACCGTAGTGGTACGCTTGCAGGATGAGTGCCCAACGCTGCATTCGTAACGCTGCCAACGTTGGCACAGCCGTTTTAGGACCGAAGATTGTGACCAACGGCTTATGATCCGTGATCAATGTGAAAGAGCGTCCATAGAGATACTTATGGAACTTCTTGACTCCAAAGATGATCGATAACGCCTCCTTCTCGATCTGTGCGTAGTTGCACTCACTCGACGAAAGGGTCCGTGACGCGAACGCTATCGGCTTCTCATCTCCGTTTTCTATGACATGTGACAGCACGGCCCCGACGCCTGTCGGAGACGCATCCGTAGCCAGTCGCAGTGGCTTACGACAGTCGTAGTGCACCACCACCTGCTGTGACGTCAGCAGTTCTGTGCACTTCTGCATTGCGTCATCACACTCGGGAGTCCAGCGCCACTCACGATCCTTCATGAGCAGTAGGTGTAGTGGACGTAACACGGTAGACATGCGAGGTATAAACTCAGCGTAGTAGTTGATCAAACCCAAGTACGAACGCAACTCCTTCACGTCCTTCGGCTTCTGAGAATTGGTGATTGCGTCCAATTTCTCAGATGTGGGATGGATGCCTTCCGCATCTATCAGATGACCCAAGTAGTCAACTGATTTCTTGGCAAACTCACATTTCGCTAGATTCACTCGGACGCCACACTTCTCCAGACGAGTGAGTACTTCGTCTAGAAGTTTCAGATGCTCCTGCTCCGACTCAGCCGTGATGAGGATGTCGTCTAGGAAGCACATCACATGATTCATGCCCTGCAGGATCTGATCCATCACCGACTGGAAGATACTCGGTGCGCTGCTCACACCGTACGGCATACGCAGGTAGCGATACGTGCCCTTGTGGGTATTCACTGTGACGTAGTGTTGCGACTCGGCGTCCAACTCGAGTTGTTGGTACGCATGGGATAGGTCCAGCTTGCTGAACACCTTGCCACCGGCTAGTGACGCGAAGAGATCCTCCACGTTTGGAAGTGGGTAGTGCTCACGTTCCACATTCGGATTGATCGTGACTTTGAAGTCACCACAGATCCTCACCGTCTTGTTCGCCTTCGGCACTACCACAATCGGAGCCGACCAATCGCTGTGGTCCACCTTCTGGATGATGCGCTCCTTCTCCAACCGGTCCAGTTCGTGTTCAACTTTATCTCGCAGTGCGTAGGGCACCGGCCTAGCCTTATGAAAGCGAGGCTGCATGTCTTCCTTCATGTAGATGTGCGCTGTGTAGCCCTTTATTGTGCCCGTTCCTTCTTGGAATACCTCTGAATGCCCTTTCAGCACTTCCTACACCGAATGCCTTGCAATTGCGGTGACTGCCAGGATACTCGACCAGTGTAACTTCATTTTTGCCAGCCAGTCTCTTCCTAGTAGAGGTGTTTTGTCGCCATTGACGACCACTGCGGATAACTCAGCTCGTTGGTCTCCATGCCTCACATCCAGAGTGACCACTCCGATGTGCTCGATGACCTCTTGAGTATAGGTGCGTAGAGTGAGGTTGGTGGGTTGTAGAGCGAGATGTGCAAAATGTCTCAAGTACAGTCTCTGGAATGAGCGACTTAGCTGCACCTGTGTCCACCTGCATTCTCACGGCGTTGCCTCCAATATCCACTTCAGCGAAGATTGGCTGCGCCCCGGCCCCTCCAACGTTACACGTGTAGATTCCAATTTCCGACTCATCAGCGACCACACCGACGTAGCGAACAATCTGGGATTGACTCTTGGTCATCTGACTCTGAGACGTGTTTCTGCGGTTATTTCCTCTGCATTTGCGTGCCAAATGTCCCACTTTGTTACAGACATAACACACTGCCGTCCTGAAGTGACATCTTTCAGGATTATGGTCCTCGCCACAGCGATAACACTCATTCCGTCTCGACTTCTCAGGCTTGCGTGCAGAACGACCACTTCCTTCACGCGGCGAGTAAGTGACTTTATTTACGGATTCACAAGTGGCCCGTAGACAGACTTCACTTCTGGTCGCCAGCTCAATTGCTATCGCTACTTCTTTTGCTGATTGGAAGGTGAGCTCTTTGGTGGTTAGCAATCGCCTCTGAATGTTCTCATCCCGAAGACCACACACCAGACGGTCTCTTAGGGCGTGCGGTAGGAACTCTCCAAACTCGCACGTACCACTCAGCTGCTTCAAGGTGATCACGTAGTCTGCCACCGACTCTCCCTCATTCTGTCCTCTCTTGTAAAATCGGAATCTCTCAGCAATAACCAGAGGGTTTGGCGAATAATGCCCCTTTAAGGCATCACATAGTTCAACGTAGGACTTATCCTTCGGTTTCTCCGGCGTCAGGATATCTTTGAGTAGTTTATATGACGTAGGCCCGATCACAGAAAGAAGCACGTTTGCTTTCTTCGTCGAATCGATTCCGTTCAATTCAGACCACTGATCCAGCCTCTCTACATAACTCTCAAAGTCCTCTTTAGCCTCATTGAACTCTCCTAGCTGACCGATGTAGCCTGCCATTATCCTCGTCGCCAGCTGTCGTAACTTGACTATTAATGTATAACTAGAGAGTAGTAAGTATTATAAACCTTTTGTTATGAACGAAGAACTACGCCTGCGGCGGAAACCAACTACACCCACAAAGCGCGCAACAGCGCGCCGTATACACAGAATAGATTATACCCGATGTAACGACTACAGAATGTCCGATTATAACAGACGTCATGTATGCAAAGTTAGTAAAGTGTGTGTGAGAGTATAAGCATAGCCAAATATTGCATGCATTGATGTAAACATTCTGCTTTGGACTTGTACCATATATTTATGTAAACATATGTAGGTTTGTGTGTGTGTCCGCATATGTGTGTGTGTCCGCATATGTGCGTGTGTGTGTGGACTTAGTAAAGTGAAAAGGATAGCCAACTACTGCAAGCAACAATAAGCATTCCGCTACACAGCATGCATGTACAACATTATATATATATATATATATATATATATACATACATATATATAAATATATATACATATATATATATATGTATATATATATATATATATATATACATTACATCAGATAATTCAAAGTTGCTTAGCTATATATATATATATATATATATACATATTGCTATGGAACTTTGAATTATCTGATGTAATGTTGTATCTACAAAGATCCGTTTGCAGAGAACAGCAATGGCTGGAAGTAAGATATGAAGAATCACTTCCACATCTGCATCTACATCAGAAAATGTTGTCAGCATTCCAAACACTCCTTCTTGATGTGAGTAGAGTCTCCAAAGATAGGCGTACTCGTCCCACTCATTAACTCATTGATGTTTCTGCATGACTCCTGGCAGAATGACACGATTTGCTGGTAGTGAGTGTTCATGTCCAAGATGTGAACACTCTTGTCTTCGATCAGGCATCAGAGGGGGCAGGTGATCGGCTCCTGATAAGTCCAAGTGCTTTACATCCAGCGAGAGTTTCTAAGTCGTTTAGAACGGATTTCAACAACCTGTTTGACGCACCTTGTTTTATTCATAAATGCTTGCAGCATTCGAAAATAAAATGTTGAAAAAGAATGCATACCCATCACCGTTGAAGCAAAATGTTGCACCGTACCACCACCAGGAAAAGTTAAATTACGTTATATATTCATATACAAATAGTTCTAGGAAGGTACAGTAAAAAACAACCCCAAAAAACAAACCACCACCAAGCCAATGTTTATACATGCAGTTAGTTACAGCAAGATCAATGCAATGTAATCAGAAGTACATCAGATGTCTGATTTATGGAGGGGGTTGTCATTTATTTGCTGTTATTAATTGTCATATATTTTTGCATGATTACAACATGAAAATAAACTTTAAATATTCATATAACATCCACCATTTAATATATGATATCATGTCTGTGCATATGTAAACACGAATAACAAATGCATGGCTAAAACACAACTTCAGAATAAAAGATTGCAATAATATGTACGCCTGGTATTTGAGCGATAATAGAAGAAATTCGTTGCCGGACATGTGGTACCACTACGTTCGAGCTTGAGGCAAAAACGGGCAAAGGTGTATCTCCGCCAAATTTACATTAATATTACGTTTATACATTACTAAATAGCAAAGATGTAGTTTGCCAGAGTTTCCGCACGTTGTTCATACCTTAGATCTTCTCTAAATATGGTCAATGTTCAACATGTCATATTTGTCTAAATTATATTTCAATTCGTACAAGAAACACGTCAAAAGAAAGAGTATCATTTTGCGATTTAAACCATACCGCCAAACATGGCATGGCGGGTAATAACGCGAGCACATGATTTTATGAAAACACCACCCTTCCGCGAGATTAAATATGGCTGCGCCCGCAACGAAATGAAATTTCTGCGGGTGTCGTTGTTTCATCACGAATATCTGGATGAAGCATTACGAGTTCGCAAAAGCAGGTATTTTTATCACAAAAAAAGACATATTTATGTTTCTTTTGATATAAAATATATGATCAGTCTTTATAAATCAAGGGACTTACAATTTTTAAACATAGGCGATTTAACATTGCGTCCCAATGCAAACGCGTTTGCTTGATTTCTTCCGACCTCCTTATCTTTGTGAGAATGTTTACAAGAATCGTTGGGCGGATCAAAAGGACTGGTAATGTCTTTAGTTTACCATAATTGTTTTGTTTAGTTTATTTATAACCTATGCATAATATATATATAAGGCCTTTCGTGACCAATGCCATGTGGATTTCATATCCTTTTTATACAACAGTCAGTTAGTATTCTTATTTATTTATTATTGTTTTGTTATTATACATTATTTGTATTGCTATACTTGCATATATGTGTCGGTGCGGGTTTACTTGAATCAAAAGGTTTCAAAACGTGAAACCAGGTCAATGTCGTACATGAAATTAAGTTCCAGGTTTGTTCAGGCGGATCCAGTAGGATCGATCAATAAAGCCACTAGCTTATATAGTTTAGTACCGAAATGAGAAACTAGGCTCATTAAATTTTGGTCAAACAATATTTAATCACAAGCTAAGAAAACTTGAATCTGCCCACACATCAAAATTTTATGTTCTAAGTTTAAATTTGAGTACTCATTAATCAGAATGCCGTGACTGCTGAACAGATGAAGCTTTAAACGGTGTTACGGCTGACTCGTTCCTAAAATAGTCCCACAATGTCTATCAAGTCATTAAAAGAGCGAGTGTCGTGAATACAAAGTAGACAGGCGCTTACGTGTAACAGGCAGCTGAGCAGCTGTCGTGGAGTGTGGGTGTACGTTGTATTTGTGTGTTATATATGTATATGTGTTTGGGGCCTATTTACCAAAAAAGTGGCTTATGTTGCAATATTGTCTGGGTTAGTCGATTTGTGGTTATGTTATGTTAACTGGACTATGTTAGTCCATAAGGCAAGCATCGAAATATTGAAGTTGAATATTCAAATTGGAGGACAAATTCACCCTTGGAATTTCAGTCACAACAATGAATGTCGTCTTTGAAAACGTTTTATGTATATTTTAAATGCGTTGTCGCGCTTACATTTATCCGGGTGTTAAATTTTATCCGGGTGATGTTCATGGGCTTATGTAAAGCATAATAGTTGGCATTAGTAGATCACATAGTGATCAATAATATCCAGTAGTTAAATCTGTTTCGTTTGTTGTCGTAATACGAGCGTTATAGTTAGAGTACATAATTATAATTTGCTATTTCAGATTTGTGACCAGGTATAAGAGTAAGTCACGTGACGTGTGCGTGGAGAGGAAACAGTTTTACGACAGAGATTGTTTATGTCTGTGGGAAGCAAACATTTTATAATTGATGTATATATATAGACATATATATAAATATAGATGTACACATAAACATACATAACGCCCAAATAAATGAAAACGAGACAGTCGTAGCTGGTGCTAAATACATTTCCATAGATACGCACACGCGCAGAAACGTCACCCGGATATAATTTAACGCCCGGATAAATGTAAGCGCGACAACGTAGCATAAATATTGCATTTTTAGACGCCATCTTTATACATGCCAAGATCACGTGAAATTCAAGCTATTCAAAACTAATGATATGTAGCCAAATCTCGTTGTTTGAGCTAACAGCTGGTTTAACAAAACTAATAAAATTTCGAGTTTACTGGTAGTCATTTAGATTAATTTTATACATGTTTGTCAAACATATCACGGAAAATGTCAATAATGAATTTAAAAATTTTCACTTTTGTATTTGTAATTTTAGTGTTGTGATATTTTATTAAATGAAATTATTGTTTTTTTATATAATGGGTGATAATCTATAACGATGGATGTCCAGGTCACACATAGAACAACGTCGTGCCCCAATCAAATTAAAAATACTTGGCAAATTCGGCATTGCATCGCCGGTGATGCATCTAAAACCCTGTTGCGTGCGCTCTCGTGACTTAACGCAGCGACTTCTCTAATTCATTGCTTTACGGCCTTTCCATGACAAAGCTACAATGTTTGCAAAACGTGCAAACAGCATAGTCCGGCTCGATTGCCACACACATGGTTTGACGACATCACTCTTGTGTTGATACCTGCATTGGTTGCCGATTTGGATACACAAAGTGCTTGTGTTTACCTACGCTACGACGAACGATCTATTACCGACATATATTGTGGGAATAGGGGCGTTTGTGGCACCGCTAAATGTGAAAATTCCGCTAAATGTGACAGGTCCGCTGAACGTGACAAACATACTTCGCTAAATGTGAAAATTCCGCTATATGTAAAAAAATACACTAAATGTGAAAAAAAAGTACGCCCGGTAAACGTAAAAAGTATCAACGCTAAATGTGAAACATAGGGAGGCCCGCTAAAGGTGAAAAACTTCCTACGCTAAATGTGAAAACAACATTCATATTCAGTTCCGTATAAGAATGGAGGGTGTGTGTGTGTGTGTGTGTGTGTGCGTGCGTGCGTGCGTGCGTGCGTAATTATGTTGATCATTTAAAAAAACTCCTAGACTACATAAAATGATTGATCAGACATCACAAATCGACATATTGTGATAAAAATCACTCACAAAATACAAATAAAACATTTATTAAAAATAATGTCCATTATGTGACAAATATAACTTAATTACCTGTCCAGCAGATAAAACAACGTAAAAAGTTAACTAAGCACGTTTTGCGAATAAAAGTAGGTAAATATTTACTACGCATGTCATAAACGATTCAGTCGTACTTAATATGCCACACAAAGAAAACAATTATTCTTTTCTAAGTAAACGTCGTCGAAATGCACCAAGTTTGAGGTTACAAATTACAGAATGTCCAAATATATCTTGTCATACATAAATAACAATTTTGACAACATGCTTAGCTCTAGGCCTTGCACTAGGCCTAAACCCTATATGCTTCTAAATAAATGTTTTTTTCTCATAGAATCACGACATGAGCATAGGATTTCAGACAAACATAAGCACATAGGATCTAGGCCTAATGCTCTTCATTCACTCTTAATTATTTTTATCATTTTCAAAATCGTCTACACTATCAACAATTACTATCACAAATCGACACAATTAAATATCACTCGTAAAATAATAATATAAACTTTGCAAAAAATGTTGCCAATTATGTGGCTATGTTGCGTAAACATAAGCTGACAAATAATTGCATGGCGTTCATCGTGCCAGATATGAAAGACTCATAAACTCAACTGTTTCCCATTAAATTTCCCCATAAACTTCTTCTCATTCCGACAAATGACATACACACAATATCTTATCATTATCTATTTACCATTACTACCACCCTTTTGACATACACACAGTATCCTATCATTATATGTATACCATTACTACCACTCTTTTTTATGGAACAAAATCACATATTTTGAAGGTACCTGGAAGTTGGGTTGCCATCACAATAATGCTTGCTTAGTACCATTTTGGGTAAGCCCAAAACAATTCTCTTAACCGCAATGCAACCCCGTTCCCCTTTCCCGCCAGTAGTACCTTAGTGGTTTTGGGTGGGTATCTACAGGCGGGGCAGGGGCATCCATGAAGAAATTCTAAGATGACGTCTGTCCCCACGTGACCTAGCTCCCCCTAGCGGAATGAAGTGTAAGTAGTGGGGCCACCTGGCGGCTGCTGCAGAGGGGTGAATTAGTGTGTTACGACCTCGTAGTGCTACTACCTGGCGGAATGGTATGGAGGTAGTGTCTTAGAGATATGTATGTATGAATGCGCGTGTATGAAAGAACTAACGAAACACAAGAGTATACGAGTGCATACGAATTTTATTAACGAAACACAAGCATACGTGTGATACATGAAACCGTGTTTTAGTAACCGACGACAAGTGGACGACGATGTGACAAGACTTGCGAGTGAGCGAACACCACGTCAGCTCTCATGAGCTTAGGGGTCATGACGACCACGCCAGTGGCTCGTAGGATGGTAGTACGACTTACAGGTGTGTGACCACCGCGCCATAGGCTCGAACGATGATGATGATACATGTCCGTTAATGAAACACGGTACATCTTATTGCAGTTCAAATACACGGCAATCGTTTGCTACCAGATCAGTGCCGAAACCGTTCACGAATTCCTTCATGGGAAGTACACGACAGCGAAATATGAGATAAGCAACACAGTATTGTCCGCAAACGTTCGACACGGGACTCTGAAGTCTCTTTGAATTATGAGTCCAGGTTACACAATGTGTATTCAAGAATCGACGGAACTCGACGTGCCGTGGCGCCAAGCCGTAAGAGCAGAAGCATTCACCGTGACCTTTGGCGTCTACTTAGAGCGCTATCCAATGTTCGCCGGGTTTACCCGCGTCGTGCGTGTTGCACACGAAGGCGACGGGATAAGCGTCTATCTGGAGAGCGAGGAGTACATCTTTGGGTACGATCCCACGGATGATGGCACGGGCGGGCGAATCGAGGGTGAGTAGGCGGACTAACTGCAGGGTTTCCATCAGTAGTCGTAGATGACGTTGCGTCTCTTGTCGATCTCCAGCACGGTCTCGAACTCGGCGTAGGCGACGACGTTCACAGTGGTCGTCAGCGCGTCGCGGAAATGAATCTCGATGCTCATGTTGCCCTTTTATACCAGATGGAAGCAGCAGTCGTCGCACGCATCGGGGGTGAGGTCCAAGCCGAAGGTGTAGCAGTGTCGGAAGTCGGCGCGAGACAAGCCGTTGCCTTCGTCCTGCCATACCTTACCCGTCGAGGTGAACAGGTTGTGGTAACACCTGACAACGAGATCGTCGTCGAAATTGGGCTGGAAAGGTTTGAAGGGTGTATGACGTCCGTCGACGTACACGGCGAGGAAGTTGATGTGGTTGTTTTTTGTATGAAAGGGATTTCTGGCGTAGCTTCCGTTGTAGGCATCGTTATCGATGCAGCACAGCACGAGACGTTTCGGAAGAGTGCAAAGAAAGAGATTCTCGTGCGTGTGCGAGCGGGTACCCGTGGGAATGGATAGACCTTGCAGTCGACGGGTCTCATCGGATATTTGGCGGTGGTTTTTTCGAGGGCTTTGATGTGAGCCATCTGCACGCCCGGATTCAAGGTGGCCTTCTTGACGAACAGTGTGGCGTTGACGATCTTTATCTTTAGGCGCAGTACGGGTACGTGTTGGTCGAGGGAGTCACGAGCGTTCCGTTCAGGTAAACGTCGACCTGACTGAACAGCGAATGTAGCCAGTTATTCACCGGACCGACGGGATCGGCGGCGGAGAGGTCGGCTCCGTCGGCACGCGTCACCTTCGCCTCAACGTGTAGCATCGTGCTGGCGAGATCCAGGTAATCGTCTCCCGAACCGGGTATGACGAATTCGATCGGTCCGCCCGAGTCGAGCGAGGAAATCGGTTGGTGTTATACCGTGTGACTATCGATGATAGATCGAGCTCGCTCTTGAGGCCCTCACACGATAGTCTATGCACGAATGCCATCGTTGAATATATCGGACTCAGGTGTCGTCTTCTGCTTCCTCTTCCGTCTCCCGGCTGTACTGACTCGTTTCGTAGCGGGTGCGCGTCTTATACGTTTACGCGGTTGCACGCCAGGGGTCAAGAGGTCGCTCATCATGTCTCTACCGGCAGCGACGACGCGACGTTTGGCGGCCGTTCTGATGTACTGACCCGACAGGACATCGTCGGCTATGCGTGCGCCGGTCGACACCGCTCTCTTCCCAACGCCACGGCAACTCTCTTGACGAGCGGCATAACGCTACGCAGTAGACCTCCGAATAGACTTCCTAGTCCGTGTCCTCGTTGGTATTGGGCATCCGCGAAATCGGGAAGCGCACCGCCCGCTTGACGAGTCGTTGTACTTCATCTCTAGAACATTGCCGTCCGTCGCCGTTGGAAATGAAGTGTCACCGTCACCTTACCGACCTCGAATGGCACGCGTCGTCCGGTGTCGTCTCTTATATCTATCTCGATCGTGCCAAACTCTTTGTAGAGCACGGGTACGTACTGAGTCTTGTGAAAGGTCTTCGACACGAAGTTGCCGTGGCTACAGCTCAGCGGGACGATGCGCAGCAGTGGTACGAGGCTGTCACCGACAACTCGTGGTTCCACGACATCCGTGAAGACGTAGAGCGATTCGAGCCCTCGTTCCATGTTGACCACGGTGTCGGCTTTCATGCTATTTACCTTGAACTCGGGAGTCGCGGGATCCTTCGGGAGAGCCGGCAACGCATTGTTGCGAAAGCCGAGAACGGTGGTCAGCATAGCGCCGCGGAAGACGGTATTCGGTAGCATGTGCACCGTTATCTTATGCGTGATGGTACTGTAGCTAATTTTCACCCTTCCCTCCCCCGCCACGCGACGTAGAGCGGCATTAATCGCGAGGACTAGTGACCACGTGTTCGGTCTCGATTCTGGTACTTTTCGTGTGCATGGGCCACACGTTCGCCTCTGCTTCTGTCGGTAGCGTTACAGCGAACCCCGCGTCGTCGTCTACGACGTTGTACCAACTGTGCGGGTACAGTATCTCCATCAGTCCACACTCCCATCGCCCCGGTAGTAGGATTCGTTGCGGTAGCGTCGTGACGTAGTGGGTCAGCGTGTTATCGGGGTGCGTGCGCATGGAAGCATTGCTAGGCAACGTGAGATAGAAATCACTCGTCGTCATGTTTCAACGTCGGGCTGGGTAGCAGGTAACCCAACAAATGCTCAACAGGACTGTCCACAGAGTCGGATTCCCGTGGTGTCCGAACGACAGTTTGTAGATGCTGACCAAGATGACCGTGTACAAGACGACGACCTGACAAAGAAACACGATCTCCTCTTTGGGACACGCGGTACCGAATATGTGCCACAGAGTCCTCTCTTTCTGTGGCGCCGGAGCGTCGATTTCGTCGTCGTCGTCGACGACGACGATGTCTCTAACGGTGACCTGTGATGTCGTCTCGTCCGTCATGAGTGGGTGAATGACATTTTGTCGGAAGCGTGACTAGTCTTTATAGCCGACGAGGGCCTTGGCATCGATCCAGCTGTTGAATTTCGAAGGGTATCCGAACCATTTCACCAACACCTCCCGTCGCCTGCCCATCTTGAGTCGCTCCACTATCTATTCCACACGGTACAGTTTATCGGCCGTAACCGTCACCTTCTGCAACTCCGGTTCATAGAAGGTACCGTCCAGTGTATCGCTGAGATCGTCCATCAGGCGATAGACGGGCGGATCGTGTATGGTGAATATTTCCTCGGTCCAATTCGCCGTGTACCCTTTATCGAAGTGTCTCTTGACCTTGCTGATACGCACGCGATCCGCCACGTGATATTTGGGCACGCCCTTACCGTGCTGACCGCCGTACAGACGCTGTCACTCCTCTTCCTGATTCGATGCATTCACTTGCGACGGAGCCATACCGATGCTGCGGTGAGGGGTGTCGTTGTACGAGCGTACCAAGTCCTGAAGGATATCAATGTATCGCTACGTCTCGTGTTTCGTCAGGGACCGCCACATGCGCGTCTCTAACTTGCGATTAAAGCGTTCCACGATGTTCGCCTTGGTATCCTCGTTGTAGGTGGAGAAGTGATGGATACCGTACTTTTCCAATACACCCCAAACGCCACGGTTCAGGAATTCCAGACTTCTATCGGTCTACGACGTCAGTGGGCGATCGCCGGTGAACAGTCCGTCATCGACGTCGCCGTCTTGGTCTTCAGCGGAACGCATCGGGCGACTTTCGAGAAGACGTCGATCACCGTGAGAAGGAACATCGTACCGTCATTGTCTCGTTTCAGACTGAACACGTCGACGAGATCGGCGTGCCACTGTTGATTCCGGCCTGCGACGACCACGCGTCGCCGCCGGAAACGAAATCTCACCGGTTTGTGTAGGGTATAGGCGTTCTGTTCCGATAGCCATTGTTCGACGACCTTTCTCGGTACACGCTGTTTGGTTCCGAAGACGACTCGACGCAACGACTCGATTCCCCCGTAACTCCCCACCTTGGCGGGATCGAAGTAGACTTCCTGCAGCTGTTTGCGACGACGGCCCATGATGATATACGGATGATACAATCTATGGTAATCCCGCACACGATGTGAAGTCCGGCGTAAGCGACAGCGGTAAACAGACAACGTGTTAGACTGTCCCGTGGATCGCACATTATGCTGTCGAATCGGGACGGTGCGCCTTCATTAAAAACGATCCCATGTCTTGCGTCCTTCCGATGGTGGCATAGGTAGGGCGGCGGACGGGCTCATTCGTTGCCACCGTGCGAGGGGTGTCCACTGCAGTGTTCGACGCGCTCTGCCGCCGCAACTGCACTCTTCGTTTGCGCCTCTTGAATGTGTAGTCTCCTGGCCTCGTTACCCACCACCTCAATGGGTAGATTCATGTCGCCGAGTTGGCGCGCAAACACCTGCAATCCCGTCGGATCGCCGACGGTCCTGCGCTGGCGCAACAGTTCGTTCACGAGGTCCACCACGTTACTTCCGGGTACCGCTACTCCTTTGTGCATCAGCTCTCCGCGCGCACTCCACGCGACGTCTCGTTTCAGACGTTCCATCAGTCATGTGGCTTTGGCCTGCAGCGCCTTGGGAAAGCTGTCGACGACTTCCGCTTCTATACCTCCCGCCCCCGGCTCCGGCGGGGTCTGCGCCTCATTATGCCGCCGCCGTGGCCACTGGGGACGCGTCCTTCTTGTTCACCGTCATCACGCGCACCGGTTCGCGCTTGTGTCGATCGGCCAACGCGTTGTAGCGTTGCAACACTTGATTATACATGACGACATTGTCTCCGTCGGTGAGATCTTGTCTGTCGGGTATGCCTTTCATCTCCTCGTCGAGGACCTACACCTTGCGTATCCGTCGGTGGTGCGCGTAGACTGTCCAGTAGTCTTCGATATACCAAGGCCATCTTCCGTGCGTTTTCCATCGTCGTCGTCGTCGTCGTCGTCTACTTGAGTAGCACCTCTTTGAGCAAGGGTAGAAAGACCGCACCGGCCAACGGTGCTAGCAGAGCCGACAGGAAACCCCCGGTCTGACCCCTACCGACCTGGTTACCCCGTAGCAATATGCTACGGGGTGCCAAGTTGCGCAGGTTCGTTTTGTACCTACTCAAATGGCGTCTCTGTACGTTGATCAAGGGACTGTTCCTATTCAATATGTTGTAGGCACACTCGGCTAATGCGCGCAGCAGATCGGCGTCGGCGTTGTTGATGATGGCTCGTCTCAATCTCGTGCTCTTGTATCTGTTCAGCGCCTGTATGCAGAGGATGTGTCTCTTCTCGAGCACGGGCATGCTGCGACTGGAGACCAAGTGACCTATCTGTGATGCGTCGCGATGATTCTTGAAGACCACCATGTATTGCGCGTTCAGATTGATCGTGCGACTCTCCTTGTTTTTCGGAAACAGGTTCTGCACGAGATACAGTACGGACGTGTTCTGATGATGACTCTTTTTCGTGAACAAGGTCGTGACCCGTTCGTCAGTTACCGCCATCAGATCGTCGATGACCACGAGGTTGCGTATCGACGCGTCTAACGCGTCGCTCGGCAAGCCTTCCTCGAAGCGTACTGAGTCGTTGTCGACAGCGGCGTAACGACCCACAACTCGACGACCCTCACAAAGTGACGAAAGTAGGCCGTGTTCTTTCGCGTTTAGGCGAGCAGTTCCGTCATGGGTTTCCCGTTGATCTCGTTGACCTCACGACCGGTGCATGGACAGCCGTGGTAGAAGCATCCGTGAAACTGATAGGCCGTCTTCGTTTCGCTGCACCAACCGTCCACCAGCAGTTTGCCGATGTGCTTCTCTCGTCCGTTGGACTGGTCACATATGGCGTGTCCCGTGCTTTCGGACTCCCACGTCAGTCATTCGACGGCCATCTGACCTGTGGGCTGTGCCGCTTCGTGTCGGAACTCCTTCTCTTCCCGTTGTCGCGTGTACCATCCCTTCGGCATGTCTTGCGATAACGACCACACGTAGAGAGCGTTTGCATCGTATCTAACAATGGACTGACACGTTCGAGCCGCATCACCGTAGTCGTTCCGGCGTATCTTCGTGACCCCCTTCTCGTGATGTCTGGTGAAGATGAGTGACGGCCCTCCGACGACGTTCTCTCTGACCAGCAGACGGACATCCTTGTTCGTCTCATTGAAGAGCGTAAAGAAGGTCTTCTCCGGTACGTAGTTAAACAGGTAGGTCAAGTTCAAACCAGGTATATTGATAGTTTGTTTGAACATGTCGAAACCGCGTTGTCGGTAGAAGGCAAACTGTTTGGCGTTGGCCTCCAAGAACGGTACGACGTCCCTGTTGTTGTACCAGACGAGAAAGTCCCTGAACGTCTCCATGTCGTTGTCTCGCCACGCCTCCTGACAACGGGTGTAGTCGTCGTAGGATATACCTTCGTTCTTCAGCCGGCTGAAGAAGGCCTCTTTGGGAGGTAGAGCGGTGTCGTCGAGTCTCTCCAAGCTGTCCATATATTCGTACGGGAAGTTACCTTTCGTGACCTCGCAGCCATACCCTTTCATGTACTTATTGTACGAGAATCCCGGGGCGATATAATAAGTCATGTCGAGGAATTTCAGGCCATCCATCGATAGACACATAAACGTGTTGGCACGTTTGATCACATGAAGCGCCCCGGCATCCTCTTCCTTCTCTACTTCTTCTTTTGCCTCCTCTGTTTCTTTCGTGGACAGGAAGTAGGGTACCAGGAACTGTTTGACGACGTTCAGATCGCACCTGCCCGAGTTGAATCCGACGATGGGCAACTGATAAAGCCAACTGTACAATTGACCCATGAGTGTTTTGTAGGGATTGGTCGGTTGTTGCCGATTGTCCCCCTCCGCGGCGTGTGCCTCCTGTTCGACGCATGTCACGATCGCCTCCGCGAGTTGGTGAAGCACGCTCTCGTATTCGTCTGTGATGGCTTCGTAGGCTGCATCGCTCATAGGCTGAAGGATGGCCATCATGTCGGATACCAACTTGTTGCTATAGCCGTTCGTGATGAGACATTGCACTTGTTCGAATCCGGGTACGTTACTCGCCAGAGACACACTCATCGGTACGTGACGAGCCACCCAACGGACCTTGGTGCTGTCCAATGGAAGCTGTGACGTATCGAACCAGGACTCGAAGTCTAAGGTGGCGCGATTGGGATAGTAGCGCAACCACTCGGTAGCACGAATGTGTTCGTCGTCCAACTGCTAAAAGATTGTCGGCGACGGATCGTAGACGCCCCCGACATAGATCATTTGCACGCCTCCCGTACACGTGCGCTCGTGTCTCTCCAGAAAGTAGGCGTCCTTCCATAAAGATTCGCCACACTTTCTACATCGATAAGAGTGACAGTACATGTTCACGCCTTGTATGTAGGAAAAGTGTGTCTCGTAGAGATTGACGTACAACGTTTCGGGATAGTGACACATCGACCGACGCACGAGTTCGGCAGTCTCCTTTCCACCTTCTTCCTCCGGTTCGACGAGTGTGTAGACGCACACGTTGGTCTCAAAGGGGGTCTCGACGCGACATAGGTCGTCCATCGTCATCCCGTCAAAATCTTTCATAGCCACTCCGTCTCGGTCGTACTTCGCGTAGAGTACTTTCACGGTGGGATCCAGGTGGTGTCGGTCACATCCACGATGCATAGCCAGGCACCGGAAGAGACACAGATTGTCGGTGTACTTCGTGTTGTTGTTGGGGTCTCTTTCCACTCCGATGACGGCTTTGTTCCGTTTGATGTACATCGGTAGTGTGACGGTCCCACATCCTATCGGATGGTCTACGATGTGGTTGACGAAGAATGTGACATTCGTAACCACCTCGCATACCCATTGACTCTCGGGACGTTGATAGATGACCCACTGCAACACGTCTGTTTCTCGGATACGCTCCTAAAATTCATCAAAGTCTTCGGTGTTGGTGATAAGACACAGTTTATCAAGGTGACGATCACAACAGTTACACGACGAATGGTAGTATCTGTATCGGTTAGTGATCTTGTTCCTCAACACGAAGCAGTAACTAAGGTTAATCTTAAACGGGTGCATCTGTTCGCGGAACATGATTTTCAGTGACGGTTCTAGAACAGAGTTTCCGGCGTCGCCTTTTTGTAGTTGTACCTGGTTTTAACAGGTCCTCTGGACACGTGGGTTCGGATGGCCGACAAGTGGTCTCGGACGTCGTCTCGGGGTTCTCTAGACAGAGTGACGGCAAAGGGCAGTCGGGGCAACGGCTGTATTGGGTCGTAGTCGGCGTTGTTGATCACACGTGGCCGCTCTTCGCGTCTGGCTCGCATGGGTAGCGCCGGTAGGTCGATAACCTCTTCACGTCTGTTACATGACGTCTTGATATGACGTAACAAGTTGTCACGTCTCGTGGATTCACGTGGCTACGTACATATCGGTACCTTGTATGTGATACACTGCAAAGTCGCTCGTCAATGAAAGAAACAACAGACACCGGAAACCGGGATTACACGTACCTGTTTTATTATACTAGCAATTACAATAATCAAATCGACCAATACTACTTCATTAATGATAAGCAACTAATCTACTGTTATAGGTGTGGCTCTGTGTGACATATCAAGGCGCCTCTAACCGCAACTGACGTAGGGGCGCATTTCCTCTTCCTTTGTTGTACACCTTCGAACGGTGCTGCATACCCCAACGACATAGAATTATACAATTTAGACCAGATGATATGTCCGTCTGGAGCGAGATCGAGCGTCGACGTGTCGTTCTGGAGAGCTGTGTATTCCGATACCGGGGCGCTGAAGTCATCATCGTCGTCGTCGTCACATATCATCTGGAAGGGTGTGTCGGATATTGATGGTGGTGGCGTGACGTCGTCGTCACACTCGTGTGCGGACGTGACGGCGGAGATGCCGTATCCCGCTTCTGCTGCTGCTGTTCATGCAGGTGGATAAGGAGTGCGCAACGTAATGGCAGGTCGACACGGGATCGACGCGGAACCTTTTTCCGTGGTGCCCCCGTCAACGCCTTCTCCGTAAAGGCGTTCCGTATACGTCCTAGCCCACTAGAGGCAGCACCATATTCCTGTCAACAACAATAACAACATTACAATGTGTGTCACTTTGTTTAGTTCTCGTCATTTTTGACCAGCAGTGCTATATCACGCTTATTCAGGATGACTTGCACACGTGCTATAGTGTCACGTGTCCACTCTGGTGTATCGACTGTATACCTGTAATGGGCCATTGCGCACTTCACATTGTCGTATATCAAATCATTGGCCACCTTGTACATGTCGTTTTCTTCGTTTTCAAACGTGCGCTACAGTTCTTTGGCCACGAAACGAACACAGGCGTCGACAGCGGTTGTGACCAACAGCGCCAAGTCCATCATTTCCTCCGTGAGCTGTTCTTGTTTGTGGCTACGTCTCACGGCCTTGACCCCGTCGTCCGGCTCATTCAACACGGATATAGCTCGAGTATGCAGACTCGCTTTCACCCATGGTATAGTAGAAACAGCCCAACCAGGCGTATGCGATGCACACGCGATTTCGGTCACTGCCATACGGAGACTATTATAAATCCGTGACCGATCCACCTTGTACAGTGCCTCGTGAACGCCCACACACCTACTTCTCAGTCCGTTGGCTGCGTAGCGCACGCAGACGTTGGTTATAGTAGCGATAATGATATCGTCGTCTATCATTTTCTCCGTACGCTTTTGAATAGCGTTCACCTTCGCTACCGCCTCCTTTACATCACTACGGTCCTCTTTGACATCAACATCATCATCATCATCGCTAGACCACGTACATGACCCACACACAAGCACACTTGCCTCGTCGTCGACGGTGATGTCCGAGTAACTCAGACGGCGTTTTACGCTTTGGAAGCCTTCGCGAAATGATGTAGACTGCACCGTCGCGTCCCGTGTATCATCCAACCAGGCGGACACGTAATCGACCGACGATGGGGACAACTACAAAACGACATAGGGAATTACGTCATCGCTTCCGGTGTCAATACACATACCGTACCGCCACCTTGTTGGACAGACAGACAGGACTTACGGTTGAATGATTTCCAGGGCCGACACGGTACAGTTCACGTAGCCTGCTTTTGTTGACTTTCTAATTGACACCCTAACCTGTTTGCCACGTAAGATACTCAATGCCTGGTAGCGATCGTCGTCGGTTTTCAGCGACATATATTCGCTTGCTGACAGTCCCCCTAAGACCCGCTGGACTCTACCGTCGAATCCTGTCGCCCACAGCTCGGTACCTTTATGATCTGCTAACAGGATATATTTGTATACGGGACCCCCTTCTGTCGCCCATGGATCTGGCATACACTGGCGCTATGGTGTCCTTTCACTTCGACGAGAACTTTGCGATTACAGAGACAACACGCTGAATAACATACGTATTTAGATGACAGAGCGCGTGTTACGAGTGTGAGTGGGCGATCAAATGCGTAAGATCCATCACTTACTTTGTCGATTTCCTCGTGGCTTGACGTGTAGTTAGCAGCCGCCATCTTGTAGCTAGTTTAGGGGTCAAGGTGTTCGATCGGCAGAGAATCAGAGAGAGTGTTATGCCCTAATAGATTTAGGCTAGGTTTATATACGTAAACGGTCCCTTCAGGCATCGTCCACGTCACACCCTAGACAATGGCATCATTCTCTCTTAGTCCCTGGGCGTTCGCGATAAACCGCTTCCCAGGCGCGTGACTTCTCTCTCTCTCTCTCTCTCTCTCTCTCTCTCTCTCTCTCTCTCTCTCTCTCTCTCTCTCTCTCTCTCTCTCTCTCTCTCTCTCTCGTACAGACCACTGTCTAATGAAGTATCTCACCTGCATGAGAATAACACCAAGTATATACTAACCTAATTTGTTACGCCTTGAACTCTTCCCCCAATATCCTTCTGCACTAGGTACGTTTTCAATAAGGTGTGCGTCACCTGTACCAATCAAAACAATTTACGCAGAAATTTCACAGCGACTACGGCATATATTACGCGTTGCCGTTGTACTAGCCATGTGGACGTTAAGTCTGCTTTCCATTTAATGCGTCTACTGAGGTATTTCGCCTGTATTCCGCTGCGTGCAGTCTGTATCTTTCTGGCTGTGATGTCATCATCAAAGTGCCTGGCTATTTTATACTGATACGCTGCCTCTGCACAAGCAGAGTCTTCGCCCCATATATGTTTATCACACGGATAGAAAGTCGATAGGTAGTGTCCAGCGCCCCTAAATTGTACATCCATACTGACCGCCATCGCCATATGTTGACACCGTTAGCACTGACCGCGCGCGCTCACACACAGAGTTCTTATCGTGGACCCGTTGCTGTCTGTCTGTCCTCGCCTGTATAGTCTGCGTTCCGATAAGGTACATTCATGCATTGTTGTCTTGCTGATAGCTGCCCTTCAGGCGTCATGCGCACGCGCGAGTTAGGATACGCGCTCATTGCCAGCTGAACCCTATGTCATATGACTCTCCTTGCTGATATAGGTTTGTACTTTAAAACTTTCCACACAATGTGTCTGCATATCAAAACTTTCCATACAGTGTGTCTGCATATCAAAACGTTCCATACTGTGTGTCTGCATATCATTTATCCTATATATATATATATATATATATCGTTTGTTACATTAAAATCATTCCATTTACATCTACAACTATGTCGGCAATACCTTGGGACGAACTTCTTGTGCAATGGAGCCTTTATGATGCTTGCAGTGCGCAAATGTAAGTACTTTCATTACAGTATATAGATATCTCTTTCTCTCTTTGCTTTGATTCATTCGATTTATACGACTAGGCACTTACTTCATATGGACAATTACATAGTGTTCTTAGGTGTCCTTCACGCAAACTACCGGTGACGTGTGTATCTGACCCATATTTCTGATAAGTCGTTACCTCTTCTTCTTCTTTCCATTTCATTAGCCTTCCTTACGCTTATTTATACTCACTTCATTCGTTATGTGAAACAGTTGTCTCTATTTACTTTTTAGGTATGACGCTGATGATGATGCCAGTGTGACCAGTGACTGCGACAGCAGTGTCTCAGAGTGCACGTAAGTGTTTAACGATTATATACCTACTTTTACTAATACTAATATTACTAATTTATGACCTACTTACTACGATTCTCATTCTCCACAATGTCATACACATGTTGTGTCACAGTCCTTCCTTATCTACGAGTTTGTTGACCTCGGCTGCCCTCTTCTCGTGTCTGCTAGCTACGCGGTGTCTGGTTACATCGCTACCGTATTCCATCCGACTGTACCTCATATATATATATATATATATAGATATCTCGTTTTAAAAGTTTTCATATATGTTCCAGAGAGGAAGAACTCCGTGATGAGCACGACTGCTTGTCCAGACCCGTCATGCGGGGATTGGTACAAACACGCCCACGCTATGACCCGGTATCTCCTTGGTACGAACAGGATGATGTTGCCCCCGTGGACACGGGGGATTTCGAAAATTGGGTTTTGTTGGTTATTACCTTAGGAATAATTCTTTCATACATACATACATACAATTTCATTTCCAACACATATTTTAAAGTTTCATATACCCTCTTTCGTTTATTCCTCGTTATACACGATAACACATAGCACGAATTATAAACATTATCAACACATCTTTCAGTATACTTCATTATTTCCAATGACCCACCTTCCAACACCTTTTATGCTCGTTATACACAATACAACATAGGAAGAATTATTCTTATATACATACATACAAATCACATTATCAATTCATCATTCAGTATACTTCTTTATTTCTAATGTCCCTCCTTACAACAACTTTTAAACGTTCATATTTGATCTTTTGTTCCTATCTTCCATATACAAGATAGAACTTCAAGGGGTACTCACTCCGCTCTCTTCCGTCAGAGGGTGTACTACATCCGGTCACGTGACTACTCACACATACATACACACACACACGAATAGACACCTCAAACAGGCGCCATCTTAGAATTTCTCCATGGGTGCCCCTGCCCAGCCTGTAGATACCCACCCAAAACTATTAAGGTACTACTTCCGCCAACCGTATTAGTTTATATATGGTCCATATATATAGCATGCCTTGGCTAATGTCCAAACTCCCTTCCAGTTGTATCAAAAGGTCCGAACGAACATGGATCGTGTGTTTCGAAACATACTCAACTATATTATGAATTCGCTGACTTTCACTCCAAGCAGAACTAACTACACCGATATAGAAAACACCATTCTCCAACACAGTTCTCTTCGATTTGGATGTCCATCTCTTTCTCGGGATGCCTATTTGGTAGCTCGTGTGAGTACTTGCGGGATATTGAAATATTGTTAGCTTCTAGATTATGCGCATAGCTAATTTTGTCAACTTCTGCTCCGGGTGCGTGTCCCCTGTTGTCAAATTCTTGTTCAGGCGAACAACTCCACGTTATTTGATCACTAGCTACGACAACCTCTCGTACGTCGTCACTATTTGCGTCTAAGCATACGTGTTGCTCGCCGTTACCCTCGTGGAAATGCCCTAAGATAACACAAGGTTGATCATTTGTCACCTGAGATAGTCCACCAGGTCGAAAGAGAGTCGTTCCATGATTCAGAGTAGATACTACAATTATTTGGAGATTGAACAATTGAGACATTGCTTGCAAGTTATTTGATCCCCAAATTCATGTTGTAGGTTCATACGGTGTAAATACTGAAGTCTCGATTCGGTGAGATAACTGCTCCATGGTACACCCTGCTCGGAGCTTCCCAATGCCCTATCCATATAGTTCACTACTTCTCGTCGCAATGTATCTGCGCTTCTATGAATTCCGAGCTTTGCCAAATTATACGCCATTGCAGCAAACTGACAACTGCTGTCACCTCGCTGATAGTAGTTGATATGAAGACGGAATTCTGACACAAGATTATGTCGATTACTATCCGTGGTCATAGGTATGTAATACTTGGACCGATGGGAATGTCTACCCCGTGACTTGAGAGTATTGTTCGGTGTCGATGCCAATTCTATCATGTGACACCATTTTTTATAGCGTGCTTTGTACGTGGAGGGAAGAACCTCACTCTCTAGAGATGTTTATCTTTTTTGCATTCTACTATGATGCCATGCAGTGCCCATATCTTCTTTGGTACCTTGTACCTTGCTCCCAGCTCGTATACAGGGGTTTTCAGACTCCGCATCAACGTTTTATTTTTGCGCTCATTGCAATGACGAGTGGCTTTTTCGGCTACTTTTCGCACCGCGTTGCATATGTTTAATCGACTCTTGACATCACCTTCACGAATTTGCGATCCATTCGTAAAGATAACTAACTATAAGAATTCTCGCTAATGAAAGTAGGCAATTATTATTATGACAATATATCATATGTACGCACGCACACACTGCATTCTTATATGGAACTGAATCTGAATGTTGTTTTCACCTTTAGCGTAAGAAGGTTTTCACCTTTAGCGGGCCTCCCTATGTTTCACATTTAGCGTTGATACTTTTTCACGTTTACCGGACGTACTTTTTTTATATTTAGTGTAACTTTTTTCACATATATCGGAATTTTTACGTTTAGCGTAGAATTTTTTTACGTTTAGCGGACCTGTCACATTTAGCGGAATTTTCACATTTAGCGGTGTCACAGGCGTTGTTGTGGCAACCTGGGGTGTTTGCATTTAGCCTCTGTGTTGTTTAGTTAAAAGCTCAAGTCGTTTGCCAAGATAGTCTTTATTGACTTTTCGTTGGCTTTCAACACCATTCAGCCACACACCATCATTCAAAATGAATTTCACATCCAAGGGACAATAAAGTATTGTGATTGATTGTGATTGATATCGCAGATTTACTGAGCCGACGCCAACCGAATCTACACTTGAGATCAGTGTCTTTGCCGCTATGTATTATTACTCGCAGAGAGTTGTCGATAAACGAAGAGCTTCTCCCGAAACTGCGGGAAGCACGACAACAGGGAAAGGTTGTGTACCTCTCTTTCAACTGAGAGAGGTACGTTGGTGATCAAGGATTCCGTGATTACCAAATAGATTGTGCGTGTAGAAAGTAGGGATGGATAAAACACATTCATTACGCAACATTGTATGTCTTAATGAAACTACCGATGATGAAGAAGATGTCAGTATAAAATTAATACAACATTCTCCACATGAAGTGAGTGAAAATCTTATTGATATGTTGAAATGAAAGGGAAATTGTTTCGCAATTTTAAGTAGTAATATTGAGAGAAAACGTGCGAACTTTGACGAATTGCAAATATTCGTAGATGAACGTAATGATGCTGGTTTTGAATGTAGTGCTATTTGTTTGCAAAGTACATGGCTTAGCGATAACGACGATGCGTCCCTTCTACAGTTGAACGGTTGTCATTGCATTGTAAAAGGGAAACACTACAGCAAAAACAAAAAGGTGGACTGGTTATTTACCTTAATCAGAAATATAAGTACAAAACTATGTCTCTATTTAACTCATCAACTCTATGGGAAGGTCAATTTTTCTCAAAAAAATGTCAGACCCTCAGCCTTATTTTACATTGAATAAAATATGTGTTCATGATGACCCAAAGCCAAAATATGCTAATGTTACAAGACATTCATTTAATGCGTATGCTAATTTTTGTTTAAAGATTTGGAAAATAGTAACAAGCTGGAAAAAAATTAACATAAATTCAAATAACAACCGAAATATAAACCTAAATATTGTGGGAGATATTCTTGAAAAACTAAAAGAAAAACATTTCCCAAGTAAACGTTTAAAGTTCAACAAACTAAACATAAAAAGTATAAATGGATAACAATAGGCGTTGTCCGATTTATAAAACACAGGGATAATTTATACAAAAACCTTCGGAGATTAAGACATGCATCACGGGAATATGTATTATTAAAACCCAATTACACGAATACAATACGGTATTGAAAAGAAATATTATATTCGCAAAGAAAATGTACTACGAAAGGTGTTTCAAACAGTACAAAACAAACATAAAGAACGTTTAGTTAACAATAAATGAAATCTTAAACAGGACTAAACAGAAAACTTTATTTCCTAACGTGTTTAACGTGAATGGAAAACAAGTCACAGATAAAGCAACCATTGCACATCATTTTAATAACGTCTTTACAAAGATTGGGCCAGATCTCGCCAACAAAATACACAGTCCAATTAATGTTTCTTTTACAAAGTATTTAACTGCTAAACACAATTCAGAATTTATTTTTTGAGAAACTTAACAAAAATTACTAATCTAGTTATGGAATACGCAGTATATCTACAAAATTATTGAAACTTGTAAAATAATAAGTTTTAACAAAGCCACTTACCATAATAATAAATCAAACTATTGAAACAGGAATATTTCCAGACAACCTAAAATAGCAAAGGTAATCTCATTAATCAAAAACGAAAATTATTGTGTTTTTACAAATTATTGACCCATATTACTGTTGCCTGTTATATCTAAGGTAATCGAAAAAAATTGATTAATCAGCTATATACATTCTTTCAACAAAATATACTTTTTAACCGTCAGGGCAGATTTAGAAAGGTACCTTCAACAGAACTAGCTGCATTGGAACTAATTGATAAAATCACCCGTGAATGCATAAAGGTGAAATTCCCATAGCCATATCCTTAGATTTATTAAAAACCTTTGATTCACTAAACCATGACATTTTAATAAACGAACTATCATATTACGGAGTCAGAGGATGTGCAAATGGTCTCATAAAGAGCTATTTAACCAACAGGACACAGTATGTTGAAATGGAAGGCACATCATCTGACACGTCACTAATCACTACAAGAGTGCATGAGGGTTCTATTATAATTATTAGGTCCTCTTCTAGTTTTGATATATATATATATATATATATGAATGATATTGTATATGCAACTTAACGTTTCGAATTACTTCTATATGCTGACGATTCAACTTTATCAAGTTCATTGAGTTCTTTCAATACACATTCTATTAATTTTTATGATATCAATGCTGAATTTGATAAAATAAGCGTATGGTTAAAAGTAAACAAACTTTCACTAAATGCTAGTAAATCAAAATGCATGATGTTGTTCTATCACCCTCAGAAACGAATTCCAAGATTGCAATTTAATATAGATGACACATCACTAGAATGTGTAGATCGTTTAAATTTTCTATGATTAATGCAGCTTCAAAAGGAAATCAGATCAAATCGTGACATTTATATTGCGCCGTTCCAACAATCGTTGCTCACGGCGCAGTACAAAATGTTCGGGAAAACAGATAAGTTTTAAGGTTTGATTTAAAATCAGTATTTGTCATTCTTGTTGTAGTCAGCTTTTGCGGCAGCAAGTTCCATAGTGTTGGGGCTGCCACGCAAAAGGATCTATCACCCCAGCGTCGCGATGCACGTGGTACACATAAATGATTGTGTTCACGGGAGCGCAACAATCGAGTTGGCTGACGTCTGTTCAAACATTTGGTGATATACTGTGGTGCACAGCCAGTCAGTGCTCGGTGCGTGAGTAGAAGTATCTTATACTCTACTCTAACTGCTATTGGCAGCCAGTGCAGCTTCATCAATAGAGGTGTGACATGACAGAACTTCCTGGCGCCGTCGACAAGGCGAGCCGCCCAGTTCTGTACTCTCTGCAACCGTTCTAGTTGTTTCACAGGCAGTCGGTGGAGTAATGCATTGCCAACGTCAAGTCTGCTGGTAACAAACGCATGTATGACTTGTTTCGTTGCTGCAGGTGTTAGATAACGTCTTATTCTTGCAATATTTCGGAGATGGAAAATTGCAGATCTACAGACAGCAGTCACGTGCGTCTCCATCTTCATCTCGGCATCGAACTGTACACCAAGGTTCCGTACATTCTGAGTTACAGTGACCAAACAGTCTCCAATGCATAATGTGCGCAGCTCAATTTTTTTTAGTTGTTGCGCAGAGCCGAGCACGATGACTTCTGTCTTTGAGTCATTCAACTTTAAAAAGTTTGTCAGCATCCACGTCCTGATCTCCGCTACACATTCTTCAATACGGACGACAGCCGCAGCAATGTCCTCTTGGTGGGGTTTCACTGGAATGTAGATTTGAGTATCATCCGCGTAGAAATGACACATCATATTTTACTTGCAAATAATCTTAGCAACTGGTGCTACATAGATGGAGAACAGCTGAGGACCTAGCATGGAGCCTTGTGGTACCCCGTATACCAGAGGACGAGCAGGCGATGTAGCACCATGAATGTGGACAGACTGGACTCTGTCTCTCAGGTATGACTTAAACCAGTCCAGTGCATCTTGGACCACTCCGATATCATGTGAGAGTCTATGCAACATCACTTCATGGTCGACGGTGTCAAACGCAGCCGATAGATCAAGGAGAACCATGATGATAACATTCTGATTGTCCATTGCGTGCAGGATGTGATTCTGCACACAGACAAGGGCCGTCTCAACGCTGTGATTCGGCTTGTACGCTGACTGATAGGGCTCACAGAGATTGTGCTCTGACATGTGAGCTGACAATCTCGCAGCAACGACACGTTCTATTGTCTTCGATAGATAGGGTAGATTTGACACGGGTCGGTAGTTATTCAAGACAGTTTTGTCAAGACTCGGTTTCTTGAGTACTGGCCTGATGTGCGCTTCCTTCAAGTGCGAAGGCATTACTTCCGTTCTCAGAGACAGGTTAACAATTGTCATGAGCACAGGTACAACATCGTGCGCACAGTCTCTAAGAAGCCATGTCGGAATGGGATCAAGTTCACAAGATTTCACTGGCGAAGACTTCAACAACATTCCAATTTCAGCCTCAGTGGCTGGCTCAAATGCAGTCAGCAGACATGTCTGCGGTGCATCATCAGCAGAGGCATTTACAGTGATGACATTCTGATTCAGTTCAGACCGAATTTTCGAGATCTTTTCTGTGAAGAAATCCGAGAACCGCATTGTCAGTGTGTCAGACGAGTCACATGGCGGTAGTGGTGTGCCATTGTCAGTGTGTAGGAGTTTCGCAACAATCTTGAACAGCTGCTTCTGGTCACCAGATGCATCAGCAATTTGATTCGTGTGGTATTCAAGTTTTGCACGGTGCACAGACGAAGTGACGAGCTGGCACTGGAGGCAGTAGGCAAGCCTGTCAGACTCTAGTCCAGATTTTCTCCACGTTCTTTCCAGTTGTCATCTAACACACTTTTGCGATCGTATGCCATCATTATACCACGGCGTGTGTGGTCGTACAATCACTGTGCAGTTCTTTAACGGTGCTTGCTTGTCAATGATAGCCGCAATGGTTTCATTGTACATGTCAACAGCATGGTTCATGTCATCAGACAGATGATTTGACAGTAGCAACGAACGGATTTCATCACATATCGCAGTGGTATTGATCTGTCGATAATTTCGACTCGTCGTCGTTACCCGGACGTTTGGTGGTTTCACGAGTTGCAGTGTGCAATGAATTGCCGAGTGGTCTGACATGTGTGGGATGTCTGTTCGTATATTGTTCAGAAACGTTTCAGATGAACGCGTTATAAGCAGGTCGATGGTATGTCCGGCAACACGCGTCGGGACTTCCACGTGCTGAGTAAGATCTGCTGCATTTAGATTGTTTTGAAAGCGCTTAGTGTCATTGTCTGATGTATTGTCCACGTGGAAGTTAAAATCACCTGCGATCAGCATGTTTGACGTATACATCGACATGGTGTCCAACAAATCACCAAATTCTAGGAGAAATTCCGCAGTTGTAAAGCCATTCTTGGAGTTTGGCGGGGGGAGATAGACGACAAGAAGACGAACAGACTGAGTGTCATTGTTGAGTTGTAGACACATCGATTCAAATGTGTTTGATTTCGGCATCTCGAGATGTCGCGTAGTGAAGCCAGACTTGTAGACGACTGCAACACCACCACCGGTGCCGTACGTTCTCGGGACATGTCGTAGTTGGTAATCAGCAGGTGTGATGCAACCAGTAGAGAAGGAGTCATCAGCACTCAACCACGTCTCTGTGATGTCGAGTATGTCTAGATCATTGTCCTCAATGAGGTCACATATCACGGTCGCTTTCCCCGCTTGCTTCGCATCACACACCGATCTGGCATTCAACAAGCAGAAACACACTTGGCGTACAGATGGTATGTCACATACACTGTCGAGTCGAATCAAATTCGATGTGTAGGTTTCACATCTCACTATGACCGATGATGGGAAGCGAGGAGTAATCAGAACAGGAATGGGTCTTTGCTTTGACCTCCCTGCCCTACAACCCCTACGAGTCTGCCGATTGTTCACGCGTTCTAGTGGTCGTAGTGGTGCCACACAAGCATCTATTGAAAGGTAGCATCCAGTAACAATAGAACGTCCAATTCGCAGTAGATCCAATCTATTGTATGTGATCATGCTGTGGCAGTGCATTGTTCTTGTTGTCGTCACGCATGGTCAATGGTGTGACACATGTGCAGTTCACTATACTGGTACGCAATGCATATAAATTACAAAAATGCTAAAATGTCATTAAGTACTTGTTAAAATGGCGCAGTCCACCTTCGACCCAAGACATTCATAAAAACAACTCTAAAATTGCACTGCTGTTCCACGGTTAAAAACATATAAAAATGTAAAATATCCACGAGCTTGTTTTGGTGCAACCACATAGAGGCGCGACACAATCAGTTTAACTGGATTGATTAGGCTAACTATAGCATATAAACACAAATAACTAATAATACCGCTGTACAAAACAATAGTTAGGCCTAATTTAGAATATTGCATACAAGCGTGGAGGCCATACCGCAAGAAGGACATAGATATGCTAGAAAGAGTACAGAGGAGAGCGACTAAAATGATACCAAAACTGAGGGATCTTAGTTATGAAAAACGCCTAAAAGAATGTGGTTTAACAACACTAGAGACCAGGAGATTGAGAGGAGATCAGATAGTAAAATATTGAATGGTTATGAAAATATTGATAGAAATGTGTTTTTTCAGTTAAGAAAGATAGAAAGACTAGAGGACATGAAGTTACATTAGTAAAGGAGCAGTGTAGATTAGACTTAAGAAAGTTCTCATTTTCACAAAGGACTGTGAATGAATGGAACAGATTATCTGATGATTGTGTGGGTGCTAGTAGTGTGAATATGTTTAAAAATAAAATCGACACATACCTCAGAAGGGCTGGATATATGTAGATAAAAGGGTTGGACTCTCGATAAGCCAAAGGGCTTCCTTGTCCACCTGCCATCTAGAGTTAATTCTCTGGATGGCAATCTTGTTAAATCTTGTTAAATATTGTTAGATAAACACCTAAACTGGAATAGACACATTAATAAAATATGTAATAAATTGTCAGGAACAACTGGAATATTAAATCAACTGAAGCATATGTTGTCACAACATGTTTTATTAACACTTTATAGTGCACTTGTGCTCCACCATATCAACTACTGTTTTCTCGCATGGGGTGAAAATCATACAACAATTACTAAACCACAAAAAGCGAGCAGTTAGAGTAATAACAAACAGTTCATACACGGCACACTCCGAACCGTTATTGAAAAACCTTAAATTAATGAAAGTTGAAGACTTATTTAAAATTCAACAACGACGGTTTACTTATAAACACCAGCATGTAAATCTACCTACATATCTGCAGAACATACCAATTGCTTTAAATACATATGTACATAGTGTCACGGATTAGCGAGGTCTCCGTACACTAGATGGCTCAGTCTAGTAGGGTTCTTATATATCAAGGTCAACGCATATGAGAAAGAACGGTTATCGTGAACAAGCAACAAAGAACGAGGAAAATTTAATAAACTTTATTACAATATATCTTCCTTTTGGAAAATATTTCGATTAACAAAAATAAACAGAATAAAGAAATCCTGTAACCAAATCTTAATATAACATAATAAACAATAATACTGAAACGTTCAATTATCAAATTCCACCTCCTTTCTAAGGTGGATTATACCACTATACGACCAACACTAGGCGCCATGTGTTATCTAAGAATAACTCCCATAATATAAATACACAGTATATAGCTAGTCCTTGCGGACTCTACAGTAATCTGTTTCAACGCATATATATATATATATATGTGTGTGTGTGAATACTTCAAGGGTAATAATACCTCACTTCAAAACCACAGATAACTACTAATCATAATACAGCAAATAATTTTCTAATATACCTTAAACTTTTGTATCTTTTTTCTCATAAACTTAAGGGGACGTTTATATATTATTTGACAGATATGCGCATCCTGTGTAAACATTTAATCATCATTATTTTTATTTTTATTTTTTATCTTTGATGATCTAAATTATTACTGAGCACATGATGTGAAGTATGATATATATATATTTTTCATTTCTTTTTTATGCAAAGGTGGCTCTCATATTAGCGACTTTTCATGTCTTAATGAGAGTCCCACTGATCTGTCTATTTATATTTATGTTACATATATATAATGTTTATTTATGTTATATTTTCAATTTGAGAAACTTCTTCACATATAATGTATGTATGATCAAAATGATCGTGAACATTGTAAAAAAAATGTACAACTGTACAGCTGTTGTTTGTAAGTTATTCTAGACTCCTAAACAGTGTCATCAGTCGTCTATGTCGCTCTCTTCAGAACTACAGTTTTCAGAATACTAAACGGGTATATTAGCCCACATTTGATTTTTTTCCCTTCGCATGTGCATATACTTGGGATGTAATGCAGAAAGGAGTGCATTTGCATTTACAACTTAACTGCAACTTGGCCTGACTCGCGACCATCAGCACATCACGTCCACCCTCGTTGCGTTTCATTGACTTCCGGTCCAATGGCGAATCAATTACAAGATTCTTCTGCTGACATACCGCGCTTTACACGATCTCGCGCACGCGTACATTGTCGACTTGATCTCGCCTCTCGCCTATCTTGTTGGAAATATTTGTTTGCCGCTGCGCCGCCTATTTCTTTGAGGGGGTGAGCAGAAAACCATATGTCTGCCCTCCAATTACACACACCTTTCACAGTTGACACAAATACACATTATTCATCTCATAAAATTTACATTTCCACCCGCAATTTACGCTCGCCACAAAAACAAAAATTTAATGGGGGGGGGCAGAACCATGTCTCCCCCCGGAGAAATTCAAGGGGGCAGCTGTCCCTCTGCCCCCTGTTCCCGAGCTAAAGAAGACAAGAGTGGAACAGGTTATTCTCTCAGGAATTTTGCCAGTAATGGGAGGAAGGGGGGCAAGATACAGAAACTGTAAGAGGATGGCGATCAACGCACTAGTTGAGCAGATGTGTGAGGAAGAGGGCGTGGGATTCATAGATTTATGGGGGTAGTTTGTTGGGAGAGAAGATATGTACATGAGATATGGCCTCCATCTAAGTGGAAAGGGGGCAGCAGTATTCTCAGAGAATCTGCTGCGATCTGTTGACAGTGGGACAGGTTGCATCTATTTAAACTAAATTCGCAGGGGGGACTCGCAGAGAAGCCTGAAACTGGAGGCATAGATAAAGGCAGCAAAAATAATTCAGCAAAGAACAGTCTGGAAAACTGTTCTGAAGCTGGGTATAAATGTGTTTGTTTAAATGCAAGGAGTATAGTAAACAAAAGAAATGAACTAAACATTATGGTAGAAGATATTGACCCTCACATAATAGGTATAACCGAATCATGGGCAACCACCGATATATCAGATGCCGAATTGGGACTGACAGGATATGTAATGTTTAGGAAAGATAGAATAGGAAGAAGGGGAGGTGGAGTTATTTTATATATTAAAGAATCTATCCAGGCTTATGAAATAAAATTAGACAGAGAAGCAGATTGCGAAGAAGCTGTTTGGTGTAACATAGTTACAGGAAACTCAAAGTTAACGGTTGGATTAGTTTATCGAAGTCCAAACATAAGCATAGAAGATAATGAAAAAATACAAAACGTTATAAGGGAAGTGAGCAAACGGGACTGTGTTATTATGGGGGATTTTAACCATGGGCATATAAAATGGAAATCTCTACGGAGTATGGGTAGTGAGGACCACAAGTTTTTAGTTTTAGTACAAGATAGTTTCCTTTCTCAACATGTGCTAGAACCACCCAGGGGAGAGAATGTGTTAGACTTAGTTTTGTCCTCACAGAATGAATTAGTTGACAATGTTAAATTATGTGAGCCCCTGGGAAGTAGTGATCACAACCAGATACATTTTACCATCAAAGTAAAATCAGAAAGAAATAATAAAAAGCAGGAGAAATTTCCACAAAGGAAGATATAAGGAAATGAGGAAATATTTAGCAAAGATAGACTGGAATAATACACTGAAGAATAAGACAGCAACAGAATGCTGGAATATCTTATAGAATGAAATAGAGTGCATCGTAGATAAATTTGTTCCCTTCAAAAAACAAGGGAAACGGACCAGAAAGAAATACTTATCGAAAGAAGCCATTAGGAAAAAAAATGATGTATAAACAAATGATGTGGAAGTCATATAGACGTACTGGAAATGACGAAGACTACAACATTTATAAAGAAGCACTAAACCAAGCTACAGCTGAAATTAGAAATTCAAAGAGAAGCTATGAACATAAATTAGCTTGTAATATAAAACAAGACAGCAAGAGTTTTATGCGTATGTTCGAAGCAAACAGAAAGTTCAGGATAAGGTCGGTCCTCTAGAAGATAGTGCTGGAAATATAATATCAGAAGGATTCTTAATGGCAGAAGACCTAAATGAGTATTTTAGTTGAGTGTTTACCAGAGAAGACACTAGTTCACTGCCAGTACCAGAGGCTAAGTTCAAGGGGGCAGAATCAGACTATTTAAGACAGTTAATTGTAACCCCAGAAATGGTAGGTAAGAAAATTAGGGCTATGAAGGAAAATAAATCACCTGGATTGGATGGTATTCCACCCAAACTACTAGTGGAAATTGTAGAAAAAATTAGCATACCGCTTGCAACAGTTTTCAACTTGTCATTAGAAGAGGGAGTGGTTGCTTTAGAATGGAAAGAAGCAAACATTATACCGTTATTTAAAAAAGGTTCGAGAAACAAGTCAAATAATTATAGACCAGTCAGTTTAACATCGGTGATTTGTAAATTATTAGAAAGACTAATTAAAGATCACATGGTGGATTTTCTTGTTAAACATAACTTGATAAACCCATTTTAACATGGGTTTCTAAAAGCGAGGTCATGCTTAACAATTATGTTATGTTTTTTGGAAGATATCACTAAGTGGGTAGATGATGGATCACCAGTAGATATCATCTACTTAGATTTTTAAAAAGCTTTCGGCAAAGTGCCACATCAGAGATTACTGCTTAAACTAAAGGCCATGGCATAGGAAATGGTATAATTAACTGGATAGAAAAATGGCTGATTGACAGAAGACAACGGGTAGTTGTTGATGGGGAGGCTTCAAACTGGAAATCAGTTTTGAGTGGGGTTCCACAGGGATCAGTACTGGGACCTATATTATTCTTAATATATATAAACGATTTGGACGATGATATAGCTAGCAAGGTGTTGAAATTTGCAGATGATACAAAAGTGTTTAGAAGGATTAAAAGTGATGGGGATAGACAGCATTTACAAGATGATCTTGACAGGTTGATCAAATGGTCTGAAAAGTGGCAAATGTTGTTCAATTTTGGGAAATGTAAATGCCTTCACACAGGACATGGGAACGAATATGTAGTATATACAATGGGGGTAACTGTACTAAGTACTACTGTAAAAGAAAAAGACTTAGGGCTGACAATTAGTGCTGACATGAAGGTTTCAGAGCAGTGTGGAATTGCAGCTTCAAAGGGAAATCAAATCCTTGTATTGATTAGGCGAAATATAGCATATAAAGAAAAATAACTAATAAAACCGCTGTACAAAACAATAGTTAGGCCTCATATAGAATATTGTATACAAGCGTGGAGGCCATACCGCAAGAAGGACATAGATATGTTAGAAAGAGTACAGAGGAGAGCGACTAAAATGATACCAAAACTGAGGGATCTTAGTTATGAAAAACGCCTAAAAGAATGCGGTTTAACAACACTAGAGACCAGGAGATTGAGAGGAGATCAGATAGAAGTGTTTAAAATATTGAATGGTTATGAAAATATTGATAGAAATATGTTTTTTTCAGTTAAGAAAGATAGAAAGACTAGAGGACATGAAGTTACATTAGTAAAGGAGCAGTGTAGATTAGACGTGAGAAAGTTCTCATTTTCACAAAGGACTGTGAATGAATGGAACAGATTATCTGATGATTGTGTGGGTGCTAGTAGTATGAATATGTTTAAAAATAAAATCGACACATACCTCAGAAGGGCTGGATATATGTAGATAAAAGGGTTGGACTCTCGATAAGCCAAAAGGCTTCCTTGTCCACCTGCCATCTAGAGTTAATTCTCTGGATAGCAATTTTGTTAAATCTTGTTAAATCTTGTTAAATCTATGCTTAAATATCATGATGGAGGTGGAGTAGACCAAGCATGCTGGTGGATTTATGCACATCAGCGGAATGGTTACTGATTATGTGCGTGTGAAAGTACGAGTGCGGCGAAGAATCTGTACAAGACGGTGCGAATGCAATGAGGAAGGCAGGAATATATCGCATACGCTGAAAAGGAAACAATTAAGATCGTGCATAACGTCGGCATACCAATATGCGCTGCAGACGGCGGTATAGATAGGGAGACAACAACTGAGGAGGCGCTTGTCTGAGTAAAAATACATCCGGAGAATTACATTCGCAAAGAGGGTATAGTAGAATTTGCTTTGGACGACCGGGGTCGTCTGCAAAGCCAAAGCGGTCGCATAAGACTGATTACCGGTATATAACGAGGATAGTTAGAGTTACTTCATCTTGCGGATAACGGAGATATAAAATATTTGTTCAAACAATCTTCCGTTCTATATTTATTTTTTAGTTATTATGCTATTTAAAGTGAACTTGTTGTGTGTTACGCTTGATAACTGGGACGAGTGAAGTACCTGGAATTATATCTGGCCGAAGACGTGGCTGACGTTATCATCGAGTTCACTGGCAGATTTTTGGTTCATATGTGATGTTCAAATGCAAGAATGTCGCCTAAATCCCAATATGACAAGGGTGTTTTGAACCTATGTCAAAACACTACCGTAGTGTTTTCAAAGTACGGTCAAGCCTTGTGGTGCTTTGAACCGCACAACGTTTCGAATGTACTACATCGGATAATGTGCATTTGTGTTCCTCGTAAGGATTGCTCCGGCCTTTCACATACCGTGTATGACCCACGAAAACCGGCACAACAATAGAAACGAAATTGGTATTCATAGAGACCACTAACAATTACGTTGGATGCCGATGCACAAGGTGACTACGTTTGATTGGAATGAGTTCAATTGAGCAGGCATATTAGCAGGTTAAGTGGTAAACAGTACTGGAAGTGAAATTATGCCGTTTTTGTAGAGATTAATTCGCGGAGTGATATGATTTCCTTGCCATTTTCTCCCACAACGCACATGAATGCAGTGATACTTGGCTTTGTTAAACGTAGACGGGCATCGTGCATGCATGCGTTTTAAGAGAGTTGTATGT
The DNA here is from genome assembly GCA_020002185.1 of Paraescarpia echinospica. Classification (NCBI taxonomy): domain Eukaryota; kingdom Metazoa; phylum Annelida; class Polychaeta; order Sabellida; family Siboglinidae; genus Paraescarpia; species Paraescarpia echinospica. Next base: position 49,023,029 of record CM034531.1, read on the forward strand.
ATGTGAGTTTGACGAAACTTGTATCTACGGCATATTATCAGTAGCTGTGAAGAAGTTTCATAATTTCATCAGTTCTAGTTTTCTTATAACCTGGCAAAACAAAACAACAAATACAAAAATCAACTGTTACCTGTGTTCCATCAGAGCGGTCGACTGCAGATTCGTTGGAAGCTTAACCCAAAATAACCCTAACTTTCACACTAACCATAACTAACCACAATTAAAACTAACTTTAACACTTTAACTCCAACCCTAACTAATTATATAAATACCAATCAGAAGGTACCGTTCATGAACTTTACGTCTACGACTATGTGGTTTTTGTTGTTGTTGTGCAACTTCTATACTAGTTTTGCACACTGCGTGACTCTGTCTTTGGTGTCTGATTCCACCGAAATTAACTCTACGACCCGGCTGTTTTTGTTGCTGTTTTTGTTGATGTTGTCCATCCTATGTATTACAGTTGTACACTGTGTGTTTGTTCTTATTGATAACAATGGTCAAAACTGTATATTACTTTATTATAGCAAACATTGCTTTGCTGTTTCTATTTCATTTAATACCTACTATCTACCATTTACATGGCTAACTCCGTGAAAGAAAATTACTCCCTCTCAAATTGTGATGACATGGATAACATATTTGAAACCTACAAATATACTGAACACAGCAGGTGTCATTTTGAAAAGGATGTCGACCCTGAAAATAATTATTACAACAACATATCAACATCTTGTAAATATTATACAGAACAACAATTCAATAATGAGGTAAACATAAATTATGATGGTGGTTTGTCTTTGGTACATTTTAATGCTAGAAGTCTGAGTACTAGCTTCAGCGATATACAAGATCTTCTCAAATCACTTAATGTAAAGTTTGATATCATAGCAATAAGCGAAACGTGGCTGAGCAAGGACTCATCTCCTTTATATACGTTTAATGATTATGATGCTTTTCATGTTGTTAGTGACAACAGAAAAGGTGGAGGTGTGGTGATTTATGTTAACAAGAAGCTAAATGGGCGATTATGCGAAAAAAAGTCATTAATAGTTGATAACTTACTAGAATGTGTTATTGTTGAATGTGAAATTAACCGACACAAAACTGCACTGATCAGTTGTGTATATAGGTGCCCTGGGTCTAACATGGTTTCAGTTAATGACAATATTGAACAATTGTTTAGTCGTATACGTTGCACCAAAACCATATATGTATGTGGTGATTTCAATATAGATTTGTTTAAATGTGATAGTCATAGTGGAACCAAGCTATTTGTAGATCTTATGTACAGTCTTGGTCTATACCCTTTAATTAATAGACCTAGCAGAATTACTACTACCTCTGCAACCCTTATAGACAACATTTTTACTTCTGAACTTGAGTGCAAGATTGATAGTGGTCTATTAGTAAATGATATCAGTAATCATCTTCCTGTATTTGCTCTGTGCCATTGTACTGTAAAACGTAACGTGAACGAACATTCTAACAAGTGTATTCGTCATCTTAGCGAAGAAAACATCAATGCATTGAAGTGTAACTTAATGCAACATTCTTGGCATACTGTTATCGGTAGTGAAAATGCAAATATAGCATATGACAACTTTCTTCATGATTTTACACAAATGTACAACAAACATTGTCCTGTGTCAACTGTACGACCTAAAGTATTAACAATTAGTTTTTACAAACCGTGGTTTACTAAAGGACTCAGAAACGCATGTATCAAGAAAAATCATTTGTATAAAGCATTTCTGTCATCCAGATCAATTATCTCGGAAACTAGATATAAATCATATAAAAATAAATTAACAGGTATTCTCAGATCCACTAAGAAACAATATTATAGCAGTTTACTCGCACAGAAGAAAAATGACATTGCTGGCACCTGGAAAGTACTTAAAACTGTAATGGGAACACCTCGCTTAGGAAATCACTACCCAGATCAGTTTGTTAATGATGGCATAACCATTAGTAATAAGGAAGATGTAGCGAACATGTTTAACAATTATTTTACTAATATCGGTCCGGAGCTGTCAAAGGATATAACGGCACCAACAAATGTATCTATTTATGACTACCTAGAAAACAGAAACAGTAACAATTTATTTCTAACTCCAGTTAATGAAGATGAAGTTATCCGAGCTGTGAACAATTGGGAAAGTAAAACATCCACAGATTGCGAAGACATAAGTATGCATTTGGTCAAAGAAGTTATTAACTCCATTGCAAAACCTATCACTTATATTTGTAATCTATCTTTCACTTCTGGAGTATTCCCGGAGAAAATGAAAATAGCAAAGGTTATCCCACTCTTTAAATCTGGGGATAAGTATATGTGCACTAATTATAGGCCTATTTCACTATTACCACAATTCTCAAAAATATTAGAAAAATTGTTCAGTTCTCGTTTAGATAGCTTTATTACCAAACACAAACTAATAAACCCAAGCCAATATGGATTTCCACAAAATATGTCAACATGTCATGCAATAATAAATCTTGTTGATGCAATAACCCAATCATTGGATGCCAAAAAATATGCTATTGGTATTTTTATCGATTTAAAAAAGGCATTTGACACTGTCAATCACAAACTGTTATGTAAAAAAATGGAATTTCTTGGTATCCGTGGTGGGGCATTTAACTGGTTAAATAGTTATCTAGAAAACAGAAAACAATTTGTGTCCATTGACAAATGTAATTCTACTGTGCGCAATATATCATGTGGTGTCCCACAGGGTTCGATCCTGGGCCCCAAACTATTCATTCTATACGTCAATGATATGTGTAACATATCTAATCTAGTAAAATACATTCTCTTTGCAGACGATACTAATATCTTTTATGCAAATAGTAACATCAATAAACTAAACGAAACTGTATGTAACGTTCTGGACCAAATGTATACATGGTTTGCAGTAAATAAATTAACTCTGAACATATCTAAAACCAATTATATTTTATTTGGAAATCGTATGCTAAACAAAGAAATTAATATCAAAATACAAAATGTTAATATCGAAAGAGTAAGGGTCACCAAGTTTTTGGGTGTGTTTATTGATGATCTACTAAATTGGAAAGCTCATATAAAATACGTACAATCAAAGCTTTCAAAAAGTACAGCTATAATGCATAGATGCAGTCATCTACTTGATAGAAATAGTAGACGTATTCTATACAGTTCTCTCTTTTTGCCGTATTTAAATTATTGTGCAGAGATATGGGGAAACACGTACCCAACAAATACTAACTGTATTTTCTTATTACAAAAAAGAGTAATCCGCATTATATTTGGTGCAAGATGGTTGGATCATACAAACTCACTTTTCCAACAATTACATGTTCTAAAATGTCCAGATATCATAGAACTGAAAACATCGTTATTTATGTACAAAGCTTACTACAGCTGTTTGCCATCAAATATTCAGTGTTTGTTTACTAGACGGGAAATAACATACTCAATGCGAGCTAATCATGACCTAGAACGACAGAGAGTCTGTTCTACCATGCGATCAATGTCTCTTTGTGTAAAGGGAGTGCAATTATGGAATTCTCTATGTGATCATTTAAAAACTACTAATACTATTACTGAATTTAAGCGTAAATGCAAGAACCTTTTATTTGAGAAATATCTGGTTGTGGAAACCTAAATAAAATCAAACACTAATGTAATCATGCCATTGAGGAAATTACAATATGTGTAAAGATGTGTACTTATGGCATACTTTAAATTTTGAATATGCACATATTGCATTGCATGTTTTCAATTATTGTAGCTAGATGGTTAGATGAATAGCAAATTCGAATAATATAATATTGATGTCTCAAAATACATGTATGTATGTATGTGAATATATGTATGTATATATGTGTGTATATGTGTGTATACATACATGTATATAATTATATATATAAATACATGTCAGGGGTAAATTTACACAAAAGTCAATGACTTCGTATTTACCCCCTTCAAACATTGTATATTCTCACTTGTATTATAGTTAAACTTGTTTGGTTGCCTTGTCTTGTATATATTGTTATCAATGTTCTGAATAAACGTCCGGACAACCAATGAAAATGCTTGTTTCTTCTCATAGACAATGTGCAAAGTTGGATGCCATAAGGTAGAATTCGACGTAGTTGTTTGGTGGTGACATTTCCTCATAAAAAGACTTGACACTGATGTCATAGTCAATTATACCGGACACCGAAGAGAGAGAGAGAGAGAGAGAGAGAGAGAGAGAGAGAGAGAGAGAGAGAGAACAACTTTACCACAGTCAGATTCGGTGTCTGCCGTAATCCAAGATGGTGCTGTTTGCAACGAAGGTTAATGAAGCTTCTATCAACAATTAACTTGGTGGTAGATTAACCCTGCACTGGTCTAGTATCCAGGTCCACCTCGATTTCGTTGATGTAACTATAATTTTGCGTAAATCTGATACCTCAGCGCAATAGTTCCATCATTCAACATCATCCCAGGCATATTAATGTTACGAAAATATCGCGTTTTGGTGCACTTTTTAGGCACAAACAGCGACGATCGCTCACTGCAGTAACGCACGGTCGCAGCGGTCGCAGCGGTCGCAAACCGAGTTGCTCTTTTAGCTAAAAAAAATGCACTAAACGCAATAATTTCGTTACATTACAGGAAATATAAAAAACTATTGCTTGAATTCATAGAATTAGACGTACTACATCTTCCTGTATATTTCCATTTCCACCAAGATGATACTTTTACCAGAATTCAATAACTGTATAATTCCACAATTAACGCTGGTCTTCTTCGAATATGCGCATTTTGGCGCGCTTTTCGGTATGCCCTGATGTGACATCAGAGGAGCGAATGTCACGCAACATGCTCGCACTTTTAATACATTCACATCATGTGTACAACGATAGATGTTTGGTCGCAGCAAGCATCCGAATGAGTTATTGTGTGGTATTCCGATCTAATATAAACACTAGTCATAATAGAGGAACAAGCATTTATTTTACGGTTCCACACGAATACCAACTTTGTTGAAAAAATGAAGCGACAGATCCTCCGCTCCAGTTAACCTGACAACAAGAAAAGCCGACCGTATAATTCTTACGCCGCTTCAGCTTATTTTGAGAAAAATGGTTTCGATTGCGACCCAGGAAAACTAATCTACATCAGTAAACATGCTCACGCATGCACGCACACACGCACGCACGCACGTACGCACACGAAAATATTGTATCCAACTGCTGAAAGTAACGTTATATGATCTGATAACATAACATGAAGGAAGAGCTGTACAATTTAGCATAACCATGATTCTGATTAATTATTTTTCCGTCAATCCATGTGGCCGAGTGCTTAAGTGCGTTGGCTCAGTGCTCCCGGTTTTTACTACTGACACGTGTGCGGGAGATGTAGGTTCAAGCCTAACACCACACTTTTTATAAAGTGTATTTGTATTTATCTTTTCGCAAAGTAATATAAACCAAGCCATTTTATATCCTCTGGCATGCGTCTGTCGAGGAGCGCCTCCTGCTCTCTTGATATGAGCATTATTCTGTCTGCATGCGCGGTCAATTGGACTATTTGAGGACTTGCTGTAGTCTTCTGCATAGAGAAATAGCCAGCATTGAATTGGTGATTGTAAGCCATCTCGCACAGATAGATTGGGAAAGAGGGAGCTTAACTGGTTCGGTCTAAGGTATTGAACTATCGAAAACTGTCTAGTCAGAATTAGAATCATTGAATTATTATGAAGTTTTACTGTTATGGATAGTATTACACTGTCCTGTTATGGCGCATGCTAACTATAACTTACTGTAACACAATGAATGCATTAGTAACTTATGGAATGCACCTGAAATTTGTAATAGTTTTGCATTTAACACAATTCATTTCAAGTCTGTAATTTAAAAAAGAGGCAGTCTGTTCCACATTTTTATTTATTAATTATGTATGTTCTTAAGACAACAATAAATATGTTGTTGGCAAACTGCCTGCCAATTTGTGATTAGCAAGCCAGTAAGAGTATTACCAATTGAATGTTTCGTCCTGCGAAATTTCAAATTGTAAAAAAAATATTCGGTTTCAAAACAAGCTTTATTGGTAAATTTGTCGAGGTGGGCTGGATTAACTGCAGTACCCTTTGATGTTCAAAACGTTTGCATCTTCCCATATTCAACACATTCAGCTAAGCAGACTACATGTTCAAAATTACTAACCTTGCTGATTCCAGGTAACCATGTTCTTGAAATAACAATAATTTGCATAAATCCAATAAGGACGCCAAATATTACTGGTTTGCCATATGACTAGAATTTCAAATAGCGAACTTGATCCACTATCTGCCATCAACAAAATACCCAGGGGACTGTGTCGTGAAATTACGGGGTGTTTAGACACAAAAATGTATTTGGAATACGTTAAAGTTTCACTGAATGAATAACTAACTTGTAAAAATAAAACAAATATCAATAGGTTGCCATACACATAAGGTTTACTCTCACATGACATATTTGAGGGATTTAAAATTCTTTATTGTTTTTTGACACAAGGATACACTTGTAATATCATAACATTTGACTGCTTGCATATGGCTGATTTGCGTATAACGTTCAACAATCTGGAATATCAATATCAACCGCGGAGCTACAGTTACACAATACTGCTTTGATCTTGAACAATTTAATCAGCTTTCCCCTAAATTGGCCCTTTTGAAATTAAATAGAACTGACACATGAACTTTTGGATGTATAAAGATATCCAGATATATGTGATTTTACAATATCATTTACTGCCCCCCCCCCCGACTAATAGTGACATACGATGAAACTCTCGCATTATACTGCAATGGGCGAAGGTGCTTCATATTCACAGTAACGTTTTAAAATATATCATCAATATAATAATGCTATGTGTAATTGCTTATCATGAGAACTATGTCAGATACGTCTGAGATAAAGTAGTTGATGTGAGTTTGAATACGGTTGTTTAAATTTGTTTCAGTGTTGCGGGTTGCTGAAAGTATTGGTGCAAAGTCGTCTTTGGTCTCATTGCGTCGATCCACGTACTTGTTCTCCGTTGCTCTTGTTATGGTCATCTACTTCGTCAGATTTTTATATTTTAATGCGGGCCAGCCTAGTGATATTCAAGAAGTCACATATCATTATGAAGGTGTTTTATTAAATGGCACACGGTATGAGATGGTACGTGTGAACCGTTCAATGCGACGCCTAATTGAAGGAAGCTCAGTTGAGACGCCAACACAAAACGTACGCGAGGAGCTGGCAAACACGTTGCTCTCCGATGTGGGATTCAAATATGTGGTACGACCAGTGAGACAGATAAAGAAATTGGAAAAGGATCCGCTGCTTTCAAACGACTGCATATATATACTACGCGAAAAAGGTATATATATATATATATATATATATATGGCGTGAAACAAAGGGACAAATCATACAATGGCCTTCACATTCACCAAAGGACCCGTTCTTGACTCGGGACGAATGTTGGACGTTGTTTTAGTGCGTGCGTGCGTGTGCGTGTGCGTGTAAGGAAGCTTAAATAAAACTAACACAACACCATATTTTAAGTTTGTTTCACAATTTAATCTTCAGCCTCAGATTTAAATCCGGAATCTGTCTAATCCGTATGGAGAATCCACATACACGCTGACTGTAGTTACAATGGTTATCTGAAACAGATGTCCTTCAATTTGTGGTAGTACTAATATGAAACCTTTGTTTTCAACCACCACCGAAACGGTTTAGTGTCATGACACAACTCTTTTGTACCACCGTTGATGGATCGTCAACGGACTAACGATATCGATTTATCGACTCAGCAAAAGAAGCCCACATAAAGCACGCGCGCGCATATCTGTGCCATATTCATCGATGCTGTTGAATCACTTTGGTTTTTTTTGTCGAGAGATATGAGGGAGATGTCTATACGGTTTGGTGGGTCAGTCTCTTTCCTGACATCGTGAATTTGTACGGTAAACGAAAGTAGGGTTAAAAGACATCGTGAATCTGTACGGTAACCAACATGAGCGTCTTTCAAATGTCAGATATGTCCATCTGATGCGCCCAAAACATCACTAGCGCCGGCTGGTCTCCGTTGACAGCCAATCAGATATCGTGTTACAAGTCGATATTGTTCAGATCGTTTGACGGATCTAGAACGGATACAACGTGGAACACAATAACCGGGCCCACCACGCTTACATGCACACACGCATACGCACACGCACACGCACGCACACACACACATTACACACGTACGCACTCACTCATATACATACGCACTCATACCCAATAACACACGTACACACATACTTACCACACCACATACACACGTACACAAACACGCACGCACGCACACATGCACCCACACGCACACGCATACACACACACACACACACACACACACACACACACACATACACACAAACACACACATACGCTCACACACACACACAACGCATACATACCACACCCACGCACGTACACACGCATAAACACACACACGCACACACACACACACATGCATAACACACACACGCACGCACACACACACGCGCGCACACACGCACACACACACACACACACACACACACACACATACACACACATACGCTCACACACACACACACATACACACACACACACACAACGCATACATACCACACCCACGCACGTAAACACGCATAAACACACACAGGCACGCACACATACACACATGCATAACACGCACATACGCACGCACACATACACGCGCGCGCACACACATACACATGAGCCATACCTCACACGCGCTCCCGCGCACGCACGCACACACACACACACAAGCACAACGCAAACGTGCCACACACACACTCACACACACACGCGCGCGCGCGCACACACACACACGTGCGCGCACACACACACAAACACACACGCAGACAACGCACACGTGTCCACCCCCACACACACGTGCCACACGCACGCACTCGCACACATACTCTTTCTACAAAAAACATACCCTAACTTTCGCGATGTGATTGTGATTAATTGTTTTGTACTTTGACGACCAGGTTTCTGTCTAACTAATCAAAAACAACTGTCGACATAGCTGACACGCTGGCTGTAGTTACAATGGTTATCTGAGACAGATGTCCTTCAAAGGCGGTAGTACTGATATGAAACTTTGTTGTCAATCACCACCGAAACAGTTTAATGTCATTACACAACTCTTTTGCACCACAGTTCAAAGATCGTCAACGGACTAACGATATCGATTGATCACCTCAGCAAAAGAAGCCCACATAAAGTACGCGCACGCATCTTTGTGCCATATTCATCGCTGCTGTTGAACCACTGTGTTTCTCTTTGATCGAGAGATATGACTGAGATGTCTATACGGTTTGATGGGTCAACTTCTTTCCTGACGTCGTGAACCTGTACGGTATGCGGAAGTAGAATTAAAAAGACATCGTGAATATGTACGGTAACCGGAAGTAGGGTTAAACAGACATCGTGAAAGTGTTCGGTAACCGAAAATAGAGTAAAAAAGACATCGTGAACCTGTACGGTAACCGGAAGTAGGTCTTGTTAGTGGGTAGTATACCTTGCAGGTTAGTGGGCATTATACCTTGCAGATTAGTGGGCAGTACACATTGTAGGTTAGTGTGCAGTATACCTTGCAGGTTAGTGGGCAGTACACTTAGCAGGTTAGTGGGCAGTATACCTTGCAGATTAGTGGGCAGTACACATTGTAGGTTAGTGTGCAGTATACCTTGCAGGTTAGTTGGCAGTACACTTAGCAGGTTAGTGGGCAGTATACCTTGCAGATTAGTGGGCATTATACCTTGCAGATTAGTGGGCATTATACCTTGCAGATTAGTGGGCAGTACACTTAGCAGGTTAGTGGGCAGTATACCTTGCAGGTTAGTGGGTAGTATACCTTGCAGGTTCTTGTCTTGGGTTTGCTTATCCATTTCCGGACGTTGCAGCCTTGATGGATTGTCAATAGGCAGCTATTTCGTTAGCCAGTCTCCCCACTCGCCAGACGTCGGCTCCCATCCATTCCTCTATGTCCTTCCCCCATTGTTTCCTAGGTCTTCCTCTGCTTCTGCTGCCTTCCACTTTTCCTTCCATTATTAGTCTCTCTAGAGACTGATGCCGTTTCACATGGCCGAAATAACTTAGTTTCTGTTTCTTTACAAAGTTCAATAAAATCCCGGGTATAACACCAAGCTCATCTGCGATGGATTCGTTAGTTCTACGTTCAGTCCACGAAACTCGTAATATCTTTCTATAACACTTGTTTTCAAATGCATTGATACGTTTAGTAATGTTCTTATTAAGAGTCCAGGTTTCGTATCCATACGTAGCCGTTGGAAATATGCAGACTCGGATAATTCGTAGTTTCCTATCTTTGTTCGTTGCTTTCCACAGCTTCTTCATCTCCGTCAACTTTTTACTCGCCATTGCCAACCTCCGCTTGATCTCTTTCGTCCCATCCGCTTCTATCAGTGACCCCAGATACATTCCACTCGTTCTATTTCCTCGCCATCTACTGTGACTTCTGATGGTTCTCGACATCCCTTCACATCCATAATCTTAGTCTTCTTTACGTTTAGGTTCAATCCTTTCATATCGCTGTGCTCTTTAACAGTAGTTATCAGTTTAGCCAATCCTTCTTTTGTATCCGATATTAATGCTGTGTCATCGGCATATCTCAATTCATATATCTTCTGTCCATTCACTTTCAGTCCATTAAAAAACTTGCTTCTCATGTCAGTCTCGACTTCTCTCATGATATTCTCTGTGTATAGACTGAATAGGTGGGGAGACAAAATGCACCCCTGTCTCACTCCCTTGCCGACTGGGAACCAATCTGTGGTACCACATTCTAATCTCACTGCAGACTGCTGTTCAACATATAAATTTTGGATAAGTGATGTAATTTTCTGGTCAAATCCCATGCGTATCAAGGTTTTCTAGAGATGTTGATGACTAACATTATCAAAAGCTTTTGAATAATCTATGAAACAGATCATAAGGTCATGGTTGAATTATCTGCATTTCTGAATTAACATATTCAGGTTGAAAATGTGATCTGTTGCTCCTCTTCCAGTCCGGAAACCAGCTTGTGTTCTGTTGACTTCATTAATTTTGTTGTGATTCTCTTCATTATGATTTTTAGCATAATTTTGCTCGTGTGGCTGATGAGGGATATAGTCCTGTAGTTTGAGCATTCTTGTATGTTACCTTTTTTCGGAATTGGTATAAGGATGGCTCGTTTCCAGTCCATGGGCCATTTTCTACTACTCCATATTTTCTTGCATAATGTGTGATAGATATCCACGCCTGCTTCTCCACTTGCTCTTATTAGCTCTGCAGTGATGTTATCAGTGCCAGGTGATTTTCCGTCTTTTAGACTTTTTATTGCCCACTCCACCTCTGAACGCAAAGGCTTAAGTTCATCTTCTGGTTCTGTCCTCTCTCTGCCTTCATCCCTGTCTACCTCTTCTGTTTCTTCTTTCTTAAACATGCGTTCACAATATTGCTTCCATCTTTCAAGTATGTCATCGCTTTCTGTCAGAGTCATTCCCGTTTCATCTTTAATAACGCCAAGTCTAGGTTTGAACGACTGTGTCATAGACTTTATATCCTCGAACATATTGCGACTATCGTTCCTTCTCAAACATAGATCTATTTTTTCGCATTTCTTCTCTATATATTACTTCTTGTCTTCCTTACACGTTCGTTTAATCATCTTGCATTTCACTCTGTATTTCTCATGATAATTCTCACTCATTTCTTGGTTCTTCTTTAACTCTTTCCTTTCGTCAATCATATGCAGTGTTTATCCATGGTTGTTTTTGGTTGTTTTTGTCTCCACTTTTTAGTGAAGTGTTTGTCAGCTGATTCCATAATGATGTTCCTAATTTCTACTGCCAACTCTTCTGGTTACTGGGCAGTATACCTTTCAGGTGAGTGGGCAGTACACCTTTTAGGCTAGTGGCCAGTACACCTTGCAGATTAGTGGGCAGTATGCCTTGCGGGTTAGTGGGCATTACACATTGCAGGTTAATGGGCAGTACATCTTGCAGGTTAGTGGGCAGTATATCTTGTATGTTAGTGGGCAGTATACTTTGCAGGTTAGTGGACAGTACACCTTGCAGATTAGTGGGCAGTACACATTGCGGGCTAGTGGGCATTACACCTTGCAGGTTAGTGGGCAGTACACCTTGCAGGTTAGTGTGCTGTATAACTTGCAGGTTAGTGGGCAGTACACCTTGCATATTAGTGGTCAGTACACCTTGCAGGTTAGTGGGCAATATACCTTGCAGGTTAGTGGGCTACTGGGCATTTCATCTTGCAGGTTAGTGGGCAGTACACCTTGCAGGTTAGTGGGCAGTACACATTGCAGGTTAGTGGGCAGTATATCTTATGGGTTAGTGGGCAGTAAACCTTGCACGTAATGTATTCATTTATATAATTATCCTATTTAGTGATTGAAATCGATGATAATGAGGGAAAGGCATATTCTTTAAGATGTATACTAGTTATACCAGACTGACTGTCTGCCAGTGTATTTTTAAAGTCTGTATAAGGAAAAGCATATTAAAAAATGCGCGCTCGCATACGCTCGGTAATGTAACCAATATATGATCGCCAACCGTTCGTATAGTATAACTCTTTGCTGTCTGAAAGGATGTCTCATACACATTCAAAAAGTGTGCACTCGCACACGTTCAATTATAAAATGCAGATGCCGTATGACATTACCAACCGTTCCTGTTGTAATCTCTTTTTTGTCTGAAAAGCATTCCCCTTTCTGAAATGAAGAGTTATGCAAGTGTTTTATTAACGCTATATTTTGATGTGTTAGCAGGTGGCTTTTTCTGAAAGGAAATGCTTTGACGTTTATAATTTAAAAGTGAGGATTCATTAATAATATTTATTATAAAAAAAATTCCATTACCAACCGTTCCTGTAATTCCTTTCATGATTATAAAAAAATGTTGAGTGCATTTATGCAAGTATTTTATAAATGCAATTTTGAATCGTAAGCAAAAATATTCGTTTGATAGAATATACTTTGATTTTCAAACTTTTAAAACGTGCGTTCATTGTTAATATACATTTTTCTAATTAACTGTTTCAATTCTTCCTAATTCTATGTTTCAATGTTTGGGAAGTTGTACATTTGTATAGCTACTACCGGGTGATGGAGGAATTACTGGAATTCTTTCTTGGGCCACCATCACCAACCCCGCCACTTCTACCTATTCAGTGATGGATTCTTCATACGGATGACACAGATTTAACAAGATTTAACAAGATTGCCACCCAGAGAATTAACTCTAGGTGGCAGGTGGACAAGGAAGCCCTTTGGCTTATCGAGAGTCCGACCCTTTTATCTATGTGTATCCCGCCCGTCTGAGGTATGTGTCGATTTTATTTTTAAACATATTCACGCTACTAGCACCCACACAATCAGCACATAATTTGTTCCATTCATTTACAGTCCTTTGTGAAAATTAAAACTTTCTTATATCTAATCTACTCTGCTCCTTTGCTAATGTAACTTCATGTCCTCTAGTCCTTCTATCTTTCTTAATTGAAAAAAATATATTTATATCAATATTTTCATAACCATTCAATATTTTAAACACTTCTATCTGATCTCCTCTCAATCTCCTGGTCTCTAATGTTGTTAAACCGCATTTTTTTAGGCGTATTTCGTAACTAAGATCCCTCAGTTTTGGTATCATTTTAGTTGCTCTCCTCTGTACTCTTTCTAGCATATCTATGTCCTTCCTGCGATATGGCCTCCACGCTTGAATACAATATTCTAAATGAGGCCTAACTATTGTTTTGTACAGCGGTATTATTAGCTCTTTTTCTTTATACGTTATGTTTCGCCTAATTAATCCAAGGATTTGATTTCCCTTTGAAGCTGCAATTCCGCACTGCTCTGAAACCTTCATATCATCACTAATGGTTAACCCTAAGTCGTTTCCATGTCCTGTGTGGAGGCATTTACATTTCCCAAAATTGAACAGCATTTGCCACTTTTCAGACCATTTGATCAACCTGTCAAGATCATCTTGTAAATGCTGTCTATCTCCATCACTTTTAATCCTTCTAAACACTTTTGTATCATCCGCAAATTTCAACACCTTGCTTGTTATTTCATCATCCAAATCGTTGATATATATTAAGAATAATATAGGTCCTAATACTGATCCCTGTGGTACCCCACTCAATACCGATTTCTAGTTTGAAACCTCCCCATCAACTACTACACATTGTCTTCTGTCAATCAGCCATTGTTCTGTCCAGTTTATTATACCATTTCCTATGCCATGGGCGTTTAGTATCAGCAGTAATCTTTGATGTGGTACTTTGTCGAAAGCTTTTTGAAAATCTAAGTAGACGATATCTACTGGTGATCCCTCATCTACCCACTTAGTGATGTCTTCCAAAAAACATAAAATATTTGTTAAGCATGACCTCGCTTTAAAAAAACCATGTTGAGATGGGTTGATCAAGTTTTGTTTAACAAGAAAATCCACCATGTGATCTTTAATTAATCTTTCTAATAATTTGCAAATCACTGATGTTAAACTCACTGGTCTATAGTTCTCTGACTTGTTTCTCGAACCTTTTTTAAATAACGGTATAATGTTTGCCTCTTTCCCTTCTAAAGGAACCACTCCCTCTTCTAATGACTAATTGAAAACTGTTGCAAGCGGTACGCTAATTTGTTCTACAATTTCCAATAGTAGTTTGGGCGGAATCCCATCCACTCCAGGTGATTTATTATCCTTCATAGCCCTTATTTTCTTAGCTACCATTTCTGGGGTTACAATTAATTGTCTTAAATAGTCTGAATCTGCCCCCTTGAACTTAGCCTCTGGTACTGGCAGTGAACTAATATCCTCTCTGGTAAACACTGAACTAAGGTACTCATTCAGGTCTTCTGCCATTAAGAATCCCTCTGATATTATATTTCCAGCACTATCTTCTAGAGGACCAACCTTATCTTGAACTTTCTGTTTGCTTCGAACATATGCATAAAAACTCTTGCTGCCATGTTTTATATTACTAGCTAATTGTTGTTCATAGCTTCTCTTTGAATTTCTAATTTCAGCTGTAGCTTGGTTAAGTGCTTCTTTATAACTGTTGTAGTCTTCATCATTTCCAGTACATCTATATGACTTCCACATCATTTGTTTATACTTAATTTTTCTAATGGCTTCTTTTGAGAAGTGTTTCTTTTTGGACCGTTTCCCTTGTTTTTTGAAGGGTACAAATTTGTCGACTATGCACTTAATTTCACTGTTTAATATATTCCAGCATTCTGTTGCTGTTTAATTTTGCAGTGTGTTATTCCAGTCTATCTTTGCTAAATATTTCCTCATGTTCTTATACCTTCCTTTGTGGAAATTTCTCCTATACTGCTTTTTACTATTCCTAAAATGTATCTGGTTGTGATCGCTACTCCCCAGTGGCTCACGTATCTTGACATTGTCAACTAATTCATTCTGTGAGGACAAAACTATGTCTAACACATTCTCACCCCTGGTTGGTTCTAGCACATGTTGAGAAAGGAAAGTATCTTGAACTAACACTAAAAACTTGTGGTCCTCACTCCCCATACTCTGAAGAGATTTCCATTGTATATGCCCGTGGTTAAAATCCCCCATAATAATACAGTCCCGTTTGCTTACTTCCCTTATAGCGTTTTGTATTTTTTCATTCTCTTCTATGCTTATGTTTGGACTTCGAT
The DNA here is from genome assembly GCA_020002185.1 of Paraescarpia echinospica. NCBI lineage: Eukaryota > Metazoa > Annelida > Polychaeta > Sabellida > Siboglinidae > Paraescarpia > Paraescarpia echinospica. The sequence goes on from CM034531.1 coordinate 49,038,807, forward strand.
AAACTAACCCAACTGTTAACGTTGAGTTACCTGTAACTATGTTACACCAAACAGCTTCTTCGCAAACTGCTTCTCTTTCTAATTTTATTTCATAAGCCTGTATAGATTCTTTAATATATAAAATAACTCCACCTCACTTTCTTCCTATTCTATCTTTTCTAAACATTGCATATCCTGTCAATCCCAATTCGGCATCTGATATATCGGTGGTGGTCCATGATTCGGTTATACCTATTATATGAGGGTCAATATCTTCTACCATAATGTTTAGTTCATTTCTTTTGTTTACTATACTCCTTGCATTTAAACACACACATTTATATCCAGCTTCAGAAGAGTTTTCCAGACTATTATTTGCTGATTTATTTGTGCTGTCTTTATCTATGCCTTCATTTTCAGGCTTTTCTGTGAGTCCCCCCTGCGAATCTAGTTTAAATAGATGCAACCTGTCCCACTGTCAGCAGATCGCAGCAAGTTCTCTGAGAAAACTGCTGCCCCCTTTCCACTAAGATGGAGGCCATCTCTCATGTACACATCTTCCCTCCCAACAAAGTATCCCCATAAATCTGTGAATCCCACCCCCTCTTCTTCACACATCTGCTGAACTAGTGCGTTGATCGCCATCCTCTTGCAGTTTCTATACGTTGCCCCCTTTCCTCCCATTACTGGCAACATTCCTGACAGAATAAGCTGTTCAACTCTTGTCTTCTTGTAGAATTGTTTACTTTTTACTTGTACTTCAAGTACAATTTTTCAATTACTGGGTACACTTACGTAGTTTCATGCTACCTAATTGGCTTGATTTCATATCTTCATCAGGTCGATAACATCATGAAACATATATTACTGGGCTTTCGTAAAATTCACAGAATTCTTAAAATACCTAACAAGACGTAACAAGATTATTATCCAGAGCAAAAACCCGAGGAAAGTCTTTGGCTTATTAAGAGTCTAACTTCTTTTTATCTATAACAATGAAAATCAGTATTCGAAAATAGTAACCCTTTTGAAGTTGCACATTTCAACAGTCACTGTAGTAGAACTATTGACAAACACAGTAGTTAATCCTGACTTACAGACATTACTAACCGTAACTATCCTTTTCTAAGCATTTTGTAGAACAAAACGAATGATCAACTGTGTACATTTAATCTCCTGCTAAGAAAAACAATTGATAGCCAGAAGAAAAATGTCGGAGCTTAGAACCAACAGGAAAGGATTTAGTGTGTATTTCAACGGTGTATCTCTGTAAATTTCCTCTCACAAACTTCAATAAGCTCAATATTTCCTCAGTAAGGTCAATATTTCCTCTTTAGACTGGTCTTTTGCCAGTGCCATATAAATCTAGAAATGTTCTGTATCCAGCATGAGATGTGGCTATTTGTCAACGTATTCTCTGCCAAGCTATTTATATTATTGGTAAATGGCATGACAGTCACCATTAGGCTTCAATGAAACACACATGGAGATACTGTCAGTGATTGCAAAAACAAGCACTGATATATTGACTATAGAATCTACCGTCTGCCGCCATTATCATTTAAGTCACTTCATCAAATATTCATGTGTAAATAACTCACTAAATGATATTACGAACCAGACTGGTTAAAACAAATTTGAATATCCTGGAATGGGTGTCTTGTTGTCTCATCTAACCAGAGGTATCCGGAGTTGTCCTATACTCATAAAATGGATATAATTTGACTATGTATATGGAATAAGTCAAAGTGAAGTGAAGTGAAGTTGATTTAGATCATCATGCATACATAGTAAAAGTACATATTTTGCAGTTTGGATGATCCATGGAGGCCTGCACTAAGACCTGAGAGATCGTTATTGTACAGAACTCCCTATGAATACATAATGATTGTGGTATAGTATTCTTAGTTAACGCTACCTGATTAGTGTACAAGTTTTAAACAAATATGCATTTACAAATAACACATATAATAGTGCTAATAGTTCTAACAAAACTAATATTACGTAATAGTGTTTTCACCAGACTATTAAGCAGACCTGGGATAACAGTGCAGTGGAACCTCAGTATTAAGGCCACCCTCGGGACAGGGCCAAAGTTACCTAAACGACGAGGTGACAATATTAGCAGGACTCATTTCTTGTACATTACCGTTAGATAAATAATTTGGGACTGTTCTAGGGTGACCTTAATTGTGAGGTGGCTGCATTACCAGGTGACCATAAAGCGAGATTCAACTGTAATGTGTAATATTAATAGTAAGTGTTAGAAAATATTCAAGGAATTATACTAGTAATAGGTTGACCAAAATACAAAGTAATTGTAACAATAACAGTAACCTATTACTTTTCTATTAGTATTGAAGATGTTCTCCTGTCAACTTATCCCATTCAGACAAGCCTGTGGGTTTAGTGGCTGCCTGCACACTATTGAGCCTAAGCTATCACAGGTGGAAAAACTTCCTGATTTATTTGTACACGAGACAATAATAAACTGTCCACAGAGCAACATTGAGCAGTGTGGTTTAATAGCACCGATTACAAGTCACCTTAAGTGACAGAGACATTGTTTTTGTCTACATTCCTATATAGTATTGAAATATAAAATGAAAAATATGTTCTATCCTGGGACAGTATCGCTAGTGGATAATACAAAATATGTAAGTATTTATGCATATTGAATATTTAATTATAAATAGTTTCGATAAAAGATATAAAAGAAATTATAATTGTTTCAAATGTAATAGTAATAGAATACATCACCGCATGTAATTGTAATAGAAAGAAAACTAAGTAATATTAATAGATAACATTGTATTTATTGGTCTGTCAAATTATAATCTTACAGGTCTAGCTGATTCTTGTTCACCTCCATGAACTCACCAAGAAGAGTGAAAATGGCCCATAATACATGGTTTGATTGTTATCTACAGACATATATGACATTGACTGACTGGATTAATTCATAGTTATGCGCATAATTAATGTCATACATATTTCCGACGGAAACAACGGCAGATTCCAGATATGAATCCGAGGCTGAAGCCTATCGAGATGGAACCCTTAACTATTGGCGAGATCTATAACAAGATTTCGGGTACACATCATCATGGAGATGGGCGGATAATGATCTGCTGCATATACACACAAAATACATACATATGGGATTGGGTACGAACTTTCAGGGTATGTGCCCGTGTGAAGTCCTGCTCTGCTTGTGTGGGATTTGTTTAATAAAAAATCATAATTAGTTTTATCTCTCATAAACTATGACAATAAGCGTTCAACTCTGTATTTTGGCGTATGTAGATGCCTATGTATGTGTATAGGCAATGACGCAACACTAATTCCGGTTATTTTCTTTGCAGCGGACTGGCATGACGGACACGGTTGATCCACAGAAGGTCGTAAATCCACACCCCTTCACTTACACCCTCAACAACGAGAACATTTGCGGCCCAGATACCGGAAGTGACGTGTTTCTTTTGATGTACGTCCACTCGGCCCCCGAGAACGCCGCCCGACGGAACCTTATACGCGCCACGTGGGGCGCCCGCAGGTTCTACGAACACAAGAACATACGTTTGATATTCGTTCTTGGGACGGCCCCGACACCTGCAGTGACGATCATGTTGATGAACGAAAGTTCCACCTACGACGACATTGTGCAGTCGAGTTTCATTGACGACTACCGCAATCTCACGTACAAAGCGATATCTGCGTTGATGTGGGTTTCGCTGTATTGTCACAACGCTAAGTTCGTGCTAAAATCGGACGACGACATCCTTGTGAATCCGTTCACGTTGATGACCTACCTAGCTGTAATAGACACACCAGTTACGGGACTCATCATATGCAAAGTGTATGAGCGAGGCAAAGTGTTCCGTGCCGGCTACCGGCGACTCGTGACACGGGAAGAATATGCAGGTGACAAATACCCTCCTTTCTGTTCCGGTTCTGCCCACCTCATGACAACCGATGTGGCCGTCGCCCTTTACCGTACATCATACACCGTCGAGTTTTTCTGGCCCGACGATGTCTTCATCACCGGTCTGCTTTCCTTCAAACTCGACAATATCACATATTTGCAGATAAAGGACAGGATCGAAGTGATAAAAACAGACAAGGAGGTGGCGGCGGAGATGACCGGTCGGAACAGGGCGCGGTATATTTTCGGACACATTCACGACACCGACCTTTTCAGAAAGACTTGGTCGGATATCTCGTTGACTTTCACGAGAATGCTGTAATAATGAGGTGACACACATGTGCTAGAACTGTAATGTATCTCGAACGCACGCACGCACGCACGCACGCTCGCACGCACACACGTACGCTCGCCAGCACGCACACCCACACGCACGCACCCTGAAACCAGGTTATATTATAGGTATTCTGTGGTGCGTTCTAAGCCTCACCTAAAGATGACATGTGACAATCATATAATGCAGTGGGGTATAGTGTGTTTTGTTAACCACCGTGTTATACTATTTGAATTCAAGACGCAGCGGCACCGCAAAACAATAATTTAATAATAAGTGCAATGATATGTTACGATGTAGACAGTTTGGGTTTAAAGTCGTTCTGATTTGGGCGCAATAACTTTTCTATTTTAGGTCGTAATCTGTTAAGTAAGAGTCGAGTGTAGCTTGCAGCAGCCTCTGTTAGACGAATTCTCAAATAGTTTTCAAGAAGTTTCAAATCCTTTCTTACGTATTTGTAACATGGTTTTAGTGTTTTACTACTTTTGATTGCAATTCCTTCCCTCTGGAACTCTCTTGTGCAATGACTACGAATGTCACACGATTCAGAACGTTTTAGGAGTGATCTGAAACCCGTACTTGTTTTCGAAATTCTAGAATATAAATATATAATATGATACACCTTTATATTATCATACACGTATATAATCACAATGTTTACTTTTTATTGTGTTAAATGTTGCAACAAATGTATTGTAATATTATAGTAAGTACTAAGTGGTGTAATCTATGCTTACTTTATTTTTTACTGTTTTTAATTTGTAAACACCACTTATTCATTTTTGGAGACATACGATGTCTAAATAAATTTGATTTGATATCCGCTGTGGTTCACTTTGAGCAATTTAGCTCGTTGTTGGGAGCGGGTCACAGCGAACACGTAACAACGCAACAACTCAACAAAGGGTCTTTTGGCACCGTAAGCCTCTGTAATTTTAGTTGTGCCCTGACTGTTTTGTGTCACAAAGGATCATTTAGTTTTATAAGCCTCTGTCATGTAATTTGTGTCCCGTCTGACTTGTGTCACAAAGGATCATTTGGCAGTGTAAAAGTCTGTTATGTTAATTGTGTCCAGTTTGTCTTGTCACAAACGACCACTTAATACTGTAAGCCTCTGTCATGCTAGTTTTGTCCCATCTGTCTTGTGTCACAAAGGATCGTTTGGTACTGTAAGCCTCTGTCACGTTAATTATGTCCCGTCTGTTTTGTGTCACAAAGGAACATTTGCCACTGTAAGCCTTTGTCATGCAATTTGTGCTCCGTCTGTTTTGTGTCACAAAGGATCATTTGGTATTGTAAACCTCTGTCATGTAATTTGTGTTCCGTCTGTCTTGTATCACAAAGGATCATTTGGTATTGTAAGCCTCTGTCATGTAATTTGTGCCCGTCTGTCTTATATCACAAAGGATCATTCGGTATTGTAAATCTCTGTCATGTAATTTGTGCTCCGTCTGTTGTGTCACAAAGGATCATTTGATACTGTAAGCCTCTGTCGTGTAATTTGTGCTCCGTCTGTCTTGTGTCACAAAGGATCATTTGGTATTGTAAGCCTCTGTCATGTAATTTGTGTTCCGTCTGTTTTGTGTCAACGATGGATCATTTGGCGCTGTAATAGTCTGCCATGTTAGTTTTGTCCCCTCTGTGTTGCATCCTATTTCGCCCCTCGCCAATTAATGTTGTGACCAAATCACTCCGTGAGATTCTCAGAACTCAGAATAAATTTATTTGTCCTATAAATACGATACATGTACAACGAATAACGCAAGTAATAGATAAGGTTGGGAGACTCCCATTAATATATATATAATATCGCTAGCACAGGAGCTACCCCATAAATATAAACAACAATAAAATTTACATAACACAAATCAAAATAGCATATTACTTGTTTTTATAGTTGATAATTACTCAATGTATCAACATGCATACATAATAAAAGGACTGATTATATTTACTCGTGTACACATTGACGTACATATGGATACTTAAGTATACATTCTAATACGCATTACGAATTACAAATAAAGCTATTATGGATACTACAAGTGGATTCATAGTTAAAAATAAAAACGTTTTTGTGTATGTTGAAAAACCATATAGACTGTGGGTGTAAATGTTATTAATGATAATACTTGGTGTATTGTTAAGTGTCTCTTCTATGTTGTGTGTAATGCATTTTTTTTCTCGCAAATTCACGTTTGAATCTGGACATATACAGATCATTTCTTTCACGTGTGCAATGCGGATAAATATCATAGATGTGTGTGCTAGGAAAAACATTGAAGTAATAGGGTAAAAGATTGTTAATTAATTTATAGTAAAAATTTTATTGTTGGATTTTATAAATATCATCCAACTTTAGCAATGAAGTCTTTTTAAAATAGGACTTGTGTGAGCATTGTATTTACTTAAGGATATTATTCGTATTGCTTTTTTCTGTAATTTGAAAATTCGATGTGCCTGATGACCCCATAAAAGTATGCCATAATTGATATGAGGGAGAATAAAGGCATTGTATCAAATATATAATGTATTAGGTGGTAAAAACTGTTTAACTTGTTTGAGTATGACTAGTGTTTTATTTTTTTGGCTATTTTATTTGTATGACTCTGCCAGTTTAAATGGTTATTTCTTGTGATGCCTAAACAATTGAAATAATTTACACATTCAATGTATGCCCCATTTATTTGTAATACAGGGTATTCTACTTTCTTTTGAGGCGTATGAAAAATCATGAATTTAGTCTTTTTGGCATTTAGTGACAGTTTGTTGGCTTTCAACCAATTGCTAATCTTTGTTAGTTCTTTGTTAATATTTTTACTTCGCATTTGGCCTTCTGATTCGTTAAATGTGTTTAGTGTACTAGTAAGGGTAGTGTCGTCACCATACATTATGAATTTGAAAAGGTCACTAGAAAGTGTTATATCATTTACATATATAATAAATAAGAGTGGCCCTAAAATAGAACCTCGAGGGACACCAATGTTGATAACTATTTCCTTAGACTTAACATTTTCAATTTATACGTACTGCTTACGATTTTGTAAATAACTCGTACAAAGGTCCAGAGCCTTATCATTTAATCTATAGTAATTTAACTTCTGTACCAATATATTGTGATCAATTGTGTCAAATGCTTTTGATAAATCAAGGTATATATTTATTGGAATAACCGATTTTTCAAGTTCTTGTATAATTGTGTCTATGATTTCGAGTGTAGCAAGCTCAGTAGAATGTTTCTTTCTAAACCCATATTGGCTAGTGTAGTATAGCGCTTTAGAATGGAAGTAATCGTGGATTTGATCAAATATAAGTCAGAAACATCTCCTTTTTTGAAAAGGGGTATGACTTTTGCAATTTTTAATTTGTCTGGAAATATACCAGTTATTATTGATTGATTAATAATTAGAGTGACTGCATTGCTGATATCTTTTTTTAATACATTTTAGTAATGGTGTTGAAATACAGTAGTTAAGTTGGTGGTCCTGGAGCGCCCTGGGGGAAATCCCATGTTACAAGGTAGGGATTTGCTCCGGGGCGCGCCCAGGTTAAAAGATAGGACATTTCCCCATGTTAAAAGATAGGGATTTGCTCCGGGGCGCGCCCAGGTTAAAAGATAGGAAATTTTTTCCCCATGTTAAAAGATAGAACATTTTTTCCCATGTTAAAAGATAGGGATTTTCCCCGGGGCGCTCCCATGTTAAAATATATGAAATTTTCCCATATTAAAGGATAGGAACTATTATCGTAAAGGTATACGACGGCATTTTGAGTTGGAGGTATCAATTTACCCCGAAATTGTCCTCTGAAGCTGTCCTACAAATTTGTCCCATGTTAAAAGATAGGACATTTTCCCCATAATAAAGCGTAGGAGCTATTATCGTAAAGGTATGCGACGACTTTTTGAGTTAGAGGTATCAATTTAGACCTACAAAGCTCATGTTAAAGAATAGGAGCTAAACTCTATGTCAGAACATATGACATTGTTTCCATGTTAAATAATAGGGGCTAAAGCCTATCTGACCTACAACTCATAACCACTAACAAGCAACTTACAAACACTGACATACAACACACAAACATTGACCTACAACACACATATACCGACCTACAACACATAACCAGTGCTAAACATTGACCTACAATTCACAAACACTGACACACATCGTAGGTCAAACATATAGGCTATTGTTATACGGTAGTGCTTAAAGTCGTGTCTTTTATAAAACCCGCTTAAAGTCGTGTCTTTTATCAATCCCGCACTCGAGACGTATCTGGACTTGTTTGTTTGTTGCGAGCGTGAGCGCGCGCACCCTGTATGACGTCATTAAACTAATTCGCGCAGTAATTCTATATGCGAAGTGAGTTGGTCGTAATCATAGCGATTCGGTTAGTCAACATTTTGAGCTTTCGCGTATGTAATGTAATCCCAATCCGGGTATTTTGCCCCATAGTATGTGATTCCAGCAGTGACGTCGTTAAAGCAATTCTTAACACTAGTTCCATACGATAGCGCCTAAAGTCGTGTCTTTTATAAAAACCCGTACTCGAGACGTTTCTGGACTTGTTTGTTTGATTGTTGCGCGCGAGCGCGCGCGCCGTGTATGACATCAAAGCTATCATAGTTATTTGGTTAGCTTTCATTTGTAAGAACTATATCGAACACTGACTATAAACAAACCAGTATAAACCAGTATAAACTGATAACGAATGGTCTGTGTATTGGAAAAACATCCGGGTATTTTTCTCGTGTTAAGTCATAGGGAATTATAAAATAGTTACTTATCTGCTAAAGCACTCAAACTGCCAGCTATTTACGTAGTATTGTAGTCAAACCCTTTGACCTGTAACATTATCTAACATACGAGATTTGTACTTACCAGACTTTGCATCAATATCGACATAGTTAATACTCTTTTGTGAGTCGATAGCCTGCATGCTAACTGGTCCAGTGCTCCCTTTGTCATGTAACAGTATTTGTACTATGCTATATGTGTACTTACCAAGTTTAGCGCAGTTGATAGCCTGCTTGCAAACCTTTTTGAAGTGGTATTCCCTGTTCTAGTCTCATCACGTATGTACGTATGTATATAATTTTCTTCGTCATTATTATTAAAGAAGTAAACACAATCGACGCGCTGTGACGACTCGGTGGCCTTGACATCAAATTTATCGAGTAAAGAATTGGTTGCAAACCTCTTTTCGAAACAGGCGTGTAACAAAGTGAAGCGTTATCATAGAAAAGTACAGGAACACAATAACCTTCCAGATAAGATGTACCAGTATTTATATAGTTTACCGTATTAATGGTCAAGTGTACAGATGCCCATTAGAACGTTTTTTTTAAATCTTTATTCGATACTGTTGTGTTTAAAGTCGTGCTTCTTCGGTAAAACCTTTCAAACTTGCTTCTGTCGTAAAACGACTAACCTGGCATCGGTAACCGAAAATGAACTCATAGATACAAACATAGAGACAAACATAGATACATACATAGAGACAGACATAGATACATACATAGAGACAGACTATACATACATAGAGACAGACATAGATACGTACATAGAGACATACATATACGGATGAGACTTCACATGAGAGTACGGACGAGACAAGAACTTTGCAAACTTTCACTGACAAACGTCCAAACAAACGTATCAACACACTTTTAATACCTCATCTTGTGTCTTTTTCATAGTGTAATGCAAATCATACGTTGGGAACCTTACTAATAGCCTTACATTTCACAACTAAAGAGACTATCCGTATTGTCAACAGCAAGCATATATATATAGTTTACCGTATTAGGGGTCAAGTGTATAAAAGCCCATTAAAATGTTTTTTTATTATCTTTTTTCGTACTGTAGTGTTTAAAGTCGTGTGTGTATGTGTGTGTTGTCGGACAAACGAAACAGCAAACACTTAGACCAACGAGTGATCAGACATGTCGGACAAACGAAACACTAAACACTTAGATCAACGGGTTGCACGACTAAACTTTGACTAGCGAGATGCACGAACCAACTTTGTCGAAAACGGACGAGATATTTACCAATCTACCGCGCTGAAACGCTAAAATAGAGGAGGAGGAGGGATAGAGACAAGAGACGAGACAACGTAGAGAAGGGATAGAGACAAGAGACGAGACTACAGACGATATATCGCAAGAGACTACGGATGAGACATCACATGAGACTACGGACGTGACAATACACGAGACAACGGACGAAATATTTACCAATCTACCGCGCTGAAACGCTAAAAGCGAGGAGGAGGAGGGATAGAGACAAGAGACGGGAGTTTCCTCATGTTAAAAGATAGGAGGTTGTCCCATGTTAAACGATAGGCGCTAAAACGCATGTTAAAGGATAGGAAGTTTGCCCATGTTAAAAGTTAGGAAATTGTCTCCATGTTAAACGTCAACTCGATGTATCATAAAGGTATACGACGACACTAAGTCAGAACGAACGTACATCACGTGACTTCCCTTAATACAAAAAAACTATGCACGTTCATGAGATAGGCGACATCCGACGGCCCCCAAAGGACATCAATGTAACTACTCAGAATAACACAATCTACCGACCATGTCAGATCTCTATTCGTCGACACACTTCCGGGAAGGATGGAACCGTAGAGACCGTCATGACAGTCGAGTAACTTCCGGTACGACGTTACTTCCGGAGTAGCGTCCCTAGTAGAGGCCGCCATGACAGTCAAGTGACTTCCGGTACGACATCACTTCCTGAGCACCGCCCCTAGTGGATAATTGACGTATTACATCACATGATGGCGCCATCTAGCGGATAAAATATATAATTAGGTTAGATAGAGAAACAAAGTTGGGGTTAAGCTCGCGAAAATGTCATGTTTTGTCCCACAGGGACCAAAAAAAAAATTTCAGAATATTTATACAACAAGGTATCAATTTTCACGAGCTTAACCCCAACATACACACACGACTTTAAACACTACAGTACATAAAAAGATATATAACAAAAACATTCTAATGAGCTTTGTACACTTGACCACTAATACGGTAAACAATATAAATACTGGTGTATGCTTGCTGTTGAAAAGACGGATAGTCTCTTTACTTGTGAAATGTAAGGCTATTAGTAAGGTTCCCAACGTATGCTTTGCATTACACTATGAAAAAGACACAAGATGAGGCATTAAAATATTGAGTTGATACGTTTGTTTGGACGTTTGTCAGTGGAAGTTTGCAAAGTTCTTGTCTTGTCCGTACTCTCATGTGAAGTCTCATCAGTCTCTATGTCTGTCTCTATGAAAGTATCTATGTATGTCTCTATTTATGTATCTACGTATGTATCTATGTATGTCTCTATGTATGTATGTATATATATATATATATATATATATATGTCTGTATCTATGTATGTATCTATGTATATCTCTATGTCTGTCTCTATGTAAGTATCTATGTATGTCTCTATGTATGTATCTATGTATGTCTCTATGTATGTATCTATGTATATCTCTATGTATCTCTCTATGTCTGTATCTACGTATGTCTCTATGTATGTATCTATGTACGTCTCTATGTATGTATCTATGTATATATCTATGTCTGTCTCTATGTAAGTATCTATGTATGTCTCTATGTATGTATCTATGTATGTCTCTATGTATGTATCTATGTATATCTCTATGTCTCTCTCTATGTATGTATATATGTATGTATCTAGGAATATATATATGTCTGTCTCTATGAATGTATCTATGACTGTCTTTATGTATGTATCTATGTATATATCTATGTCTGTCTCTAGGTAAATCTCTATGTCTGTCTCTGTGTATGTATCTATGTCTGTCTCTATGTATGTATCTACGTATGCATTTATGTATATCTCTATGTCTGTCTCTATTCATGTATCTATGTCTGTCTCTATATATGAATCTATGTATGTATATATATATATATATATATATATGTCTGTCTCTATGTATGTATCTACGTATATCTAAAAGTCTGTCTCAATGTGGCTGTATCTATGTCTGTATCTATGTATGTATCTATGTCTGTATATATATATACATATATATGTCTGTCTCTATATATGAATTTATGTATATCTCTATGTCTGTATCTATGTATGAATGTATGTCTGTCTCTATGTATGTAACTATGTATATATCTATGTTTGTCTCTATGTATGTATCTATGTATGTATCTATGTATGTATCTATGTATGTATCTATGTATGTATCTATGTATGTATATGTGTCTGTCTCTATGTAAGTATCTATATTTATATATATATATATATATATATATACCTATGTCTGTCTCTATGTATGTACCTATGTATATCTCTATGTCTGTATATATGTATGTATGTATGTCTGTCTCTATGTATGTAACTATGTATATCTCTATGTTTGTCTCTATGTATGTATCTATATCTGTCTCTATGTATGTACCTGAGTCTGTCTCTATGTAAGTATCTATATATATATATATATATATATATATATATATAAATATATATATATATATATATATATATACCTATGTCTGTCTCGATGTATGTATCTATGTATATCTCTATGTCTGCCTCTATGTCTGTATCTATGTATATCTCTATGTATTATTCTATGTCTGTGTCTATGTTTGCTACTATGTCTGTCTTTATGTATGTATATATATATATATATATATATACATCTGTGTCTGTATCTATGTATGTCTCTATGTTTGTATCTATGTATGCATATATGTATGTATCTATGTATATCTCTATGTCTGTATCTATGTATGTATCTACGTATGTACCTATGTATGTCTCTATGTATGTATCTATGTATATATCTATGTATGCTCTATGTATATATCTATGTATGTATATATGTATGTCTCTATGTATGTCTCTATGTCTTTATCTATGTATGTATCTATGTCTGTCTCATTGTATATCTCTATGTCTGTATATATATACATATATATGTCTGTCTCTATGTATGTAACTATGTATATATCTATGTTTGTCTCTATGTATGTATCTATGTATGTATCTATGTATGTACCTGTGTCTGTCTCTATGTAAGTATCTATATTTAAATATATATATATATATACCTATGTCTGTCTCTATGTATGTATCTATGTATATCTCAATGTCTGTCCCTATGGCTGTATCTATGTCTGTCTCTATGTATGTATCTATGTCTGTCTCTATGTATGTATCTATATATATATATATATATATATATATACATATATATATATGTTTGTCTCTATGTATCAATCTATGTATATCTCAATGTCTGAATCTATGTATTTATCTATGTATGTCTCTATGTATGTATCTGTGTCTGTCTCTATGTATGTATCTATATATATATACCTACGTATGTCTGTATGTATGTATCTATGTATATCTCTTTGTCTGTCTCTATGTTTGTATCTGTGTATATCTCTATGTATTTGTCTATGTATGTCTCTATATATGTATATGTGTATATGTCTGTGTCTGTCTCTATGTTTGTATTTATGTCTGTCTCTATGTGTGTATCTATGTATATCTTTATATCTGTCTCTATGTATGTATCTGTTTCGGTCACTATGTATGCAACTACGTATATATCTATGTCTGCTCTATGTCTGTCTCATTAAATGTATTTATGAATATATCCATGTCTGTCTCTATGTATGTATCTATGTCTTTCTCTACGTATGTATCTATATATATATATATATATATATATTTGCATAACTCTATGTCTGTCTCTATATCTGTATCTATGTATATCTCTATGTATGTATCTATGCATGTATCTATATATATATATATGTCTGTCTCTATGTGAGTATCTATGTCTGTCTCTATGTATGTATCTATGTATATCTCTATGTGTGTCTCTATGTATGTATCTATGCATACATATCTATGTCTGCTCTATGTCTATCTCTATGAATGTAGCAATGTATGTATCTATGCGTATCTCCATGTCAGTCTCTACGTCTATATCTATGTATGTCTCTATGTTTTGATCTATGTATTCATCTATGTATGTATATATTTATATCTCTATGTCTGTATCTATGTATGTCTCTATGTATGTACCTATGCATATCTTTACGTATGCTCTATGTATATATATATATATATATGTATGTATTTATGTATGTCTCCATGTATGTCTATACATCTTTACCTATGTATGTATCTATGTATGTCTCTATGCATGTATTTATGTATGTCTCTATATATCTCTAAGTGTGTCTCTATGTATGTGTCTATGTATGTATCTATGAATGTCTCTATGTATCAACCTATGTTTGTCTCTAGGTAAATCTCTATGTCTGTCTCTATGTATATATCTATGTATGTATCTATGTCTTTATCTATGTATGTATCTATGTAAGTCTCTGTGTATATTTCTATGTCTGTCTCTATGTATGTATATATGTATGTATCTATGTCTCTCTCTATGTATGTATCTATGTATGTATCTATGTATGTATCTATGTATATCTCTATCTGTATCTATGTATGTCTCAATGTATGTATCTATGTCTGTCTCTATGTAAGTACTTTTGTCTGTCTCTATGTATGTATCTATATATATATATTCCTATGTATGTCTCTATGTATATATCTATGTATATATCTTTGTCTGGCTCTATATCTGTATCTATGTATATATCTATGTTTGTCTATATGTTTGTATCTATGTCTGTCTCTATGTATGTATCTATGTATATTTTTATATTTGTATCTATGTATGTATCTGTGTCTGTCTCAATGTATGTATCTATGAATATATCTATGTCTGCTCTATGTCTGTCTCATTAAATGTATCTAAGTATATATCTATGTCTGTCTCTATGTATGTATATATATATATATATATATATATACATACATAGATACTATGTATGTCTCTATGTATGTATCTATGCATAACTCTATGTCTGTCTTTATATATGTGTCTATGTATATCTCTATGTATGTATCTATGCATAACTCTATGTCTGTCTCTATATTTATATCTATGTATATCTCTATGTATGTGTCTAGGTATGTATATATGTATGTCTACGTCTGTATCTATGTATGTTTATATCTATGTATGCATATATGTATGTACCTATGTATATCTCTATGTCTGTATCTATGTATGTATGTATGTCTGTCTCTATGTATGTAACTATGTATATCTCTATGTTTGTCTCTATGTATGTATCTATGTACGTCTCTATGTATGTAGCTGAGTCTGTCTCTATGTAAGTATCTATATATATATATATATATATATATATATATATACCTATGTCTGTCTCTATGTATGTATCTATGTATATCTCTATGTCTGTATCTATGTATATCTCTATGTATTTTTCTATGTATGTCTCTATGTATGTACAGGTATCTGTGTATAACTCTATGTCTGTCTCTATGTTTGCTACTATGTCTGTCTTTATGTATGTATCTATATATATATATTTATATATATATATATAAATATATATATACATCTATGTCTGTATCTATGTATGTATCTATGTATATGTCTATGTCTGTCTCTACGTCTGTATCTATGTATGTCTACGTCTGTATCTATGTATGTTTATATCTATGTATGCATATATGTATGTATCTATGTATATCTCTATGTCTGTATCTATGTATGTCTCTACGTATGTACCTATGTATGTCTCTATGTATGTAACTATGTACGTATGTATGCATGTCTCAATGTATGTATTTATGTATATCTCTATGTATGCTCTATGTATATATCTATGTATGTATATATGTATGTCTCTATGTATGTCTCTATGTCTTTATCTATGTATGTATCTATGTCTGTCTGATTGTATATCTCTATGTCTGTCTCTATGTATGTGCCTATGTATGTATCTATGTCTGTCTCTATGTTTGTATCTATGTATGACTCTATGTATATATCTATGTCTGTCTCTATGTATAACTCTATGTCTGTTTCTATGTATATATCTATGTATGTAACTATGTATGTATCTATGTATGTCTCTATGTATGTATCTATGTATATCTCTATGTCTGTCTCTATGTATGTATCTATGTATGTCTCTATGTATGTATCTATGTATATATAGAAGTAGGTCATGTTAGTGGGCTGTATACCTTGCAGGTTAGTGGGCAGTACACCTTGCAGGTTATTGGGCAATACACATTGCAGGTTAATGGGCAGTATATCTTGCAGGTTAGTGGGCAGTACACCTTTAAGGTTGGTGGTCAGTACACCTTGCAAATTAGTGGGCAGTGTACCTTACAGGTTAGTGGGCAGTACACCTTGCAGGTTAGTTGGCATTACACCTTGCAGGTTAGTGGGCAGTATATCTTGCAGGTTAGTGGGCAGTACACCTTACAGGTTAGTGGGCAGTACACCTTGCAGGTTAATGGGTAGTACACATTTCAGGTTAGTGTGCAGTATGACTTGTAGGTTAGTGGGCAGTGTACCTTTCAGGTTATTGGGCAATACACCTTGCAGGTTAGTGGGCAGTATACCTTGTAGGTTAGTGTGCAGTATGCCTTGCAGATTAGTGGGCAGTGTACCTTTCAGGTTATTGGGCAATACACCTTGCAGGTTAGTGGGCAGTATATATGGTAGGTTAGTGGGAAGTACACAATGCAGGTTAGTGGGCAGTACACCTTGCAGGTTAGTGAGCAGTACACATTGCAGGTTAGTGTGCAGTATACCTTGTAGGTTAGTGGCAGTACACCTTCATATTAGTGGGCAGTACACCTTGCAGGTTAGTGGGCAGTGTACCTTGCCGGTTAGCGGGCATTACACCTTACAGGTTAGTGGGCAGTACACCTTGTAGGTTAGTGGGCAGTACACCTTGCAGGTTACTGGGCAGTACACCTTGCAGGTTAGTGAGCATTACACATTTCAGGGTAATGTGCAGTATGCCTTGCAGGATAGTGAGCAATGTACCTTGCAGGTTAGTGAGTAGTACACATTGCAGGTTAGTGTGCAGTATACCGTGTTGGATAGTGGCAGTACACATTGCATATTTGCAGGTTAGTGGGCAGTATACCTTGCAGGTTATTGGGCAGTATATCTTGCAGGTTAATGGGCAGTACATCTTTTAGGTTGGTGGTCAGTACACCTTGCAAATTAGTGGGCAGTGTACCTTGCAGGTTAGTGGGCAGTACACCTTGCAGGTTAGTGGGCAGTACACTTTACAGGTTAGTGGGCAGTACACCTTGCAGGTTAATGGGCAGTACACCTTGCAGGTTAGTGAGCAGTACATATTTCAGGTTAGTGTGCAGTATGCCTTGCAGGATAGTGGGCAGTGTACCTTTCAGGTTATTGGGCAATACACCTTGCAGGTTAGTGGGCAGTATATCTTGTAGGTTAGTGGGCAGTACACCTTGCAGGTTAGTTAGCAGTACACATTGCAGGTTAGTGTGCAGTATACCTTGTAGGTTAGTGGCAGTACACCTTCATATTAGTGGGCAGTACACCTTGCAGGTTAGTGGGCAGTGTACCTTGCCGGTTAGCGGGGGGCATTACACCTTGCAGGTTAGTGGGCAGTACACCTTGCAGGTTAGTGGGCAGTACACCTTGCATGTTACTGGGCAGTACACCTTGCAGGTTAGTGAGCAGTACACATTTCAGGGTAATGTGCAGTATGCCTTGCAGGTTAGTGAGCATTGTACCTTGCAGGTTAGTGAGTAGTACACATTGCAGGTTAGTGTGCAGTATACCGTGTTGGTTAGTGGCAGTACACCTTGCATATTTGCAGGTTAGTGGGCAGTACACCTTGCAGGTTAGTGTGCAGTACACCTTGCAGGTTAGTGAGTAGTACACATTGCAGGTTAGGGTGCAGTATACCTTGTTGGTTAGTGACAGTACACCTTGCATATTAGTGGGCAGTACACCTTGCAGGTTAGTAGGCATTAAACCTTGCAGGTTAATGGACATTATACCTTGCAGGTTAGTGGGCATTTCACCTTGCAGGTTAGTGGGCAGTACACCTTGCATGTTAATGGGCAGTACACCTTGCAGGTTAGTGGGCAATATATATTGTAGGTTAGTGGGCAGTATACATTGCAGGTAATTTATTCATTTATATAATTAACGTATTCAGTGATTGAAATTGATAATAATGAGGGAAAGGCATATTCTTTAAGATGTATATTAATTATACCAGACTGACTGCCTGGCAGTGTGTTTTCAAACCCTGTATAAGGAAAGGCATATTAAAAAAGTGCGCCCTCGCACATTCTCGGCAGTGTAACCCAGATGTGATCACCAACCGTTCGTATAGTATAACTCTTTGTTGTCTGAAAGGATGTTTTATATACATTCAAAAAGTGTGCACTCGCACACGTTCAATTATAAAATGCAGATGCCGTATGACATTACCAACCGTTCCTGTTGTAATCTCTTTTTGTCTGAAATGCATTCCACTTTCTGAAATGAAGTGTCGTGCAAGTGTTTTATTAACGCTATGTTTTGATGTGTTATCAGCTGGCTTTTTCTAAAAAGAAATGCATTGACGTTCATAATTTAAAAGTGAGGATTCTATTAAAAATATGTCATTTTTCATTACCAACCATTCCTGTAATTTATTTCGTGATTATAAAAAGATGTTGAATGCATTGATGCAAGTATTTTATAAACGCAATTTCGAATCGTAAGCAAAAATATTCGTTTGATAGAATATACTTTGATTTTCAAACTTTAAAAACGTGCGTTCATTGTTAATATACATTTTTCTAATTAACCGTTTCAAATTTTCCTAATTTTGTGTTTCAGTGTTTGGGAAAATGTACATTGGTACAGCTACTACCCGGTGATGGAGGAATTACTGGAATTCTTTCATGGGCCACCATCACCACCCCCGCCACTTCTACCCATTCAGTAGTGGATTCTTCATACAGATGAGACAGATTCCGGATATGAATCCGAGGCTGAAGATTAAATTGTGAAACAAATTTAAAATATGGTGTTGTGTTCATTTTATTCATAAATCATATACCTGGTAAGCTCCCTTTCACGCACATGCACGCACGCACGCACGCACTAAAACAACGTCCAACACCAACGCTAAAGGACGCTCCTAACCGGAAATGAGTGCCTCATTTCATGCACATTCATCTGATGTCCAAAATCCTTATGTTACAACCCATAAAAGATAGTCATAAACCGTCCACCACTCTTCCATCTTCCCCCTCCTCCCTTACCCGCATACGCACGCACGCATGCACGCACACACTAGGACAACGTCCAACACACGCTAGGAGGTGGGCGATAATTAAGGGATATGACCTCGTCGTATTAACTAGGTCAAGAGCCGGTAGGGGACGTTCCTACCGGAAGTGAGTCAGCATCTTCAGTCCCACATTTGCGTATCCAGATGGAACCCCTAACTACTGGCGAAATCTAGCAAGATTTCGGGTACACATCATCATGGAGATGGGCGGATAATGATCTGCTGGTTACATATTTACATAGAATACACACATATGGGATTGGGTACGAACTTTCAGGGTGTGTGCCAGTGTGAAGTCCTGCTCTGTTTGTGTGGGATTTGTCTAATAAAAAATCATAATTAGTTTTTATCTCTCATGGATTATACGACTGTAAACGTTCAACTCTGTATTTTGGCGCATGTAGGTGCCTATGTGTGTGCAACACTAATTCCGGCTATTTTCTTGGCAGCGGACTGGCATGGCGGACACGGTTGGCCCACAGAAGGTCGTCAATCCACATCCCTTCACATACACTCTCAACAACGAGAAGATATGCGGCCCAGATGCCGGAAGTGACGTATTTATCCTGATGTACGTACATTCGGCTCCCGAGAACGCTGTCCGACGGAACCTTATACGCGCCACTTGGGGCGCCCGCAGGTTCTACGGACACAAGAACATACGTTTGATCTTCGTTCTTGGGACGGCCTCGACACCTGCAGTGACGAACATGTTGATGAACGAAAGTTCCACCTACGACGACATTGTGCAGTCGAGTTTCATTGACGACTACCGCAATCTCACGTACAAAGCGATATCTGCGCTGAGGTGGGTTTCGCTGTTTTGTCACAACGCCAAGTTCGTGCTAAAATCGGACGACGACATCCTTGTGAATCCGTTCACGTTGATGACCTACCTAGCTGTAATAGACAAGCCATTTACGGGACTCATCATATGCAAAGTGTACGAGCGAGGCAAAGTGTTCCGTGCCGGCTACCGGCGACTCGTGACACGGGAAGAATATGCAGGTGACAAATACCCTCCTTTCTGTTCCGGTTCTGCCCACCTCATGACAATCGATGTGGCGGTCGCCCTTTACCGTACATCCTACACCGTCGAGTTCTTCTGGCCCGACGATGTCTTCATCACCGGTCTGCTTCCCTTCAAACTCGACAATATCACATTTGTGTAGATAGGGAACAGGATCGAAGTGATAAAAACAGACAAGGAGGTGGCGGCGGAGATGACCGGTCGGAACAGGAGGTGGTATATTTTCGGACACATTCACAACACCGACCTTTTCAGAAAGACTTGGTCGGATATCTCGTTGACTTTCACGAGAATGCTGTAATAATGAGGTGACACACATGTGCTAGAACTGTAATGTCTCTCGAACGCACGCACGCACGCACGCTCGCACGCACACACGTACGCTCGCCAGCACGCACATCCTTACGCACGCACCCTGAAACCAGGTTACATTATAAGTATTCTGTGGTGCGTTCTAAGCCTCTCCTAAAGACGACATGTGACAATCATATAATGCAGTGGGGTATAGTGTGTTTTGGTAACCACCGCGTTTTACTATTTGAATTCAAGACGCAGCGGCACCGCAAAACAATAATTTAATAATGAATGCAATGATATGTTACGATGTAGACAATTTGGGTCTAACGTCGTTCTGATTTGGGCGCAATAACTTTTCTATTTTAGGTCGTAATCTGTTAAGTAAGAGTCGAGTGTAGCTTGCAGCAGTCTTTGTTAGACGAATTTTACAACTACTTTTCAAGAAGTTTCAAATTTCCTTTCCTACGTATTTGTAATATGGTTTTAGTGTCTTACTACTTTTCATTGCAATTCCTTCCCTCTGGAACTCTCTATAAGTATATAATATGATACACTTATGTACTATTATATACGTATATAATCACAATGTTTACTTTTTATTGTGTTAAATGTTGCAACAAATGTATTGTAATATTATATAATAAGTACTAAGTGGTGTAATATATGCTTACTTTATTTTTTACTATGTTTTTTTAATTTGTAAACATCACTTATTCATTTTTAGAGGCATACGGTGTCTAAATAAATTTGATTTGATAATATCTGCTGTGGTTCACTTTGAGCAATTTAGCTCGTTGTTGGGAGCGGATCACAGCGAACACGTAATAACGCAACAACGCAACAAAGGGTCTTTTGGCACCTTAAGCCTCTGTCATGTAATTTGTATCCCGTCTGTTTTGTATCACAAAGGATCATTTAGTTTTGTAAGCCTCTGTCATATAAATTGTGTCCCGTCTGTCTTGTGTCACAAAGGATTATTTGGCAGTGTAAAAGTCTGTCATGTTAGTTGTGTCTAGTTTGTCTTGTGTCACAAACGATCATTTAATACTGTAAGCCTCTGTCATGCTAGTTTTGTCCCGTCTGTCTTGTGTCACAAAGGACCATTTGATATTGTAAGCCTCTGTCATGTAATTTGTGTTCCGTTTGCCTTATATCACAAAGGATCATTTGGTATTGTAAGCCTCTGTCGTGTAATTTGTGTTCCGTCTGTCTTGTATCACAAAGGATCATTTGGTATTGTAAGCCTCTGTCGTGTAATTTGTGTGCCGTCTGTCTTGTATCACAAAGATCATTTGGTATTGTAAACCTCTGTCATGTAATTTGTGTTCCGTCTGTCTTGTATCACAAAGGATAATTTGGTATTGTAAGCCTCTGTCGTGTAATTTGTGTGCCGTCTGCCTTGTATCACAAAGGACCATTTGATATTGTAAGCCTCTGTCATGTAATTTGTGTTCCGTTTGCCTTATATCACAAAGGATCATTTGGTATTGTAAGCCTCTGTCATGTAATTTGTGTTCCGTCTGTCTTGTATCAAAAAGGATCATTTGGTATTGTAAGCCTCTGTCGTGTAATTTGTGTTCCGTCTGTCTTGTATCACAAAGGATCATTTGGTGTTGTAAGCCTCTGTCGTGTAATTTGTGTGCCGTCTGTCTTGTATCACAAAGATCATTTGGTATTGTAAACCTCTGTCATGTAATTTGTGTTCCGTCTGTCTTACATCACAAAGGATCATTTGGTATTGTAAGCCTCTGTCATGTAATTTGTGTTCCGTCTGTCTTGTATCACAAAGGATCATTTGGTACTGTAAGCCTCTGTCATGTAATTTGTGTTCCATCTGTCTTGTATCACAAAGGATCATTTGGTATTGTAAGCCTCTGTCATGTAATTTGTGTGCCGTCTGCCTTGTATCACAAAGGATCATTTGTTATTGTAAGCCTCTGTCGTGTAATTTGTGTGCCGTCTGTCTTGTATCACAAAGATCATTTGGTATTGTAAGCCTCTGTCATGTAATTTGTGTTCCGTCTGTCTTGCATCACAAAGATCATTTGGTATTGTAAGCCTCTGTCATGTAATTTGTGTTCCGTCTGTCTTGCATCACAAAGGATCATTTGGTATTGTAAGCCTCTGTCATGTAACTTGTGGTCCGTCTGTCTTGTATCACAAAGGATCATTTGGTATTGTAAGCCTCTGTCATGTAATTTGTGTTCCGTCTGTCTTGTATCACAAAGGATCATTTGGTATTGTAAGCCTCTGTCGTGTAATTTGTGTGTCGTCTGTCTTGCATCACAAAGGATCATTTGGTATTGTAAGCCTCGGTCATGTAATTTGTGTTCCGTCTGTCTTGTATCACATAGGATCATTTGGTATTGTAAGCCTCTGTCGTGTAATTTGTGTGTTGTCTGTCTTGCATCACGAAGGATCATTTGGTATTGTAAGCCTCTGTCATGTAATTTGTGTTCCGTCTGTCTTGTATCACATAGGATCATTTGGTATTGTAAGCCTCTGTCATGTAATTTGTGTGCCGTCTGCCTTGTATCACAAAGAATCATTTGGTACTGTAAGCCTCTGTCATGTAATTTGTGTTCCGTCTGTCTTGTATCACAAAGGATCATTTGGTATTGTAAGCCTCTGTCATGTAATTTGTGTGCCGTCTGTTTTGTATCACAAAGGATCATTTGGTACTGTAAGCCTCTGCCATGTAATTTGTGTTCCGTCTGTCTTGTATCACGAAGGATCATTTGGTATTGTAAGCCTCTGTCATGTAATTTGTGTTCCGTCTGTCTTGTATCACAAAGGATCATTTGTTACTGTAAGTCTCCGTCATGTAATTTGTGTTCCATCTGTCTTGTATCACAAAGGATCATTTGATATTGTGAGCCTCTGTCATGTAATTTGTGTTCCGTCTGTCTTGTATCACAAAGGATCATTTGGTATTGTAAACCTCTGTCATGTAATTTGTGTTCCGTCTGTCTTACATCACAAAGGATCATTTGGTACTGTAAGCCTCTGCCATGTAATTTGTGTCCCGACCGTTTTGTGTCAACGAAGGATCATTTGGCGCTGTAATAGTCTGCCATGTCAGTTGTGTCCCGTCTGTTTTGCATCCTCATTCGCTCCCTTGCCAAATAGTGTGGTGACCTAATCATCCCGTGAGATTTGCTTGCCAAAAGCGATTTTTTTTGTATGAGTCATCTTTAAGGTCTCAGTCAACATAAAAACGAGGGTGACAATTATTTTGATATCAAAATATCGTTTTTTTATTCAAAGTTTTAAACTATTTTATATTTGAACTTGTCACGGATTAGTGAGGTCTCCGTACACTAGATGGCTCAGGTCTAGTAGGGTTCTTATATGTCAAGGTCAACGCATATGAGAAAGTACGGTTATCGTGAACAAGCAACAAAGGACGAGGAAAATGTAATACATTTTATTACAAGATATCTTCCTTTTGGTAAGTATCTCGATTAGCAAAACAATGAAAAGAATAAAGAAATCCCGTAACCCAAATCTTAACAGAACATGATAAACAATAACACTGAATCTTTGAATCTATCTAACTAAGAATGTAAAGTTACAATTAATCTTTCAGTTATCCAATTCTTCTTCCTTTCTAAGGTGGATTGTTCCACTACACGACCAAACACTAGGCGCCAAGTGTTATCTAAGAATAAATCTCATAAGAAAAATACACAACATATAGCTAGCCCTCGCGGACTCTCATTACAGTAATTGGTTACAATAAATATACATATGCATACTTCAAGGGTAATAATACCTCACTTCAAAACCACAGATAACTACCATTAATAAAACAACAAATAATAGATACGTTCAATTAGAAAATATACATTTATATTGGGCTAGTCCCATCACGAACATATACGAACATTTGATGAAGTCATCACGCCGAGCTCAGAAAACAATCAGAGCGGTGTACCTCGGCCGCACGAGTGATGATGCCGGGCAATTGCCGCTTGCCGCCGGCCGCTATGAATTCTCGAGTCGCATCTGTATTTTGATCGAGTGGTCTTGCCCGGTCGCAAATGATCGAGAAGTCGGATGAGTGGGTTCGCGCGAATGACGACGCCGGGCAGTATACGCTTACCGCCGGCCGCTACGAATTCTCGAGTAGCATTCGGTCACGCTGTCGGACGATGTCGCTGGGATACCGCTGTTCGAGGATGGCCCGAGCTTGGAAGAGCGTCGCGATTATTGCTCATCGACGCAAATACGTAGGGGCCGATCGGAAAGTTGCTTCAAATAACCGCTGACGTGGCGGCATGGCTTCTTCGAAGCTCGAACAGTCACTCTGGACGCTGAATATTGCACACACAACAGCTTGGGAACGTAACCCACGTTAACGATTCCCACCACGCTTCACGACTTGATTTGTCTTTCTCGTGGCAGCAGGGCAACCTGTGTCATTCAACCCTGGATATGTCCCAATCCTTCGCCAGCGCCCAGATGGCGAAATGCTTATCACAAACGTTTATATAAGCGGACCTATTTACACATCATATGACCGGTTTCCAACATATGTAGTGGCTAATACAATATACAATTCAAGCTACGCATTGTGGAACACCGTCTAAGATACAATGAAACCACCTGCTGGCCTAGAAACGCAAGTAACAGAATACCACGCCCCACTGAGCGCATCTGCAACCGAGTTGCTGTAAATACGTAACTAATGCGGTTGGTCAACAATCTGCCTATCTACTGGCTTGACCTTCTTCATTTACCAAATTAAACCTATTGAAAGTAGTTTGAAACACCCACAAATAGCAGAAATGCTACAGACCTTCTCCGACATTCAGATCCGTCATCGTTTAAGATGGCCGTCGTCAAAACCAATTTCACCATATCTTAACAATTACGCCACGACGATTTCAAATATGTTACTTTTGACATTCGCATTTTAAAAGATGACGCACATCAAAGCATATTATCTATATACCTATATATATATATATATATATATACATACATATATATATATATATATATATATATATATGTGTGTGTGTGTATATATATATATATATTAAGAAATCTGATTATCATTTAGAGCCAAAACGTTGATGTCAAACAATAGGTTTTCAGGAGCGACGATTTCAAATATGTTTATGTTAACCTTCTCCAACATTCAATCAACCATTTTCACCATACTATGTAGCCGCCAGAGTGCGACCGTGGACACAGTCAATTCAAACATTCTTTTATTGACTTTGTGGTGATACCTGCCCTATAAATATGCTACTCACCACACATTTAATGAGTCAGCGATATAGTATGTCACGCTTAGAGGCTGGGAATCTATGAACAAACGTGACGAAGAGTTATATGAGGTGAAGGGGTCTTTGGGTAAGCGTCAGGTAACGCTTATTAAAATGTTGACTTGTCGAGCTGTCGATATCAGATATAATTTGTATTAATTGTCTTGAATAGACTTCAAAAGCATTCCAACGAAGAACTAGCAATGCAGGGTAGCCTGGGGCATAACGGCCCGTGGAGGTAATACGTGCCCCCGCTATATCTGCCAAATCAGTGAACGCGAATTAACGTCGCATTGTTGAAAATGATGCTGCCACCTAGTGAATATTCTTAGCGACCGCAAGGTTAGACGCTGCCAAAAGTAGGTTCATAATTCTAGTTTAAGAGGACATCGATATCGACCTCCGGGGAAACAGGAACACCGGATGCAACGTTGTAGAGCCGGTTTTTGTCAGGGATGGCGAAGGGGTCGATAAAGTTCTGGGTAGCAGTGAGTGTTTGCTGCACAGCTTCCTCGCTCTTCTTGATCTCAGCAGCCTCGCGCTCGCGATGCTTCCCTGCCTTTGGACACTCGGCGTCATTGATGAGTCCATACATCTCGAGTATCCTCTCAAAATATTGGGTATGAGCGGATGTGGTGCGGCACCAACGCTGATAAGCAGCGAACATTGAGAACAGCCATAGTAGACCTCCTGCCGACTTGGCGAACTTCATGAATGTCTCCTCCATGGTTTTGTCGACTGCGCTGAGTGCACCGGGAATGAATGACTGTGCCACTGCGATGCCGCCCTTCTCAAGAAGCTCCTTCGCACCAGGGTGAGACAGGACGATGTTGGCAAGGAGCACCTCCAGCCAGGCCAAGTACCTGGAGTAGTTCGGGCCATCAAAAGCGAAGAATATGTTAGCCATCTCCCCATTGCACTTGTTGTAGAGCTTGAGGTTGTTGGTCTTCACAGAATAGATGAGGATGAGGCGGGTGTGTTCAATGAAGCCGAACCAGAAGGTAGGGGTCTTGCCTAGGTGACCTGCATGCACCTTGTCCTCAAACTCCACTTACGATGGTGATAGTTGAGGGGTCCTGGAGAGCGAGGTCTTGACTTGACCAGGTTGAGGAGGGCCACTTGGTTGTCTACACGGACGTTTTCCTCCTGTTCAAATTTCTCCATCAATAGCCGCTCCATCGCCTCACAGACAGTCTTCAGACATAATAATGCCTTAGCATAAGCCTTCCCACTGAGGACACTGTTAAGACAGCCGCTGGTGACGAGGCCAGCCTCGAGGATAATCTCAGCGTAGCCCGAGCCCCTGAACTTGTGCCCAGTCACCATACCCATGTAATTCATCACAATGTGGAACTGTCCTGGGGTGACTACATGCGACTTGTATTTCTCTGGAAATTTCCATCTGAGGGAAAGGGCCTTCATGCACCCACCGAGGTCGAACGTGTTAAGGACGTACTTCTGTCCGACCTCGGAGGTAGCTTCTGCAGACCGTCTCAGTTGCTCCCGAATGACACAGTACTCGGTGAAGTACCTTAATCATGTTCGTGCACAGACGCGAACCGAGACCTGCAATCTTGACACAGAACAGGATCGCAAGACTGCTGCACATCAGCAGGCATTCAGATCTGTGGTAGAATTCATTGGTGATCATGTGATTGAGCAGAATGAGATGGTGCAGCTCTCCTCCCTGCGGCTCCTCTACATCAAGGAACTGGAGCAAAATGGCTACCCAAAGTCTGACAATAGGAGCAAGAAACTCAAGAACCGACTCGAGGTTCACAAAATCAGTGAGCAAAAGTAGACGTAGACGTAGACGTAGACGTAGACGTAGACGTAGACGTAGACGTAGACGTAGACGTAGACGTAGACGTAGACGTAGACATAGACATAGACGTAGACGTAGACGAAGACGTAGACGTAGACGTAGACGTAGACGTAGATACTGATCGTAGTGGGTAGATTTCTTGTAGTTTCCTTTCTTCTTGGACTCATAATTAGCAAATTTTCTGCCTAGTAGTGGCATATAATGTTGAATCAGTGCTTATATATGCATATATATATATATTCATATATATATATATATATATATATGCATATATCAAGGTAATTATTATATTATTTATGAGATATATAATATATGTTATCTTAGAGATGCTAGATGTATCCCTCAAAATTGTGTGGATACTTTATCTTCATAGTGGCCACTGCTTCTGATATAATATATTTAAAATTATATTTATATTCGTCATATGTGCATGTGTAAATAGTTTATACATATTTAAATTATATTGCATGCTATAGATACATCATAGCTATATTGCCTTTATATACAATAATCGTACAGCATGGCGAGGTGAGACGGCCCCCGAAACCGTCTTACCCCGTTCTGAAAGGGCCTTCTAACCCCGTACACACCATTGCAACGATTGCTGACTTATACATTATTCACATCTAACCCTTTATAGTACAGTCGGAAGGTATGCCCCCCATGTACCCAGTGGTTTTCTAAATGAAACAAACTTTTTTGTAACCCTGAAGGTGTCTAGTAAACAGATTTGGATGTTCACATTTCGAAATAATGTCCGAAGGGGTCCGTTTGGCGGCCATCTTGGATTTTGTCACGCGCGACTGGTAAAATCAAGGATACCTATAACTGTTGAACCATTCATCGTACAAAGACAAATGAACCCACTTTTTCTATATATGCATATATAAAGGTAACTGTTATAGAACTAGCGGTCAGCCGTGTAACTAGTATCCCGAAGTCAACGTTAAAGAGACACCGAAACGAAAACGTGCGTGAACCAGGACAGGTCTGCGTGGGTCGGTTTCAACCCGAGTTGGCAAGTGACGTTGAATATTGTGAGATCATTTCCAAGTGATAGAAAGAGCATTGTTTTGATTGACAACAAATGATGTGTGCCGCCAAGCTTATGAGAAAATCCGTTCTCACACGAAACAAAGGCTGCAGGGCATGACAGGCTGCGCGGGTTTTTAAACGCCACAACGACCTCAGCATCCGTGTCGTAGAGGGAACCAATACCTGCCAGTGCCGTGGACTTCAACCGTGTCAAAGTTGGTCAGTTTTTCGATGCCGTTCATTGATTGAGGAACGCTCATACGCACCATATCTTCTGTGGAACACGGACGAAACAGGAATACCCCAACGTCCAGAAACCTGGACATGTTGTTGCCACTAAGGGGTGCGGCAGGTTGGTGCGATGCCGAGCGGAGAGGGTGGTGCTTCGGTGGCTTTATATGTGGGTTGATTGCTGCGGGGAAATATACATCACCCTTCTTCATCTTCCTCGGCAACAGCGGAACTATAACACCACCCTTCTTCATCTTCAACCGCAACAGGGGAACTACACACCAACCTTCTTCATCTTCACCCGCGACAGGGGAACTACAGGTCACCCTTCTTCATATTCACCCGCAACAGTGGAACTACACACCACCCTTCTTCATATTCACCCGCAACAGGGGAACTACACACCACCCTTCTTCATCTTCACCCGCAACAGGGGAACTACACACCACCCTTCTTCATCTTCAACAGCAACAGAGAAACTACAAACCACCCTTCTTCATCTTCACCCGCAACAGGGAAACTACACACCACCCTTCTTCATCTTCAACAGCAACAGGGAAACTACACACCACCCTTCTTCATATTCACCCGCAACAGGTGAACTACACATCACCCTTCTTCATCTTCACCCGCAACAGCGGAACTACACACCACCCTTCTTCATCTTCCCCAGCAAAAGGATGCAACCGCGGCTAATGGTTGGTACGCCTCCACAATTGGTCGGGTACTGCAGCCCCAACGGCTGGACGGACAGCGATCTATTCCTGAAATGGCTGGAACATTCTGTGGCATTGCCCAATACGAACACGGAAGTGCCCCAGGTAATTATCCTGGATGGCCATCATAGTCACAAGACACTGGCTTCAATGACGTACGCAAAAAGAACACGGCATCCACATGATCACCAGCCACGCCACTGCACCCACAGAATGCAGCCATTAGAGCGCACTTTCTTTAAATCCTTGAAGACCAACTACAACGCGGTCTCGGACAACTGGATTGTCTCGAATCCCGGTAAGCGTATCACCTTCTACAACTTGGCAGAAATATTTGGGAAGGCTTTCTCGAGATCAGCCACGTACGACAAAGCCGTGACAGCGTTCCGTGTATGTGGACTCTGGCCATTTGCTGCGAACGTATTCATGGATGACAATATCATCGCGTCTCATGTGACGGATGAAGCGATACCTGCCCTGGACCAGTCGGCAGTTGCCATACCGTTGGCAACAGCTACCAGCCGTGCAAACAAAGCGTCTTTAGCCCCGAGCACAGGCGGACCGTCTGTGACCACCCAAACCATTGGACTAGCTGCGACTACCCACGCCCTCCAAACGTCTGAAACGTCCGGGCCACCTGATGAACCACACCATACACGACACCATTCTTGCTTTACCCACAATCACAACATTGTCGCGCCCGCGGCATCGCATGAGAAAGTCGGAGTCAGCAACTGTTATAACCTCTTCTCCTTTCAAGCGCCAGTTGGGAGGTCGACAGGAAGGCATGGGAAAGAGTACGGGGAAAGGTAAAGGGAAGCAGACGAAAAGAAAGGTGTGACTCGTGCCAAAAGGTACAAGAAAGTCGATGAAAGCAGCGATGAAGAGGAATGGCCTTGTTTGGTGTGTGGAGAACCATTCAGTAGCAGCCGGCCACGAGAGGTCTGGGTTCAGTGCCAAGAGTGCAAACAATGGGCTGACAGTGAATGCACACCAGGGCTCCGGTATTTTGCGTGTCCCAACTGTGAGTCAGATTGTGATTAGACTGTTGCTGTATCTGCCGCGAAGTATCTTACTTCAGTATAAGATGTAATGCACACATGATTCTCAGACCTATCATGATGCAGATGACAAAGCTGATGTGAGTTTTCAGTGGACGATGAATGGTAATAGTGGTAATAGTGGTAATAGTTGATAATGGCTTAAATAAGAAATTAATAAAACACATTGTTTTTTATCATTACAGCTGCTAAATATAATATTAGAGTAAAAGTGAACAAGTAAGGGAAAGGGGAAGCAGCCGGCAAAGAAAGGGTGACCCGTGCCAAAAGATAAAAGTATGTCGATGAAAACAGCGACGAAGAGGAATGGCCTTGTTTGAGGTATGAAGACCCAATCAGTAGCAGCCGGACACGAGAGGTCTGGGTTCATGTCAAGAGTGCAACAAATGGGCTCACAGTGAGCGCGATATTTTGTGTGACCCAACTGCGAGTCAATTGTGATTACGCTGTTGCTGTATCTGCCGCGAAGTATAGTACAAGATGTGCGAGTTATGCGAGATGCTAATGATTCTCAGGCCTAACGTGGTCTTGCCCCTGTTGTACTGTTACGCTTACCAGAGTGGACGTCTCCAACTCATGTAACGCTTCGCAGCTCTTTTAATACGAGACTCCCCACGCTGTAAGCGTGACATATACTTCATGAATGGCTCCACATGTCGGCCGCGTGGCCTAATGGATAAGGCGTCTGACTTCGAATCAGAAGATTGCGGGTTCGAGTCCCGTCGTGGTCAACTTTAATGTTTTTTGTAATCTAGTTTGCTCGGGTTGAAATAGATGTTACAAAATGCTCGTAGTCATAGACATAGAGCTCTCCTAATTCCCCGTATTCGCATGTACTGCCTAAGTACCATCGCTTGATTGCCTTTCGCTACGTTGTGCTTTATTTCTGCGCAGTCGCGTTTCCTCTTATTGCTTGGACAGTCGTTCTTTCGAAAGTGATTTTTAATAATTTAGATCAATTTGGTAGAATGACAAACCGCCTGTCTGACGCTGGCAAGCACTGACTCGGTGAATGCCAGTGATTTGCACAGGAGATATTATAGCCTACAAACAGACTAGGCTGCTGTGTCAGTTTGTAAATACCCCTGAATCTGCTTCGTAGAAATATATGGTGTATAAATAAATTTGATTTGATTTGATTTGATTTCGAGAACATTTCATATAGGTTCAGTAATTTGTATGATGTTTGACAATCGTTGGGGAAACAACGTGAACAAAGTTGTCAAACAAATCAGGATAAAGCCTTGCAAAATGTGGAGAGAGAATTCGGGTTTATTTCGAAGCTTGGGCAATTTCGTTCACTGCATATCGCTTCAGTTCATTCAGCCGAACGAACAATCTCCG
The DNA here is from genome assembly GCA_020002185.1 of Paraescarpia echinospica. NCBI lineage: Eukaryota > Metazoa > Annelida > Polychaeta > Sabellida > Siboglinidae > Paraescarpia > Paraescarpia echinospica. Next base: position 49,071,095 of record CM034531.1, read on the forward strand.
CGATGTAATTGCAGCGTTGGCGTGGCGGGATTCTTCTAAGAGACTTCGAGGTGTTTTTATGAATGAACACGTCTGTTGAGGATTGAAATACAAAGCGTTCCGAGCGGTCCCCTGTCCTGAATACCCCACTATTTATAAACTTGCATTATCTGCGTGCATAGACACCACTACTGCGTTGGCTGATGATTGATCACGTCATATCAAGTTGAACTTGTTGCGCAGACCGTACTAACATTCTGAATGATGAATGCTTTCCAAAGAAGTCGAGATGGTGTTCGATTGAACAGGTCTGCCAGGGAGGAAAGTGTAAAGCTCTTTGAGCAGTCCCAAGGACTGGCTACTGCGCTATATAATAATACAATTTATTAGTATAGCGCCCGAATCAATCAGATTGCTCTCAGGCGCTTTACATGCATGTAAACGTAACTATTTAGAATTGTATTATAGATAGAAACAAAAATCATTCTAAGATGTATACCATAAAATTATAATTAAAACATTCATTACATAAATTATTAAACCTCCAGGTACAAACAATAAAAAAGTATACGATAAGTAAAAATAAATAAGTGAATTGAAATGTAATAAATAATTTTAAAATAATAATAATAATTACAAAAAATGTAGGTAAGTGCATTTGATAAAGTCCACAAGATCATATTACAGAAACGCTATTCTAAAAAGGTGTGTTTTAAGAAGTATTTTGAAATGTGGCTGTGACTTTGCCATCCTGACACAGTCCGGCAGTTTGTTCCATAGACTGGCTGTAGCTACAGCAAAACGGCGATCACCGTGAATAATCGTCTGCGAAGCCGGTGTACCGGTCTGAAAGGAGGTTTTGGTCTGAGAGTAAGTTCCGGTTCCGTTTTGCATAATGCGCATGCGCTTGTACATGTCAAAGGTTTATCGCCTTCTTTCGGCCCGCAGCTGTACGGTCTGGAAATAAAGTCCGGTCTAAGAGTAAGTTCCGGTTCCGTTTTGTGTACACACTGTACATGTGAAAGGTTAGCGCCTATTTTTGGCCAGCTTAAACACGGTGTTTGCCGAAACATAGTTTACGTTAATGATACGGTTACTTTTGTAATTGTTAGTATACAAAACAAAACCTCATAATTAGCATAACTTATTATTTGCAAAAGAAATTGTTTTATTTTGATGTCACTGTCTCAGAGCGTTGTATATGTTACGACTTCGTCACACAAAGCTGCAGTTTTCAGCTCTGTTTATACGCACAGCGGGTTTTGTGGTAAACACAAATCTCCGCATTTTAAATGACACACCTCCGTCAGTTTGGCATGTATGAAGTTGACATTTTGTGTGTGATCTACTTGTCATGACATAAGATGTGCCTGTAGACTGTGTAGTCACGCGTAGATGTACGTTCCCTGTTCAGCTTCGTGGAGGGTGCAAGTAGATCAGAGGAGTACAGCAAACGAAAAATGATTAATTATGTAACTCAGTCGCCGCGTGCGTCGAGCAAGGGTCAAAGTTGATTGGTCACCCGAGGTATCGTTGCTCACCGCGATGTAACTCAGTCGCCGCATACTTCTGGCACGGGGTCAAAGTTGATCGGTCAGCTGAGGTCACGTTGCTCACCGCGGGTCGCATTTGATGTATTGCGCTTGTGCGAGCATGCGCAATACGCAAAACGGAACCGGATCTTATTCTCAGACCGGAACCTCCATCCAGACCGGTACACCGGTACTGACAATAGTGGCAAAGACGCAGATCTCAGTTGCCGATTCGGTTGACGTCGGTTCAGTAACTCCGCGAGATAACTCAGTGCCAGGTCATGCATCATATGATATGTGGACCCCAATTTGGATGCACAATTTCTTTAATAGATTATTTTGAATAAATGTGATGGGACAACTTAAGGTTACTTATTCATTAATAATGTGATTGTATGCTCCATATGTGAACTTTTAAAAAGGGGTACACATGTTTGGCACCAATCTCGTAGGTAGGGGGGTCCATTAGTTGTATAGAGTTTTTGGGTAAGCACCCGTGGCGGGTCCGGGGGTCCCATGGAGAAAATCTAAGATGGCGGCTGTTTGAGGTATCTATATATGTGTGTGTGTATGTATGTGTGAGTAGTCACGTGACCGGGTGTAGTGCACCACCTTGTGGAAGAGAGTGGAGTGAGTACCCCTTGAAGTCTTACCGTGTATATCGATGATATGAATGAAAGAGCATATATGAAAGTTTAAAAGGTGTTGGAAGGTTGGTCATTAGAGATAATGAAGGGTACTGAATGATGTATTGATAATGTATTGTATGTATGTATGTATGTATGTATGTATGTATGTATGTATATAAGAATAATTTGTCCCATGTCTGATCATGTATAACGAGGAATGACCGAAAGAGGATATATCAAACTTTAAAATATTTGTGCAAATGAAATTGTATGTATGTATGTATGTCTCGTGATTGACAAGACATGACGTCTCGAACGGATGTGCGTGTATATAAACTTGTCATAAGTCTAGTGGAGCATATCACTTTATACCGACTTCGAACAACGCAACTACTCTCCGACTCTTGGATATGGCGAGTGCCCACGACAAGTTATGCCCCGAGGACAACATGAATTTTACATGTATCGTACAAGTAAGTGATGACAATTATGTATTTTATCGCCCTCAGTTTATGATATGATACTAGTGGTGGTGTTGTTCAAACCAATACCTATTTGTTCTTTGACATTATGCGTGTAGTGTGTAATATTGAGACGACAATGTGTTATGAAAATTATTATAGTTTTTAGTCTCAGAGAATAAAATTTGTTTAAAATGGTACTCTTAGTTGTTCGTATGACCTTTCGTATTGAAGAGTGACTTTTCAGTGTATTCCAAGCACACACTATTCCTCTGTCTGCTTGCTTACGCAGATACATGTCCTTTAATCACGCGCACACCATTCCTCTGTTGGAGATCACACGTAGGTACCTGAGATACACATCTACCTGAGTCTGCTGACATGTCACTCACATCCAACCGTGTATAGTCATTGGTCACACGTAGCTACACCCCCTCCGTCTACACGTTCTCACGCTTACACTTATCCTTGCTACCTGAGTTTGCTGACATGTCACTCATATCCAACCACGTATTGTCATTGGTTCATACGTAGGTAGACACACCCCTCTCCACCACGCTTACATCCGTCAGTGTAGTCACTGATCCGTGAGGTATATGTTCTATCATATGTTCTATCCGTTAGGATCCGTTAGAATCCTTCAGAACCTAATAGAACCTGTCTGAATCTTCGTGAACCGGATTGAACCGGTTTCAAGTTACTAGAACCAGATAAAACCGGTCAGAACCGGTTAGAACCTGTCCTGATTTAGAAACGTGCAAAGATGCCTCACCTTCAGTTGTAGATACGTCCACGATGAATGAACACGTCTGTCGGCACTGCGGGATCGTCCTCGATACCTACAATGAATTACAACGTCACATAGAGCTGACACATTCATCACCGTCGATCCAGTCACCACAAGTAGCGACTTCAAGTGCAACAACCTACATTGACGATCATACCTACAGCAAACCGCCGTCGCGAGTGGCGCCATCTGACGACACACCGAAAGGCACTATGCACCGCTGTTCGACATGTGCAAGAGAATTCACGAGACGATACACCTTGTTACGTCACATGAGGAGGTCATATGACAGGGTACCCTCACAGAAAAGCGATACGCACCGCTGAGATAATTCAGGGGTAATTAGGGGTCCAAAGTTAACGCTAGCTTGTGCTTAATAGTTTTAGTAAAACCAGAAAGGAATAGTAAAAAGCAGTACAGGAGAAATTTCCACAAAGGAAAATATAAGGACATCAGGAAATATTTTGCAAAGATAGACTGGGATAACACATTGAAGAATAAGACAGCGACAGAATGCTGGAATATCTTAAGGAGTGAAATTGAATTCATTATCGTCAAATTTGTTCCCTTAAAAAAACACGGGAAACGCTGAAATTAGAAATTCAAAGAGAAGCTATGAACATAAATTAGCTTGTAATATAAAACATGACAGCAAGAGTTTTTATGCATATGTTCGAAGCAAAAACAGAAAGTTCAGGATAAGGTCGGTCCTCTAGAAGATAGTGCTGGAAATATAATATCAGAAGGATTCTTAATGGCAGAAGACCTGAATGAGTATTTTAGTTCAGTGTTTACCAGAGAAGACACTAGTTCACTGCCAGTACCAGAGGCTAAGTTCAAGGGGGCAGAATCAGACTATTTAAGACAGTTAATTGTAACCCCAGAAATGGTAGGTAAGAAAATTAGGGCTATGAAGGAAAATAAATCACCTGGAGTGGATGGTATTCCATCCAAACTACTATTGGAAATTGTAGAACAAATTCGCATACCGCTTGCAACAGTTTTCAACTAGTCATTAGAAGAGGGTGTGGTTCCTTTGAAATGGAAAGAAGCAAACATTATACCGTTATTCAAAAAAAGGTTCGAGAAACAAGTCAAATAATTATAGACCAGTTAGTTTAACACCGGTGATTTGTAAATTATTAGAAAGACTAATTAAAGATCACATGGTGGATTTTCTTGTTAAACATAACTTGATAAACCCATCTCAACATGGGTTTCTAAAAGCGACGTCATGCTTAACAAATATATTATGTTTTTTGGAAGATATCACTAAGTGGGTAGATGATAGATCACCAGTAGATATCATCTACTTAGATTTTTAAAAAGCTTTCGACAAAGTGCCACATCAGAGATTACTGCTTAAACTAAAGGCCCAAGGTATAGGAAATGGTATAATCAACTGGATAGAAAAATGGCTGATTGACAGAAGACAACGGATAGTTGTTGATGGGGAGGCTTCAGACTGGAAATCAGTTTTGAGTGGGGTTCCACAGGGATCAGTACTGGGACCTATATTATTCTTAATATATATAAACGATTTGGACGATGATATAGCTAGCAAGGTGTTGAAATTTGCAGTTGATACAAAAGTGTTTAGAAGAATTAAAAGTGATGGAGATAGACAGCATTTACAAGATGATCTTGACAGGTTGATCAAATGTTCTGAAAAGTGGCAAATGTTGTTCAATTTTGGGAAATGTTAATGCCTTCCCCCAGGACATGGGAACGAATATGTAGAATATACAATGGGGGGAACTGTACTAAATACTACAGTAAAAGAAAAAGACTTAGGGCTGACAATTAGTGCTGACATGAAGGTTTCAGAGCAGTGTGGAATTGCAGCTTCAAAAGGAAATCAAATCCTTGGATTGATTAGGCGAAACATAGCATATAAAGAAAAAAAACTAATAATACCGATATAATATGAAAATATTGATAGAAATATGTTTTTTTCAGTTAAGAAAGATAGAAAGACTAGAGGACATGAAGTTATATTAGTAAAGGAGCAGTGTAGATTAGATGTAAGAAAGTTCTAATTTTCACAAAGGACTGTGAATGAATGGAACAGATTATCTGATGATTGTGTGGGTGCTAGTAATGTGAATATGTTTAAAAATAAAATCGACACATACCTCAGAACGGTTGGATATATGTAGATAAAAGGGTTGGACTCTCGATAAGCCAAAGGGCTTCCTTGTCCACCTGCTATTTAGAGTTAATTCTCTGGATGGCAATCTTGTTAAAACTTGTTAAATCTTGTTAGTGGTAATTGTGTGTAAGTAAGGGTAATTAGAGGTAACTAAGTGTAATTATGAGTAATTAGGGGTATTCGCGTGTAAATAAGGTTAATTATGGGTAGCTAAGGGGTAATTGAGGGTAATTAGAGTTAATTAAGGGTACGTAAGGCTAACCAAGGGCGAATTACTGGTAACTAAGTGTAATTAGGGGTAATTAAGGGTAAATAAGAGGTAAGTATGTGTAAGTAAGGGTAACACAAAGGTAATCAAGTGGTAAGTAAGGATAATTAATAGTAATCATAGGTAATTAAGGGTAATTAGAGGTTAAAAGTTAATGCTAGCTTGTGCTTAGTAGTTTGATATGAACACGTATTATAGTTGTTGTTGTTGTATAGTCGAATACTATGTTGTAGTTAAGACTAATTTGTTCTTAGTCAGTTTATGATGTGATACTAGTGGTGTTGTTGTTGTTCAGACCAATACCTGTTTGTTCTTTGACATTATATACGTAGTGTGTGGTATTGAGACGACAATGTATTATGAAAATTATTGTAATTGGTAGTCTCAGAAAATAAAATTAGTTTAAATGGGACTCTTAATTGTTTGTCTGAACTTTCGTATTGAAGAGTGACGTTCCAATGTATTTTACATACGCACGCAAGCACTATTCCTCTGTCTATTTACACACGGAGGTACATGTCCTTTAGTCACGCACACACTATTCGTCTGTCGGAGTTCACACGCAGCTAAGTACCTTAGACACACGCGCATGCATGCACTGTGTATTTCTCTAAGGTCACACATCTACCTGAGTCTGCTGATATGTCACTCACATACAACCATGTATAGTAATTGGTCACACGTAGCCACACTCCCCTCCGTCCATACGTTCTCACGCTTACACCCATCCTTGTTACCCGAGTCTGCTGATATATCACTCACATCCAACCGTGTATTGTCAATGGTTCATACGTAGGTAGCCACAACCCTGTCCGCCCACACGTTCGTTCGCTTACATCCATCAGTGTAGTCATTGATCCGTGATGTTTGATATATGTTCTATAAAAAAGAGTGAAATTTACTGTGTTCTACTTTAAAAAAGAGTGAAATTTGTTGAATTCTACTGTTAAAAAAAGAGTGAACTTTGCTGAGTTCTACTGTGGAAAGAGTGAAATGTGCTGAGTTCTACTGTCAAAAGAGTGAAATTTGTTGAGTTCTACTGTCAAAGAGTGAAATTTGTTGAGTTCTACTGTGGAAATAATAAAATTTGTTGAGTTCTACTGTGGAAAGAGTGAAATTTACTGAGTTCTACTGTCAAAAGAGTGACATTTACTGAGTTCTATTCTCAAAAGAGTGAAATGTGTTGAGTTCTACGGTCGAAAGAGTGAAATATACTGAGTTCTTACTGTCAAAAGAGTGAACTTTACTGAGTTGTACTGTCAAAAGAGTGAAATTTACTGAGTTCTACTGTCAGAAGATTGAAATTTGTTGAGTTCTACTGTCAAAAGAGTGAAATTATTTGAGTTCTACTGTCAAAAGAGTGAAATTTGTTGAGTTCTACACTCAAAAGAGTGAAATTTACTGAGGTCTACTGTCAGAAGAGTGAAATGTTTTTTGAGTTCTACTGTCAAAAGAGTGAAATTTGTTGAGTTCTGTGGTCGAAAGAGTGAAATTTACTGAGTTCTACTGCCAAAAGTGTAAAATTGGTTGAGTTCTACTGTCAAAACAGTTAAATTTGTTGAGTTCTACTGGGGAAAGTGTTAAATTTGTTGAGTTTTACTGTGGACAGAGTTAAATTTACTGAGTTATACTGTCAGAAAAGGGAAATTTTTTGAGTTCTACTGTCAAAAGTATGCACTATATATCTCTCTCGTAGTTCACACACCTACTAGAGACTGAAGATTCAGATATAACAGTAGTTATCGGTTTATACGTAGGCACGCTCCCCCTGTCCACACGCTGACATCTATCCATCTCCGTCACCTGCTGACACCTCTATCCAATCTTGCATACATCGGTTTATACGTAGCCACGCCCCCTCTGTCCACTCGCTGACGTCCATCCACCTTCGTCTCCTGATGCCACCTCTATCCAATCGTGCATACATCGGTTTAAACGTAGCCACTCACCCTATGCCCACACGCTGACATTTATCCACCTTCGTCACATGCTGACACCTCTATCCAATCGTGCATACATCGGTTTATACGTAGCCACGCCCCCTCTGTCCACACGCTGACATCTATCCACCTTCGTCACCTGCTGACACCTCTACGTCACGTAGTGTTTGTGTCATATCCAGATGGTATGCAGCAGACGTAATGTGTCCATCGATCCACCGTTACCCAAACGATCGAAATGCGAAGAACGATCACGTATGATCAGTCTCGTGCAGACAGAAGGGAACACGATGGTACAGGAGGAGGAGGAGGAGGAGGAGGAGGAGGAGAAAAAACACAGTTTCTTCTGGGGTAGCTTGTCCGAGTTCAGCCAGTGGTACCCCTGCGTATTCTTGGTAGACGGAGTCGAGCATTGATGTGCGGAGCAATACATGATGCACTAGAAAGCTTGTAAGTCCAAGTGCAATCTGTTTAGAAATATGCAGTAATACTATTAACAATGCCTCAGTAATTATAATGTGTGTATATTCGATAATCGTGACTATGATAATAGTAATGTATTACTGCGACTGTGAAAAATCAACAACAGTAAATAAGGTATAATGTATTAACGTAATCTTTGTAAGTTACTAGTACATTCAAAATGTGCAGTATCAAAACGCAATATTTTCTCTTAAGTGCATTTTCTGCCACTTAGTTTGTTTTTGGTATTCTATGCATAATCGTGGTGTCATATACGCGCAAAATAACCGATAAGTAATTGTGTTTACACGAATAATTGTGAACTTGTTGCCACGTGGATGATTAATTATGCAGCCCGAGTAGAAGTGGGTACGCATGCTCAGTGAAGCACCCTTTTAAATTGATCGATCTGATATGGCTTGCCGCTATATTTAATCTCCGCATAGTCCATAGAGTACCCCTTTCCCATTTACTTTTTTGTTTTTGAATCCGTGACATAAACCGCAGTTGGATGTTTTTTTCTTGACACACTTTATTATAAACAAGACGACGCCTGTTGAACTGTTACAGTGCTCTTTGGTGATGACCATGGGTGTGCGTATATATCATAGCTAATTTTTGACTCATGTTGACAATATTCGGCTTGCAGTTTTCCCAGAATCAGGACCTGAAGCAGACTATGTTCGAGACGGCGGGCAGCGTGTTGATGGAAGCCAGTTCGCGAGACACAGTCTGGGGAATCGGTCTCGGTGCCGGCAATCCGAAGGCGAGAAGGAAACGTACCTGGCGCGGAAAGAACTGGCTCGGTTACGCGCTCACGAACGTTAGAGAGAGGTTGATGGCAGAAGAATTACCAGACACGACATGACACATGCAGTGGTTGTGTTGTAAAGTTATTACTGACATGGTGCACAGAACCGACTTCGTCAACATTACTTATCTTTTTTAAAGTAGTGTTGCCCGCTTCATTTACGTCATGACTGTTTATGATAAGAATATATACATTTTGTTAAAAGGTTTTCATCATAAGTAATGATAGGAAACACTGCTTTCACCGATGGTGGGTGGTGGAAATCACCCGTAAGCTCACGAGTGCTGGAGCGGTGGTAAAACTCCCGTAAGTCACGTTACTATCATTATCCACATGTATCTTTACTCAATAAAATACGTGTGCACTCGTATATTTCCGTGTTTTGTTTTTCTTACTGTTGTATCTGAATCTTCAGTCTCACGTAGGCGTGTGAACTACGAGAGAGATATAAAGTGCATACGTGCGCGCCTTTGATCCTCTCATTACTCCTTAAGTACAACGTGCAAACAAACGTACTTTCCACAGTAGAACTCAGTAAATTTCACTCTTTTGACAGTAGAACTCAACAAATTTCACTCTTTTGATAGTAGAACTCAGCAAATTTCACTCTTTCCACAGTATAACTCAGCAAATGTCACTCTTTTGACAGTAGAACTCAACAAATTTCATTTTTTTGACAGTAGAACTCAGCACATTTCTTTCTTTCCACAGTAGAACTCAGCAAAGTTCACTCTGTTGACAGTAGAACTCAACAAATTTCACTCTTTTGACAGTAGAATATCTGTTTCTGATAGAACATATATCAAACATCACGGATCAATGACTACACCGATGGATGTAAGCGAACGAACGTGTGGGCGGACAGGGTTGTGGCTACCTACGTATGAACCATTGACAATACACGGTTGGATGCGAGTGATATATCAGCAGACCCGGGTAACAAGTATGGGTGTAAGCGTGAGAACGTATGGACGGCGGGGAGTGTGGCTACGTGTGACCAATGACTATACACGGTTGTATGTGAGTTACATATCAGCAGACTCAGGTAGATGTGTGACCTTAGAGAAATATACAGTGCATGCATGCGCGTGTGTCTAAGGTACCTAGCTGCGTGTGAACTCCGACAGACGAATAGTGTGTAAATAGACAGAGGAATAGTGCTTGCGTGCGTATGTAAAATACACTGGAAAGTCACTCTTCAATACGAAAGTTCAGACGAACAACTAAGAGTCCCATTTCAACTAATTTTATTCTCTGAGACTACCAATTACAATAATTTTCATAATACATTGTCGTCTCAATATCACACACTACATATATAATGTCAAAGAACAAACAGGTATTAGTTTGAACAACAACACCACTAGTATCACATCATAAACTGACTAAGAACAAATTAATCTTAACTACAACATAGTATTCGACTATACAACAACAACAACTATAATACGTGTTTATATCAAACTACTAAGCACAAGCTAGCATTACCTTTTAACTTCTAATTACCCTTAATTACCTATGATTACTCTTAATTATCCTTACTTTCCACTTGATTGCCTTTGTGTTACCCTTACTTACACATAGTTACCTCTTATTTACCCTTAATTACCCCTAATTACACTTAGTTACCAGTAATTCGCCCTTGGTTAGCCTTACGTACCCTTAATTACCTCTAGTTACCCTCAATTACCCCTTAGTTACCCCTAATTAACCTTAATTACATGCGATTACCCCTAATTACCTGTTAATTACCCTTAATTACCCATAATTACACTTAGTTACCTCTAATTACCCTTACTTACACACAATTACCACTACAACTATTAAGCACAAGCTAACGTAAACTTTGAACCCCTAATTACCCTTGAATTATAATAGCAGTGCGTATCGCTTTTCTGTGAGGGTACCCTGTCACATGACCTCCTGGTGTGACGTAACAAGGTGTATCGTCTCGTGAATTCTCTTGCACATGTCGGACAGCGGTGCATAGTGCCTTTCGGTGTGTCGTCAGATGGCGCCACTCGCGACGGCGGTTTGCTGTAGGCATGGTCGTCAATGTAATTTGTTGCACTTGAAGTCGCTACTTGTAGTGACTGGATCGACGATGATGAATGAGTCAGCTCTATGTGACTTTGTAATTCATTGTAGGTATCTAGGACGATCCCACAGTGCCGACAGACGTGTTGATTCATCGTGGATGTATATACAACTGAAGGTGAGGCATCTTTGCACGTTTCTAAATCTGGATAGGTTCTAACCGGTTCTGACCGGTTTTATCTGGTTCTAGTAACTTGAAACCGGTTTAATCCGGTTCACGAAGGTTCAGACAGGTTCTATCAGGTTCTGAAGGATTCTAACGGATCGTAACGGATTTTAAATTTTTCTGATAGAACATAATCAAACGTCGCGGATCAGTGACTACACTGATGGATGTAAGCGTGGTGGAGGGGGATGTGTCTACCTACGTATGAACCAATGACAATACGTGGTTGGATATGAGTGACATGTCAGCAAACTCAGGTAGCAAGGCTAAGTGTAAGCGTGAGAACGTGTGGACGGAGGGTGGTGTGGCTACGTGTGACCAATGAATATACACGGTTGGATGTGAGAGACATGTCAGCAGACTCAGGTAGGCGTGTATCTCAGGTACCTACGTGTGATCTCCAACAGAGGAGTAGTGTGCGCATGACTAAAGGACATGTATCTGCGTAAGCAAACAGGTTTTGTTAAGCACGCAGCAGCAGCAACTGTTTGTGAAATCTTCAGTTGTTCCCTTATTAGGCCAATGTATGATCAACAGGCACGTCCATCAAGAATCTCACCTTCGCTCTGTTAGACAGATCCACTTCAGTATAGACTGAAGATGTGATTGGCATCTCCCCATATTCATCAGATAATGATGTTGGAAATGAGTAAGTTCGGGGCGCCAATCTGTTCTTTCAAATCACCCAATCTGTACCTTTCCACTGCGTTCACTATCTTATCTATAGCAATGCTGTTAGCATTTATAATGTCGGTTTTTTATCTGCAAGATCATGAATGAAGTTGTTCCATGGTCTTTTCTCGGTATTTGTATATCAGCCTGGATAAGTGGCGACTTTATGTGATGCGACATCTATCTGTCTGTACCATCGGCTATGTCTGCGACATGTGTATTGAATACAAATTGCTTCATATCTGCGATACAATTTCCTCAACGGCTGCTGCTAATTTGCATATAAAGTGGAAATTGGTTTGCATGATTACTATATAAATGTCCTCATCGACTTTGTATGCCCTCAAAACATCGGTATAAATATCTCGTCTGTTTTGCTGTAAAGCATACTTATTTTTTTATCAAGCATACAAACGTACTGAGATATATGGACTAAATTACATTTGTTGTCAAACAGCGGCGCCTAATTTGCACATGTTTCGAAGTGAATAAACTGTATAATCCTATCGGAAACATCCTGAATGGTACCACGTACCTTCATAACATGGGTTTACACACTAATTTGTAGTGCTATTGTGAGTAATTAGTGACATATTGATGAAAACTTAACATGTGGTAATGGCGCCACTAATTTGCCTATTTTGTAAAATGCTCTAATCCCTAATAAGGACACACAAAACATATAAAAACGTCAAAAACATTACACGGACCCTACTGCAAGGTCCACCCTTAAACAGCATAATAATTCTCTGCCGGAATATAAAGACGTCTGCTAGTAACATGTGGAGTTGCAATATTTTTTGGTACAGAAAGAGGGAATATTGACGAATACAGTGTACATTACGAATATGATAATAACAGCATCGACAAGAAATATGGTTTCTAAAATTTAAATTGTCATAAAAATAACTCCAATATTTCTTAATCTACTCGCGTTCCCTTGAACGTCAACACGGTATTAGACCATGTCTTTCTGAAAAGGTCGGTGTCGTGAATGTGTCCGAAAAGATAACGTTCTCTGTTCCGACCTGTCATATCTGCTGCCACCCCCTTGTCTGTCTTTATCACTTCGATCCTGTTCTATATCTGCACAAATGTGATATTGTTGAGTTTGAAGCGAAGCAGACCGGTGATGAAGACATCGGCGGGCCAGAAGAACTCGACGGTGTAGGATGTACGGTAAAGTGCGACCACCACATCGGTTGTCATGAGGTGGGCAGAACCAGAACAGAAAGCAGGGTATTTGCCACCTGCATATTCTTCCCGTGTCACGAGTCGCCGGTAGCCGGCACGGAACACATTGCCTCGCTCATACACTTTGCCAAGGATGAGTCCCGTAACTGGCTTGTCTATTACAGCTAGGTAGGTCATCAACGTGAACGGATTCACAAGGATGTCGTCGTCCGATTTTAGCACGAACTTTGCGTTGTGACAATACAGCGAAACCCACCTCAGCGCAGATATCGCTTTCTACGTGAGAATGCGGTAGTCGTCAATGAAACTCGACTGCACAATGTCGTCGTAGGTGGAACTTTCGTTCATCAACATGTTCGTCACTGCAGGTATCGAGGCCGTCCCAAGAACGAAGATCAAACGTATGTTCTTGTGTCCGTAGAACCTGCGGACGCCCCACGTGGCGCGTATAAGGTTCCGTCGGACGGCGTTCTCGGAGGCCGAGTGGACGTACATCAGGATAAATCTGGGCCGCATATCTTCTCGTTGTTGAGGGTGTATGTGAAGGGGTGTGTATTGACGACCTTCTGTGTGGGCCAACCGTGTCCGTCATGCCAGTCCGCTGCAAAGAAAATATCCGGAATTAGTGTTGCATCAATGCCTATGTACACACGCGGGCAACTACCTACGCAAAAATACAAAATCAGAGAAAATTTTCACATCGGCAATTTTTCCATGTGAACTTACGTAGTGATGTCCTACACTTAACGTGGTGACGTGACATTACATGGTGAAGTTACTTCACCCGCATCCCGTACACTAATCTTGAATGTTGCTGGAGGTGGTATTCTGGTCAAGCCTGCTTTAATGCATATAATTATCAACAAAGTCTTTCTACGAGTCGGTTTCGTTTCTTTCTAATGCATCCCAGTTAATTGAAATTTTATTTTCAATTACCTTTTGGTTCATTTTGACAGTATCCCAATTAAGCTTGGACCATGTATTGCTCTTCTTTGGTCTGGTGTTTTCCCACACAATACTGTGATCACAGTAAGTAGTAATACAGGTGGTCTACGAGTTACGCAGGATTCGGATTGGTGCAAGTGCAAAAATACCCGGATGTAGGTCAAATACCCGGATGTAGGTCAAGGTTAAACAGTCATATACCGGATGTAGGTCAATGTCAGGGGTAAAGGTCAAATACCCGGATGTAGGTCAAGATCAAAAATGAATGTAGGTCAAGGTCAAGGTCAAATACTCGGATGTAGGTCAAGTTGCGATTTTTAATTTTTTGTGACAGATTTTGTTCAAACTAAATTTCCCCTAGCGGATAGGTCGTGAACTAAAAATAGCGCCACCTGGTGGAAATTTCAAAAACTAAATTTCCCCTGTCGAATAAGTCGTGAACTATAAGTGGTACCACCTGACAGAGAAGGGTTGAACTAAATATATGAGTACTGCCAAAAATTCGTGTCTCTTGCGCGCTTGCGTGCAATGGAGCCCCCTGAAGGATAGATCATGAACTACAAACATCATCCCTGGCGGAAAAGTGTTGAACCAAATACCCATACTGCTTAAATTCCTACCACTTGTTTTTGTCAAGTGCTTACTCCTGGTGGATATATCATCATCATCTAAAAGCACCCCTGTTAGATAAGTGGTGAACTAAATAACTACTCTGCAGTCCGCGCGTGTGTAGTTTCTACTCTGCGGTCCGTGCTTTTGTACTTTCTACTCTGAGGTTCGTATTTTTGAACTTTCTACTCTGAGGTCCGCGTTCTTACTCGGCACGCCCACGTGACCTTTATGTTCTGTCGAACTGGTATAAAAGACCTGCGTCAGCTATTGTGGCCATTATATCTTACATCTTGAAAATGGGTTCCATTTCATCAACCGACAACATCCGAGATATTGCTACGGACAATGTCCGAGATATTGCTGGAGGTAACAAGCGATGGCACCCGGCGACCGACCCGTGTGACTGTCAACGTGCTAAGCGAATGTTTCCGTCACTGACCACATCCAACCACTGCAAGGAGATACGACCCCTCTTGAGGTTGTCTGTCGAGAAACTCCGCGAGATGCGCAAACACGCAAGACCCACAACCCGGAGTCTTACCTCTGATGCTCCGTGCTCATCAAGAACACACTGTCCAGGATAAAGCGCGAACAACAACGGGAACTCGTGTGTTCATCATCATCATCAGCATCATAAGAAAAATTCGACGAGATACCAAGAAACGGTTCTTTACAGAGCCAAATACATTCTCACAAAAGAGTATTAGCTATTCTCATAGGTTAGAAATGTTATAAAAATAGGACAAAGACGCCATTAAATAGGTAATTACGCATGCGTGCGCTTGTGCAATGGTATCACATTCTTTCGGACATCTTTATCAACACAATCAAGGTCTCCCTATCGTTAACATTCGTCAGTGATATAGTTTTTAATCAGCGCTATAGTTTTTACATAGGACATTTGGACTTATCTCAGTTGATTGGCTTGTCGCAAACTGATTTGAACTGGTATTCGATGCACAAGTCTGATTTACTCTACAGTCCGTGCGTGTGTACTTTCTACTCTGCGGTCCGCGTTCTTACTCGGCACGCCCACATGACCTTTATGTTCTGTCGACCTGTTATCAAATACAGTCCGTGATATGCGAAGAGCGCATCAAAGCTGCAAAACACGCACACTTGGCAAAACGAAAAAGCAAACAGATTGGAGAGACGATCTGGTTGGAACAATGTCCGTGTTCACTGGATGCAGCATTTTTTCCTCGCAATGTTCAAGGCTTTAAAGGATTTGCGAGCCGTATCGTTGGCAACCGGAAATACTGAACTGGTGGAGCGTGTATCATCGAAAGATGGCTTTTGGAGACTTGGTCGTGGCTACAAAAAAGAACGAAACACTCTCGGAAAACTATTGTGCAGTGTCCGCGACAATTACTTGTAGACACTGCATTGTGTAATGTCGACAGTTCATTACAAGACTCTGTATCAATGTTTATTCTCTTGTTCTTGTAGTTATGGAGCGTGACATGTAAATACGTTTGTGTTGTTCACGAATAAACTGTGCAAACCTTATCTTGTGTCTTTACTTAACCAAACTAAGGCCAACGACTTCCACGAATCAAACTTTGACTAGCGAGATGCACGAACCAATCGTTCAAACAAACTTGTCTGACAAACGAAACACCAAACACTTAGATCAACGAGTGACAAGAAACAAACTATATTCCACCAATTTTGCGGAATTCCTCCAGAATAGACGGGTTACCGCGTGAGATTCCACCAACTTGGTGGGATTCCACAAGAATAGACGGGTTACCGCGTGAGATTCCACCAATTTGGCGGAATTCCACCAGAATAGACGGGTTACCGCGTGAGATTCCACCAATTTGGCGGAATTTCACCAGAATAGACGGGTTACCGCGTGAGATTCCACCAATTTGGCGGAATTCCACCAGAATAGATGGGTTACCGCGTGAGATTCCACGAATTTGGCGGAATTCCACCAAAATAGACAGGTTACCGTGTGAGATTCCACCGATTCGACGGAATTCCACTACAATAGACGGGTTACCGTGTGAGATTCCACCGATTCGACGGAATTCCATTGCAATAGACGGTTTATCGCGTGAAATTCCACTGAGTCCACTGCAATAGACAGGTATAAAACGAGTTGTACAAACCAAACTTAGACCGACGTGTTCCAAGAGCCATTCCGTTCTTTACATTTGAACAGTAAACACGTACATAATGAGCTTTTCGACTCGTCTACCAACTGCCAACAAGCACATCCAGGTAATCGTTTCCCGATCCGGGCAATAAAAATTCGATAGGACCACCTGTACCTATGAAGGCGACAGGTCGATGCTCGACCCATTGTGCGTGTTCGAAACTCGTTTGTGTCGTCGGTAAACTAAACAGGTCCAATTCACTTTTGACTCCCTCACACGACAGCTGGTGGACAAAAGCCATGTCTAGCCGAATATGTCGTCTCGACGCGTCTTCTGTCGTCTGAGTCTCTTGGCGATACTGGCTAGGGTTCTCGTCGGCTTGCGTTTTATAGTGCGAGGAGCGTTGCGTATGCCAGGAGGCCCACTGCTTCCCAACACTCTACTGATCATGTCCTTTCCTGTTTCTTTCACACGTCTCTTTGCAGATTCTTTAATGTTCTGTCCAGACAAGACGTCGCCGGCCACACCCGAACCTGTCTTTAACGCTCCTTTTCCCAAAGCGAGTGCGCCTCTTTTTATGAGTGGCATAGCACTTCGAATGAGGCCACCGAACAAACTACCTAGACCGTGACCTCGTTGCACTCTTGCCCCAACAAACACGGGCAATCCGTCGCCGACTTGTCTGACGTAGTAGTCTTCGTAGGAATGATTACGACTCATGTTTCAAAAAATGATAGTTTTCCTCGTCGAAAGTGAAGTGTTGCCGTCACTGTACCTCGCTCGAATGGTACGCGACGTCCCGTGTCGTCTCTTATATCGATCTCGATGGACGTAAATTTGACACCATGTTTCCGTCATGTCCTTCTATCGGTACAATCCTCAACAGAGGGACGACGCTGTTTCCGACCACACGTGTTTAAACAACGTCCGTGTAGACGTACAGCGAGTAAAATCTCTGCGCCATGTTTACAACGGAATCGGCTTCTTTGCGGAAGGTGTACTCGTCGTTATTTGGCGTATCATACACGATGGATGATAGCTTGAGACCTATGTCTTGTTCACCTATCTTCGTATGGGTGTACTCGCGTGTGTCCGCTGCTTTGGGACTGGTGACGACGGACGGGTGAAAACCTAGTCTGCATGGCGCTCTGAAAAGGTATGTTGAACACAATGTGGGGTGTCATGTGCAAGGTCACCCGCTGAGAGATGTCGCTGTAGCTAAATTTCGCATTGATTCCGTCCTTTGACATCCTCGCCAGTGCTTTGTTGATGTTGTATATCAGTATGACCGGACTGTAGTAATATCCATGCTTGATTTTGGCAGTGGTGTAGAGTCCCGTGTGATCCTGTTCATTGAGGTAAAACCTATTATCTGCTTCACGAACGTTGTACCAAATGTGCGGGTATTGAATCTCCACCAGTCCGCACTCCCACTGACCGATTAAACTGATGCGTTGCGGCAAAGCCGTGACATAGTGGGTCAACGTGTTGTCGGGATTTAACTCCGTAGACGCGTTGCTGGGCAATGTCAGGTAAAAATCAGACGACATGTTCACCGCGTTTCATAGACGGATTAGGTAACAGGTATCCCAGGCAACTGCTCAACAAAGCCGTCCACAGATTAGAGTTTCCGTCTACTTTAGTCAGGTTGTAGATACTGACCAATATAACGGTGTACAGTATGACGATTTGGCAGAAGAAGACGATTTCTAATTTCGGGCACTTATTTCCAAACAACACCCAACGTTTGCTGTTACTTCCGGTATCTTCGAGGTCTGTGTTTTCGAATCGAACGTTCGTCGTATCTTCCATGACAAAAATGACGGCTGTTAAACGAGTCGGGATATCCTACCCACTTGATCAGAACCTGTGTCTTTTTCCTCGCTTGCGCTGCTGCAACACTTTCTCGAAACGATAAAGTTTATCCTCGGCCACAACCACTTTCTGTAGTTCTTGTTCGTAAAATGTTCCCTCTATCGGCGAATCTTCATCATCAATCAAACGATAAACAGGCGGATCGGAACGATGAACTGTTTTGACGGTAAATATCTCGTCACTCTTGTTGGGTAAGTAACCTTTTTGGAATTGTCTCTTGACTTTGCTGATACGCACTTGATCGCCCACTTTTAAAACCGGTTTGACTTTTCCGTGTCCTTCATTTCCGTACAACCTTTGCCAAACCTTTTCTTGATTGATCACGTTTACTTCAGACGGCGCCATTCCAATACTTATATGATAACTGTCATTGTACGAATCGACTAGGTGGTCTAATACGTCCAGGTACTTTAACGTCTGGTTTTTCGTGAAATATCTTCACATACGTGTCTTCAGAATACGATTGAAACGTTCCACGATATACGCCTTGGTCTCTTCGTTGTGTGTCGTAAAATGGTGGATACCTTTCTCTTTCAGAAACTCTTGCAGTTGCCTATTCAGAAACTCTTTTCCTTTATCCGTCTGCAATGACAGTGGACCATCATTGTCCTTTAACAACCGACGAAACGCCGCGTGAGTGACGGCCCCGATTTGTTCTTGAAAGGAATATACCACGCTTTCTTGAAGAACACGTCTATCACGGTCAAAACGAAAGTGTGACCGTCGTTGTACCGTTTCAAACGTGACATGTCTACCAGATCGGCCTGCCATTGTTGATTTATACCACCCACTATGACACGTCTACACCTGAAACGATATATCACTGGTTTGTGTAGTGTGTACGTGTCTTGTTCCGACAACCACCTTTTCACCTCTTTCGACGATGCACGTGAAGCATGTGAAGCACGTGAAGCACGATGCAGGGCATCGACGCCTCAGTAACTTCCGGTTTGTTTCGTGTCGTAGTAAATAATTTTCAATGCATCGTGTGAACGCTTCGTCTTCGTACCTACGCGAGAAGACATGCCGTAATAATGCTGGTGTCGTGTCGTGCAATACTATTAATACGGTTCCCAACGCAAGTGTTGCAATGGTGTGGCCGAATTAGCTGCGCGCCGTGACGACACCGGACGTTTTCGATGCCGATGACGCGCCTTGTCAAACGGACTGCTTTTTTCCTTTGATATATCGTCGTCCTCTGACGGTGTCTGCATGTAAGACCAACGATTGGGATTACCCACTAAATCCCATTGAGACTACGAGCGAAGGTTTTCCATCCAACCGGTTCAAAAGACTTCCGCTTTCTCAACACGTCATTAACGAGGTCCACGGTGTTACTTCCGGGTACCACCTTGTTTCGGTACATCATCATAGGATTAGCAGTCGAAGGACGTTGCGGTTAAATGTTTTCCAAAATACGGGGATCGATCAGGGCCATCTTCCCTGTATACTCCATGGTCACCTGAGATAGAGACGGGAATGTCGAGTTTGTCGCTGAGGCCAGAGGCACATATGTCGTAGTAGGAGCCTGAGAAGGAGACGGGAATGTCGTGTTTGTTGCTGGGATCAAAGAAACAGATGTCGAAGTGGGCGCCGGGACAAGTGAATTGAACAACGTAGTGCCTGTCGACGTAGTGTTTGTCGATGACCTACAGCGACTGTTGGCAATGTGTCGTTTCCAGCTATCTTTCCGTGTGAAATCTCTTACAATCGGGGCACTGGAAGGCCGCCCGTGATATTGGTGTAGGCTTGTTGGCAGCTGGCAGACGAGTCGATAAACTCATTATGTACGTGTTTACTGTTCAAATGTAAAGAAAGGAATGGCTCTTGGAACACATCGGTCTAAGTTTGGTTTGTACAACTCGTTTTATACCTGTGTATTGCAGTGGACTCAGTGGAATTTCACGCGATAAACCGTCTATTCTGGTGAAATTCCGCCAAACTGGTGGAATCTCACGCGGTAACCCGTCTATTCTGGTGGAATTCCGTCGAATTGGTGGAATCTCACGCGGTAACCCGTCTATTCTGGTGGAATTCCGCCAAATTGATGGAATCTCACGCGGTAACCCGTCTATTCTGGTGGAATTCCGTCGAATTGGTGGAATCTCACGCGGTAACCCATCTATTCTGGTGGAATTCCGCCAAATTGGTGGAATATAGTTTGTTTCTTGTCACTTGTTGATCTAAGTGTTTGGTGTTTCTTTTGTCAGACCAGTTTGTTTGAATGATTGGTTCGTGCATCTCGCTAGTGAAAGTTTGATTCGTGGAAGTCGTTGGTCTTAGTTTGGTTAAGTAAAGACACAAGATAAGGTTTGCACAGTTTATTCGTGAACAACACAAACGTATTTACATGTCACGCTCCATAACTACAAGAACCAGAGACTAAACATTGATACAGAGTCTTGCAATGAACTGTCGACATTACACAACTCAGTGTCTACAAGTAATTGTCGCGGACACTGCACTATAGTTTTCCGAGAGTGTTTCGTCCATTTTTGTAGCCACGACCAAGTCCCCAAAAGCAATCTTTCGATAATACACGCTCCACCAGTTCAGCATTTCCGGTTGCCAACGATACGGCTCGCAAATCCTTTGACGCCTTGAAGTTTGCGAGGAGCAAATGCTGCATCCAGTGAACACGGACATTGTTCCAACCAGATCTTGTCTCTCCAATCTGTTTGCTTTCTCGTTTTGCCAAGTGTGCGTGTTTTGCAGCTTTGATGCGCTCTGCGCATATGACGGACTGTACTTGATAACAGGTCGACAGAACATAAAGGTCATGTGGGCGTGCCGAGTAAGAACGCGGACCGCAGAGTAGAAAGTACACACGCACGGACTGTAGAGTAATTCAGACTTGTGCATCGAATACCAGTTCAAATCAGTTTGCGACAAGCCAATCAACTGAGATAAGTCCAAATGTCCTATGTAAAAACTATAGCACTGATTAAAACCTATAGCACTGACGAATGTTAAACGATAGGGAGACCTTGATTTTGTTGATAAAGATGTCCGAAAGAATGTGACACCATTGCATATGCGCACGCATGCGTAATTACCTATTTAATGGCGTCTTTGACCTATTTTTATAACATTTCTAACCTATGAGAATAGCTAATACTCTTTTGTGAGAATGTGGTTGGCTATGAAAAGAACCGTTGGTAATTATCTTGTCGAATTTTTCTTATGATGCTGATGATGATGATGAACACACGAGTTCACGTTGTTGTTCGCGCTTTATCCGGGACAGTGTGTTCTTGATGAGCCCGGAGCGTCGGAGGTAAGACCCCGGATTGTGGGTCTTGCGTGTCTTGCGCATCTCGCGGAGTTTCTCGACAGACAACCTTAAGAGGGGTAGTATCTCTTTGCAGTAGTTGGATGTGGTCAGTGACGGATATATTCGCTTAGCAGGTTGACAGTCACACGGGTTGGTCGCCTGGTGCCATGGCTTGTTACCTCCAGCATTATCTCGGACATTGTCGGTAGCAATATCTCGGACGTTGTCGGTTGATGAAATGGAACCCATTTTCAAGATGTAAGATATAATGGCCACAATAGCTTACGCAGGTCTGTTATACCAGTTTGACAGAAAATAAAGGTCACGTGGGCGTGCCGAGTAAGAACGCGGACCTCAGAGTAGAAAGTACAAAAGCACAAACCTCAGAGTAGAAAGTTCAAAAGCACGGACCGCAGAGTAGAAACTACACACGCGCGGACTGCAGAGTAGTTATTTAGTTCACCACTTATCTAACAGGGGTGCTTTCAGTTGATGGTGATATATCCACCAGGAGTAAGCACTTGACAAAAACAAGAGGGAAATTGAGTTTTTTGAAATTTCCGCGATGTGGCGCAATTTTAGTTCACGACCTATTCGCTAGGGGAAATTTAGTTTGAAGAAAATCTGCCAGGGAAAATTTTAGTTTATAAAAATCCCGCCAGGTGCCGCTATTTTAGTTCATAAAAATTCCGACAGGGCAAATTTAGTTTAACAAAATCCGGCAGGTGGCGCTGTTTTTATTCATGACCTGTCCGCCAGGATATTTGACTTTGACCTTAACCTACATCTTGGTACTTGACCTTGATATTTGACCTTGACATACATCCGGGTACTTGACCTTGACATACATCCGGTATTTGACCTTGACATACATACGAATAATTGATATTTGACATTGACCTACTTACATAGTACTTAACCTTTGACCTATTTCAGGGTACTTGACATTTTGACCTTGGCACATATATGGGTGTTTTACCTTTGACCTTGACCTCCATACCGGTATTTGACCTTGACCTTTCACCTTGACATACATCCGGGTACTTGACCTAAATCCGGGTACTTTTGCACTTGCACCAATCCGAATCCAGCGTAACTCGTAGACCACCTATATTACTACTAGAGTAGATGGGGTAGGATCAGTGCATGAACATCCATGATTGTTTCTCCGACCTTTACGACAGACAATGACATTTATTTGAGATTTGAACTTACGTGGTGCATGGAAAGTTCGAAGTCTTGATTCTGGTTTTCCGAAGAACGTGCTGTTCATTAGAAGGTTGTACTGATAGATGGAATCCAGACAAAACCCTTTTTGTTACTATTGACATGATATAAAAGACTGATTTATATGCGTTTTAGTATTTTTCTGAAAAGCCTTACATAACCTTGGTGTATATATATATATATGTATTTATATACATATATATATATATATACACATACACATACATGTATAAATTTGTATGAATGTATGTATGTATGTATGTATGTGCGTGCGTGTGCGTGCGCGTGTTGTGTATGCGTGTCTAAATACATGTATGCGTGTATGTATGTACGTGTGTGTGAGTTTGTGTGTGTGTATGTGTGTGTATGTATGTATGTATGTATGTATGCAAGGATGCATGCGTGTGTGTGTGCGCGCGTTTGCGGATGTGTGGGTGCGCGTTTGCGCGTGTGTACGTGTGCGATTGCGTGTGCACGTTCGTGTACATGTGCGTGCGTTTGCGTACGTAAACTTGTGCACGGGCGCGCGTGCGGGCCTTCATGCGTATTGCGTGTGTACGCGTATATGTACACGTATGTATGTATGTATGTATGTATGTATGTATGCATGAATTGACTGATGAGTCTCGTCCCTAGTCAAGTCCTTGGTTAATCGTAAAGATCGACGTGTGGCGTGCTACACGCATCACGTATTTAGTAACGTACATACCTTTTTTGCATAGTTTCTTTGTTTGCCCCACTGGTCGTACGATATATCTGAATCCGATGTCGGAGACTACTGTGTTTCCAAGCTTTGTGTCTACCTTGCTCTGTTGTGCGGCGCTTTCTTCAACTAGGCATCCCATCGAACGGCTCACACGCACCATCTCATATTCTATGTCATGTTCCCTTGGCGTCACAGCTGTGCTTCCTCCAGCCTCACGTCGCAGCGACTGGTTCGCACGTACCATTTCATTTTGCGTGCCATTTATTTTTTACAACTTCGTGATCGTATGTTCTAATTTTGATAATATTATCAGGCCGGCCCGCATTAAAAGGTACAAGTCGTACGAAGCCGATGACCACGACAAAAGCAACGCAGAACAAGGACGAGGATCGACGCAATGAGACCAAAGCAGACTTTCGCACCAAGAATTTCAGCAGCCCATAACACTGAGACAAATGGAAAAAACAAACGTTATTCAAACTAACTTTATATATTTTATTTCAGACGAATCATATATAGTTCTCAACAGGTTTAGCTTCAATTAATTTTACTTGTTCTTAAAAAGAGGCAGATTGTTCCCAGTTTTCATTTGTTATTTAATATAATGTTCTTAAGACTGTAATAATTATATGTTATATGAAGTTAGGGTTATGCTCATACAACTATTTTTCATTCTGTATAATATTTTTGAACTTCAAGTGACAACTTAGAATGTCAACAATTAATGTGTCTACTTAAGCTTCACCACTATCATCGTAATCATCATCATCATCACTAATTTCTTTTTCTTCCACATTATCAATCAATATCATCCTACCATCATCATCACCATCAGCATCACCATCATTTCCATCATCTTCGCCATCATTACCGTCATCACCTTCGTCTTCTTGCGAGTTTGTTGTAAATTGTGTCTTAAACCCGGAACCGGGGGTCATGGTCGTTTGCAAATGAGACAACGAGATATTTGCGCAGAAAGTTATTAGTGCATGAAAATACACTAGTTGCAAAAGAAATATACTAATAATAATAAGATAACTTCTTTTGCGCCTAAATCCTTGGAAACCAAGCTCAGAGGCGCATCAAGAGAAAAGGATTGGTCAATCTCAAAATCCATGAGCAATATTCCAGTTGTCAACAGATGGGTCAAGGCGCTAGGGAGCTATGGTGGATAAGTAAGGTTGTAAAGATAAGTTTTTAAATGACGGCGAAATTTTGTAATATTTTCAACTGATCTAACACTAAGAGGGAGCATATTCCAAAGAGTTGGTGCAGCAACAGAAAAAGCCCTAGTTCCAATGACTATAGGAACAAAAAGTAGGTCAGAAGTAAATGATCGAAGGTGGATAAGTTTTCTTACAGGTGTAAGCAGTGAATGCAAATAAGATGGTTGCTCACTGGACAGTGCCTGATATGTAATGGTACAGATCTTAAATACTATGATATCGTACAGGAAGCTAATGCAAATACTTCAAAAGTGCTACTGAGCGACAAAGAACAAGGAGATCTTGTAAATACTCTTGCCAGACAATTCTGGACACGTTGAAGTATTGTAATATCCTTGCTAGCGATATTATAAAGGTGGGAATTGCAAAAGTCAAGTCTGCTGCTAACAAGCGCTGTTGTAATTGTCTTAGCAACAGAAAATGACATATACCGGCGAATACGGCGAAGATCATGAATATGATTTTTAAAAAAACAGCACATACACGTTTGAGATATGTGTTGTCGGAAATTGAAGTTACTATGAACGACCACTCCTGATTAAAAAGCCTATAGGAAACAAACGTCAAGTTTACCATGCTTCGTTGGAGTACCAATAATAATCATTTCAGTTTTATTTGCATTTAATTTCAATTTGCTGTCAGTCATCCAGTGGAAGATATCTTGGAGGCAATCACTAAGTTTCTTAAGGGAGCGATTTGTATCCGGGCTAGCCAATGAAATGTAGATCTCAGTATCATCAGCATAACGATGATGATCCAAATTATGTCTTTGTATAACAGAGCTTAATGGAGTGGTGTAAAGAGTAAAAAGACAAAGGCCCAAGAATAGAACCCTGGGGAACACCAAATAAAGTTGGCAGTGCAGCCGAAAAGCAATTCCCAATCTTTATTGTTTGGTATGTATCAGTTAGGTATGAAGAAAACCAGCGTAGAACTGTGCCAGATATGCCGTACACTTTAATATGCGTCCAATGAGAATGTTGTAATCAATCTTGTCAAAACAGCAGAGAGATCTAGTTAGGTAAGTGTAGTCACTTTACCATTATTAATGTTCAAGTTAATGCCATTGTGAACCTTTAAGAGGGCAGTCTCTGTTGAATGAAACTATCTATATGCTGATTATGACACATTCGTTAAGACATTTGTGCTAATGTGAGACCTTAGCCGACTCTCTACAACCTTTTCTAGTATTTTGGAAATAAAGCTGAGTTTAAAAATATGTCTATAACTGCTTAGGTCTTGTTTAGGCAGATATGACTTCTTAAGAAGTGGAGTGACATGGGTGTATTTGAAATCATCAGGAAAACAGCCAGAACAAAGTGATGCATATATAATATTTGTTATAGGTCCATTTAATGTATAGACATGCCTTTAGCAGTATTGCTGGAAATGGATCAAGTTCACAAGACTTATTTGGGGAGAACGTAGATATTTTCCTAACTTCATCAACTGTTGCAGGTTCAAATGATACACGTAGAGAATTTACTTGTGGATAATCCACATTCACATTACTTAGCGTATGACCTGGGAAAGCTGAACGAATAATAATGATTTTATTCTTAAATTTACTAGAGAACGAGTCACACAGACACTTAATAGATGCACGATCAGGTAGCGATAGAGGATGCCGTATATGTAGAATGTTGTTGATACTGTTCCAAAACTGACGCGGATTATGAGACTAATTTATAACCATATTTGCATAATAATCTCATTTAACTTTGGCCATTTGTCTGTTACAGAGTTGACATTGCTTGGAATAGCGTGACCTGTCTAAAGACGAGCGTGATTTGCGCCATACACGCTCTAAATAACGACGACGCCTTTTAGATAGTATAATTTTGGAAGTGATCCATGGAGCCGGTGGCCTGTCTGACACACATTTGGATTTCATAGGTGCATGTATGTTAAATAATGCATTGAGTATTTGACGGTTTATAAACAAGAAAACTGTATATACCATAGTTAAGTCCTAAACATTCAACAACAGTGCAAGCGCTATCTTCGGTGTTACTAAATGTGTCCGCTTTTTCAAGCAGGCTTTCTTTCTTTGACAGGTTAACTCTTGAATGCGATACGAAGCGTTGATACGTCTGGGAAGAAATGCTCATGCGACTCCTCCACGTACAAATTGTTTGTTTGATGTGGAAAAGGTGTTATGTTTTGGTTATGTTCATGGTTAGGGTTAGGTCGATGGTTACGGTTAGATTGAAAGTACTTTTGACGAATTTTACAGCTGGTGTTTTCATGCATTTGTTCGCGGAGGGGTCGCACGTAACGTGCACCTGTCTCTAAAGCACCTTTGACTCGTATAGAGGCATTGAAACGTAACAGCCGACACGTCCGTGGTACGGTGCTGTCCAACTCAACTAAGTAAGTAGTGAATAAAAGCTTTATTTAATTATGGTGAGTATGATACATTTAATCTTTCAATGGGTCGTGATTTTTAATGGGCCACTGTATAGCGGAACAACGTGTAAAACGGACCTCTACCCAAAAGGCGTCCGTCTGTTTGGCATTACTGTTGGGCGGAAGCGCGAAATGCAAATTCAGACAGGTCAGCTCAAAACGATTGTTTTTTCACATTTTGTAATAAAACTCAAATGTGCAGGGGCAGATCCACAGAGGGTAGTCTGTAGCGAGGACGAAAACCTCCGCTGACGGCCGAACCAAATGGTGTAGAATGTTGTTTGGCTGCTTTGCCTTAACTTCAGCTTATCTGCTGTCCCGGCTCGACTGGTGACATCGGCAGACGGGGAGGGGGAGGGTGCTGTTGAAATGTTTCGGCGCCCCGACGCCGTAACGTCAGCTTATTGTAATATGAACGGGGCACGGCGGCACATTTCCAAGGGTCCGGGAGGGGAACGGCCACGTGTGCCCATTCCGAAAGGTCCACGGGGACACCAAATTCCAATGGTCTTGTTAGTGGGGGCATGTGCCCCCAGGTCCTCCTAAATTGACGATCAACCCTAGACCGTGTTTAGCTTCCAACAAGATTTCTCCAACAAATTTTATTGATCATGACATAGTGTTGTGCCTATTTTTGGTTGATGAAGAATCTCGTAAATCACGTACATCTGTTCAATTATTATGTTGCAATTTCATTATGTATGTCTTCTTGTTGTGACAAAACAAAACTCATCCATTCATTCTCTCATTCATGGCTTTGATTTAATAATCGGCGCATATTTACATTGCGCGCTTTATTTTTAACTTAATTCAACGGTATCCAATGAACAGTCGTGTGGGTTAGCTATATCGAATATTTATTTTGGTACTTTAGCTGTGGTTAAAGTACATTTGATTATATTTAATTGTTCTTTATCTATAACAAAAAGGTATCCATGTACATAAGTATGGAATACATATATTGAATAAATCGTTCTTGGCATTTCAAATGGTGTTTAGTGACAAAGTCCAAAGTGTGTCAAGGAATTAAACGAGAAGTGTCACATTGGTAGGGGTAAATTATCAAACAAAATTATGTTTCCTAATCACCTAAGGCGTTATCTTTCTAATGTACACCCATTTTACATTGGCAGAAACAGCAGTTACTACAAGCGGTTGCAGGAAAAGAACTTGACTAAAAATGTCTTAATGACCTGCTTGGAAGTTTGTGCCGTAGCGCAAGATACCCGCTATGTAGTCGTAGCGTACAGTGTTAACAGATTATTAGCAAAAGCAATAATATGCATACACCATCGGTGATACATCAGTATACGCAAAACGTGTCAAATATGCAAAACTCAATACCTTCCTGTTCAATCCGTACATCGCAATAATGTAACGGCAAAGCCGGATCACGTGTAATCAGTATTGGTTGAAGTAGTGGAAATTGGCCAATGTGTCTGAAGTCTAGTCTTTCTCCGTACTTTTTTCTGGAGAAGTAGCACACCCTATTTTGTTCACACATCAGTTCGTTGGCTCTCGTTGTGTTAGTGAGACCTTTTTGGAGGCGAGGTGCGGCTGTTTCTGATATTGCAGAACGAATTGCAGCATGTCACAAAACCAATTACACCCTGTGCTGGCTGGGAACACTAGCATGCAGATATTCACGAACTGAATGGAAGAATGAAAGGTCACGTTGAGAACGTGCTTACTGCTGCAAAGTCGTTGAGTTTGGAGGATGCGCAGATATTTCAGTAGCATTTTTTCTTCAGGGTATGCAATATAAAGCCGCTTCAATATGCCATGTGAGCCACGTCCTACTATTAATACAACTAATTATGTGTAAGCCACATTGCATGCGGACGGCTTGCATGCATGCATACAACAAGATAGTTGGCTATCAACCACAGACGATTTTAAAGTGGCATTAAAAAGTAAAGGGAGATTCTTATATAGCGAAGTATCCAATCGTTATATACAGAGCTTATTAATAGCAGATGTGTACGATGTCGATTGAAATATCGAAAAAAGGCGCAGTCGTGGTGCAAGTAATTTTATGGCATAATGGAAGATAGAAATTGGGTGGATAAGTAATTCCTAGCCGAATGTATAGGAAGCAGTCAGTTATATATCCAGCTAACAAAAACATTTTCCCAGAACGTTCCCACAACGCTATACTTATGGTACGATAACGTTAGTCGTAACGTTCTGATAACGTTTTTTTGGAAAGTTTTCTTAACGTTCCCGGAATGTTATGCATAACATTATTGTGTAACATTAGGAGAACGTTTTGGGGAGGTTTTCTTAACGTTCTGTGAAAGTTCTGTTATGATAACGTTAGTGGTAACGTTCTGAGAACGTTTTTTGGAGAGTTTTCTGAACGTTCTGAAAATATAGAACAATGAAGCAATTTTACATGTGTCTCTATTACTTTTATTACACGTGCCATTTACCAAAAAAAAATCTTCCTTGTCATCGTCTTTGAACTTCTGGACCTGGGTGACCGCTGGCAGCTGTCGAATATAATAATGCATTCTAAATATCAATACATAAATTAAACACACCTTCTTCTTTTTAGCGAATTTTTAAAGAATATGGTTTGATGATGTATTATTGAACAAATAGCAGAGTTGACCAGCATTTCCCAGGGATAATGGCAGTCATATGTATGTGACCCTCACAAGATCACAGCCCCCCAGAAAAAAATCGAAATCTTTAACCATCATAAAGGGCCCAATAATTTCCATCCCTATACATACAAAACTGACGGAGACAACTGCCATTTTAAGTTGTGACCCTCCAAGAACCCCATCATTGAATTAATTATTAAAAAAATCTGTGATCCACCTCAATGGGCCAGCTAAATTGCACACAAAGTTTCAGCAGCAGACATGCAAAACTGACGGACATTTATAAGTGCCATTTAAAAATTGTGATCCTCCAAGATCCCCAACCCGTTGGATGAATTTCGAAAAAAAGATAAAATCTTAATCTATGAACCACACCAAAGGACCCGCAAGATCACATACAACCCAGGCCCCCTGGATCCGTCTATGCGTGACATTTTGGCGCTCGATGTTCAAGCCGTGTAGGAAGAAAACGTCAACGTACATACATACGTACAAACATACGTACATACATACATACGTACACACATAGTACATACATATATACACACACCATGTCCACTAACACAAATACCCGTCCCCGGACGGGATATCGTGGTAGTTCATACGTTAAAGATACGATAGCAAGATTTACCAAATGTTAGAAACCACACAGCATCGTTGCTTATACATCATAACTCGCTCGCATAAGATGGGATGGTATATTCAGCGACATACAAGGTATTTCGAAAAATCAAAGCTGTTGATAATTTTTCGTATCTTCGTTTTAAGCTTCTCCCTTCTCCGCTGGCTCGTCTGGTTCGACTGTAACATCGGAAGACGGGTGGAGGGGTGTGTTTGTGTGTGTGTGTGTGTGTGTGGGGGGGGTGTTTGTAATTTTGTCGCAGCTGCTTCAGCGTAACTTTACATTATTGTAACGTGATCGGGGGCGCATTTCAAATGGTGAAGAGGGCACGGTCGCGTGGGCCCATTATACAAGGTCTACGGGCACACAAAATTACGAAACCCTAGGGGGCACGTGCCCCCAGGCCCCCGGATCCACCTTTGCGTGACAGCTTGACGCCCGAGGTACAATCCGTATATGAGGAAAACGTAAACATACATGCGTATTACATACAAACATACGTACATACATACACACACACATATACATACATACGTAGTACACACGTACATACGTACAAACATACATATGTACATACATGCATACATGCATGCATACATGCATACATGCATACATACATACATACAAAGATACATATATACGTGTACATACGTACAAAACATACATACAAGCATACATATATACAGATATACACATGATAATCACGTCGGTTTTGTTGGAGCCTGCGGGTGTTCACCTGGCATTCAGAAGAGGCTCCCTGTTGGAGGTTTTGTTGGAGCCTGAAGGGGTGAGTGTAGCTAGAGGTTAGAACGGGTTGCGCTTTTTTTTGGGAACCTGCAGTCGCAGGTCGAAAATGCACTCCTCAATGAAACATGCAATGCATTGATCACTTGATTATCTATAAATTTGTGATTACATAATAAAACATTATTTTTTCATTCATATTTTTTTCATTTTAAATGAATGTGCTACAGGTCATGGAGTGAATATACAGAGTGGGGTAAAGATATCCATAGGTGGAAGATAGCCGGTTATACCGGCGACAACCGCGCCTTATTAATATGACATAGTTACCCCTTGGGGTATTTTATCAGCATTGATGTTCTCGTTACACAAAACGCACACACACTTCCGACGACAACTGTAACAGCTACTGACTAACGGTATTAGTTTCACGTTGTTGTTATTTTTCATTACATAGCGTTTACCCCGAGACCACCATCCCATATAAGGATTCACAAAGGTTCCAACCGAAGAACCCCCCCCCCCCTGTAAGCGTGACGTACTTAATAAATGGCCCCGTACGTAATCATGTCGGCCGCGTGGCCTAATGGATAAGGCGTCTGACTTCGAATCAGAAGATTGCGGGTTCGAGTCCCGTCGTGGTCATTTTTGTGTGTCTTTACACATAGACATGATTGGCTATTTGTTGTTAACATATTAAAAACAGGACAAATCCGAGATGAATAACATCCGCCGTTTCCTTGAATTTTTATGCAGCTCCTTCGACGATATTAAGAAGCAGACCACAGCAACTAAAGAGCGTATCACCGAGCTGTTGCAGATCATCAAGGCGAAAGACGGGCGCATATCAAAGTTGGAGGCACAAGTGAACGATCTGGAACAAAATTCAAAAAAAGAAGGTGATCATCACAAGCCTGAATATTCACAGTTATGCATCGACCACCACTACGAAGAAACCAACCACGCAGAGCTCGACATCGACCGCCACTGGGGAAACTCCGACCGTTTCCGAGAGTGCCACGATTAGAACGAACTTAGTTAACTTCGCCAGACAGAAATTGAACGTCACTATCGAACCATACAACATCACTGCGATCTACGACCTTCCGCCGCTGCGTGATGGTAAACGTCTCATCTTCGTTCAGTTTCATTCGGCTGACAAGAAAGCCGAGCTAATGATGAAACGAGGCGCGTTAATGGGAACGGACATTTATCTGAATGACCACCTCTCAACGCACAGCACCAAACTCTTTCGTCAAGCGCGACAACTGAAGCGCGACAAGAAGATCCACACCGCATGGAAACAAAACTGCAGCGTCTTCATCAAGGTTCGAGAGGACGGTCATCGATTGAAAGTGAAGACTCTCGCAGATCTTGCGAAAGTTTGAAGTCTGCAATGTTCAGTATTGACCATGGCTGGTTTATACATCTGACATGCTCCACGTGCCATACTCTAGATATACTGTAGATTTATGAACTTTAAAAAAATCGCCAATCAATGAAAGGTAATCATATTTTATACATTGAATTTTTGTATTACATATTTTCTGTGTTAATATACATAGTTACAACATTATGTGATCTTTTAATAATAATTACTTCGTAGTATAGCTATATACAATATGTTTTCTGCAGTCAGTATTCACGTTGTTTCATTTTGGAGGGAGGGCATTGTTTAGACATTTTTTTCACTAATTGTTTCCCAAAGCTTAGTGTTTACACAATAATAATTTTGTGTTTTGTTCAATATATCTACGTTATTCTCACTCTGCTTTCATGTTGTGGCAGTTCATATGGTGTAATTTATTTTCACACATTTTGTGCTGATGCAATAAGTACGTTGTGTTATATATGCATGCGGAATATTCGTAATATTATCTTTTACAAAATGTATTCGCATTACATAGCTTATGCAGCTCTTTCACAAACACTAGTCCATGTTTATGTGATGTGTCCTGCAAGCATAAAGCACTATTGTTTATCCAATTTTCCAGTATGATTGATAAAAATTATTTTTTAACGCAATTTGGTGGTCTAGAGAAAAATTATCTCTATCACATATTATAACCGAATGAAATGAATGAAGATTGGGATATTTAACCATTTCAACATTCATCATACATTGACAATGGTAATTTAATAAACCATTTAACGAACAAGCAAAGCAACTTTATCGTGATGAGCCTAAATGCAAAAATTAACGAAATTAAAATAAGGCTATAGACATTCTGATGTAGTGGCTGTAAGAATAAATGCTTTATGTTTACAAGAAACATGGCTCGATGGAGAAGTTGACATTTCTTTATTTCAAATAGATGGGCATACATTAATTACTATGCCAAGGTATAATCTGCAGTGCACATGCTGGCTTGGCCATCTACCTCAGCAACAAATACAAATATGTAAATACCCACGCTATAATACAGGCACTTGGGAAGGTTAATTTATTGAAATAACAATTTGTGCCATGAAGAAAAAAAAAAATTCTTTGAAATATATATATAGACCACCTAGAGATATAATTGAAAACTACCGTATATTTCCAGACGAATTTACAATACACCGCCCACAGACACACCCCTCCTCCCGTTTTCCGATGTCACAGTCGAGTCAGACGAGCCAGCGGAGAAGAGAGAAGCTGAAGAAGATACAAAAATATTTAATTTTTCAACAGCTTTTACTCTTTTGAAATACCCCGTATTCAGGGGTTCTTAATGTTTTAAGGTTAAATCAATTTCTTCGCAACGTAAGCATACCTTAACAATCGCGTAAATCATGCGTCTGTAGCAAATACTTCGGGAAACCGGCCGCTGCGTCGTGATCTAGTTTGCTTGGCAACATGAAGTAGACGCTGGCACTATAGACTTACGTCTTTCTTCATGCCAATAAACCATAGCAATACGAATATTATTTGAACATTCTACACTATCACGTCTACGGTCTATTGGTAGATATGAACTAATTAATAGAAAAGAATAACTAATTAGGTGCACATTGCATTACAAATAGATTTAGCGCGGTTGTTTGGTGGGTGGTTAATTAACAAAACGTGTTTATGTGAATACTCCAGTAAAGTCACTAAAATTGAACACGACGGGACTCGAACCCGCAATATTCTGAATCGAAGTCAGACGCCTTATCAATTAAGCCACGCGGCCGACGTAATTATTACGGTCATTCATTAAGTACGTCACGCTCACAGGGTGGGGAGGGTCTTCGGTTGAAAGCGTTGTGAATATTTATATGGGGTGGTGGTCTAGGGGTAAACGTTATTTAATGATAAATAACAACAACGTGAAACTAATACCGTTATTCAAAAGCTGTTAAAGTTTTCGTCGGAAGTGTGAGTGCGTTTTGTGTAACGAGAGCATCAATGCTGACAATATACCCCAAGGCCAAGGGGTAACTATGTAATATTAATAAGGTGCGGTCGTCGCCGATGTAACAGTCTATCTTCCACCCGGGATATCTTTATCCAATATGTATATTCACTCCAAGAACTGTAATACATTCATTTAAAATTAAATAGAGCACCGAAGTGTGACATCACGCTGCAATGCTGGTCCCAATGTCTCCCGTCCGATCTGCTAGCATGGTGATAATGTTTTGTTCGAAACTGTAATCATTATTCTGAAAGTCATACTTGTAGTTCTTTATGGTTCCCACAAGTTGAAAGTGAGATGCCCATATTTACAAGATATTTGAAAGATTTAAGTTTAATCAAATACACGAACATTTTAATTCCAATAACTTATAAAACTATGAGAATCGATACGGGTTTATGAAAACCATTCTACGGAACTTGCCACTCTAGAAATAATAGACAGAGTTGTCCAACAACTTCACGAATCAGCAACTCCAATAAACATATACCTAGACCTTTCTAAAGCCTTTGACACAATTGATCTTAACATATTATTACAAAAACTAAATTGTTATGGAATAAATTGTGCAGCACTAGATCTATGTAAAAACTACTGACACAATCGTAATTGTAAAGTATATGTTGAAATTGGCGATTACAAGTCGGAAGAAGCTACCATAAACACAGGTGTCCCACAATGGTCTATTTTAAGACCCCTTCTAATTATTATATATATCAATGACATAATATTTTCCAGTGATCATTTTAAATTCATAATGTATGCAGACGACACCACTGTTTTTTGTACATTGAATAAATTCCAATCTCCGGATGGCCAAGTCCAAAATCAAAACATAAATAAAGAATTAGAAAATATATGCAGGTGGCTAAAGGCAAACAAACTTTCTCTTAACATTAACAAATCTAAATTCATGGTATCTGCCCCAAAAGGAAATCGAACTTCCTAAAATAGAAATTGATGGGACAAATATTGAATGTGTACATGATTTTAATTTTTTAGGTATCAGCATAAACCAACACCTAAATTGGGACAGCCATAAAAACAAAACAGCGAATAAAAATCAATTAAATAATTGGAATTTTAAACAAACTTAAACATGTATTACCTAAGAATATATTATTTATAATGTATAATTCGCTCATTCTTCCAAAGATTAATTATGGCATATTGATGTCGGGTCATCAAGCCCATCACATTTTTAAACTTCAAAAAAAAGCAGTGCGAATAGTTACTTCAAATACAATTCTCACTCGGATCCCATCTTCAAAGAATGTAAATTTCTTAAGTTGGATGCCATCTATAGACTCCAACAGCTCAAATTGTATTACAAATTGATCAACAAGCTTATACAAGAACACTTCAGTCGTATTCCATACACATACAACTTTGCAATTCACCAATACAACACATGTGGTAAAAGCAATTTATTTACTCCCAGAGTTAATCATCAATATGCAAAAACGTACATCAGACACAACATTATACAAAATGTTAACAATACTTAAAATATCATCCTTGATAAAATGTCTACACATAGCTTGTATGGTTTTTCCACTTATACAAACAATTACTTTATCAAGAATTATGAATCATATTGTCATATTTCTAACTGTTATATCTGTCATTCTTAAACAAAACATGACTTTGCATTTGTTTAAACTAATTTATGTATATATATATATATGTATATACGTTTTTATCTACACGGCTTGAACCTCGAGCGCCAAAATGTCACGCATATACGGATCCAGGGGGCCTGGGTTGTATGTGATCTTGCGGGTCCTTTGGTGTGGTTCATAGATTAAGATTTTATCTTTTTTCGAAATTCATCCATGGGTTGGGGATCTTGGAGGATCACAATGTTTAAATGGCACTTATAAATGTCCGTCAGTTTTGCAAGTCTGCTGCTGAAACTTTGTGTGCAATTTAGCTGACCCATTGGCATTGAGGTGGACCGTAGATTTAAAAAAAAATTAATACAATGATGGGGATCTTGGAGGGTCACAAATTAAAATGGTAGTTGTCTCCGTCAGTTTTGTATGTATAGGGATGGAAATTATATATATATATATATGTATGCATATATAGTTGATCACGTGGCACCCATGATAGCGGCATATAATTGAGCCTCCCTGACCTTACAATGAATATTATATTGTAGTTCGTGTGCGTATGATGGTCAAAATAAATACTGTCTGTCTGTATATGGGTGAAATAAATTAGGTATTGTAATATGTTCTGGCCATCGGCAGCCCTCCGAAGTCGACTCCGCTTAGTTGTACGGAATATCCCTCGTCTCGCGGGAATTCACACTTGACGCAGAAACAGCCTATTCGCGAGTATCAGCACTACATCTCATTCGGCTTCACGCACAGACGTGTAGACCTTGTTGGTCCTCGCTCCGATGCGACTCCCCGGTATTCTCTTCTAGAATATACATGAATGTAAGATTTAATCATCTACGCAACCGCTCGGTAGTGCTTCGATGTATGGGTTTGATAACCACACTGTAATAATCTCTCGTTACCGAGGAGACCAGGGCCCGAGGTTATAAAGCGTACTCGGTGCTCATACTCAACTCCATGCTCAGACTCGAGATTTCATGCTCACCGGAGAATCCGTGCTCACGGTGGTTATAAAACTTCTTGAGTACGTGCTCAACTGAGTACGCTGTCTTGTGTACGAGAGAAAAAGAAAGAGCTCTTTCGGAGCTCTCTTGTTGACGAAGATAACAAACCTACACCTATTTATAAACAACATCAACTTCCGACTATAAAACGGTGATAGACGAAGACTTACGCCGTTGTGAATGTGTTTATTTTATGGTGAAATGCGCAGAGGAATATCGACTGAATAACGCTGCGAGGAAAGTAGTTCGCCGTGCACGATGGAATAGACATGGCACAAGACAATTCAAAAGATAAAATAGCGTAAAACAGTAGTAACATGACCTGCCATTGCCACTGGTCAGTCATGCTGTATTAGTGTATACTGGACCACTCGGTTTCTGCCTTACGCAAGCATAATATGCAGTTTCCACCAACAAATTTTGAAAACGTTCAACAACGTATCAATATTATTAATTAGAACCACTTATTTGATCAATGGCATGCGAACGAAGCGTCAAATAAGTGGTTTTTAATTAAATACTTGCAATATTCATAAGACGATAATCACTTCACGCGCTAAACGGAAGCACTCGGTTTCTGCCTCATCGTGTTCAAAATCACCACTGTGCGACAAATCGCAATGCATTCACTGTATTTAACTGTATGTAACTCCACGGGCTGTTCGTTAACTTTCATGTGGTGATTAGGGTGAATAGATGCTTACAATTTCGCCCGATACATTTAAATATTACAGTTGTCTACATCACCGTCACCGATGTGTTGCACTGTAGTTACGTGGTCTGCGTTCGCTATCAAAATATCTGTCAAAAACCTGTTTGCCTCGTTTTAATTTGAGACAAATAACTTTGTTGCAAGTTTGTAGACGTCCTTTGCTCATTGTGTCCGATATATCTGACTAACGATGTATTTAATATGAGATCCAGCTATATAATCGTAATGAGGCAGAAACTCAGATAGGGGCAGAAACCGAGTAGGTGTCTATATAATGTATGTTATTTTGTATCATTGTAACAGTAAATAGGTACGATAAATTCAGGCTCGACGGCGTCGATGTTACCTTGTTTATAATAAACACAAATTGAGTTGGCATTCGTACTTGTGATACAACTTACATTATCTGCAACAAATGAACTGACAAAGTAGTTGTATGGGAGCGGCCATTACTTTTCAACTGTGCCGGAGGATTCGGGGACATACTCTGATCTAAAATTCAGCTCACACCACAGCTCACTCCAATCATATTGTTGCGTGTCCCAAATTCGTGCAATTCTTTGGCAATAATTTCATAACTGTTTCATTAAACAGTAATTATTATTTGCAAATCCTATAGTTCAAAATAGTTATTTATATATAATTGACCCAAATCCATGTTATACATAACTTGTTTTTATACAGATATGTGTATATAATATGATATTTTGCTGTACAATTACACGTTTAAAAGGATAATAATAATAAACACACAACATACTTGTATAATAACCACATTCTAAGTTGTTTTACATAGTTTGCTTCACCTTTGCTTGTTGCATCTTTGAAATACTACTTGGTTAAACTGCACTACGCTAGTCACTGTCTACACCAGCATGCTGGGTTTGAGCTCATAAAGCAAACACACAGTTATGTTATGGTCTTCCGATCTGATGCAATAACCATCTCAGTCAGCTGTGCAGCATTCCCCATAGCCACTGTATGGCTACATTTTTAGTATATCTTATATTCGATTCTCAACAAGTATTGCTTCAGTATAATTGGTATAGTTTGTATAATTTTTATTTGGAAAACATTGTTTTACTACGGGATAAACCATTTTATATAAACGATGTATTGCTTCTTAGTTCATCCTACTAGTTAAATTTTGGTAGCCTTGTAAATGTGATCATATTAATTTTCTAAATATACACTTTAACAAAAATAGTGACCGAGTGACCACACCAATGACAGTATCATCACATATGCATTTAAGTTGTCAACTTATCGAGGATGTCTGCATATGTTGTGTATCGTCTACCTCTGTGTTGAAGTCTTATTCCTGCCCTTGGATTGCAAAATCATAGGCATTACAAATTTGTAATATCATGACATCCACAAAGCCTTGGATATGGCTACCAATTATATCAACGTTGCATGGGCTTCATTATTAGTATGCTATTCATATTAAAAACGATGAAACAATATGTTTTATACTAGTACTCCATTATTCCCAATTGAAAAAACGGCACTACAAAATAATGATATATTAATTTTGTAGTGCCGTAGATATTATTAATAACAGTTTCAGGCAATAACAAAACGTGGTTGTGTTGAGGGGTCTGAGCATGGAGTTGAGTATGAGCACCGAGTACGCTTTATAACCTCGGGCCCAGGTTACATCGTCCTTTCTGTGGATCATTCTGGAATGGTGTGTTCTATCCCTCCCAAATCTCAGTTAATGAACAATATACTTCTGTCATGTGATCCCTGCTGATGCTGACACCATTGTAATAATTTCACCGCCCAATAGGTAATACAGTAATACAACATGTACATAAATCTTCACGTGTT
Organism: Paraescarpia echinospica; assembly: GCA_020002185.1. Classification (NCBI taxonomy): domain Eukaryota; kingdom Metazoa; phylum Annelida; class Polychaeta; order Sabellida; family Siboglinidae; genus Paraescarpia; species Paraescarpia echinospica. The sequence continues at coordinate 49,111,159 of CM034531.1, forward strand.
TCAAGTATGACTGATTACTGTTTTTCACACGAACCAAATTCATCGCATCGTCCACAATAAATCAAACATTTGACCTTCACCTGACCTTCAGCGTCTGATATTGACCTTGAATTTACAAAAATAACATCAGAAATGGATTCTACGCACTCCAACAACCATTAAAAGAGGTATTATACATCATCCTAGGACAAGTAGTTCAAAAGTTAAATTTTCAAGATATCGTCCTGTGGCCATCTTGGATTTATGCAAATTACCAGAGTTGCCCAAAGTTGCCATTTGGGCAACCAAGCTGAATTTGTTCTAGGACCCCATATGAGTACAACTCAACAAAAAAGGTTCATAGGATAGAATATGTCTAGGTTTATGAAATGACAAATGGACTATTATCAAACCCATACATCGAAGCAATACCGAGCGGTTGCGTAGACGATTAAATCTTACATTCATGTATATTCTAGAAGAGAATACCGGAGTGTCGCATCGGAGCGAGGACCAACAAGATCTACACGTTTGTGCGTGAAACCGAGTGACATGTAGTGCTGATACTCGCGAATAGGCAGTTTCTGCGTCAAGTGTGAATTCCCGCGAGACGAGGGAAATTTCCTACAACTAAGCGAAGTCGACTTCGGAGGGGTGCCGATGGCCAGAACAGATTGCAATACGTAATATGTTTCACCCATATACAGACAGACAGTATTTATTTTGACCTTCATAAGCACATAAACTACAATATAATATTCATTGTAATGTAAGGTCAGGGAGGCTCCCATTAAGACAATTATATGCCGCTATCATGGGAGCCACGTGATCAACTATATATGCATACATATATGTGCATACATAGTATATACATTGTTAAAGCTTATACTCAGTGAGATATAGCAACAGAACCAAACATTGTTTATTACATACCAGAAACGGTAAATTGTTATACAATAGCGTGAGCCATCAAATCACTGTTAAGCGATGTTGATCTTCATCGTGGTCTCTCGTCAGAGACGGGAGGTCCCATTATTTGAGGGGAGACTACACCATACATAAATTAGTTTAAACAAATGCAAAGCCATGTCATGTAACTTGTTTAAGAATGACAGATGTAGCAGTTAGAAATATGACAACATGATTCATAATTCTTGATAAAGTAATTTTTGTATAAGTGGAAAAACCATACAATCTATGTGTAGAAATGTTATCAAGGATGATATTTTGAGTATTGTTAACATTTTGTATAATGTTGTGTCTGATGTACTTTTTTGCGTATTGATGTTTAACTCTGAAAATTGCTTTTACCACGTGTGTTGTATTGGTGAATTGCAAAGTTGTATGTGTATGGAATACGACTGAAGTATTCTTGCATAAGCTTGTTGATCAATTTGTAATACAATTTGAGCTGTTGGAGTCTATAGATGTCATCCAACTTAAGAAATTTACATTTTTTGAAGATGGGATCTGAGTGAGAATTGTATTTACTTGAAGTAACTATTCGCACTGCTTTCTTTTGAAGTTTAAAAATGCGATGGGCTTGATGACCCGACATCAATATGCCATAATTAATCTTGGAAAGAATGGGAGAATTATACATTACAGATAATATATTCTTAGGTAATACATGTTTAAGTTTGTTTAAACTTCCAATTATTTTATTGATTTTATTCGCTGTTTTGTTTATAATATTATATGGTTGTCCCAAGTTAGTTTATGGTGATACTTAAAAAATTAAAATAATGTACTCAATAAATATTTGTCCATCTATTTTAGGAAGTTCGATTTCCTTTTTTTGGCATGTGGAATACCATGAATTTAGTTGTTTTATGTTAAGAGAAAGTTTGTTTGCCTTTAGCCACCTGCATATATTTTCTAATTCTTTATTTATGTTTTGATTTTGGACTTGGCCATCCGGAGATTGGAATTTATTCAATGTACTAAAAAGAGTGGTGTCGTCTGCATACATTATGAATTTAAAATAATCACTGGAAAATATTATGTCATTGATATATATAATAAATAGAATGGGTCTTAAAATATAACCTTCTGGGACACCTGTGTTTATGGTAGCTTCTTCCGACTTGTAATCGCCAATTTCAACATATTACTTACGATTGTCTAAGTAGTTACATATTTACATATATCTAGTGTTGCACCATTTATTCCATAACAATTTAGTTTTTGTAATAATGTGTTATGATCAATTGTGTCAAAGGTTTTAGAAAGGTCTAGGTATATGTTTATTGGAGTTGCTAATTGGTCAAGTTGTTGGACAACTCTGTTTATTATTTCTAGAGTGGCAAGTTCCGTAGAATGGTTTTCATAAACCCGTATCGATTCTCATAGTATTATAAGTTATTGGAATTAAAATGTTCGTGTATTTGATTAAACTTAAATCTTTCAAATATCTTGTAAATATGGGCATCTCAGTTACAACTTGTGGGAACCATAAAGAACTGCAAGTATGACTTTCAGAATGATGATTACAGTTTGGAACAAAACATAACACCATGCTAACAGATACGACGGAAGACATTTGTATCAGCGTTACAGCGTGATGTCACACTTCGGTGCACTATTCAATTTTAAATTTTTTGTTCTTGGAGTGAATATACATATTGGATAACGATATCCCGGGTGGAAGATAGACGGTTACACCGACGACGACCGCACCTTATTAATATTACATAGTTACCCCTTGGGGTATATTGTCAGCATTGATGCTCTCGTTACACAAAACGCACACATTCTTCCGACGAAAACTTTAACAGCTATTGAATAACGGTATTAGTTTCACGTTGTTGTTATTTATCATTACATAACGTTTACCCCGAGACCACTACTCCATATAAATATTCGCAACGCTTTCAACCGAAGACCCCCCCCACCCTGTAAGCGTGACGTACTTAATGAATGACCGTGATAATTACGTCGGCCGCGTGGCCTAATGAATAAGGCGCCTGATTTCGAATCAGAAGATTACGGGTTCGAGTCCAGTCGAGGTCAATTTTGGTGCCTTTACAGGTGTATTCACATAAAGATGATTGTTTAATTTTTGCCAATAGCTGTTGCTATGTTACAGTTCCAAATTGTTGTAATTTCGGGTCTGACGGATCAGATTTTTGGCAGCCTGCTGTCGCAGGCTGAAAAATGCACCCCACCAATCAACCACGCTAAATCACAATGTAACGCAAAGTCTACTTGAATATTTATTCTCACTAGCAAAAATGCACGACCCGGACGGGATAACTTGGTACTTCACGCACGTGCTGCAATACTTGTATGTTCAACTGACGTGATAGTGTAGAATGTTCAAATAATATTCGTATTGCTATGGTATATTGGCTTGAAGAAAAACGTAAGTATATTGTGTCAGCGTCTACTTCATGTTGCCAAGCAAACTAATTCACGACGCAGCGGCCTGTTTCCCGAAGTATTTACCCTTAAAACATTAAGAACTCCTGACATACGGGGTATTTCGAAAAAAGTAAAAGCTGTTGAAAAATGTTCTATTTTCGTATCTTCTTCAGCTTCTCCCTTCTCCGCTGGCTCGACTGGCTCGACTGTGACATCGGAATACGGGAGGAGGGGTGTGTGGGCGGTGTATTGTAATTTTTTTGCAGCTGCGTAATCTCCTGCAATTCATATTGTAATTTCCTGCAATTATTATTTCACTTTTAGATTTGTGTAAATCAAAATAATTTGATGCAAATTCGTCTGGAAATATACGGTAGTTTTTAATTATATATCTAGGTGGTCTATATATATTTCAAAGAATTGTTTTTTTCTTCAAGGCACAACATGTTATTTCAATAAATTGACCTTCCCAAGTGGCTGTATTTAGTGTGGTTATTTACAGATTTGTATTTGTTGCTGAGGTAGATGGCCAAGCCAGCACGTGCACTACAGATTATACCTTGGCATATTAATGTATGTCCATCTATTTGAAATAAAGAAGTGTCAATTTCTTCATCGAGCCATGTTTCCTGTAAATACAAAGCACTAATTTCACAGCCACTACGTCTGGATGTCTATAGCCTTATTTTAATTTCGTTAATTTTTGCATTTAAACTCTGACAGTTTAGGCTTATCATGATAAATTTGCTTCGCTTGTTCGTTAAATGGTTTATTAAATTACCATTGTCAATGTATGATGACTGTTGAAATGGTTCAATAATCCAATCTTCATTCATTTCATCCGGTTATAATATGTGATAGAGATAATTTTTCTCTAGACCACCAAATTGCGGTAAGAAATAATTGTTAACAATCATATTGGAAAATTGGATAAACAAAAGTACTCTGTATTTACAGGACACATCACATAAACATGAGTAGTAAAGGAGGTTAAGTAGCGTTGATGGTGGCGCGGCGCAGAGCAAGATCAAGAGCAAAAGTACCCGGATGTAGGTCAATGTCGAAGGTCAGGTCAAGTACCCGGATGTAGGTCAAAGGTCCCGGTCAAGGTCAAGTACCCGGATTATAGGTCAAAGGTCAATGTCAAACGACCCGGATTTAGGTCAAGGTCACACGACCCGGATGTAGGTCAAAGTCAAAGGTCACATGACCGGATGTAGGTAAAGGTCACGTGGAGCACCTGGCGGATAGTTGGTGAACTAACAAAATGTTCCTCCCAAACTAGAACAGCGCCCCCTAGCGGATAGATCAGGAACTAAAGCAGCGTCACATGGCGACATTTTTTGATACTAAAATAGGTTGTCCCGCCGCTCCACCTGGCGGAATTTCGTGGAACTAAAATAGTTTGACCAGTAGCGCCCCTAGCGGAATTATTGGGGACTAAAATAGGCTGACCCGCAGCGCCCCAGCGGATTTTTCAGGACTAACTATGCAAGTGGTGCCACCTTGTGGACAAGTTGTAAACTAAATGTTCGAGTACTGCCCAAATTCATGCGTCTTGGTTTGACCATTAGCGCCACCTGGTGGATTTGGGTGTGAACTAAATTGACCCTAGCGGATAGGTCATGAACTATAAGTGGTGCCACCTGACGGACAAGTTGTAAAGTAAATGTTCGAGTACTGCAAATATTCGTGTCTCTTGCACGCTTGCGTGCAATAGAGCCCCCTGACGGATAGCTCAGGAACTACAAACATCATCCCCTAGTGGACAAGTTGTGAAGTAAATGTTCGAGTACTGCAAATATTCGTGTGTGTTGTTTTTTGTCGAGTGCTTACTCCTGGTGGATATATCATCATCAACTGAAAGCACCCCTGTTAGATAAGTTGTGAACTAAATAACTACTCAGCAGTCCGCGCTTGTGTACATTCTACCCAGCAGTCCGTGCTTTTGAATTTTCTACAATCCGTGATCTTTCGGCACGCCCACGTGACCATTATGTTCGGTCGAACTGGTATAAAAGACCTGCGTCAGGTATTGTGGCCATTATATATTACATCTTGAAAATGGGTTCTATTTCATCAACTGACAAAGGCCGAGATATTGCTACCGACAATGACCGAGATGTTGCGGGAAGCAACAAGCGACGACACCCGGCGACCGACCCGTGTGACTGTCAACCTGCTAAGCGAATGTCTCCGTCAGTGACTACATCCAACCACTGCAAGGAGATACGACCCCTCTTGAGGTTGTCTGTTGAGAAACTTCGCGAGATGCGCAAGACACGCAAGACCCACAACCCAGAGTCTTACCTCCGACGCTCCGTGCTCATCAAGAACACACTGTCCATGATAAAGCGCGAACAACAACAACAGGAACTCGTGTGTTCATCATCATCATCATCATTAGTATCATAAGAAAAATTCGACGAAATTCCAAGAAACGGTTCTTTTCAGAGCCAACCACATTCTCACAAAAGAGTATTAGCTATTCTCATAGGTTAGAAATTTCGTGCTCGTTCGGCACGCCCACGTGACTTTTCGGCACATTTACTAACTATATAAGCGCGGTGTTTTACCAATCGGACCGTCATTCGTATCACGACGACAGCACGCCTAACATCATCATGTTGAAGACACCCTACTACCGACCTCGCAATGTAGCGGACTCGAGCGATGAGGACGAGCCAACGAGCAGACCCATCATGCCGGTGACCAACCACCCTGTCGGGCCATCGGAACCAGACGTAGTGGACGTCCCAACTCTAGAATCAACGGTAAGCGTCGACCCTCCTATCAAGGTCAAAGGTCTCCTTATCGACAAAGTACCGCAGCATACTCCCTTCAACATCAGGTGTAGATACTGCAAGAAGGGTACCGGAAGTGACGTCGTACCCGAAGTTACTTGACTGTCATGGCAGCCTCTACTAGGGACGACACGTCGGAAGTGACGTCGCACCGGAAGTTACTTGACTGTAATGGCGGCCTCTACGCTTCCGGTATTCCCAACGAATATGTGTGTCAACGAATAGAGAACTATCATGTTCGATAGATGGTTATACTCTGACTAATTACATTGGTGTCCGTTGAGTGGCGTCGGAAACCATGATGGTCACCTCTTTGAATGTCTCGTGGCGTATCTCTTGTCTCGTCCGCACTCTCGTGTGATGTGATATCCGTAGTCTCGGTCATAGTCTCGTAGCATATCTCTTGTCTCGTCCGTACTCTTGTGTGATGTGTCATCCGTAGTCTCGTGACATATCTCGGTCATAGTCTCGTCTCTTGTCTCGTCGGTACTCTCGTGTGATGTTTGTGCGGCGTGTTGGTCAAAGCATAGTGTAATGAGTGCGTGAGTGAGTGACTGCGTGAACAGACACGAAGGGTGATTGAGTGGCTTTGCTTTGCTTCCTTTTGAAGCAAATCTCACGCGATAACACGTCTGTTTGCTTTGCTTTGCTTCCTTTTGAAGCAAATCTCACACAATATCACGTCTATTTGCTTTGCTTTGCTTCCTTTTGAAGCAAATCTCACGCGATAACACGTCGAATTGACCAATTTGTGCAGCGTGTTGGTCAAAGCATAGTGTTTCGTTTGTCCAACTAGTTGGTCTGAGTTCAATTCGTGCAGGGTGATCGGTTAAGTGTGTGTTTCGTTTGCACCACTAGTTGGTCTGAGTTCGATTCGTGCAGCGTAATCGGCTAAGTGTGTGTTTCGTTTGCACCACTAGTTGATCTGAGTTCAATTCGTGCAGCGTAATCGGCTAAGTTTCTGTTTCGTTTACGCAACTAGTTGGTCTGAGTTCGATTCGTGCAGCGTAATCGGCTAAGTGTGTGTTTCGTTTACACCACTAGTTGATCTGAGTTCGATTCGTGCAGCGTAATCGACTAAGTGTGTGTTTCGTTTGCACCACTAGTTGATCCGAGTTCAATTCGTGCAGCGTAATCGGCTAAGTTTCTGTTTCGTTTACGCAACTAGTTGGTCTGAGTTCGATTCGTGCCGTGTGTTGATCAAAGCATAGTGTTTCGTTTGCGTGACTAGTTGATCTGAGTTCAATTTGTGACACGTGTTGGTCAAAGTGTAGTGTTTCGTTTGTACAACTCGTGTCTATAGATCGATTCGTTCAGCGTGTTGGTCAAAGCATAGTGTTTCGTTTGCGTGACTAGTTGATCTGAGTTCAATTTGTGCAGCGTAATCGGTTAAGTTTCTGTTTCGTTTACGCAACTAGTTGGTCTGAGTTCAATTCGTGCAGTGTAATCGGTTAAGTTTCTGTTTCGTTTACGCAACTAGTTGATCTGAGTTCGATTCGTGTCGTGTGTTGGTCAAAGCATAGTGTTTCTTTTGCACCATTAGTTGGTCTGAGTTCAATTTGTGCAGCGTAATCGGTTAAGTTTCTGTTTCGTTTACGCAACTAGTTGGTCTGAGTTCAATTCGTGCAGCGTAATCGGTTAAGTTTCTGTTTCGTTTACGCAACTAGTTGGTCTGAGTTCGATTCGTGCCGTGTGTTGGTCAAAGCATAGAGTTTCGTTTGCACCACTAGTTGGTCTGAGTACATTAACATCTCTGTACTGAACTACACAGACATGAGTGGTTAACATATCTGTACTGAACTACACAGACATAAGTGGCTATTATCTCTACTGAACTACACAGACATAAGTGGCTATCATCTCTACTGAACTACACATACATACTTGTGAAGTGTAAGACTATTAGTAAGGTTCCCAACATACGCTTTGCATTACACTATGAAAAAGACATAAGATGAGGTTTGCACAGTTTATTCGTGAACAACACAAACGTATTTACATGTCACACTCCATAACTACAAGAACCAGAGATTAGACATTGATACAGAGTCTTGCAAAGTTTAATCGTGTACAAGACAAAAGAAAGTTCTTTACAGGTCACCCTCCATTACTGCCAGAACCATATGTTTCATAGTGTTTCGCCACTGTTTCGAAACAGATTCTTGCAACCAAGTATTGATATTACACAACTGTTCGACTGTCACATCGGATAGCTTCACACCCGCGTCTAACAAAACACTCAAACAGTCTTTCACCACTGCGGTTGAATTAATGGTCTCCACAGCCTCGTCAAAGTGCATGCAAATTTGAATGTCATCAGATAACATACAATCGTGATGACATTGACTAGGATGGTCTATCTTGCAACCACGACATTGTCGTCTTGAGAGTTCAAAGATGTTACATGCTATGTGTCGTGCCAGCGTCTTCTTCATTTCGATTACAGGGAAATCAATGGTAAAGTTCGGACCAGTAAAGTCAAGAGCAGAAGTTGTGACGTTGGCAGGCTGGGTAGAAGTTGTGACATTGACAGCATGGGTAGTTGTGACGTCGTCAGGAACGGAAGTTGGTATCGATGATGTTCTGTTGTCGTTAATCGTCTCTGTCGACACAGAGACCATTCGTTGACGCTTTGGTGGTAGCGGGCCTTCAATGTAGTTCTGCAAGAATATTTCAATAATATTTAAAAAATATTAAAGAATGAATGGGAATAGTACATCGTTGCTAGAGTACGGTGATAATGACGCCATTTTGACGGAAGTAAACAATATAGAGGGACGCCATTTTAACGGAAGAAAACATATACAGGGATGCCATTTTAGCAGAGGTAAACATACGCAGGGGCGACGATGGTGAAAGTATATAGTAAAACAATACAAAGTATGACTCACCACTGACGTATACAACTTGGCTTCATCGGCCGTCCTCTTCCGACGTGCACAACATCCGCTGGTGACGTGTTGCTTTGAATTACATTTCCGTGTGAACGATCCCCCACAGTCCGGGCAGGTGAAGGGTCTCAGCGTTGGTGGTAATGATCTTGCTGGTGGCAGGACCTCCTCATCAGTCGCAACCGTTTGAACCATGATATACATGTCAGAGGCTACGTAACCGTTCGCATTGTAAATGTCCCCTGTTGTCGACAATCATACCCTTCTTGCAGTATCTACACCTGATGTTGAAGGGAGTATGCTGCGGTACTTTGTCGATAAGGAGATCTTTGACCTTGATAGGAGGGTCGACGCTTACCGTTGATTCTAGAGTTGGGACGTCCACTACGTCTGGTTCCGATGGCCCGACAGGGTGGTTGGTCACCGGCATGATGGGTCTGCTCGTTGGCTCGTCCTCATCGCTCGAGTCCGCTACATTGCGAGGTCGGTAGTAGGGTGTCTTCAACATGATGATGTTAGGCGTGCTGTCGTCGTGATACGAATGACGGTCCGATTGGTAAAACACCGCGCTTATATAGTTAGTAAATGTGCCGAAAAGTCACGTGGGCGTGCCGAATGAGCACGAAATTTCTAACCTATGAGAATAGCTAATACTCTTTTGTGAGAATGTGGTTGGCTCTGAAAAGAACCGTTTCTTGGAATTTCGTCGAATTTTTCTTATGATACTAATGATGATGATGATGATGAACACACGAGTTCCTGTTGTTGTTGTTCGCGCTTTATCCTGGACAGTGTGTTCTAGATGAGCACGGAGCGTCGGAGGTAAGACTCTGGGTTGTGGGTCTTGCGTGTCTTGCGCATCTCGCGAAGTTTCTCAACAGACAACCTCAAGAGGGGTCGTATCTCCTTGCAGTGGTTGGATGTAGTCACTGACGGAGACATTCGCTTAGCAGGTTGACAGTCACACGGGTCGGTCGCCGGGTGTCGTCGCTTGTTGCTTCCCGCAACATCTCGGTCATTGTCGGTAGCAATATCTCGGCCTTTGTCAGTTGATGAAATAGAACCCATTTTCAAGATGTAATATATAATGGCCACAATACCTGACGCAGGTCTTTTATATCAGTTCGACCGAACATAATGGTCACGTGGGCGTGCCGAAAGATCACGGATTGTAGAAAATTCAAAAGCACGGACTGCTGGGTAGATTTAACAAGATTTAACAAGATTGCCATCCAGAGAATTAACTCTAGATGGCAGGTGGACAAGGAAGCCCTTTGGCTTATCGAGAGTCCAACCCTTTTATCTACATATATCCAGCCCTTCTGAGGTATGTGTCGATTTTATTTTTAAACATATTCACATTACTAGCACCCACACAATCATCAGATAATCTGTTCCATTCATTCACAGTCCTTTGTGAAAATGAGAACTTTCTCACGTCTAATCTACACTGCTCCTTTACTAATGTAACTTCATGTCCTCTAGTCTTTCTATCTTTCTTAACTGAAAAAAACATATTTCTATCAATATTTTCATAACCATTCAATATTTTAAACACTTCTATCTGATCTCCTCTCAATCTCCTGGTCTCTAGTGTTGTTAAACCACATTCTTTTAGGCGTTTTTCATAACTAAGATCCCTCAGTTTTGGTATCATTTTAGTCGCTCTCCTCTGTACTCTTTCTAGCATATCTATGTCCTTCTTGCGGTATGGCCTCCACGCTTGTATACAATATTCTAAATGAGGCCTAACTATTGTTTTGTACAGCGGTATTATTAGTTCTTTTTCTTTATATGCTATATTTCGCCTAATCAATCCAAGGATTTGATTTCCCTTTGAAGCTGCAATTCCACACTGCTCTGAAACCTTCATGTCAGCACTAATTGTCAGCCCTAAGTCTTTTTCTTTTACAGTAGTACTTAGTACAGTTCCCCCCATTGTATATTCTACATATTCGTTCCCATGTCCTGTGTGGAGGCATTTACATTTCCCAAAATTGAACAACATTTGCCACTTTTCAGACCATTTGATCAACCTGTCAAGATCATCTTGTAAATGCTGTCTATCACCATCACTTTCAATCCTTCTAAACACTTTTGTATCATCTGCAAATTTCAACACCTTGCTAGCTATATCATCGTCCAAATCGTTTATATATATTAAGAATAATATAGGTCCCAGTACTGATCCCTGTGGAACCCCACTCAAAACTGATTTCCAGTTTGAAGCCTCCCCATCAACAATTACCCGTTGTCTTCTGTCAATCAGCCATTTTTCTATCCAGTTAATTATACCATTTCCTATGCCATGGGCTTTTAGTTTAAGCAGTAATCTCTGATGTGGCACTTTGTCGAAAGCTTTTTGAAAATCTAAGTAGATGATATCTACTGGTGATCCATCATCTACCCACTTAGTGATATCTTCCAAAAAACATAACATATTTGTTAAGCATGACCTCGCTTTTAGAAACCCATGTTGAGATGGGTTTATCAAGTTATGTTTAACAAGAAAATCCACCATGTGATCTTTAATTAGTCTTTCTAATAATTTACAAATCACTGATGTTAAACTCACTGGTCTATAGTTCTCCGACTTGTTTCTCGAACCTTTTTTAAATAACGGTATAATGTTTGCTTCTTTCCATTCTAAAGGAACCACTCCCTCTTCTAATGACAAGTTGAAAACTGTTGCAAGCGGTATGCTAATTTGTTCTACAATTTCCACTAGTAGTTTGGGTGGAATACCATCCACTCCAGGTGATTTATTTTCCTTCATAGCCCTAATTTTCTTAGCTACCATTTCTGGGGTTACAATTAACTGTCTTAAATAGTCTGATTCTGCCCCCTTGAACTTAGCCTCTGGTACTGGCAGTGAACTAGTGTCTTCTCTGGTAAACACTGAACTAAAATACTCATTTAGGTCTTCTGCCATTAAGAATCCTTCTGATATTATATTTCCAGCACTATCTTCTAGAGGACCGACCTTATCCTGAACTTTCTGTTTGCTTCGAACATACGCATAAAAACTCTTGCTGTCATGTTTTATATTACAAGCTAATTTATGTTCATAGCTTCTCTTTGAATTTCTAATTTCAGATGTAGCTTGGTTTAGTGCTTCTTTATAAATGTTGTAGTCTTCGTCATTGCCAGTACGTCTATATGACTTCCACATCATTTGTTTATACTTAATTTTTCTAATGGCTTCTTTCGATAAGTATTTCTTTCTGGTCCGTTTCCCTTGTTTTTTGAAGGGAACAAATTTATCTACGATGCACTCTATTTCATTCTTTAAGATATTCCAGCATTCTGTTGCTGTCTTATTCTTCAGTGTATTATTCCAGTCTACCTTTGCTAAATATTTCCTCATTTCCTTATATCTTCCTTTGTGGAAATTTCTCCTGAATTGCTTTTTATTATTTCGTTCTGATTTTACTTTGATGGTAAAATGTATCTGGTTGTGATCACTACTTCCCAGAGGCTCACATAATTTAACATTGTCAACTAATTCATTCTGTGAGGACAAAACTAAGTCTAACACATTCTCTCCCCTGGTTGGTTCTAGCACATGTTGAGAAAGGAAACTATCTTGTACTAAAACTAAAAACTTGTGGTCCTCACTACCCATACTCTGTAGAGATTTCCATTTTATATGCCCATGGTTAAAATCCCCCATAATAACACAGTCCCGTTTGCTCACTTCCCTTATAGCGTTTTGTATTTTTTCATTCTCTTCTATGCTTATGTTTGGACTTCGATAAACTAATCCAACCGTTAACGCTGAGTTTCCTGTAACTATGTTACACCAAACAGCTTCTTCGCAATCTGCTTCTCTGTCTAATTTTATTTCATAAGCCTGGATAGATTCTTTAATATATAAAATAACTCCACCTCCCCTTCTTCCTATTCTATCTTTCCTAAACATTACATATCCTGTCAGTCCCAATTCGGCATCTGATATATCGGTGGTTGCCCATGATTCGGTTATACCTATTATGTGAGGGTCAATATCTTCTACCATAATGTTTAGTTCATTTCTTTTGTTTACTATACTCCTTGCATTTAAACAAACACATTTATACCCAGCTTCAGAACAGTTTTCCAGACTGTTCTTTGCTGAATTATTTTTGCTGCCTTTATCTATGCCTCCAGTTTCAGGCTTCTCTGCGAGTCCCCCCTGCGAATTTAGTTTAAATAGATGCAACCTGTCCCACTGTCAACAGATCGCAGCAGATTCTCTGAGAATACTGCTGCCCCCTTTCCACTTAGATGGAGGCCATCTCTCATGTACATATCTTCTCTCCCAACAAAGTACCCCCATAAATCTATGAATCCCACGCCCTCTTCCTCACACATCTGCTCAACTAGTGCGTTGATCGCCATCCTCTTACAGTTTCTGTATCTTGCCCCCTTCCTCCCATTACTGGCAAAATTCCTGAGAGAATAACCTGTTCCACTCTTGTCTTCTTTAGCTTCCTCACTAGATGTCTGTACTTCTGAACTATACCAGTTGTTCCCTCCTTGTCTGCATTGTTTGTCCCAACGTGTACTAGTATAGACCCTCCCTTGCCATGCCCCAATACCTTCTCTACCCTTTCGGTCACATGCTCTATCCTAGCCCCCGGTAGACATACAACAACGTCCTTCCCCTCGCATATAGTCTTGTCTGTTTTTCTCAGAATTGAATCGCCCATAAACACTCTCTCTTTTCTCCTTGCCCCCTCAATCACTGCCTCGGAGTAGCTCCTCCGGTTTGCATATGTCTGGTTGTTGTCTTTTCCTCTTGCCATCTTCTCTCCTGTCACATTCTCTTCCATTCCCTTCTTTCCTGTCGCGTTTTCTCTTGTCCCCTTTCCTCCTGTCATCTTCTCTTCTAGCACATTTACTCTCACTTCCTTTCGTCCCTTCTTCTTTCCTTCCATCACATTTTCTTCTCTCCTCTCCCGTCCCTTTTCCCCGGCTACCTCCTTCACTACGGTCACTTTCTCCCCTGTCGCCTTCACGCCTGTCATGTTTTCTGTTTTTTGCTGAACACTCTGTCTTCTTCCATCAGTCTTCTGTCTCACAGTCTTACCAACTGCCTCTGTGGTATCTACCTCTTCACCACCTGTATCGCTGTCGTGTCTCTCCTCGTTCTCTACAGTCTGACTACCTGCTGATCTATCCCCACTGGCCCGTTTTCTCTTCCTCTGCCGGACACTTTTCCTCCGTCCCTCTGTTTTCTCAATGTCTTGTTCCTTCACACCGGTCACCTTCCTTCCTCTCAGTCTCCTTTCTTCAGTCTCCGTGTCACAACTCTGCTCCTTCTGTGTTGTAGAATTATCAACTCTCCGCGTCATCCCTCTCTGCTCCATCTATTTCTATGTTGAGTCTCGCCTCCATCTCCTTCACTATATCCGTCAACTTACACACCTCCTTCATCAGACATTCCACCCTCAAGCACCCCATACACCGAAAGGTGAATCCGTCATCTTTGGTCTCTGCCCATGATTTTGGACAGCCAGACAACGCAAAATCCATCCAGCTCTGGCAGTCGTTGCAAACTAGGTGTCGTTTTGCCCTGAGTTGCCGCTTGCAAGGTGCCATATCAGAATTTATTTATGTTCAAAGTAGTTTTATGTAGTCTTTGAAAAGACTTTTCTGTGTACAATTTACACCAGATTGTTTAGGTTATAGTTAGTTATATTTGTTAACACACAGTGACACACCGTGCCTTACCTAGTTACGATGTCGATGACAATGTATTCAAGTTAGGCTTAGATACAAGGTAGTCTTTACAAAGACTGTTTCCTGTGTACTAGTATACACTTTAAAAGATTGCTATTTCAGGTTTTAATTACTCATCTAACTACACCGATTATCTCAAATAACGCTATTCTATTGTCGTTCACGGTACGCTAACTTCGCCAGTGACCTACTTTGTAAACAACGTTCCGATTACATTAACGTCCCCAATTATCGCTCGCAAATCGCCTACTTTTAATCTACCCTAGATTACTCCCTCTAGCTAACTTTTAACAAAAATATTGCTTAATATATATCTATAATTACGTTATGTATCCTATACGCTCAATAATACCACTTATCTTGATCAAATATCCTTATATTTTCGCAAGTTTGCTGCACCAAATTCAAATCAATTCACCACCGGAAGTCCCCCAAATGATTTTAATCACTGTATTTTTCTGGATTTTTCTTTTACTTTGCCTCATGATCAGAGGTAATGAGTGACTAGTCTTTTGTTTTCACTTCTCTAGATTTAAGTACGAATCGGCCTGCTCTTTGCTTAATTAACGTAATGCCAGGTCTTGATGTGTTTACCATAAAAGTGTATTAAATTCAACAATATGTGGCCAGTAACATATGTACAGTTATAGCTACCTTGAGATTTTAAATCCAAATTTTATGAGACAGTATTAATGAATGTCAAATGTTTGAAACAAGTTCAAGTTAGAGAATAACAAAATAATGTTCTTCTTGAGGAAACATTGTGTTTCTTTATAAAAAAATAAATAATACACAAGTTACTATTGATAGTATACATACTTGAATCGTGTGAACTTTGCTTATTACCCGCAATATGGACAAAACCCAGTATTGCCAGGCTACATGTAGATATACACACCATAAACTGTGTTCATCTTGAAACCAATGAGCATCCAGTTTTCACCAGGTCAGATATCCACAGGTAGACAAGTATGTCGATAAATCTTTAAATAATTTACTACTAAAACCTAACGTTTCTTTACCACACGCTTTTGACATTTTCATTATAACATACTTGCATCAAAAATATAAGGCAACAATGTTGTATTTTGAACATAGATATCATTAAACCACACATGGTTCATCCAACTCTACAAAACTACAAAAGCAGGCATGGGACATGTAAAATGTTGCACATTCTAATGAAATACATCACAATATTTCTTTCCCCTACAACTCTGTTTCTGTGTGGAAAAATTTGTAATATTTGTATTTGGCATATTTGGCATTTGCGCTCAATAAATACTTTGTATCAGACCATCATTTCTGTTGGCATAATCTAGTAGTATGATTCTACATAATTACCTTATCTCTCCATCATATCAACATTGCTTTGTGAATCTGACCTTCAACATTCAAGGACAACAATTTACTGCTAGTCAATGCGTACAAATCTAGTAAAATTACAAAGAATTCATATCTACAGGCTAATGGTATAATTCATTCAGACATTAGTTAACTTCCTGTTTCGCATAGACCTGATCTACACATTTTGTATCTCTCTAGCTACACACAAGTTTACACTGTCTATATTCTGTTGGCAACATTGGAAATACAGCGGTTGTTTCTCTTTGGTTGACTTGGCTCCGCTGCCTAAGTCAATATCTACTCTTCAGCATTATATATTACAGCATCAGGCCCGGCAGAACCAACCAACCAATACTCCAACATCTCTCTTCCTATTGCATAGGCATTCACCTTCATGACATTTTGTTTGCCACTTCTCACGATTTCCGATACTTAATAATTTCATCAATCGTATAATAGATCTTTTTATCAGACATTTTTAGATTTAGATATATATACAATGTAGGAGTTTGAGTTTGTTGGTTCTGCGTAGCCCAAAGATACACTGTAGGAACTGGATGGCCGCAGCAATGAGGGGTGTCAGGGCGCCATGACATACCCCGACAGCGTCAGCGGTGAGGTCAAGGGGTTCCTTGCCCTGGATGTACAGGTTGCTGACATAACCTCCAGCATCTTCTCGTGCTGGCCAAATGTCATGCCGTCCAGGCTAGGCACGCCGCCTGAAGCATAACAACCACTATCAACCCTCTGTCAACTGGCTGAACACGCTACAATTAACCTATCCATCACATGACCTGTTGCCTAGCAAAACCTCCGTCAAGTCATCAGAATACATGAGGTGGGTTCGGACATTCCGTCGAATATTTTGTTGAAATTCTGGTCACAAAAGAGGTTCTTAATGACAAAAACATAAGGCAAAGTTTGTAAATTGACAACTGTATGGGATTGTTTGATTTATGAGATGTCATGCAGCAATAGCAATGTAATTCACGTATATATAACCATTAACAACATTGTTGGCAAGGCAAAGCTTGATGGAGGTCACATCCAAAGTTCATTTGTTATGTAAGCAAAACTGTGATGTAGTGGATACATCAATTATTACACACACTAACATTTTCATGGTTAGGTGAGAAACCAAGTGCTTAATTTCGTATTTTGTGTGCATCATGGCGCTACCTACACAGGTGCAAGAGATGGTTTCAAGAAGTATTTATATGAGACATTTGATGAAGATTGCATAACAAGATAGCCATCCAGAAAATTAACCCTAGATGGCAGGTGGACCTTCTTCCCCCCTCCACACTGTCTCTCAGTTGTCTTCCCCCTGTTCCCCCTTCCTACTCCGCACTGTCTCTCAGTTGTCTTTCCTCTGTTCCTTTCTTCCCTCCTCCACACAGTCCCTCTCGTCTCTCAGTGATCCCACCAGATGCCTCACATTGGGCAGCACCAGGCCTTCAGAGACAGCCTGGGGACAAACCAGGCCCCCTTCCTTCACACTCCCATCTCCCTGCAAACAAACACACACACAACACCCACAACAGTGTCAAACCTACACAATCTCATTGGTTTTACTGTAATGTCATAACATTAATTTTTTCTCATTTGTTACAGTTAATTTTACCTTTTTTCTTGTTAATGTTTGGTGAAGACCACAGCACGCTGTTTAAGTGTTACATAGAAACACAGAAAACACGATTAACATATGGTAAAAGTTGTCCTTACTGGACATTGTTAGGACTGTGCAATATGTCTGTTATGGTCACATTGCTGTTATGGACAGGAAGTGCACAATGTGTACTAGCCATAACGGACATACAAAGTTGTCCGTTATAGACAGGTTTTCGTTACAAGGAGGTGTCCGCTAAGATGAGATTCAATCACCAATCCGATTGATCTCTTCATAATTAATCATAAAATCATACACATCTATTGTAACTTCATGACTGTCCAACTGTGTTTTAATGAACAACAATTCTATAAATATAATTTGACCAGCATCTATCTACAACATCGATGCTGCTGTTCAATATATCCACAAACAATTATTGACAATTTCCAATATCGGTAAACAAAGTTAATAAATGTCAGGCATTCAAGGGAAAATTGTTGATGCCAAAAGTTGAATCCCTATAGCAAAACATGGCCTGGAAAAACATCTCAGGAAGAAAAAAACACAGGGATACTAGTTCGTGCCACACTCACCAACCGGACTCTGTGTCTGGCCAGTGTTACGGCCGGTAGTGTCCAATCCTCTCTGCCAGTCAGTAGACACCTGAGGGGTAGTTCTTGTGAAGGTAGACGACTGGACGCGGTCAAGTACCAAAACCCCTCCTGGAAACATTAAAAAATGAACCATGTTAATACAACTGTAACTTATCAAATAATACATGTCTCAGAATGGCATATTATTTTGTAATTAATTACAATGATGTTTGTCTTGTTTATTATTTAATTAAATT
>CM034531.1:49130728-49270728 GCA_020002185.1 Paraescarpia echinospica
TTTTTGACCTTGACCTACATCCGGGTATTTGACCTACATCCGGGTATTTTTGCACTTGCACCAATCCGAATCCTGCGTAACTCGTAGACCACCTGTATTACTACTGGCCCACACAGAAGGTCGTCAATACACACCCCTTCACATACACCCTCAACAACGAGAAGATATGCGGCCCAGATTTATCCTGATGTACGTCCACTCGGCCTCCGAGAACGCCGTCCGACGGAACCTTATACGCGCCACGTGGGGCGTCCGCAGGTTCTACGGACACAAGAACATACGTTTGATCTTCGTTCTTGGGACGGCCTCGATACCTGCAGTGACGAACATGTTGATGAACGAAAGTTCCACCTACGACGACATTGTGCAGTCGAGTTTCATTGACGACTACCGCATTCTCACGTAGAAAGCGATATCTGCGCTGAGGTGGGTTTCGCTGTATTGTCACAACGCAAAGTTCGTGCTAAAATCGGACGACGACATCCTTGTGAATCCGTTCACGTTGATGACCTACCTAGCTGTAATAGACAAGCCAGTTACGGGACTCATCCTTGGCAAAGTGTATGAGCGAGGCAATGTGTTCCGTGCCGGCTACCGGCGACTCGTGACACGGGAAGAATATGCAGGTGGCAAATACCCTGCTTTCTGTTCTGGTTCTGCCCACCTCATGACAACCGATGTGGTGGTCGCACTTTACCGTACATCCTACACCGTCGAGTTCTTCTGGCCCGCCGATGTCTTCATCACCGGTCTGCTTCGCTTCAAACTCAACAATATCACATTTGTGCAGATATAGAACAGGATCGAAGTGATAAAGACAGACAAGGGGGTGGCAGCAGATATGACAGGTCGGAACAGAGAACGTTATCTTTTCGGACACATTCACGACACCGACCTTTTCAGAAAGACATGGTCTAATACCGTGTTGACGTTCAAGGGAACGCGAGTAGATTAAGAAATATTGGAGTTATTTTTATGACAATTTAAATTTTAGAAACCATATTTCTTGTCGATGCTGTTATTATCATATTCGTAATGTACACTGTATTCGTCAATATTCCCTCTTTCTGTACCAAAAAATATTGCAACTCCACATGTTACTAGCAGACGTCTTTATATTCCGGCAGAGAATTATTATGCTGTTTAAGGGTGGACCTTGCAGTAGGGTCCGTGTAACGTTTTTGACGTTTTTATATGTTTTGTGTGTCCTTATTAGGGATTAGAGCATTTTACAAAATAGGCAAATTAGTGGCGCCATTACCACATGTTAAGTTTTCATCAATATGTCACTAATTACTCACAATAGCACTACAAATTAGTGTGTAAACCCATGTTATGAAGGTACGTGGTACCATTCAGGATGTTTCCGATAGGATTATACAGTTTATTCACTTCGAAACATGTGCAAATTAGGCGCCGCTGTTTGACAACAAATGTAATTTAGTCCATATATCTCAGTACGTTTGTATGCTTGATAAAAAAATAAGTATGCTTTACAGCAAAACAGACGAGATATTTATACCGATGTTTTGAGGGCATACAAAGTCGATGAGGACATTTATATAGTAATCATGCAAACCAATTTCCACTTTATATGCAAATTAGCTGCTGCTAATTTGCATATAAAGTGGAAATTGTATCGCAGATATGAAGCAATTTGTATTCAATACACATGTCGCAGACATAGCCGATGGTACAGACAGATAGATGTCGCATCACATAAAGTCGCCACTTATCCAGGCTGATATACAAATACCGAGAAAAGACCATGGAACAACTTCATTCATGATCTTGCAGATAAAAAACCGACATTATAAATGCTAACAGCATTGCTATAGATAAGATAGTGAACGCAGTGGAAAGGTACAGATTGGGTGATTTGAAAGAACAGATTGGCGCCCCGAACTTACTCATTTCCAACATCATTATCTGATGAATATGGGGAGATGCCAATCACATCTTCAGTCTATACTGAAGTGGATCTGTCTAACAGAGCGAAGGTGAGATTCTTGATGGACGTGCCTGTTGATCATACATTGGCCTAATAAGGGAACAACTGAAGATTTCACAAACAGTTGCTGCTGCTGCGTGCTTAACAAAACCTGTTTGCTTACGCAGATACATGTCCATTAGTCATGCGCACACTACTCCTCTGTTGGAGATCACACGTAGGTACCTGAGATACACGCCTACCTGAGTCTGCTGACATGTCTCTCACATCCAACCGTGTATATTCATTGGTCACACGTAGCCACACCACCCTCCGTCCACACGTTCTCACGCTTACACTTAGCCTTGCTACCTGAGTTTGCTGACATGTCACTCATATCCAACCACGTATTGTCATTGGTTCATACGTAGGTAGACACATCCCCCTCCGCCACGCTTACATCCATCAGTGTAGTCACTGATCCGCGACGTTTGATTATGTTCTATCAGAAAAATTTAAAATCCGTTACGATCCGTTAGAATCCTTCAGAACCTGATAGAACCTGTCTGAACCTTCGTGAACCGGATTAAACCGGTTTCAAGTTACTAGAACCAGATAAAACCGGTCAGAACCGGTTAGAACCTATCCAGATTTAGAAACGTGCAAAGATGCCTCACCTTCAGTTGTATATACATCCACGATGAATCAACACGTCTGTCGGCACTGTGGGATCGTCCTAGATACCTACAATGAATTACAAAGTCACATAGAGCTGACTCATTCATCATCGTCGATCCAGTCACTACAAGTAGCGACTTCAAGTGCAACAAATTACATTGACGACCATGCCTACAGCAAACCGCCGTCGCGAGTGGCGCCATCTGACGACACACCGAAAGGCACTATGCACCGCTGTCCGACATGTGCAAGAGAATTCACGAGACGATACACCTTGTTACGTCACACCAGGAGGTCATGTGACAGGGTACCCTCACAGAAAAGCGATACGCACTGCTATTATAATTCAAGGGTAATTAGGGGTTCAAAGTTTACGTTAGCTTGTGCTTAATAGTTGTAGTGGTAATTGTGTGTAAGTAAGGGTAATTAGAGGTAACTAAGTGTAATTATGGGTAATTAAGGGTAATTAACAGGTAATTAGGGGTAATCGCATGTAATTAAGGTTAATTAGGGGTAACTAAGGGGTAATTGAGGGTAACTAGAGGTAATTAAGGGTACGTAAGGCTAACCAAGGGCGAATTACTGGTAACTAAGTGTAATTAGGGGTAATTAAGGGTAAATAAGAGGTAACTATGTGTAAGTAAGGGTAACACAAAGGCAATCAAGTGGAAAGTAAGGATAATTAAGAGTAATCATAGGTAATTAAGGGTAATTAGAAGTTAAAAGGTAATGCTAGCTTGTGCTTAGTAGTTTGATATAAACACGTATTATAGTTGTTGTTGTTGTATAGTCGAATACTATGTTGTAGTTAAGATTAATTTGTTCTTAGTCAGTTTATGATGTGATACTAGTGGTGTTGTTGTTCAAACTAATACCTGTTTGTTCTTTGACATTATATATGTAGTGTGTGATATTGAGACGACAATGTATTATGAAAATTATTGTAATTGGTAGTCTCAGAGAATAAAATTAGTTGAAATGGGACTCTTAGTTGTTCGTCTGAACTTTCGTATTGAAGAGTGACTTTCCAGTGTATTTTACATACGCACGCAAGCACTATTCCTCTGTCTATTTACACACTATTCGTCTGTCGGAGTTCACACGCAGCTAGGTACCTTAGACACACGCGCATGCATGCACTGTATATTTCTCTAAGGTCACACATCTACCTGAGTCTGCTGATATGTAACTCACATACAACCGTGTATAGTCATTGGTCACACGTAGCCACACTCCCCGCCGTCCATACGTTCTCACGCTTACACCCATACTTGTTACCCGGGTCTGCTGATATATCACTCGCATCCAACCGTGTATTGTCAATGGTTCATACGTAGGTAGCCACAACCCTGTCCGCCCACACGTTCGTTCGCTTACATCCATCGGTGTAGTCATTGATCCGTGATGTTTGATATATGTTCTATCAGAAACAGATATTCTACTGTCAAAAGAGTGAAATTTGTTGAGTTCTACTGTCAACAGAGTGAACTTTGCTGAGTTCTACTGTGGAAAGAAAGAAATGTGCTGAGTTCTACTGTCAAAAAAATGAAATTTGTTGAGTTCTACTGTCAAAAGAGTGACATTTGCTGAGTTATACTGTGGAAAGAGTGAAATTTGCTGAGTTCTACTATCAAAAGAGTGAAATTTGTTGAGTTCTACTGTCAAAAGAGTGAAATTTACTGAGTTCTACTGTGGAAAGTACGTTTGTTTGCACGTTGTACTTAAGGAGTAATGAGAGGATCAAAGGCGCGCACGTATGCACTTTATATCTCTCTCGTAGTTCACACGCCTACGTGAGACTGAAGATTCAGATACAACAGTAAGAAAAACAAAACACGGAAATATACGAGTGCACACGTATTTTATTGAGTAAAGATACATGTGGATAATGATAGTAACGTGACTTACGGGAGTTTTACCACCGCTCCAGCACTCGTGAGCTTACGGGTGATTTCCACTACCCACCATCGGTGAAAGCAGTGTTTCCTATCATTACTTATGATGAAAACCTTTTAACAAAATGTATATATTCTTATCATAAACAGTCATGACGTAAATGAAGCGGGCAACACTACTTTAAAAAAGATAAGTAATGTTGACGAAGTCGGTTCTGTGCACCATGTCAGTAATAACTTTACAACACAACCACTGCATGTGTCATGTCGTGTCTGGTAATTCTTCTGCCATCAACCTCTCTCTAACGTTCGTGAGCGCGTAACCGAGCCAGTTCTTTCCGCGCCAGGTACGTTTCCTTCTCGCCTTCGGATTGCCGGCACCGAGACCGATTCCCCAGACTGTGTCTCGCGAACTGGCTTCCATCAACACGCTGCCCGCCGTCTCGAACATAGTCTGCTTCAGGTCCTGATTCTGGGAAAACTGCAAGCCGAATATTGTCAACATGAGTCAAAAATTAGCTATGATATATACGCACACCCATGGTCATCACCAAAGAGCACTGTAACAGTTCAACAGGCGTCGTCTTGTTTATAATAAAGTGTGTCAAGAAAAAAACATCCAACTGCGGTTTATGTCACGGATTCAAAAACAAAAAAGTAAATGGGAAAGGGGTACTCTATGGACTATGCGGAGATTAAATATAGCGGCAAGCCATATCAGATCGATCAATTTAAAAGGGTGCTTCACTGAGCATGCGTACCCACTTCTACTCGGGCTGCATAATTAATCATCCACGTGGCAACAAGTTCACAATTATTCGTGTAAACACAATTACTTATCGGTTATTTTGCGCGTATATGACACCACGATTATGCATAGAATACCAAAAACAAACTAAGTGGCAGAAAATGTACTTAAGAGAAAATATTGCGTTTTGATACTGCACATTTTGAATGTACTAGTAACTTACAAAGATTACGTTAATACATTATACCTTATTTACTTTTTGTTGATTTGTCATAGTCGCAGTAATACATTACTATTATCATAGTCACGATTATCGAATATACACACATTATAATTACTGAGGCATTGTTAATAGTATTACTGCATATTTCTAAACAGATTGCACTTGGACTTACAAGCTTTCTAGTGCATCATGTATTGGTCCGCACATCAATGCTCGACTCCGTCTACCAAGAATACGCAGGGGTACCACTGGCTGAACTCGGACAAGCTACCCCAGAAGAAACTGTATTTTTTCTCCTCCTCCTCCTCCTCCTCCTCCTCCTGTACCATCGTGTTCCCTTCTGTCTACACGAGACTGATCATACGTGATCGTTCTTCGCATTTCGATCGTTTGGGTAACGGTGGATCGATGGACACTTTACGTCTGCTGCATACCATCTGGATATGACACAAACACTACGTGACGTAGAGGTGTCAACAGGTGACGAAGGTGGATAGATGTCAGCGTGTGGACAGAGGGGGCGTGGCTACGTATAAACCGATGTATGCACGATTGGATAGAGGTGTCAGCATGTGACGAAGGTGGATAAATGTCAGCGTGTGGGCATAGGGTGTGTGGCTACGTTTAAACCGATGTATGCACGATTGGATAGAGGTGTCATCAGGAGACGAAGGTGGATGGACGTCAGCGAGTGGACAGAGGGGGCGTGGCTACGTATAAACCGATGTATGCAAGATTGGATAGAGGTGTCAGCAGGTGACGGAGATGGATAGATGTCAGCGTGTGGACAGGGGGAGCGTGGCTACGTATAAACCGATAACTACTGTTATATCTGAATCTTCAGTCTCTAGTAGGTGTGTGAACTACGAGAGAGATATAAAGTGCATATTTTTGAGAGTATAACTCAACAAATTTCACTTTTTTGACAGTAGAACTCAGTAAATTTAACTCTGTCCACAGTAAAACTCAACAAATTTAACTCTTTCCCCAGTAGAACTCAACAAATTTCACTGTTTTGACAGTAGAACTCAACCAATTTTACACTTTTGACAGTAGAACTCAGTAAATTTCACTCTTTCGACCATAGAACTCAACAAATTTCACTCTTTTGACAGTAGAATTCAACAAACATTTCACTCTTCTGACAGTAGACCTCAGTAAATTTCACTCTTTTGACTGTAGAACTCAACAAATTTCACTCTTTTGACAGTAGAACTCAAAAAATTTCACTGTTTTGACAGTAGAACTCAACACATTTCACTCTTTTGACACTAAGAACTCAGTAAATTTCACTCTTTCGACCATAGAACTAAAAAAATTCACTCTTTTGAGAGTATAACTCAATAAATTTCACTCTTTTGACTGTAGAACTCAAATAATTTCACTCTTTTGAGAGTAGAACTCAACAAATTTCAATCTTCTGACAGTAGAACTCAGTAAATTTCACTCTTTTGACAGTACAACTCAGTAAAGTTCACTCTTTTGACAGTAAGAACTCAGTAAATTTCACTCTTTCGACCGTAGAACTCAACAAATTTCACTCTTTTGAGAATAGAACTCAGTAAATGTCACTCTTTTGACAGTAGAACTCAGTAAATTTCACTCTTTCCACAGTAGAACTCAAATTTTTTTATTATTTCCACAGTAGAACTCAACAAATTTCACTCTTTGACAGTAGAACTCAACAAATTTCACTCTTTTGACAGTAGAACTCAGTAAGTTTCACTCTTTCGACCGTATAACTCAACAAATTTCACAGTTTTGACAGTAGAACTCAGTAAATGTCATTCTTTTGACAGTAGAACTCAACAAATTTCACTCTTTTGACAGTAGAACTCAGCACATTTCACTCTTTCCACAGTAGAACTCAGCAAAGTTCACTCTTTTTTTAACAGTAGAATTCAACAAGTTTCACTCTTTTTTAAAGTAGAACACAGTAAATTTCACTTTTTTTTTATAGAACATATATCAAACATCACGGATCAATGACTACACTGATGGATGTAAGCGAACGAACGTGTGGGCGGACAGGGTTGTGGATACCTACGTATGAACCATTGACAATACACGGTTGGATGTGAGTGATATATCAGCAGACTCGGGTAACAAGGATGGGTGTAAGCGTGAGAACGTATGGACGGAGGGGAGTGTGGCTACGTGTGACCAATGACTATACATGGTTGTATGTGAGTGACATATCAGCAGACTCAGGTAGATGTGTGACCTTAGAGAAATACACAGTGCATGCATGCGCGTGTGTCTAAGGTACCTAGCTGCGTGTGAACTCCGACAGAGGAATAGTGTGTGCGTGGCTAAAGGACATGTAATGCGTGTGTAAACAGACCGAGGAATAGTGCTTGCGTGCGTATGTAAAATACACTGGAACGTCACTCTTCAATACGAAAGTTCAGACAAACAATTAAGAGTCCCATTTCAACTAATTTTATTTTCTGAGACTACCAATTACAATAATTTTCATAATACATTGTCGTCTCAATACCACACACTACGTATATAATGTCAAAGAACAAACAGGTATTGGTCTGAACAACAACAACACCACTAGTATCACATCATAAACTGACTAAGAACAAATTAGTCTTAACTACAACATAGTATTCGACTATACAACAACAACAACTATAATACGTGTTCATATCAAACTACTAAGCACAAGCTAGCATTAACTTTTAACCTCTAATTACCCTTAATTACCTATGATTACCCTTAATTATCCTTACTTACCACTTGATTACCTTTGTGTTACCCTTACTTACACATACTTACCTCTTATTTACCCTTAATTACCCCTAATTACACTAAGTTACCAGTAATTCGCCCTTGGTTAGCCTTACGTACCCTTAATTACCTCTAATTACCCTCAATTACCCCATAGCTACCCATAATTGACCTTAATTACACGCGAATACCCCTAACTACTCATAATTACACTTAGTTACCTCTAATTACCCTTACTTACACACAATTACCACTAACAAGTTTTAACAAGATTTAACAAGATTTAACAAGATTTAACAAGATTTAACAAGATTTAAAAAGATTGCCATCCAAAGAATTAACTCTAAATAGCAGGTGGACAAGGAAGCCCTTTGGCTTATCGAGAGTCCAACCCTTTTATCTACATATATCCAACTGTTCTGAGGTATGTGTCGATTGTATTTTTAAACATATTCACATTACTAGCACCCACACAATCATCAGATAATCTGTTCCATTCATTCACAGTCCTTTGTGAAAATGAGAACTTTCTTACGTCTAATCTACACTGCTCCTTTACTAATGTAACTTCATGTCCTCTAGTCTTTCTATCTTTCTTAACTGAAAAAAACATATTTCTATCAATATTTTCATATTATATCGGTATTATTAGTTCTTTTTCTTTATATGCTATATTTCGCCTAATCAATCCAAGGATTTGATTTCCTTTTGAAGCTGCAATTCCACACTGCTCTGAAACCTTTATGTCAGCACTAATTGTCAGCCCTAAGTCTTTTTCTTTTACTGTAGTATTTAGCACAGTTCCCCCCATTGTATATTCTACATATTCGTTCCCATGTCCTGGGGGAAGGCATTAACATTTCCCAAAATTTAACAACATTTGCCACTTTTCAGACCATTTGATCAACCTGTCAAGATCATCTTGTAAATGCTGTCTATCTCCATCACTTTTAATTCTTCTAAACACTTTTGTATCAACTGCAAATTTCAACACCTTGCTAGCTATATCATCGTCCAAATCGTTTATATATATTAAGAATAATATAGGTCCCAGTACTGATCCCTGTGGAACCCCACTCAAAACTGATTTCCAGTCTGAAGCCTCCCCATCAACAACTACCCGTTGTCTTCTGTCAATCAGCCATTTTTCTATCCAGTTGATTATACCATTTCCTATGCCAAGGGCCTTTAGTTTAAGCAGTAATCTCTGATGTGGCACTTTGTCGAAAGCTTTTTAAAAATCTAAGTAGATGATATCTACTGGTGATCTATCATCTACCCACTTAGTGATATCTTCCAAAAAACATAATATATTTGTTAAGCATGACGTCGCTTTTAGAAACCCATGTTGAGATGGGTTTATCAAGTTATGTTTAACAAGAAAATTCACCATGTGATCTTTAATTAGTCTTTCTAATAATTTACAAATCACCGGTGTTAAACTAACTGGTCTATAATTATTTGACTTGTTTCTCGAACCTTTTTTTGAATAACGGTATAATGTTTGCTTCTTTCCATTTCAAAGGAACCACTCCCTCTTCTAATGACTAGTTGAAAACTGTTGCAAGCGGTATGCTAATTTGTTCTACAATTTCCAATAGTAGTTTGGGTGGAATACCATCCACTCCAGGTGATTTATTATCCTTCACAGGCCTAATTTTCTTAGCTACCATTTCTGGGGTTACAATTAACTGTCTTAAATAGTCTGATTCTGCCCCCTTGAACTTAGCCTCTGGTACTGGCAGTGAACTAGTGTCTTCTCTGGTAATCACTGAACTAAAATACTCATTCAGGTCTTCTGCCATTAAGAATCCTTCTGATATTATATTTCCAGCACTATCTTCATGAGGACCGACCTTATCCTGAACTTTCTGTTTGCTTCGAACATATGCATAAAAACTCTTGCTGTCATGTTTTATATTACAAGCTAATTTATGTTCATAGCTTCTCTTTGAATTTCTAATTTCAGCTGTAGCTTGGTTTAGTGCTTCTTTTTTATACTTAATTTTTCTAATGACTTCTTTCGATAAGTGTTTCTTTTTGGACCGTTTCCCGTGTTTTTTTAAGGGGACAAATTTGACGATGATGAATTCAATTTCACTCTTTAAGATATTCCAGCATTCTGTTGCTGTCTTATTCTTCAGTGTGTTATTCCAGTCTATCTTTGCAAAATATTTCCTGATGTCCTTATATTTTCCTTTGTGGAAATTTCTCCTGTACTGCTTTTTACTATTCCTTTCTGGTTTTACTAAAACTATTAAGCACAAGCTAGCGTTAACTTTGGACCCCTAATTACCCCTGAATTATCACAGCGGTGCGTATCGCTTTTCTGTGAGGGTACCCTGTCATATGACCTCCTCATGTGACGTAACAAGGTGTATCGTCTCGTGAATTCTCTTGCACATGTCGAACAGCGGTGCATAGTGCCTTTCGGTGTGT
The DNA here is from genome assembly GCA_020002185.1 of Paraescarpia echinospica. Taxonomy (NCBI): domain Eukaryota; kingdom Metazoa; phylum Annelida; class Polychaeta; order Sabellida; family Siboglinidae; genus Paraescarpia; species Paraescarpia echinospica. The sequence goes on from CM034531.1 coordinate 49,141,381, forward strand.
CGTCAGATGGCGCCACTCGCGACGGCGGTTTGCTGTAGGCATGATCGTCAATGTAGGTTGTTGCACTTGAAGTCGCTACTTGTGGTGACTGGATCGACGGTGATGAATGTGTCAGCTCTATGTGATGTTGTAATTCATTGTTGGTATCGAGGACGATCCCGCAGTGCCGACAGACGTGTTGATTCATTGTGGATGTATCTACAACTGAAGGTGAGGCATCTTTGCACGTTTCTAAATCAGGACAGGTTCTAACCGGTTCTGACCGGTTTTATCTGGTTCTAGTAACTTGAAACCGGTTCAATCCGGTTCACGAAGATTCAGACAGGTTCTATTAGGTTCTGAAGGATTCTAACGGATCCTAACGGATAGAACATATGATAGAACATATACCTCACGGATCAGTGACTACACTGACGGATGTAAGCGTGGTGGAGAGGGGTGTGTCTACCTACGTATGAACCAATGACAATACGTGGTTGGATATGAGTGACATGTCAGCAAACTCAGGTAGCAAGGATAAGTGTAAGCGTGAGAACGTGTAGACGGAGGGGGTGTAGCTACGTGTGACCAATGACTATACACGGTTGGATGTGAGTGACATGTCAGCAGACTCAGGTAGGCGTGTATCTCAGGTACCTACGTGTGATCTCCAACAGAGGAATGGTGTGCGCGTGATTAAAGGACATGTATCTGCGTAAGCAAGCAGACAGAGGAATAGTGTGTGCGTGGAATACACTGAAAAGTCACTCTTCAATACGAAAGGTCATACGAACAACTAAGAGTACCATTTTAAACAAATTTTATTCTCTGAGACTAAAAACTATAATAATTTTCATAACACATTGTCGTCTCAATATTACACACTACACGTATAATGTCAAAGAACAAATAGGTATTGGTTTGAACAACAACACCACTAGTATCATATCATAAACTGAGGGCGATAAAATACATAATTGGCATCACTTACTTGTACGATACATGTAAAATTCATGTTGTCCTCGGGGCATGACTTGTCGTGGGCACTCGCCATATCCAAGAGTCGGAGAGTAGTTGCGTTGTTCGAAGTCGGTATAAAGTGATATGCTCCACTAGACTTATGACAAGTTTATATACACGCACATCCGTTCGAGACGTCATGTCTTGTCAATCACGAGACATACATACATACATACAATTTCATTTGCACAAATATTTTAAAATTTGATATATCCTCTTTCGGTCATTCCTCGTTATACATGATCAGACATGGGACAAATTATTCTTATATACATACATACATACATACATACATACATACAATACATTATCAATACATCATTCAGTACCCTTCATTATCTCTAATGACCCACCTTCCAACACCTTTTAAACTTTCATATATGCTCTTTCATTCATATCATCGATATACACGGTAGGACTTCAAGGGGTACTCACTCCACTCTCTTCCACAAGGTGGTGCACTACATCCGGTCACGTGACTACTCACACATACATACATACACACACACATATATAGATACCTCAAACAGCCGCCATCTTAGATTTTCTCCATGGGACCCCCGGACCCGCCACGGGTGCTTACCCAAAAACTCTATACAACTAATGGACCCCCCTACCTACGAGATTGGTGCCAAACATGTGTACCCCTTTTTAAAAGTTCACATATGGAGCATACAATCACATTATTAATGAATAAGTAACCTTAAGTTGTCCCATCACATTTATTCAAAATAATCTATTAAAGAAATTGTGCATCCAAATTGGGGTCCACATATCATATGATGCATGACCTGGCACTGAGTTATCTCGCGGAGTTACTGAACCGACGTCAACCGAATCGGCAACTGAGATCTGCGTCTTTGCCGCTATTGTCAGTACCGGTGTATCGGTCTGGAAGGAGGTTCCGGTCTGAGAATAAGATCCGGTTCCGTTTTGCGTATTGCGCATGCTCGCACAAGCGCAATACATCAAATGCGACCCGCGGTGAGCAACGTGACCTCAGCTGACCGATCAACTTTGACCCCGTGCCAGAAGTATGCGGCGACTGAGTTACATCGCGGTGAGCAACGTGACCTCAGGTGACCAATCAACTTTGACCCTTGCTCGACGCACGCGGCGACTGAGTTACATAATTAATCATTTTTCGTTTGCTGTACTCCTCTGATCTACTTGCACCCCCCACGATGCTGAACAGGGAACGTACATCTACGCGTGACTACACAGTCTGCAGGCACATCTTATGTCATGACAAGTAGATCACACACAAAATGTCAACTTCATACATGCCAAACTGACGGAGGTGTGTCATTTAAAATGCGGAGATTTGTGTTTACCACAAAACCCGCTGTGCGTATAAACAGTGCTGAAAACTGCAGCTCTGTGTGACGAAGTCGTAACATATACAACGCTCTGAGACAGTGACATCAAAATAAAACAATTTCTTTTGCAAATAATAAGTTATGCTAATTATGAGGTTTTGTTTTGTATACTAACAATTATAAAAGTAACCGTATCATTAACGTAAACTATGTTTCGGCAAACACCGTGTTTAAGCTGGCCAAAAATAGGCGCTAATCTTTCACATGTACAGTCTGTACGCAAAACGGAACCGGAACTTACTCTTAGACCGGACTTTACTTCCAGACCGTACAGCTGCGGGCCGAAAGAAGGCGATAAACCTTTGACATGTACAAGCGCATGCGCATTATGCAAAACGGAACCGGAACTTACTCTCAGACCAAAACCTCCTTTCAGACCGGTACACCGGCTTCGCAGACGGTTATTCACGGTGATCGCCGTTTTGCTGTAGCTACAGCCAGTCTATGGAACAAACTGCCGGCCACATTTCAAAATACTTCTTAAAACACACCTTTTTAGAATAGCGTTTCTGTAATATGATCTTGTGGACTTTATCAAATGCACTTACCTACATTTTATGTAATTATTATTATTATTTTAAAATTATTTATTACATTTCAATTCACTTATTTATTTTTACTTATCGTATAATTTTTTATTGTTTGTACCTGGAGGTTTAATAATTTATGTAATGAATGTTTTAATTATAATTTTATGGTATACATCTTAGAATGATTTTTGTTTCTATCTATAATACAATTCTAAATAGTTACGTTTACATGCATGTAAAGCGCCTGAGAGCAATCTGATTGATTCGGGCGCTATACTAATAAATTGTATTATTATATAGCGCAGTAGCCAGTCCTTGGGACTGCTCAAAGAGCTTTACACTTTCCTCCCTGGCAGACCTGTTCAATCGAACACCATCTCGACTTCTTTGGAAAGCATTCATCATTCAGAATGTTAGTACGGTCTGCGCAACAAGTTCAACTTGATATGACGTGATCAATCATCAGCCAACGCAGTAGTGGTGTCTATGCACGCAGATAATGCAAGTTTATAAATAGTGGGGTATTCAGGACAGGGGACCGCTCGGAACGCTTTGTATTTCAATCCTCAACAGACGTGTTCATTCGTAAAAACACCTCGAAGTCTCTTAGAAGAATCTCGCCACGCCAACGCTGCAATTACATCGCGGAGATTGTTCGTTCGGCTGAATGAACTGAAGCGATGTGCAGTGAACGAAATTGCCCAAGCTTCGAAATAAACCCGAATTCTCTCTCCACATTTTGCAAGGCTTTATCCTGATTTGTTTGACAACTTTGTTCACGTTGTTTCCCCAACGATTGTCAAACATCATACAAATTACTGAACCTATATGAAATGTTCTCGAAATCAAATCAAATCAAATCAAATTTATTTATACACCATATATTTCTACGAAGCAGATTCAGGGGTATTTACAAACTGACACAGCAGCCTAGTCTGTTTGTAGGCTATAATATCTCCTGTGCAAATCACTGGCATTCACCGAGTCAGTGCTTGCCAGCGTCAGACAGGCGGTTTGTCATTCTACCAAATTGATCTAAATTATAAAAAATCACTTTCGAAAGAACGACTGTCCAAGCAATAAGAGGAAACGCGACTGCGCAGAAATAAAGCACAACGTAGCGAAAGGCAATCAAGCGATGGTACTTAGGCAGTACATGCGAATACGGGGAATTAGGAGAGCTCTATGTCTATGACTACGAGCATTTTGTAACATATATTTCAACCCGAGCAAACTAGATTACAAAAAACATTAAAGTTGACCACGACGGGATTCGAACCCGCAATCTTCTGATTCGAAGTCAGACGCCTTATCCATTAGGCCACGCGGCCGACATGATTATGACATGTGGAGCCATTCATGAAGTATATGTCACGCTTACAGCGTGGGGAGTCTCGTATTAAAAGAGCTGCGAAGCGTTACATGAGTTGGAGACGTCCACTCTAGGTACGCGTAACAGTACAACAGGGGCAAGACCACGTTAGGCCTGAGAATCATTAGCATCTCGCATAACTCGCACATCTTGTACTATACTTCGCGGCAGACACAGCAACAGCGTAATCACAATTGACTCGCAGTTGGGTCACACAAAATATCGCGCTCACTGTGAGCCCATTTGTTGCACTCTTGACATGAACCCAGACCTCTCGTGTCCGGCTGCTACTGATTGGGTCTTCATACCTCAAACAAGGCCATTCCTCTTCGTCGCTGTTTTCATCGACATACTTTTATCTTTTGGCACGGGTCACCCTTTCTTTGCCGGCTGCTTCCCCTTTCCCTTACTTGTTCACTTTTACTCTAATATTATATTTAGCAGCTGTAATGATAAAAAACAATGTGTTTTATTAATTTCTTATTTAAGCCATTATCAACTATTACCACTATTACCACTATTACCATTCATCGTCCACTGAAAACTCACATCAGCTTTGTCATCTGCATCATGATAGGTCTGAGAATCATGTGTGCATTACATCTTATACTGAAGTAAGATACTTCGCGGCAGATACAGCAACAGTCTAATCACAATCTGACTCACAGTTGGGACACGCAAAATACCGGAGCCCTGGTGTGCATTCACTGTCAGCCCATTGTTTGCACTCTTGGCACTGAACCCAGACCTCTCGTGGCCGGCTGCTACTGAATGGTTCTCCACACACCAAACAAGGCCATTCCTCTTCATCGCTGCTTTCATCGACTTTCTTGTACCTTTTGGCACGAGTCACACCTTTCTTTTCGTCTGCTTCCCTTTACCTTTCCCCGTACTCTTTTCCATGCCTTCCTGTCGACCTCCCAACTGGCGCTTGAAAGGAGAAGAGGTTATAACAGTTGCTGACTCCGACTTTCTCATGCGATGCCGCGGGCGCGACAATGTTGTGATTGTGGGTAAAGCAAGAATGGTGTCGTGTATGGTGTGGTTCATCAGGTGGCCCGGACGTTTCAGACGTTTGGAGGGCGTGGGTAGTCGCAGCTAGTCCAATGGTTTGGGTGGTCACAGACGGTCCGCCTGTGCTCGGGGCTAAAGACGCTTTGTTTGCACGGCTGGTAGCTGTTGCCAACGGTATGGCAACTGCCGACTGGTCCAGGGCAGGTATCGCTTCATCCGTCACATGAGACGCGATGATATTGTCATCCATGAATACGTTCGCAGCAAATGGCCAGAGTCCACATACACGGAACGCTGTCACGGCTTTGTCGTACGTGGCTGATCTCGAGAAAGCCTTCCCAAATATTTCTGCCAAGTTGTAGAAGGTGATACGCTTACCGGGATTCGAGACAATCCAGTTGTCCGAGACCGCGTTGTAGTTGGTCTTCAAGGATTTAAAGAAAGTGCGCTCTAATGGCTGCATTCTGTGGGTGCAGTGGCGTGGCTGGTGATCATGTGGATGCCGTGTTCTTTTTGCGTACGTCATTGAAGCCAGTGTCTTGTGACTATGATGGCCATCCAGGATAATTACCTGGGGCACTTCCGTGTTCGTATTGGTGAATGCCACAGAATGTTCCAGCCATTTCAGGAATAGATCGCTGTCCGTCCAGCCGTTGGGGCTGCAGTACCCGACCAATTGTGGAGGCGTACCAACCATTAGCCGCGGTTGCATCCTTTTGCTGGGGAAGATGAAGAAGGGTGGTGTGTAGTTCCGCTGTTGCGGGTGAAGATGAAGAAGGGTGATGTGTAGTTCACCTGTTGCGGGTGAAGATGAAGAAGGGTGGTGTGTAGTTTCCCTGTTGCTGTTGAAGATGAAGAAGGGTGGTGTGTAGTTTCCCTGTTGCGGGTGAAGATGAAGAAGGGTGGTTTGTAGTTTCCCTGTTGCTGTTGAAGATGAAGAAGGGTGGTGTGTAGTTCCCCTGTTGCGGGTGAAGATGAAGAAGGGTGGTGTGTAGTTCCCCTGTTGCGGGTGAATATGAAGAAGGGTGGTGTGTAGTTCCACTGTTGCGGGTGAATATGAAGAAGGGTGATGTGTAGTTCCCCTGTCGCGGGTGAAGATGAAGAAGGTTGGTGTGTAGTTCCCCTGTTGCGGTTGAAGATGAAGAAGGGTGGTGTTATAGTTCCGCTGTTGCGGAGGAAGATGAAGAAGGGTGATGTATATTTCCCCGCAGCAATCAATCCACATATAAAGCCACCGTTGCACCACCCTCTCCGCTCGGCATCGCACCAACCTGCCGCACCCCTTAGTGGCAACAACATGTCCAGGTTTCTGGACGTTGGGGTATTCCTGTTTCGTCCATGTTCCACAGAAGATATGGTGCGTATGAGCGTTCCTCAATCAATGAACGGCATCGAAAAACTGACCAACTTTGACACGGTTGAAGTCCACGGCACTGGCAGGTATTGGATCCCTCTGCGACACGGATGCTGAGGTCGTTGTGGCGTTTAAAAACCCGCGCAGCCAGTCATGCCCTGCAGCCTTTGTTTCGTGTGAGAACGGATTTTCTCATAAGCTTGGCGGCACACATCAATTGTTGTCAATCAAAACAATGCTCTTTCTATCACTTGGAAATGATCTCACAATATTCCTTCAACGTCACTTGCCAACTCGGGTTGAAACCGACCCACGCAGACCTGTCCTGGTTCACGCACGTTTTCGTTTCGGTGTCTCCTTAACGTTGACCTCGGGATACCAGTTACACGGCTGACCGCTAGTTCTATAACATTTACCTTTATATATGCATATATAGAAAAAGTGGGTTCATTTGTCTTTGTACGATGAATGGTTCAAAAGTTATGGGTATCCTTGATTTTACCAGTCGCGCGTGACAAAATCCAAGATGGCCGCCAAACGGACCCCTTCGGATTATTTCGAAATGTGAACATCCAAATCTGTTTACTAGGCACCTTCAGGGTTGCAAAAAAGTAAGTTTCATTTAGAAATCCACTGGGTGCATGGGGGGCATACCTTCCGACTGTACTATTAATGGCGCTCACATTTTGATAAAAGATAATCGCGAGTGCATTAGTACCAGTCGCTGGCTTATCATCACACGGTGAATGTGTTAGCATCGATTTGACCAAGGAGTGATTATTAGATCGCAGGGTATGCAAAACTTTAAAGTAGAATTATGAACCTACTTTTGGCAGCGTCTAACCTTGCGGTCGCTAAGAATATTCACTAGGTGGCAGCATCATTTTCAAAAATGCGACGTTAATTCGCGTTCACTGGTTTGGCAGATATAGCGGGGGCACGTATTACCTCCACGGGCCGTTATTCCCCAGGCTACCCTGCATTGCTAGTTCTTCGTTGGAATGCTTTTGAAGTCTACTCAAGACAATTAATACAAATTATATCTGATATCGACAGCTCGACAAGTCAACATTTTAATAAGCGTTACCTGACGCTTACCCAAAGACCCCTTCACCTCATATAACTCTTCGTCACGTTTGCTCATAGATTCCCAGCCTCTAAGCGTGACATACTATATCGCTGACTCATTAAATGTGTGGTGAGTAGCCTATTTATAGGGCAGGTATCACCACAAAGTCAATAAAAGAATGTTTGAATTGACTGTGTCCACGGTCGCACTCTGGCGGCTACATAGTATGGTGAAAATGGTTGATTGAATGTTGGAGAAGGTTAACATAAACATATTTGAAATCGTCGCTCCTGAAAACCTATTGTTTGACATCAACGTTTTGGCTCTAAATGATAATTATATTTCTTAATAAATATATATATATATATATATATATACACACACACACATATTATATATATATATATATATATATATATATGTATGTATATATATATATATATATATATAGGTATATAGATAATATGCTTTGATGTGCGTCATCTTTTAAAATGCGAATGTCAAAAGTAACATATTTGAAATCGTCGTGGCGTAATTGTTAAGATATCGTGAAATTGGTTTTGACGACGGCCATCTTAAACGATGACGGATCTGAATGTCGGAAAAGGTCTGTAGTATTTCTGCTATTTGTGGGTGTTTCAATCTACTTTCATTAGGTTTAATTTGGTAAATGAGGAAGGTCAAGCCAGTAGATAGGCAGATTGTTGACCAACCGCATTAGTTACGTAATTACAGCAACTCGGTTGCAGATGCGCTCAGTGGGGCGTGGTATTCTGTTGCTTGCGTTTCTAGGCCAGCAGGTGGTTTCATTGTATCTTAGACGGTGTTCCACAATGCGTAGCTTGAATTGTATATTGTATTAGCCACTACATATGTTGGAAACCGGTCATATGATGTGTAAATAGGTCCGCTTATATAAACGTTTGTGATAAGCATTTCGCCATCTGGGCGCTGGCGAAGGATTGGGACATATCCAGGGTTGAATGACACAGGTTGCCCTGCTGCCACGAGAAAGACAAATCAAGTCGTGAAGCGTGGTGGGAGAATCGTTAACGTGGGTTACGTTCCCAAGCTGTTGTGTGTGCAATATTCAGCGTCCAGAGTGACTGTTCGAGCTTCGAAGAAGCCATGCCGCCACGTCAGCGGTTATTTGAAGCAACTTTCCGATCGGCCCCTACGTATTTGCGTCGATGAGCAATAATCGCGACGCTCTTCCAAGCTCGGGCCATCCTCGAACAGCGGTCACCCAGCGACATCGTCCGACAGCGTGACCGAATGCTACTCGAGAATTCGTAGCGGCCGGCGGTAAGCGTATACTGCCCGGCGTCGTCATTCGCGCGAACCCACTCATCCGACTTCTCGATCATTTGCGACCGGGCAAGACCACTCGATCAAAACACAGATGCGACTCGAGAATTCGTAGCGGCCGGCGGCAAGCGGCAATTGCCCGGCATCATCTCTCGTGCGGCCGAGGTACACCGCTCTGATTGTTTTCTGAGCTCGGCGTGATGACTTCATCAAATGTTCGTATATGTTCGTGATGGGACTAGCCCAATATAAATGTCTATTTTCTAATTTAACGTATCTATTATTTGTTGTTTTATGAATGGTAGTTATCTGTGGTTTTGAAGTGAGGTATTATTACCCTTGAAGTATGCATATGTATATTTATTGTAACCAATTACTGTAATGAGAGTCCGCGAGGGCTAGCTATATGTTGTGTATTTTTCTTATAAGATTTATTCTTAGATAACATTTGGCGCCTAGTGTTTGGTCGTGTAGTGGAACAATCCACCTTAGAAAGGAAGAGGAATTGGATAACTGAAAGATTAATTGTAACTTTACATTCTTAGTTAGATAGATTCAAAGATTCAGTGTTATTGTTTATCATGTTCTGTTAAGATTTGGGTTACGGGATTTCTTTATTCTTTTCATTGTTTTGCTAATCGAGATACTTACCAAAAGGAAGATATCTTGTAATAAAATGTATTAAATTTTCCTCGTCCTTTGTTGCTTGTTCACGATAACCGTACTTTCTCATATGCGTTGACCTTGACATATAAGAACCCTACTAGACCTGAGCCATCTAGTGTACGGAGACCTCACTAATCCGTGACAAGTTCAAATATAAAATAGTTTAAAACTTTGAATAAAAAAACGATATTTTGATATCAAAATAATTGTCACCCTCGATTTTATGTTGACTGAGACCTTAAAGATGACACTCATACAAAAAAAAATCGCTTTTGGCAAGCAAATCTCACGGGATGATTTGGTCACCACACTAATTGGCAAGGGAGCGAATGAGGATGCAAAACAGACGGGACACAACTGACATGGCAGACTATTACAGCGCCAAATGATCCTTCGTTGACACAAAACAGTCGGGACACAAATTACATGGCAGAGGCTTACAGTACCAAATGATCCTTTGTGATACAAGACAGACGGCACACAAATTACATGACAGAGGCTTACAATACCAAATGATCCTTTGTGATACAAGACAGACGGAACACAAATTACATGACAGAGGCTTACAGTACCAAATGATCCTTTGTGATACAAGGCAGACGGCACACAAATTACATGACAGAGGCTTACAATACCAAATGATCCTATGTGATACAAGACAGACGGAACACAAATTACATGATAGAGGCTTACAATATCAAATGATCCTTTGTGATGCAAGACAGACGGAACACAAATTACATGGCAGAGGCTTACAATACCAAATGATCCTTTGTGATACAAGACAGACGGACCACAAGTTACATGACAGAGGCTTACAGTACCAAATGATCCTTTGTGATACAAGACAGACGGAACACAAATTACATGACAGAGGCTTACAGTACCAAATGATCCTTTGTGATGCAAGACAGACGGAACACTAATTACATGACAGAGGCTTACAATACCAAATGATCTTTGTGATGCATGACAGACGGAACACAAATTACATGACAGAGGCTTACAACACCAAATGATCCTTTGTGATGCAAGACAGACGGAACACAAATTACATGACAGAGGCTTACAATACCAAATGATCCTTTGTGATGCAAGACAGACGGAACACAAATTACATGACAGAGGCTTACAATACCAAATGATCTTTGTGATACAAGACAGACGGAACACAAATTACATGACAGAGGCTTACAATACCAAATGATCCTTTGTGATACAAGACAGACGGAACACAAATTACATGACAGAGGCTTACAATACCAAATGATCCTTTGTGATACAAGACAGACGGACCACAAGTTACATGACAGAGGCTTACAGTACCAAATGATCCTTTGTGATACAAGACAGACGGAACACAAATTACATGACAGAGGCTTACAGTACCAAATGATCCTTTGTGATGCAAGACAGACGGAACACTAATTACATGACAGAGGCTTACAATACCAAATGATCTTTGTGATGCAAGACAGACGGAACACAAATTACATGACAGAGGCTTACAATACCAAATTATCTTTGTGATACAAGACAGACGGCACACAAATTACACGACAGAGGCTTACAATAACAAATGATCCTTTGTGATACAAGGCAGACGGCACAAAAATTACATGACAGAGGCTTACAATACCAAATGATCCTTTGTGATACAAGACAGATGGAACACAAATTACATGACAGAGGCTTACAGTACCAAATGATCCTTTGTGATACAAGACAGACGGAACACAAATTACATGACAGAGGCTTACAATACCAAATGATCCTTTGTGATGTAAGACAGACGGAACACAAATTACATGACAGAGGTTTACAATATCAAATGATCTTTGTGATACAAGACAGACGGACCACAAGTTACATGACAGAGGCTTACAATACCAAATGATCCTTTGTGATAAAAGACAGACGGAACACAAATTACATGACAGAGGTTTACAATATCAAATGATCTTTGTGATACAAGACAGACGGACCACAAGTTACATGACAGAGGCTTACAATACCAAATGATCCTTTGTGATAAAAGACAGACGGAACACAAATTACATGACAGAGGTTTACAATATCAAATGATCTTTGTGATACAAGACAGACGGACCACAAGTTACATGACAGAGGCTTACAATACCAAATGATCCTTTGTGATAAAAGACAGACGGAACACAAATTACATGACAGAGGTTTACAATATCAAATGATCTTTGTGATACAAGACAGACGGCACACAAATTACACGACAGAGGCTTACAATACCAAATGATCCTTTGTGATAAAAGACAGACGGAACACAAATTACATGACAGAGGCTTACAATACCAAATGATCATTTGTGATATAAGGCAAACGGAACACAAATTACATGACAGAGGCTTACAATATCAAATGGTCCTTTGTGACACAAGACAGACGGGACAAAACTAGCATGACAGAGGCTTACAGTATTAAATGATCGTTTGTGACACAAGACAAACTAGATACAACTATCATGACAGACTTTTACACTGCCAAATAATCCTTTGTGACACAAGACAGACGGGACACAATTTATATGACAGAGGCTTACAAAACTAAATGATCCTTTGTGATACAAAACAGACGGGATACAAATTACATGACAGAGGCTTAAGGTGCCAAAAGAACCTTTGTTGCGTTGTTGCGTTATTACGTGTTCGCTGTGATCCGCTCCCAACAACGAGCTAAATTGCTCAAAGTGAACCACAGCAGATATTATCAAATCAAATTTATTTAGGCACCGTATGCCTCCAAAAATGAATAAGTGATGTTTACAAATTAAAAAAACATAGTAAAAAATAAAGTAAGCATATATTACACCACTTAGTACTTATTATATATAATATTACAATACATTTGTTGCAACATTTAACACAATAAAAAATAAACATTGTGATTATATACGTATATAATAGTACATAAGTGTATCATATTATATACTTATAGAGAGTTCCAGAGGGAAGGAATTGCAATGAAAAATAGTAAGACACTAAAACCATATTACAAATACGTAGGAAAGGAAATTTGAAATTTCTTGAAAACTAGTTGTAAAATTCGTCTAACAAAGACTGCTGCAAGCTACACTCGACTCTTACTTAACAGATTACGACTTAAACTAGAAAAGTTATTGCGCCCAAATCAGAACGACGTTAGACCCAAATTGTCTACATCGTAACATATCATTGCATTAATTATTAAATTATTGTTTTGCGGTGCCGCTGCGTCTTGAATTCAAATAGTATAACGCGGTGGTTACCAAAACACACTATACCCCACTGCATTATATGATTGTCACATGTCGTCTTTAGGAGAGGCTTAGAACGCACCACAGAATACTTATAATATAACCTGGTTTCAGGGTGCGTGCGTAAGGATATGCGTGCTGGCGAGCGTACGTGTGTGCGTGCGAGCGTGCGTGCGTGCGTTCGAGAGACATTACAGTTCTAGCACATGTGTGTCACCTCATTATTACAGCATTCTCGTGAAAGTCAACGAGATATCCGACCAAGTCTTTCTGAAAAGGTCGGTGTTGTGAATGTGTCCGAAAATATACCGCCTCCTGTTCCGACCGGTCATCTCCGCCGCCACCTCCTTGTCTGTTTTTATCACTTCGATCCTGTTCCCTATCTGCACAAATGTGATATTGTCGAGTTTGAAGGGAAGCAGACCGGTGATGAAGACATCGTCGGGCCAGAAGAACTCGACGGTGTAGGATGTACGGTAAAGGGCGACCACCACATCGGTTGTCATGAGGTGGGCAGAACCGGAACAGAAAGGAGGGTATTTGTCACCTGCATATTCTTCCCGTGTCACGAGTCGCCGGTAGCCGGCACGGAACACTTTGCCTCGCTCGTACACTTTGCATATGATGAGCCCCGTGACTGGCTTGTCTATTACAGCTAGGTAGGTCATCAACGTGAACGGATTCACAAGGATGTCGTCGTCCGATTTTAGCACGAACTTGGCGTTGTGACAAAACAGCGAAACCCACCTCAGCGCAGATATCGCTTTGTACGTGAGATTGCGGTAGTCGTCAATGAAACTCGACTGCACAATGTCGTCGTAGGTGGAACTTTCGTTCATCAACATGTTCGTCACTGCAGGTGTCGAGGCCGTCCCAAGAACGAAGATCAAACGTATGTTCTTGTGTCCGTAGAACTTGCGGGCGCCCCAAGTGGCGCGTATAAGGTTCCGTCGGACAGCGTTCTCGGGAGCCGAATGTACGTACATCAGGATAAATACGTCACTTCCGGCATCTGGGCCGCATATCTTCTCGTTGTTGAGAGTGTATGTGAAGGGATGTGGATTGACGACCTTCTGTGGGCCAACCGTGTCCGCCATGCCAGTCCGCTGCCAAGAAAATAGCCGGAATTAGTGTTGCACACACATAGGCACCTACATGCGCCAAAATACAGAGTTGAACGTTTACAGTCGTAAAATCCATGAGAGATAAAAACTAATTATTATTTTTTATTAGACAAATCCCACACAAACAGAGCAGGACTTCACACTGGCACACACCCTGAAAGTTCGTACCCAATCCCATATGTGTGTATTCTATGTATATATGTAACCAGCAGATCATTATCCGCCCATCTCCATGATGATGTGTACCCGAAATCTTGCTAGATTTCGCTAGTAGTTAGGGGTTCCATCTGGATACGCAAATGTGGGACTGAAGATGCTGACTCACTTCCGGTAGGAACGTCCCCTACCGGCAGTTGACCTAGTTAATACGACGAGGTCATATCCCTTAATTATCGCCCACCTCCTAGCGAGTGTTGGACGTTGTCCTAGTGTGTGCGTGCATGCGTGCGTGCGTATGCGGGTAAGGGAGGAGGGGGAAGATGGAGGAGTGGTGGACGGTTTATGACTATCTTTTATGGGTTGTAACATAAGGATTTTGAACATCAGATGAGGATGCATGAAATGAGGCACTCATTTCCGGTTAGGAGCGTCCTTTAGCGACTGTTGACCTAGTTAATGTGATGACGTTACATCCCTTAATTATCGCCCACCCTAGCAAGTGTTGGTGTTGGACGTTGTTTTAGTGCGTGCGTGCGTGCGTGCGTGCATGTGCGTGAAAGGGAGCTTACCAGGTATATGGTTTATGAATAAAATGAACACAACACCATATTTTAAATTTGTTTCACAATTTAATCTTCAGCCTCTGATTCATATCCGGAATCTGTCTCATCTGTATGAAGAATCCACTACTGAATGGGTAGAAGTGGCGGGGGTGGTGATGGTGGCCCATGAAAGAATTCCAGTAATTCCTCCATCACCGGGTAGTAGCTGTACCAATGTACATTTCCCCAAACACTGAAACATAGAATTAGGAAAATTTGAAACGGTTAATTAGAAAAAATGTATATTAACAATGAACGCACGTTTTTAAAGTTTGAAAATCAAAGTATATTCTATCAAACGAATATTTTTGCTTACGATTCGAAATTGCGTTTATAAAATACTTGCATCAATGCATTCAACATCTTTTTTATAATCACGAAAGAAATTACAGGAATGGTTGGTAATGAAAAATGACATATTTTTAATAGAATCCTCACTTTTAAATTATGAACGTCAATGCATTTCTTTTTAGAAAAAGCCACCTGATAACACATCAAAAAATAGCGTTAATAAAACACTTGCACGACACTTCATTTCAGAAAGTGGAATGCATTTCAGACAAAAAGAGATTACAACAGGAACGGTTGGTAATGTCATACGGCATCTGCATTTTATAATTGAACGTGTGCGAGTGCACACTTTTTGAATGTATATAAAACATCCTTTCAGACAACAAAGAGTTATACTATACGAACGGTTGGTGATCACATCTGTGTTACACTGCCGAGAGTGTGCGAGGGCGCACTTTTTTAATATGCCTTTCCTTATACAGGGTTTGAAAACACACTGCCAGGCCTTCAGTCTGGTATAATTAATATACATCTTAAAGAATATGCCTTTCCCTCATTATTATCAATTTCAATCACTGAATACGTTAATTATATAAATGAATAAATTACCTGCAATGTATACTGCTCACTAACCTACAAAATATATTGCCCACTAACCTGCAAGGTGTACTGCCCATTAACATGCAAGGTGTACTGCCCACTAACCTGCAAGGTGAAATGCCCACTAACCTGCAAGGTATAATGCCCATTAACCTGCAAGGTTTAATGCCTACTAACCTGCAAGGTGTACTGCCCACTAATATGCAAGGTGTACTGTCACTAACCAACAAGGTATACTGCACCCTAACCTGCAATGTGTACTACTCACTAACCTGCAAGGTGTACTGCACATTACCCTGCAAGGTGTACTGCCCACTAACCTGTAAATATGCAAGGTGTACTGCCACTAACCAACACGGTATACTGCACACTAACCTGCAATGTGTACTACTCACTAACCTGCAAGGTACATTGCTCACTAACCTGCAAGGCATACTGCACATTACCCTGAAATGTGTACTGCTCACTAAACTGCAAGGTGTACTACCCAGTAACATGCAAGGTGTACTGCCCACTAACCTGCAAGGTGTACTGCCCACTAACCTGCAAGGTGTAATGCCCCCCGCTAACCGGCAAGGTACACTGCCCACTAACCTGCAAGGTGTACTGCCCACTAATATGAAGGTGTACTGCCACTAACCTACAAGGTATACTGCACACTAACCTGCAATGTGTACTGCTAACTAACCTGCAAGGTGTACTGCCACTAACCTACAAGGTATACTGCACACTAACCTGCAATGTGTACTGCTAACTAACCTGCAAGGTGTACTGCCCACTAACCTGCAAGGTGTACTGCCACTAACCTACAAGGTATACTGCACACTAACCTGCAATGTGTACTGCTAACTAACCTGCAAGGTGTACTGCCACTAACCTACAAGGTATACTGCACACTAACCTGCAATGTGTACTGCTAACTAACCTGCAAGGTGTACTGCCCACTAACCTATAAGATATACTGCCCACTAACCTGCAAGGTGTATTGCCCAATAACCTTAAAGGTACACTGCCCACTATCCTGCAGGGCATACTATACACTAACCTGAAAAGTGTACTGCTCACTAACCTGCAAGGTGTACTGCCCATTAACCTGCAAGGTGTATTGCCCACTAACCTGCAAAGTGTACTGCCCACTAACCTGCAAGGTGTACTGCCCACTAACCTGCAAGGTACACTGCCCACTAATTTGCAAGGTGTACTGACCACCAACCTAAAAGGTGTACTACCCATTAACCTGCAAGATATACTGCCCAATAACCTGCAAGGTATACTGCCCACTAACCTGCAAATATGCAAGGTGTACTGCCACTAACCAACACGGTATACTGCACACTAACCTGCAATGTGTACTACTCACTAACCTGCAAGGTACATTGCTCACTAATCTGCAAGGCATATTGCACATTACCCTGAAATGTGCAATGCTCACTAACCTGCAAGGTGTACTGCCCAGTAACCTGCAAGGTGTACTGCCCACTAACCTGCAAGGTGTACTGCCCACTAACCTGCAAGGTGTAATGCCCGCTAACCGGCAAGGTACACTGCCCACTAACCTGCAATGTGTACTTCCCACTAACCTACAAGATATACTGCCCACTAACCTGCAAGGTGTATTGCCCAATAACCTGAAAGGTACACTGCCCACTAACCTGCAAGGCATACTGCACACTAACCTACAAGATATACTGCCCACTAACCTGCAAGGTGTATTGCCCAATAACCTGAAAGGTACACTGCCCACTAACCTGCAAGTCATACTGCACACTAACCTGAAATGTGTACTGCTCATTAACCTGCAAGGTGTACTGCCCATTAACCTGCAAGGTGTACTGCCCACTAACCTGCAAAGTGTACTGCCCACTAACCTGCAAGGTGTACTGCCCACTAACCTGCAAGGTGTACTGCCCACTAACCTGCAAGGTGTAATGCCAACTAACCTGCAAGGTGTACTGCCCACTAACCTGTAAGGTACACTGCCCACTAATTTGCAAGGTGTACTGACCACCAACCTAAAAGGTGTACTGCCCACTAACCTGCAAGATATACTGCCCATTAACCTGCAGATGTGCTGCCTACTAATATGCAAGTTGTACAACCCACTAACCTGCAAGGTATACTGCACACTAACCTGCAATGTGTATTGCCCAATAACCTGCAAGGTGCACTGCCCACTAACCTGCAAGGTATACAGCCCACTAACATGACCTACTTCCGGTTACCGTACAGGTTCACGATGTCATTTTATCCTATTTCCGGTTACCGAACACATTCACGATGTCTGTTTAACCCTACTTCCGGTTACCGTACAGGTTCACGATATGAGGAAAGAAGCTGACCCACCAAACCGTATAGACATCTCCGTCATATCTCTCGATCAAAGTGACACTCAGTGGTTCAACAGCAGCGATGAATATTGCAAAGAGATGCGCGCGCGTGCTTTGTATGGGCTCCTTTTGCTGAGTCGATAAATCGATATCGTTAGTCTGTTGACGATCTTTGAACTGTGGTGCAAAAGAATTGTGTAATATCGTTTAATCGTTTCGGTGGTGGTTGACAACAAATATTTCATATCAGAACTACCGCCTTTGAAGGACATCTGTTTCAGATAACCATTGTAACTATAGCCAGCGTGTCAGCTATGTCAACAGTTGTTTTTGATTAGTTAGACAGAAACCTGGTCGTCAAAGTTCAAAACAATTAATCATAATCACATCGCGTAGTTAAGGTATGTTTTTTTTCTAGAAACAGTATGTGCGAGTGTACGTGCGTGAGTGTGGTACGTGTGTGTGAGTGGGAGGGCACGTCTGCGTTGTTTGTGTGTTTGTGTGTGTGTGTACGCGCGCGCACGCGTGTGTGTGTGTGTGTGTGGCATTTTTGCGTTGTGCATGTGTTTGTGTGTGTGTGTGTGTGTATGTGCGTGTGTGGTGTGGCTGGTGTGTGTGTTATGCATGTATGTGTGTGCGTGCGTGTGTGTGTATGTGTGTGTACGTGCGTGAGTGTGGTACGTGTGTACACCTTGCAAGTTCGTGGGCAGTGCACACTTGCAGATTAGTGGGCAGTACAAATATTTTAGGTTAGTGGACAGTATACCTTGCAGGTTAGTGGGCAGTACACCTTGCAGGTTAGTGGGCAGTACATCTTTCAGGTTAGTGGGCATATGTGCGTGTGTGCGTGTGTGCGTGTGGGTGCATGCGTTTGTGTGTGCTCCTGTGTTTGCGTGCGTGCTTGTGTGTGTACGCGCGTGTGTGGTGTGGTACGTATGTGTGTACATGTGTGATTGCACGTGAGTGCGTATTTATGTGAGTGAGTGTGGTATGTGTGTAGTGTGTGTGTGTATGTGTGTATGTGTGTGCGCGCGCGTGCGTGTGTGTGTGTGTGAGTGTGCGTGTGTAAATGTTAGCGTGGTGGGTCCGGTTATTGTGCTCCACGCTGTATCCGTTCTAGACCCGTCAAACGATCTGAACAATATCGACTTGTAACACGAAATCCGATTGGCTGTCAACGGAGACCAGGGGCGCTGGTGATGTTTAGAGCGCATCTGATGGAAATGTCTGGCGTTTGAAAGACGCTCATGTTGGTTAACGTACAGATTCACGATGTCTTTTAACCCTCTTCCGTTTACCGTACAGATTCAAGATGTCAGGAAAGAAACTGACCCACCAAACCGTATAGACATCTCCTTCATATCTCTCGACCAAAGAGAAACAAAGTGGTTCAACACCAGCGATGAATATGGCACACAAATGCGCGCTCGTGCTTTGTATGGGCTCCTTTTGCTAAGTCAATGAATCGATATCGTTAGTCCATTGACGATCTTTGAACTGTGGTACAAAAGAGTTGTGTAATATTGTTAAATCGTTTCGGTGGTGGTTGACAACAAAGATTTCATATTAGTACTGCCGCCTTTGAAGGACATCTGTTTCAGATAACCATTGTAACTACAGCCAGCGTGTCGAGCCTATGTCAACGATTGTTTTTGACTAGTTAGACATAACCCTGGTCGTCGAACTACAAAAACAATTAATTACAATCACATCGCGTAGTTAGGGTATGTTTTTCTAGAATGTGTATGTGTGTGCGAATGTACGTGCGTGAGTGTGGTACGTGTGTGTGTGTGCGTGAGTGTGGTACGTGTGTGTGTGTTTGTGTGTGTGTGTGTGTGTGCGTGTGCGTGTGCGTGTGCGTGTGCGTGTGCGTGTGCGTGTGCGTGTGTGTATGCAGTACACAGTTGCAGGTTAGTGGGCAGTATACCTTACAGGTTAGTGGGCAGTATACCTTGCAGGTTAGTGGGCAGTACACCTTGCAGGTTAGTGGGCAGTACATCTTGCAGGTTAGTGGGCAGTACACCCTGCAGGTTAGTAAGCATTACGTCTTGCAGGTTAGTGGGCAGTACACCTTGCAGTTTAGTGGACAGTATACCTTGCAGGTCAGTAGGCATTGCACCTTGCAGGTTGGTGGGCAGTACACCTTGCAGGTTAGTGGGCAGTATACCTTGCAGGTTAGTGGGCAGTACACCATGCATACTAGTGGGCAGTATACCTTTTAGGTTAGTGGGCAGCACACCTTTTAGTTTAATGGGCACCTTGCAGATTAGTAGGTATTACACCTTTTAGTTTAGTGGCCAACAAACCTTGCAAGTTAGTGAGCAGTACACCTTGCAGGATAGTGGACAATATTCAATGAAAGGTTGGTGGGCAGTACACCTTGCAGATTAGTGGGCAGCACACCTTGCAGGTTAGTGAGCAGCGCACCTTGCAGGTTCGTGGGCAGTGTACATTTGCAGATTAGTGGGCAGCACACATATTTTAGGTTAGTGGACAGTATACCTTGCAGGTTAGTGGGTAGTACACCTTGCAGGTTAGTGGGCAGTATATATTGCAGGTTAGTGGGCAGTACACCTTGCAGGTTAGTGGGCAATACACCTTGTAGGTTAGTGGGCAGTACACCTTACAGGTTAGTGGGCAGTACACCTTGCAGGTTAATGGGTAGTATATTTGGCAGATTAGTAGGCATTACACCTTACAGGTTAGTGGGCAGTACACCTTGAAGGTTATTGGGCAGTACACCTTGCAGGTTAGTGGGCAGTACACCTTGCAGGTTAGCGGGCACTATACATTGCAGGTTAGTTGGCAGTACACCTTGCAGGTTAGTGGGCAGTACACCTTGCAGGTTAGTGGGCAGTACATCTTGTTGTTTAGTTGGCAGTACACCTTGAAGGTTAGTGGGCAGTACACCTTGCAGGTTAGTGGGCAGTACACCTTGCAGGTTAATGGGCAGTACACCTTGCAGGTTAGTGGGCAGTATACCTTGCAGGTTACTGGGCAGTACACCTTGCAGTTTAGTGGGCAGTATAGTTATAAATTGATAATAATGAAGAAAAAGGCACATTCTTCAATATATATATATTAGTTATTACAGACTGACTGCCTGGCTCTGTGTTTTCAAAGTCAAGGAAAGACAATAAAAATGCGCGTTCACACACGCTCGGTAAAAAAAACCAAATGTGATCGCCAACCGTTCGTATTGTAAAACTCTTTTTTGTCTGAAAGGATGTTTCATACACATTCAAAAAGCGTGCACTCGCACACGTTCGATTATAAAAAGCAGATGCCGTATGACATTACCAACAGTTCCTGTTGTAATCTCTTTGTTGTCTGAAAAGCATTCCCCTTTCTAAAATGAAGAGTTATGCCAGATTTTATTAACTCTATTTTTTATGTGTCAGCAAGAAGCTTTTTCTGAAAGGAAATGCTTTGATGTTTAAAATTTAAAAGTGAGGATTCATTGATAATATTTAAAATGTGTCATTTGTCATTACTAACCGTTCCTGTAATTTCTTTAGTGGTGATAAAAAAAGATGTTGAGTGTATTTATGCAAGTATTTTATAAAGTAAATTTTATTATTTTTTTTTTTCAAACTTTAAAAACGTTCGTTCATTGTTAATGCAGTAGACTTTCTTGTAATTAACTGTTTCAATTTGTTCTAATTATATGTTTCAGTGTTTGGGAAGCTGTACATTGGTACAGCTACTACCGGGTGATGGAAGAACCACTGGAATTCGTTCATGTTCATGGGTCACCGCCACCACCCACGCCACTTCCACCTATCCAGTGATGGATTATCCATACGTATGAAACAGATTCCGGATATGAATCCGAGGCTGAAAATTAAATTGTGAAACAAATTAAAAATATGGTGTTGTGTTTTATTCATAGATCACATACCTGGTAAGCTCTCTTACACGCACATGCACGCACGCACTAAAATAACGTCCAACATCAACACTGGGCGATAATTAAGGGATGTGACGTCATCAAATTAACTATGTCAACAGTCGCTAGGGGCGCTCGTAACCGGAAATGAATCAGCATCTCCAGTCCCTCATTTCATGCATCATCATCTGATGTCCCAAATCCTTATGATATAACCCATAAAAGTTAGTCACAAACCGTCCAGCACTCCTCCACCCTCCTCCTCCCTTACACGCACACTCACGCACTAAAACAACGTCTAACACTCGCTGGGAGGGTGGACGATAATTGTAGGAAATGACCTAGTCACATTAACTAGGTCAACAGTCGCTAGGGGGCGCTCCTAACCGGAAGTGAGTCAGCATCTTCAGTCCCACATTTTCATGCACCCGCATTTGCGTATCCAGATTGACCCCGTAACTACTCTCGCCGCTCGATCGGCGTCATCTCTGTATGGCTTACGAGAATGAGCGTGACTTCCAAGGCAGTTACGTTAGCAGCTGTGTTTTATTGGTTGATAACCGTTCGGACGCTTAATGCCGATAGCATTGTTTACGCAGGAAGGTACAGGTGTGTGTGTGTGTGTGCGTGCGCGCGCGTTCGTGCGTGCGTGCGTGTGCGCTCGCGTGTATATACGTGCATGTGTGCGTGCATGCGTGCGTATGCGTACATTGTGCACCGAGGTTGAGCGTTCGAACGACTGATCTCGTCCCGAGTCTAGAACGGGTCCTTTGGTGAATGTGAAGGCCATTGTGTGATATGTCCCTGTGTCCCTGTGTTTCACGCCAGATGTATATATATATACCTTTTTCGCATAGTATATGTGGTCGTTTGACAGCAGCGGATCCTTTTCCGATTTCTTTATTTGTCTCACTGGTCGTACCACATATTTGAATCCCACATCGGAGAGCAAC
The DNA here is from genome assembly GCA_020002185.1 of Paraescarpia echinospica. Classification (NCBI taxonomy): domain Eukaryota; kingdom Metazoa; phylum Annelida; class Polychaeta; order Sabellida; family Siboglinidae; genus Paraescarpia; species Paraescarpia echinospica. The sequence goes on from CM034531.1 coordinate 49,164,285, forward strand.
GTGTTTGCCAGCTCCTCGCTTACGTTTTTTGTTGGCGCCTCAACTGAGCTTCCTTCAATTAGGCGTCGCATTGAACGGTTCACACGTACCATCTCATACTGTGTGCCATTTAAAAAAACAGTTTCATAATGATATGTGACTTCGTGAATATCACCAGGCTGGCCAGCATTAACATATACAAATCTGACGAAGTAGATGACCATAACAAGAGCAACGGAGAACAAGTACGTGGATCGACGCAATGAGACCAAAGATGACTTTCGCACCAATACTTTCAGCAGCCCGCAACACTGAAACAAATTGAAACAACCGTATTCAAACTCACATCAACTATTTTATCTCAGACGTATCTAACATAGTTCTAACGATAAACAATTACACATAGCATTATGATATTGATGATATATTTTAAAACGTTACTGTGAATGTGAAGCATCTTCCCCCATTGCAGTCTAATGCGAGAGTTTCATCGTATGACACTATTATTGGGGGGAGCAGTAAATGATATTCTAAAATCACATATATCTGGATATATCTATACACTCCAAAGATCAAGAACATTCATGATGACATGGAAATGTGCCAGTTATATTTAATTTCAAAAGGGCCAATTTAGCGGAAAACTGATTAAGTTGTTCAAGATCAATTGTCAAGATCAAAGCAGCAATATGTAACTGTAGCTCCGCGGTTGATATTGATATTCCAGATTTTTGAACACATTTGTTATACGCAAATCAACCATATGCAAGCAGTCAAATGTTATGATATTACAAGTGTATCCTTGTGTCAAAAAACAATAAGGAATTTTAAATCCCTCAGATATATCATGTGAGAGTTATGTATATGGCAACCTATTGATATTTGGTGGCCAATTGTTTATTTGTACAAGTTAGTTATTCATTCAGTGAAACTTTAACGTATTCCAAATACATCCCGTAATTTCACGACACAGTCTCCCTGTGTATTTTGTCGATGGCAGATAGTTGATCAAGTTCGCTATTTGAAATTCTAGTCATATAGCAAACCAGTAATATTTGACGTCCTTATCGGATTTATGGACATTATTGATATTTCAAGAACAGGGTTACCTGAAATCAGCAAGTTAGTAATTTTGAACATGTAGTCTGCTTAACTGAATGTGTTGAATATGGAAAGATGCAAACGTTTTGAACATCAAAAGGTACTGCATTTAATCCAACCCACATCGACAAATTTACCAATAAAGCTTGTTTTGAAACCGAATATTTTTTTTACAATTTGACATTTCGCAGAACGAAACATTCAGTTGGTAATATTCTTATTGGCTTGCTAATCACAAATTGGCAGGCATCCTGCCAACAACATATTTATTCTTGTCTTAAGAACATATATAATTAATAAATAAAAATGCGGAACAGATTGCCTCTTTTTAAATTACAGACTTGAACTGAATTGTGTTAAATGCAAAACTATTACAAATTTCAGGTGCATTATATAAGTTGCTAATGCATTCATTTTGTTAACAGTAGGTTATATTTAGCATGCGCCATAACAGGACAGTGTAATACTATCCATAACATTAACACGTTATAATAATACACTGATTCAGATTCTGACTAGACAGTTTTCGATAGTTCAATACCTTAGACCGAAACAGTCAAGCTCCCTCTTTCCCAATCTATCTGTGCGAGATGGCCTACAAACACTAATTCAATGCTGGCTATTTCTCTATGCAGAAGACCCAAATGGTCCCATTGACCGCGCCTGCAGACAGAATAATGCTCATATCAAGAGAGCAGGACGCGCTCTTCGACAGACGCATGCCAGATGATATAAAATGGTTTTTTTTTTAATGTGGTGTTAGACTTGAAACTAGATGTCCCGCACACGCAGTAAAAACCGGGAGCGCTGAGCCAACGCACTTAAGCACTCGGCCACATGGATTGACGGAAAAATAATTAATCAGAATCAGGGTTATGCTAAATTGTACAGCTCTTCCTTCATGTTATGTTATCATATCATATAACGTTACTTTCAGCAGTTGGATACAATATTTTCGTGTGTGTACGTGCGTGCGTGCGTGTGTGCGTGCATGCGTGAGCATGTTTACTGATGTAGATTAGTTTTCCTGGGTCGCAATCGAAACCATTTTTCTCTAAATAAGCTGAAGCGGCGTAAGAATTATACGGTCGGCTTTTCTTGTTGTCAGGTTAACTGGAGCGGAGGATCAGTCGCTTCATTTTTTCACCAAAGTTGGTAATCGTGTGGAATCGTAAAATAAATGCTTGTTCCTCTATTATGACTAGTGTTTATATTAGATCGGAATACCACACAATAACTCTTTCGGACGCTTGCTGCGACCAAACATCTATCGTTGTACACATGATGTGAATGTATTAAAAGTGCGAGCATGTTGCGAGACATTCGCGCGTCTGATGTCACATCTGGGCAAACCGAAAAGCGCGCCAAAATACGCATATTCGAAGAAGACCAGCGTAAATTGTGGAATTATACATTTATTGAATTCTGGTAAACGTATTGTCTTGGTGGAAATGGAAATAAACAGGAAGATGTAGTCTAATTTTATGAATTCAAGCAATAGGGTTTTTTATTTCCTGTAATGTAACGAAATTATTGCGTTTAGTGCATTTTTTGAGCCAAAAGAGCGACGCGGTTTGCGACCGCTGCGACCGTGCGTTACTGCAGTGAGCGATCGTCGCTGTTTGTGCCTGAAAAATGCACCAAAACGCAATATTTTCGTATCATTAATATGCCTGGGATGATGTTGAATGATGGAACTATTGCGCTGAGGTATCAGATTTACGCAAAATTATAGTTGCATCAACGAAATCGAGGTGGACCTGGATACTAGACCGGTGCAGGGTTAATCTACCACCAAGAAAATTGTTGATAGAAGCTTCAGTAACCTTCGTTGTAAACAGCACCATCTTGGATTACGGCAGACTCCGAATCTGTCTCTAGTAAAGTTGTTCTCTCTCTCTCTCTCTGTCTCTTCGGTGTCCGGTATAATCGACTATGACATCAGTGTTAAGTCTTTTTATGAGGAAATGTCACCACCAAACAACTACGTCGACTTCTACCTCATGGCATCCAATTTTTCACATTGTCTATGAGCAGAAACAAGCTTTCTCATTGGTTGTCCGGACTCTGTGATGAACGGTACCTTCTGATTGGTATTTATATAATTAGTTAGGGTTGGAGTTAAAGTGTTAAAGTTAGTTTTAATTAGGGTTAGTTATGGTTAGTGTGAATGTTATGATTATTTTGGGTTAAGCTTCCAACGAATCTGCAGTCGACCGCTCTGATGGAACACAGGTAATAGTTGATTTTTGTATTTGTTGTTTTGTTTTGCCAGGTTATAAGAAAACTAGAACTGATAAAATTATTACACTTCTTCACAGCTACTGATAACATGCCATATATACCAGTTTCGTCAAACTCACATACGTACAACTCTCTCAAAACGCATGCATGCACGATACCCGTCTACGTTTAACAAAGTCAACTATCACTGCATCCATGTGCGTTGTGGGAAAAAAATGGCAAGGAATTCATATCACTCCGCGAATTAGTCTCTACAAAAACGGCATAATTTCACTTCCACTACTTTTGACCACTTAGCCTGCTAATATGCCTGCTGAATTGAACTAATTCCACATCAAACGTAGTTGTATATTGGAATTTTTAGGGCCTACATTTGAGTGAAACACCTTGGTAAATTAGTCAAGATATAACCGAAAGAATATTAAATATGCCCAGCCTGCTAATGGTACATTGGGAAACCGTTACAATGATAAAGGTAAACGTATGTTTTTATATAGTGCGGTGTCCAGTCCTTAAGAGGCTCAAGGCACATTAAACCTTCGCCCCTGGCGGACCTGTTCATTCGAATACAATCTCGACTTCTCCTGGAAGCATTCAGTCAAGCTGCAATTAATACGCGAAGACTATTCGTATTCAAATGCCCACAGCCAGGTATTCTTTCTTACAGGTGAGTGAACTGGAATATCATGGAGTAATATAACTTCGAAACGGCAGGTAGAGGATTATAATTCTAAATATCCTGATTGAGATCTCGAAGCTCTAGCTTCGCCACCGTGCTCCATAATGGAACAGACATTAGAGAGTGTCTGCAAGCATACGGATCTCAATTCCCTTCCCTATCCCTAACGCGCTGTGCGTACTACGTCATCGCTTGTTGTGTTTATGCGATCGGTTAAGTGTCGATCGGATAGGTAAATACGTAAAAATGGCAGGGGTGATCGGTAAGCGCAATACCTATTCATTTTACGGTCAAATTATGGATATATCAAAGTAAACAATGTGACAACATTGTACATACAACTGGTTTTGACAGATTAGCCGCCTCGTTTTAATTGCAGTTGTGTTTAATGCATCAGAAAAAATGATTTTTTAAGACCTGTCTCAGCATGGAATACATAACGGTAGGGGCACAAATCGTGCGTGCAATCGTTTTGTTGTTTTCATAAAACATTATAAAATTCCGTAACATATCTATGTGTTAAATCTCTAACACATATTCCGTTAAATTTGTGCAAACTTACGAATATAAACAGGCTAATCAAAATCTTGTAAAAGGCGCTAAAAACCGCGCATCATTGTCTTCGCTGTGATGTGCTTTTGTATATAATTCCAAAATGATTTTTATGCATTATGGTCTGTCCATTTGAGCTTGTGATTAAGACCACATATCCAGCTAAAAAAAAAGGCATAAATGAACGATACGTTGGCGGGTGAAACGCCGTGATGCAGACACTCTTGACGGTTACCTATCTCCAACAATCGACACCGATTGCGGAGCGCATTAGGGATAGGGAAGGGAATCGAGATCGGTATGCTTGCAGACACTCTCTATTGTCGATGTAATGCCTACGTACTTATAAAGCATTTGCGTGACAGTTCTAACCGGCTTGTCAAATATACTGGCGGTGGTGTTTTGCACTTGGGTAGCGTTTCAAACGTTGATATCTTGAAGATTATTACCGGTGGGCTGCATCAAAACTGACTTCGAAATTACAAACCACAAATGTCAGGTGAGAACGCGTTGCAGTAAAACAGACTTCTCAGCCGGTTTACCGAACCGCACTGGTGTGTCGCGATAAAGTCTCCGGTGTGCCGCGGCATTTTACTCTGAACGCATTTTGCAATTCCAACCATCAGTAATCATTGATACATTGCCACTGAACTTAACAACACAACTTGAAGTGAGATTCTCAACATTGACACATCAAGAACAACAAGACGTCTTGTGTAAAGAGCCTTGATCAAAAAACATCTATCTAGTATGGAGTGAAGGAATAAAGTTTCTCATTCATGCCCAAAACTTACTGAAAAAGAAAAGTCCGTGTGGTTTTTTAACGTGTGTTTGTTTTCAGCACTTTAGAGTACGTGAACATGGCGAGCTGGGCTGGCTTTTTAGATCTATAGAGGCACCAGGTTGTACATGCATGTGTTTACAAAGTAGAATATCACATAATTGTGTAACACAAAACACATAAAAGCTCATCTATGTCAATTATTTTATAGCGCGTTATCCGTTCTATTGCAATGCCTGGAGCACTTTACTGTTTAACTCCCATGAAAACCTGTCCATCCGAACTTATCTGGACTCGCTGCAGTTGCTGTGCTAGGTGTATGCGTCTACACAAATCCATCACTGTCACGACACTGATCTGGATGGCTGAGTAAACTAAGACAATGCGGAGTGTACGAAATGTCCGAAGCTTCAAAACGACGAGAGGATGGGAACACGGATTTGGTGTGACTTCTACCGAGTGATATTATGCCGTTTTAACCACAAACGTGCATGTGTTATTCATTTGAATATGTTCATAGTATCGATGTGACGATCCCACGAAAACACGTAATGGACTTTCCTGTGCATGTGCCTCACTATTCATAGGCGGATCAAGGGGGCCTGGGGGGCACGTGCACACTAGACCATTGTAATTTTGCGTGCCCGTGGACCGTTTTGAATGGGTCCCCGTTATCTTGTCCCCAGACTAATTTTGAATATGCTCCCGTTCAGGTTACAATAAGCTGAAGTTACGGCGACACGGCGGCGAAAAAAATTCAACAGACCCCGCCCCCCGTCTTGCATGGCGATGAAATGCAGCAGATCATCATATATGCAGCATAATATTGCATTTGCTGTTTCTGTAATGAGTCCTATCAGTGCTACCGGGAGCAGCATACTTTCTATGATGAGACGGTCCACGTCTTGTGTGCATTCATAATGCACCCTTTGGATCCTGTTGCTGTCTACCTCAAGAAGTACACATGTCACATCAATCACACCTGTTGCGCCTGTTACGTCTGTCACACCTGTTACATATATGATCGACAAATATAACTAAAACATGTAATTGGTCGTAAACTGTATATTTAATTCTAACTTGCACTTCACTATTATCAATAAGTGAGCATATCGCAACTTAAAATATTATTGTATTGTAATTTGCTGCAAGCCAATATAAATTATTAATTGTTAAATAACTACTACTAGCAATGTGTTATTCATGTGTATTTATATTGTAATAGCCAATAATAACTAACATTGTACTATTACGTAACCTCTGCCATATTCCATGTGTCGTAGGTAACTAATTCTTAGGGGTATACAAATACAAGAGTTTCTTCAGTATACCCCTTTTCCTGACATAATCATTCTGATATACCATAAACACTGTATGTATTGTTCGTTTGTTTGAAAAATAAACATTTACTTACATGTTACAAATGTTACACTATTCACGTGCTGCACTATTCACGCATGTTACACCTGCCACACGTCTTACAACTGTCACGCGTATTACAGCTGTTACAGTTGTTACACCTGTCACACCTGTCACACCTGTCACACCTGTCACACCTGTCACATCGGTCCCACCTGTTACAACTATAATGCCTATTTTCGTAAATGAAGACGTGTCTAGTCATGGAGCACGGAGCGATTTTTAGTTGCCCTGTTGCGTTTAAGACTTCAAACCTTCTTGAATAATACTCCAGAGGGCAACCATCTCAAATCAAAAAATTATGTATAACGGGTAGAAACAACACTACAGTCGGTGTCCTAAAAGCTACCGGTCACAATAACAACAAGATGATTTACTGTATGAGTATGTGTCTGCCGAACCGTTCAATTAAGCCACTCCCTAGTGGGCCCAAGTGGGAGTGCTTTGAATGTCCTAAACCGGATGCCACGCACATGGCCTCCGCTGAATATACTAGACAGATTGTTCCGGCTCGTCCCGTGTAAAACCCCAAAAGACAGGCACAAGAATAGACACAAAGCGTGTATTCATAGAGGCCAATTATCAAATACGTTGCACGCTGATGCACATGGTCATGGTGGCTATGTTTAGTTCCCATAAGTCGACATAAGTCTACTTACAAAAACAGCTGTCACCTTGTGCATCGGCATCCAACGTAATTGATAGTGGTCTCTATGAATACCAATTTAATTTCTATTGTTGTGCCGGTTTTCGTGGGTCATACACGGTATGTGAAAGGCCGTAGCAATCCTTACGAAGAACACAAATGCACGTTATCCGGTGTAGTACATTCGAAACGTTGTGCGGTTCAAAGCACAACAGTAATGGCTTGACCGTATTTTTAAAACACTACGGTAGTGTTTTGACATAGGTTCAAAACACCCTAGTCATATTGGGATTTAGGCGACATTCTTGTATTTGAACATCACATTTGAACCCAAAATCAGCCAGTGAACTCGACGATAACGTCAGCTACGTCTACGGCCAGATATAATTTCAGGTACTTCACTCGTCCCAGTTATCAAGCGTAACACAAAACAAGTTCACTTTAAATAGCGTAATAACTAAAAAATAAATATAGAACGGAAGATTGTTTGAACAAATATTTTATATCTCCGTTATCCGCAAGATGAAGTAACTCTAACTATCCTCGTTATATACCGGTAATCAGTCTTATGCGACCGCTTTGGCTATGCAGACGACCCCGGTCGTCCAAAGCAAATTCTACTATACCCTCTTTGCGAATGTAATTCTCCGGATTTATTTTTACCCAGACAAGCGCCTCCTCAGTTGTTGTCTCCCTATCTATACCGCCGTCTGCAGCGCATATTGGTATGCCGACGTTATGCACGATCTTAATTGTTTCCTTTTCAGCGTATGCGATATATTCCTGCCTTCCTCATTGCATTCGCACCGTCTTGTAGACATTCTTCGCCGCATTCATACTTCCACAAGCACATCATCGGTAACCATTCCGCTGATGTGCACAAATCCACCAGCATGCTTGGTCTACTTCACCTCCATCATGATATTTAAGCATAGGCTCGGGAACAGGGGGAAGAGGGACAGCTGCCCCCTGGAATTTCTCCGGGGGGAGACATATGGTTCTGCCCCCCCCCCATTAAATGCGAGCGTGATTGTTTGTTTTTGTGGCGAGCGTCAATGGCGGGTGGAAATGTAAATTTTATGAGATGAATAATGGGTATTTGTGTCGACTGTGAAAGGTGTGTGTAATTGGAGGGCAGACATATGGTTTTCTGCTCTGCTCTGAAGAGAGCGACATAGACGACTGATGACACTGTTTAGGAGTCTAGAATAACATACATGTTTGCACAATTCTTGCACTGTGCGAATATCATCTTGTTCGCTTGTAAAAATCATCTTATCAATTAAATTATCTTATAAAGGATGTCACTATTATTAATTGGTAGATGTTGCTTCAATAGTCATTCTTAAATAATGTTTAGTACATCAAAGAAAATGGAAATGGTGCATATCATGACATTTTTGTCGACTGATCATACAATGATTATGTGGGTGGGCTATTAGTTGTGTTTATATAATTTTGTGGTGTTGAACACGTAATGCTGACCTCCACACAGTGATCAATAGATAAATGAATTAAGGTTATTTTAATATATTTATCGTTGATATTGATTATGTGTGAAGGTAACTGTGTTACATTTTATGTGATGTCGACCAAGAAACCAAAGTTTGCTTTTCCACATATTGTTCAAAGTTTCGACTCGAGCCTCCTCAAAATTAAACATATCGATAGGATATTACTTGTCCTTATTTGTACAAACTTTAGCATTGTTATTGTATTTCTACTACGTACATTAGGAATTACAAATACATTATGACAATGCGGCCATTCCGAGATCCCATAGGCCTGATTGTAAAACCAATTGTCAGAGTCAGGCCAGCAGCTTTGAGAAGGTTGCACAAACACAGGGCAATAATAATGCGTCAAAATCTCCTAAAATTAGGACCTCTGTTCCCTGACTAGTCGATGTTTCATGGACGTTTGCATCTGTTTTTATATAACAACAACGCATTCTGAATCGTCACAACCAGGCGTTACGCAAATGTTCCCCACCTCTGGACTGGATACAGAAGCAGCAAGATAAAGATAGTTTTTACAGATACAGATGCGGCAGGATAAAGAACATCGTCAAACATCTGCTGCCCTTTGGTCGCCTTTGACTTGCTTTTTCGAAGTTCTTGCCTATGCTGAGGCTGTTGTGCTGGTCCAGTCTTCCTATCCTGTAGTGCATGTTGCACAAAGGTTTGCAAATAAATGAATAGTTACAGGGCCTACATATAATTTCAATAAAACTAGATTACCATATAAACTAGGCATACACTCAACATGATATATATGCGTACCCTCGCATGCCCAGATGGACCTAAAGGGACCAGTAAAATATAATTGCAACGAAGGACGACATCGAATCCTGACAGGTCTCGACTTGCGAGTACACTCTGCTGCACCACACACAATATGCATGTTACATAATCGTCATGTCGAAGCGTAGCATAGATAGCTCCCCGTTCAATACCGATCCTCTAGAAAGACGCGGGTAGGAATATATTAAGGCAAGGCATACATAACAATAATGATAATTGGTGCCGTGCCTGTAAACATCAAATGTTGCTCTGAGTCTCGTCTAGTGCTAGGTTTTTTTTATCTACGGCCTATAAACAACAGTTGTACAGTTGTAAAAATGAACTTTTTTTTACAATGTTCACGTTACCATATTATAGAAACGCTATTCTAAACAAATTGTGGTTTAAGGGCGTGCTTGGAAGTGCGTGTTTGTCTTTGCCGTCCGTACTAAGTCTGGCAATATATTCGATAGATTGGCAGTGGATACAGTACAACGGCGTCCACCTCATGTGACCGTCTGCGAAGCCGGTAGGCCAGATAGACAGACAGACAGACGTATTTTATTCTGACCATACATACATTGTATGTGAAGAAGTTTCTCAAATTGAAAATATAACATAAATAAACATTATATATATGTAACATAAACATAAATAGACAGATCAATGAGACTCTCATTAAGACATGAAAAGTCGCTAGTCGATGCGCATATCTATCAAAGAATATATAAACGTCCCCTTAAGTTGATACAAAAATATATAAAAGTTTAAGGTATATTAGAAAATTAATTTTAATTCCCTTTTTAGTTGTTAGTATTTTTGCATGTGTAGCATTTTTGGATTTTACATTTATCATCGTAATTTCAGATGATGAATTGTTCAGCATGCATAGTAAATCCATTCAAGGAATGAGTGCGAATTTTGTCGGTGATTAAATTTGAAGTGTTGTTCAAAACATGAGCAATACTATATCTTATGGTTTTCTTAGCAAATTCTGTGTTTACTCTTTCAAAGTGAACATCTTTTCTACTTCAAGTGTTATGACTATGTGTAGCATTTCTGCTATTTCTGGATGTTTAAATCTACTTTCCTGAGGTTTAATTTTATAAATGAGGAAGGTCAAGCAAGTAGATAGACATATTGTTAACAACCGCCTTAGTTACGTAATTACAGCAACTCGGTTGCAGATGCGCTCAGTGAAGCGTGGTATTCTGTTGCTAGTGTTTCTAGGCAAGCAGGTGGTTTCACTGTAATCTTAGAGAGGGTGTTCCTCAATGCCTAGTTTGAATTGTATATTGCATTAGCCAATAGAAGTGATGGAAACCTGTCATATGATGTGTAATTAGGTCTGCTTATATAAACGTTTGTTGTACGCATTTCGCCATCTGGGCGCTGGCGAAGGACTGGGACAGATCCAGGGTTGAACGAGTCAGGTTGCCCTGCTGCCAAGAGAATGGCAAGTAAAGTCGTAAAGCGTGGTGGGAATCGTTAACGTGGGTTACGTTCCCAAGCTTTTGTGTGTTTGTGTAATATTCAGTGTCCAGAGTGACTGTTCGAGATTCGAAGAAGACATGCCGCGACGTCAGCGGTATATTGAGACAACGTTCCGGTCGGCCCCAATGTATTTGCGTCGATGAGCGATAATCGCGACGCGCTCACCCAGCTCGGGCCATCCCCGAACAGCGGTCTCACAGCGACATCGTCAGAAAGCTTGACCGAATGCGACTCGTAGCGGCCGGCGGTAAACGTATACTGCTAGGCGTCGTCATTCGCGCGAACCCGTTCATCCGACTTCTCGATCGTTTGCGACAGTGCAAGACCTCTCGATCGAATTGGTAGCGGCCGGCGGTAAACGTATACTGCCGGGCGTCGTCAATTGCGCGAACCCGTTCATCCGACTTCTCGATCGTTTGCGACAGGGCAAGACCTCTCGATCGAATTCGTAGCGGCCGGCGGTAAGCGTCTACTGCCCGGCTTCGTCTTTCAGTTGAACGTATTCAACTGACTTCGCAATCGTTTGCGACCGTGCGATCATTGAACGGACGCGACTCGAGAATTCGCGGCGTTCGGCGGCAATCGTCATTTGCCCGGCATCATCACTCGTGCGGCCGAGATACACCGTTCTAATTGTATTCTGAGCTCGGCGTGTTGACTTCAACAGACGTTCGTATATATTCGAGATGGGACTAGCCCAGTGTAAATGTATATTTTCTGATTGAACGTATCTATTATTTGCTGTATTATGATTAGTAGTTATCTGTGGTTTTGAAGTGAGGTATTATTACCCTTGAAGTATTCACACACACACACACACACACACACACACACACACACACACACACACACACACACACACACACACACACACACACACACACACACACACACACACACACACACACACACACACACACACACACACACATATATATATGCGTTGAAACAGATTACTGTAGAGTCCGCAAGGACTAGCTATATACTGTGTATTTATATTATGGGAGTTATTCTTAGATAACACAATGCGCCTAGTGTTGGTCGTATAGTGGTATAATCCACCTTAGAAAGGAAGTGGAATTTGATAATTGAACGATTCAGTATTATTGTTTATTATGTTCTATTAAGATTTGGTTACATGATTTCTTTATTCTGTTTATTTTTGTTAATCGAAATATTTTACAAAAGGAAGATATCTTGTAATAAAGTTTATTAAATTTTCCTCGTTCTTTGTTGCTTGTTCACGATAACCGTTCTTTCTCATATGCGTTGACCTTGATATATAAGAACCCTACTAGACTGAGCCATATAGTGTACGGAGACCTCGCTAATCCGTGACACTATGTACATATGTATTTAAAGCAATTGGTTCTGCAGATATGTAGGTAGATTTAACATCTGGTGTTTATAAGTAAACCGTCGTTATTGAATTTTAAAATTCAATAAGTCTTCAACTTTCAATAATTTAAGGTTTTTCAAAAACGGTTCGGAGTGTGCCGTGTATGAGCTGTTTGTTATTACTCTAACTGCTCGCTTTTTGTGGTTTAGTAATTTTTGTATGATTTTCACCCCATGCGAGTAAACAGTAGTTGATATGGGGGAGCACAAGTGCACTATAAAGTGTTAATAAAACATGTTGTGACAACATATGCTTCAGTTGATTTATTGTTCCAATTGTTCTTGACAATTTATTACATATTTTATCAATGTGTCTATTCCAGTTTAAGTGTTTATCTAACATTAAAGATAGAAAATTAAAATGATCTATACATTCTAGTGGTGTGTCATCTATATTAAATTGCAATCTTAGAATTCGTTTCTGAGGATGATAGAACAACATCATGCATTTTGATTTACTAGCATTTAGTGAAAGTTAGTTTAATTTTAACCATACGCTTATTTTATCAAATTCAGCATTGATATCATAAAATTAATAGATTGTGTATTGAAAGAACTCAATGAACTTGATAAAGTTGAATCGTCAGCATATAGAAGTAATTCGAAATGTTAAGTTGCATATACAATATCATTCATATATATATATATATATATATATATATCAAAACTAGAAGAGGACCTAATAATTATAATAGAACCCTCATGCACTCTTGTAGTGATTAGTGACGCGTCAGATGATGTGCCTTCCATTTCAACATATTGTGTCCTGTTGGTTAAATAGCTCTTTATGAGACCATTTGCACATCCTCTGACTCCGTAATATGATAGTTTGTTTATTAAAATGTCATGGTCTAGTGAACCAAAGGTTTTTGATAAATCTAAGGATATGGCTATGGGAATTTCACCTTTATGCATTCACGGGTGATTTTAGTTCCAATGCAGCTAGTTCTGATGAGGGTCCCTTTCTAAATCTGCCCTGACGGTTGAAAAGTATATTTTGTTGAAAGAATGTATATAGCTGTTTAAGCATAATTTTTCGATTACCTTTGATATAACAGGCAACAGTAATATGGGTCAATAATTTGTAAATACAATATCATTTTCGTTTTTGAATAATGGGATTACCTTTGCTATTTTTAGGTTGTCTGGAAATATTCCTGTTTCAATAGTTTGATTTATTATTATGGTAAGTGGCTTTGTTAAAACTTATTATTTTACAAATTTCAATAATTTTGTAGATATACCGTGTATTCCATAACTAGATTTTGCATGTAGGTTATCAATAATATTACCTAAGTAATTTTTTTTAAGTTTTTCAAAAAATAAATTCTGAATTGTGTTTAGCAGTTAAATACTTTGTAAAAGAAACATTAATTGGACTGTGTATTTTGTTGGCGAGATCTGGCCCAATTTTTGTAAAGACGTTATTAAAACGAAGGTTTTTGTATAACTTATCCCTGTGTTTTATCAATCGGACACTGCCTATTGTTATCCATTTATACTTTTTATGTTTATGTTTGTTGAACTTTACACGTTTACTTGGAAAATGTTTTTTTTTTCTTTTTCAAGAATATCTCCCACAGTATTTAGGTTTATATTTCGGTTGTTATTTGAATTTGTGTTAATTTTTTTCTAGCATGTTACTATTTTCCAAATCGTTAAACAAAAATTAGCATACGCCTTAAACGAATGTCTTGTAACATTGGCATATTTTGGCTTTGGGTCATCATGATCACATATTTTATTCAAACATGTAAAATAAGACTGAGGGTCTGACACTTTTTGAAAAAAATACCGTATGTAGTATTTGGTGTGGGTTTCGATAGTTTACAGAAAACGTTATCTATTAGTGCTGCATTGTAATTCCAAAACTGTGTCGGTAAGGTTATTTTTAGGTAAAAACTATAAGTAATTAGTGCATCGAGTAAGTCCCCAAACTCACCCGTTGTCTTGCCTCTTAGTAAATAGATGTTGACATTTCCAGCATTTATGACCTCTTTATTTATTTTTTTCTATGGGTCTAATATAGGAATACACTTGCAATAAAAACTTTGTAATTTTCAATATTGTCTCTGGACGGTCTGTAAATATTTCCAAGTATAACAAATTTTTTTTATTAAACTTTACTAAGTATGTTAATGAATTGACCCTCCCATAGAGTTGATGAGTTAAATAGAGACATAGTTTTGTACTTATATTTCTCATTAAGTAAATAATCAGTCCACCTTTTTGTTTTTGTTGCAGTGTTTCCCTTTTACAAAGCAATGATAACCGTTCAACTGTAGAAGGGACGCATCGTCGTTATCGCTAAGCCATGTATCTTGCAAACAAATAGCACTACATTGAAAACCAGCATCATTACGTTCATCTACGAATATTTGCAATTCGTCAAACTTTGCACGTTTTCTCTCAATATTACTACTTAAAATTGCGAAACAATTTCCCTTTCATTTCAACATATCAATAAGATTTTCACTCACTTCAAATGGAGAATGTTGTATTAATTTTATACCGACATCTTCTTCATCATCGGTAGTTTCATTACGACATACAATGTTGCGTAATGAATGTGTTTTATCCATCCCTACTTTCCACACGCACAGTCTATTTGGTAATCACGGAATCCTTGATCACCATCGTACCTCTCTCAGTTGAAAAGAGGTACGCCACCTTTCCCTGTAGTCGTGCTTCCCGCAGTTTCGGGAGAAGCTCTCCGTTTATCGACAACTCTCTGCGAGTAATAATACATAGCGGCAAAGACACTGATCTCAATTGTAGATTCGGTTGACGTCGGCTCAGTAAATCTGCGATATCAATCACAATCAATACTTTATTGTCCCTTGGATGTGAAATTAATTTTGAATGATGATGTGTGGCTGAATGGTGTTGAAAGCCAACGAAAAGTCAATAAAGACTATCTTGGCAAACGACTTGAGCTTTTAACTAAACAACCCAGAGGCTAAATGCAAACACCCCAGGTTGCCACAACAACGCCTGTGGCACCACTAAATGTGAAAATTCCGCTAAATGTGACAGGTCCGCTAAACGTGAAAAAAATTCTACGCTAAATGTAAAAATTCCGCTATTGCTGAAACAATTATACTAAATGTGAAAAAAAAGTACGTCCGATAAACGTGAAAAAGTATCAACGCTAAATGTGAAACATAGGGAGGCCCGCTAAAGGTGAAAACCTTCCTACGCTAAATGTGAAAACAACATTCATATTCAGTTCCGTATAACAATGGAGTGTGGGTGTGTGTGTGTGCGTGCGTGCGTGCGTGCGTGCGTGCGTACATATGATATATTGTCATAATAATAATTGCCTACTTTCATTAGCGAGAATTCTTATAGTTAGTTATCTTTACGAATGGATCGCAAATTCGTGAAGGTGATGTCATGAGTCGAATAAACATATGCAACGCGGTGCGAAAAGTAGCCGAAAAAGCCACAATGAGCGCAAAAATAAAGCGTTGATGCGGAGTCTGAAAACCCCTGTGTACGAGCTGGGGACAAGGTACAAGTTACCAAAGAAGATATGGGCACTGCATGGCATCATAGTAAAATGCAAAAAAGAGAAACATCTCTACAGAGTGAGGTTCTTCCCTCAACGTACAAAGCACGCTATAGAGATACTCTCAAGTCACGTGGTAGACATTCCCATCGGTCCAAGTATTACATACCTATGACCAAGGATAGTAATCGACATAATCTTGTGTCAGAATTCGGTCTTCATATCAGCTACTATCCGCCAGGTGACGGCAGTTGTCAGTTCGCTGCAATGGCGTATAATTTGGCAAAGCTGGAAATTCATAGAAGCGCAGATACATTGCGACGAGAAGTAGTGAACTATTTGGATACCCATAGGGCATTGAGAAGCTCCGAGCAGGGTGTACCATGGAGCAGTTATCTCACCGAATCGAGACTTCAGTATTTACACCTTATGAACCTACAACATGAATTTGGGGATCAAATAACTTGCAAGCAATGTTTCAATTGTTCAATCTCCAAATAATTGTAGTATCTACTCTGAATCATGGAACGACTCTCTTTCGACCTGGTGGACTATCTCAGGTGACAAATGATCAACCTTGTGTTATCTTAGGGCATTTCCACGAGGGTAACGGCGAGCACCACGTATGCTTAGACGCAAATAGTGATGATGTACGAGAGGTCGTCGTAGCTAGTGATCAAATAACGTGGAGTAGTTCGCCTGAACAAGAATTTGACAACAGGGGACACGCACCCGGACCAGAAGTTGGCAAAATTAGCTATGCGCATAATCTAGAGGCTAACAATATTTCAATATCCCGCAAGTATTCACACGAGCTACCAAATAGGCGAGAAAGAGATAGACATCCAAATCGAAGAGAACTGTGTTGGAGAATGGTGTTTTCTATATCGGTGTAGTTAGATCTGCTTGGCGTGAAAGTCAGCGAATTCATAATATAGTTGAGTATGTTTCGAAACACACGATCCATGTTTGTTCGGACCTTTTGATGCAACTGGAAGGGAGTTTGGACTTTAGCCAAGGCATACGATGTAGATGGACCATATATAAACTAATACGGTTGGCGGAAAAGGGGAGCGGGGTCGCATTGTGGTTAAGAGAATTGTTTTGGGCTTACCAAAATGTTACTACGCAAGCATTATTGTGATGACAACCCAACTTCCAGGTACCTTCAAAATATGTGATTTTGTTCCATCAAAAGGGTGGTAGTAATGGTATACATATAATGATAGGATACTGTGTGTATGTCAAAAGGGTGGTAGTAATGGTAAATAGATAATGATAGGATATTGTGTGTATGTCATTTGTCGGAATGAGAAGAAGTTTATGGGGAAATTTAATGGGAAACAGTTGAGTTTATGAGTCTTTCATATATGGCACGATAAACGCCATGCAATTATTTGTCTGCTTGTCAGCTTATGTTTACGCAACATAGCCACATAATTGGCAACATTTTTTGCAAAGTTTATATTATTATTTTACGAGTGATATTTAATTGTGTCGATTTGTGATAGTAATTGTTGATACTGTAGACGATTTTGAAAATGATAAGAATAATTAAGAGTGAATGAAGAGCATTAGGCATAGATCCTATGTGCTTATGTTTGTCTGAAATCCTATGCTCATGTCGTGATTCTATGAAAAAAAATTGTTATCTAGAAGCATATAGGGTTTAGGCCTAGTGCAAGGCCAAGAGCTAAGCATGTTGTCAAAATTTATATTCATCTATGACAAGATATATTTGGACATTCTGTAATTTGTAACCTCAAACTTGGTGCATTTCGACGACGTTTACTTAGAATAGAATAATTGTTTTCTTTATACGACTGAATCGTTTATGACATGCGTAGTAAATATTTACCTACTTTTATTCGCAAAACGTGCTTAGTTAACTTTTTACGTTGTTTTATCTGCTGGACAGGTAATGAAGTTATATTTGTCACATAATGGATATTATTTTTAATAAATGTTTTATTTGTATTTTGTGAGTGATTTTTATCACAATATGTCGATTTGTGATGTCTGATAATTAATTTGATGTAGTCTAGGAGATTTTTTAAATGATAAACATAATTACGCACGCACGCACGCACGCACGCACGCACACACACACACACACACTCCATTCTTACATGGAACTGAATATGAATGTTGTTTTCACATTTAGCGTAGGAAGTTGTTCACCTTTAGCGGGCCTCCGTATGTTTCACATTTAGCGTTGATACTTTTTACGTTTACCGGGTGTACTTTTTTCACATTTAGTGTATTTTTTTACATATAGCGGAATTTTTACATTTAGCGTAGCATTTTTGTCACGTTTAACGAATTTTCACATTTAGCGGTGCCACAAACGCCCCTATCCCCACAATACATGTCGGTGATAGATCGTTCGTCGTATCGTAGGTAAACACAAGCACTTTGTGCGTCAGGTGTATCCAAATCGGCAACCAATGCAGGTATCAACACAAGATTTATGTCGTCAAACTATGTTTGTGGCAAATGAGCCGGACTATGCAGTTTGCACGTTTTGAAAACACTGTAGCTTTGTCAGGGAAAGGCCGTAAAGCAATGAATTAGAGAAGTCGCTGCGTGATGTCACGAGAGCGCACGCACCAGGGTTTTAGATGCATCACCGGCGATGCAATGCCGAATTTGCCAAGTATTTTGAATTTGATTGGAGCACGACGTTGCTTTATGTGTGACCTGGACATCTATCGTTATAGAGTATCACCCATTAAATAAAAAAAACAATAATTTCATTTAATAAAATATCACAACACTAAAATTACAAATACAAAAGTGAAAACTAAATTCAATATTGACATTTTCCCAGATATGTTTGAAAAACATGCATAAAATTAATCTAAATGACCACCAGTAAACTCGGAATTTTATTAGTTTTGTTAAACCAGCTGTTAGCTCAAACAACGAGATTTGGCTACATATCATTAGTTTTGAGTAGCTTGAATTTCACGTGATCTTGGCATGTATAAAGATGGCGTCTAAAAATGCAATATTTATGCTACGCATTTGAAATATACATAAAACTTTTCAAAGGCGACATTCATTGTTGTGACTGAAATTCCCAGGGTGAATTAGTCCCCCAATTTGAATATTCAACTTCAGTATTTCGATGCTTGCCTCATGGACTAACATAGTCCAGTTAACGTAACATAACCACAAATCGACTAACCCAAACACGATTGCAACATAAGCCACTTTTTTGGTAAATAGGCCCCAAACACATATAAAATCACACAAATACAACGTACACCCACACTCCACGACAGCTGCTCAGCTGCCTGTTACACGTAAGCGCCTGTCTACTTTGTATTCACAACACTCGCTCTTTTAATGACATTGTAAACACTGTCTTAATTGCATTGTACACATTGTGGGACTATTTTAGGAACGAGTCAGCCGTAACACCGTTTAAAGCTTCATCTGTTCAGCAGTCACGGCATTCTGATTAATGAGTACTCAAATTTAAACTTAGAACATTAAATTTTGACGTGTGACCAGATTCAAGTTGTCTTAGCTTGTTTGACCAAATGAGCCTAGTTTCTCGTTTCGGTAGTAAACTAGTGGCTTTATAAATCGATCCTACTGGATCCGCCTGAACAAACCTGGAACTTAATTTCATGTACGACATTGACCTGGTTTCACGTTTTGAATCCTTTTGATTCAAGTAAACCCGCACCGACACATATATGCATGTATAGCAATACAAATAATGTATAATAACAAAACAATAATAAATAAATAAGAATACTAACTGACTGTTATTTAAAAAGGATATGAAATCCCCATTGGTTACAAAAGGCCTTATATATATATATATATATTATGCATATATAAATAAACTAAACAAAACAATTACGGTAAACTAAAGACATTACCAGTCCTTTTGATCCGCCCAACGATTCTTGTAAACATTCTCACAAAGAGACATTCAGGTATCATGGCCGATTGCAAACAGCTACTATGCTGCAGTGACACGTCTTGTTCAGCAAATGCGACGACGAAGTGTCATGAGCAGACGATCAAAACATGTGTTCGTTATCACATACACCCAATAAATATAGACGAACGTTGTACATACCATAGTTATGTCCTATACTTTCTACGAAAGAGTGTTTGCTGTCTTCGGTTTTACTAAATATATCCGATCAGTGTGTCTCCAAGAAGGTGTAAAATTAATACACGTAAACGAATTAAGGTCAATCACACTGTCGAGAATGATAGGTGGCGCTGCTAGTTCTGGAGCACCATCGTCAGTCAGACACTTCATTGGCATGACGCTACCTAACACATCTACAGCTGTATATACACCTGCAGATAACCACACTACATTGTAATGCGCCCTTTGGTTGTGTGCCACGATTTTTCAGGACACCAGAAAGTGTATAGGGCCTACAACAACGTAAACACTACAAGGAACGTTACATGTCAATGTTCACAACTGTCGCAACCGGGTCCGTTTTGACGCTGTCGGGGTGATCACCACAATGATCGCCTTGCTGCCAGGTCACGAACCCAAAAGAATTCACGGGAAAAGTAAAAAATATACATTATCGTAAGTACTTTTACTTTTACCCTAAATGATCTATTTCTGTATTGTGCTATTTAAATTTCTTCTTCTCGAATATGTTAATGAGAATGTGTAAGACTAGATTTAATATCATCAGGTCCTATTTGAAATCGAGACACCTTATCTATTTTTGGTCCAACTGACAGTAACAATATAAAAAAGCCCGATTTCTCTGGAAAGCATTCAGCCAAGCGGCAATTAAGGCGCGAAGGTTATTCATTGATAACTTTCAAGTTGGCACAAACAATTTGTGAGAGATATCTCCCCAAAAATGATATTTTCAATCATTTTTTATATTGGCGAGCGAACCCCGTCATATGATTTGATTATTCGTTCAACATAATTAAATCGCGATAACCGTTGCACTTTGTATTTTGCCCGTTTCACGAAATCTTGTGCGGACAGCATACTGGGATGGATGGCAGTTTAAGTGTGCCTGCATTTGTTATCTACATATTCTAGACAATTCCCCTCTGTGCCCAGGCCAAAAGAGTAGTGGACTGTTAACATGACGATCAACGAGAATAAACACACACACACTCACACACACACACACACACACACACACACACACACACACACACACACACACACACACACACACACACACACACACACACACACACACACACACACACACACACACACACACACACACACACACACACACACACACACACACACGCAAACAAACAAACACACACAACACAGCGCACACGCTCACACGCGCACGCACACGCACACACGCGCACGCGCACACACACACACGCAAACACGTCCATACATGCACGCACACGCCCGCATATACACACATATGCACACGCACACGCCCACCCACCCACTGACACACACACACACACATACACACACAAACTCTCACACTAATTCGCACATAACCATGCACACACACACACACACGCACGTACGGACACACACACACACAATACATAAATTATGAAGTAAGAGTGAACAGTAATATAGCCATTGTTCATAACTCGGACGAACAACTCTTTTATACAACTGGAATTATACAACTGGCAATAAATACTCTGGGAACAAAGAAGAATATTGTATTACTATTATGTGACGCGCGCGTTTCAATGTATCACTTTACCGATTGTATAATGTAATCAAACTCAGCTGAGTTGCCAATAAAACATGTTTATCTTCCTTATCTTATATGATGTAAATTATATATATATATATATATATATATATATATATTATGTATATATATATTATAAACTATTACCGAAATTTCAACTACTGTGCTTGTTTTGTACACACAACTTATATGTTTCTCCATTTATATTTTAGCAAAGACTACGTGCAGAATGAAACAAGAAGACACAACCTGCGTGTAGACGGCGGTGCAGAAATGACAGCGGAGACCCGAGCGGACACAGACGCAGCCGTGCGGAAAACGTTCTCCACTTCTCGCTGAAACAGCCTGAACAGCTGACACTAGACGTAAGGACCGAGTCGACGCGTCGAACGGACGTCATCAGCCATTCGACCCGGTAGAGGACCGCCGTTGTGAAATTTGAGAGCTACAAAGCGTGGAGTGTCAATTCATACATGACGATTACCGCAACGGGAGGAAGGTATTCTTAACCAGGACACGAGATGCGACAGAGAAGAGCAAGTCCGCGTATCTATTGTACGACAAACTCAGGGATCAGGGATTGGGTTGAAAGTCGTACCTAGACTTAATTCATGTAACGATCTACAAGTTAACGAACATTGACAATGGGTAGTCATGATTTATCTTTGAACCATGTTGACGATAATGAGTTTTCAAAATTTAGTTCAACAACCGATGACAATACATTTAATATTACCTTAGCATTACCTTCCAACCATACGAACATGTTGATTATATTGTTGATGACAGACCGGGCTACTTTACGAATAATAATAAATACAGACAATCACTTTTATAACAAATATAGCAGCCAATTCAACATATTATGATGATCAACAATATGTACGTAATGTCGAATTAGAGAGTGACATGTTAATGATCAAAGTTTAAATAAGAATTAAAAGAATTTTATTTATGAACAGTTACTTTCGTTTGACATTATAGCTATTTCAGAGACGTTGACTGATTCAAGATCAATCGACGATTCAATGAATACTTCATTTATATGCATTAGTGATGATCGCGGGCTCTTTTCACTCACAGTATTGACAACTTTGAATACGACGCGACTTGAAATAATTTAAGTGAATGTGTGCATAGGAGCGTCTGGTGGGCCTGGAGGCACTTTCTCCCCAGACCTTTGGAATTTGGCGTACCCCCAGACGTTTTCGTATGGGCCCCCGTGACCATGCCCTCTAGACCCTTTTTAATGTGCCCCCGTGACTGAAGTTAGCGTGGAAGCGAAAATTGTTATACAACATTTGTTTCGGCAGCCAGTGGAAGTTTTTAGGCCCCCACCCACGTAGACTACCTTCTCTAGACACGCTCCTGTCTGTGTGTGTGTGTGTTGTGTGTGTGTGTGTGGTGTGTGGTGTGTGATGCATGTGGTGCATAATGAGTGATAGGTAATAGTAAATGGTAATCAAGTCAATCAATAAATAAATCAATGAATCGCTTGAAATCATCATGAGAGTCATCAGGATCATGAAATCGTCGTCAAATCATCATCATCATCATCATCATCATCATCATCATCATCATCATCATCATCATCATCATCATCATCATCATCATCATCATCATCATCATCATCATCGATAATCATCATCATCATCATCATCATCATCATCATCATCATCGTATCATCATCATCATCATCATCATCAATCAAAATCGAGTCACAAAGTGAAATCAAATCAGAAATCAAATCAATCATCGTAAATCATCAGTCGTAAATAAATGAAATCATCAAATCATCATCATCATCATCATGAGTAAATCATCAAATGAAATAAATAAATGATTTTAGTGTCATCATAAAGTATAAGTCGTGGTAAATGAGTTCATCGTCATCATCGTCTCATTTTCACATCAATAATCATCATCATCATCATCATCGTGGATGGTGGAGTGAAAGAGGAAAGGGGGGGGGGGGGGGGTGAGTGGGTGAGTGGGTGAGTGAGTGAGTGAGTGAGTGAGTGATTGAGTGAGTAAGCGAGTCTGAAAAATATTCCAAGAAGAAATTGGTGATATAAGGCATGAGTAGTTCTTTAGTCCATCTGAGACATCAACGGCGGCGGAGGCGGAGGATACATGATGAAATTATAAGATGGCGGTTGAATAAGCTTCTGGTGTGGCCATCGCTACCTTGAGATAAGTATCGCCTTGGTAGTTTGTTCTCTTGCTGCTTATCACATAGCGCACTAGGTGATGAGAACGTGCTTAACAAAGTTCTTCCCGTGACCCTATTGTGTAAGGATGATGAATTTACTGTCTCGTGATCAACAAAGGACAATGTCCCAAGCTGGTTTGTGGAACATAAAGCTAACCTAACTTGTTTGGAGTTTATCGCCTGTGACCGACGCAATCAATTCATCGTCTCTCCCACCGAACATTGCTGTGCACGATCAATAGGACGAGCGCCCACAACAAATCATACCAGGACAAGATGAACGTCACACGCCTGCAACAAGTAAGTTCGGGCAAATTTTCATGCTGTTGTCCTTTCACCATCGTAACGTGTGATTCGGCTTCCAAGTATGTATGTTATCCCACACGCAGATCGATGTTGCAACCTAAAAGTCATTGTCGATGCCAAAGGTTAGCATAGTTGTGAGATCCATGGGCGACAAAGCGGGTTCCTCTATACAGATATGCTTTGTGTATCCTTCTGGGCGATCGTGAACGCACGGAATTGTAACGGCGCTTGATTGCGTAGTCCTGCGAGCGTTAGGTGGCTTCATCGCTGGCGAATTCATGTCTCTGAAATCCGACGACGAACGGTATGAGGCATTGTTTTGCCTACGTGGAAAACGGGTCAATTTCATCATCAAAAAATTTACTAAAGACTGCTACGATAATGTATTGGTGTCGTCACTGGAACTGACGGAGTCGTGATTCTGTTCGAGGAACTGAGCGATTCCGAAAAGGAAGACGTGTTGAAAGAAATGATCGGCGCGTTGTTTATGTTCACTCTAAAAATTAATATCTGCCCCAATAAATATATGTGTGGCGGTAAGGGGAAATGCGCCCCTACGAAAGTTGGGGTTAGAGGAGCTCCGAGCTGTCACACGACTAGTCAGCAGGAACTGGACGATTTAGTCAGAGTGTGATTTGTAACCCTCCAGTCAGGATTAATACTAGCTTGTGCTTAGTAGTTATAAATGAACACGTATTATAATTATTTTAGTATAGTCGAATGCTATGTTGTAGTTAATTATAGGTTGTTGTTAATTAGTGACTAATGCGTCAGTTTTTTATGCTATGATAGTGGTTTTGGTAAAAACGATATTAGTTGACGATTAACATTAATGTACTATTGAAACGACACTGGATTTTGAAACGAACATTCCAGTTATAACAAATGGTATTGTATTTGTTTTATATGTCATAGTAAAATAAAATTAGTTGAAATTGCACTTTGAGTTGTTTGTATGTAGAAATTTCTTATCGAGTCTTTCTTCGTTATGAATTATGTCCCCACGCACCCGCCCGCACGCACTATTACTCTGTCTGAGTTCACCCGCAGGTACACGGACATGTACCTTAGTCACATGCGCACGCACGTGTCATGCGTGTACTGTGTTTCATGCACGGGCTGTGTGTCATGCATGCATTCTTATGAACCCATGATTTTTTTATTAGAAACACACTGCACCAGTGGTGAAATTGCTTGTTGTTGAGTCGACGCTTTTGTTAATTGATAATGCAACGGTTTTGATAGTTCGCCTTTCAAGTTTCTTCAAATATACTGTGCCAACCGTCAATCGTTTTGGTGCTTTGTTTGAAGACTTTGTTTTCTGCTGGACTAACCGTCAGAAGCCACAAAAGTCCACCAATCACCTTCACACACGTCACGTCCATCCGTGCGCACTTACTAACCACGCCTACACCTACCATTCAAATATAGGGTAATATTAACTTTGTCATTACTTAAATGTTCAGAGACAAGAAGACGACTATACCAGTCGGTGAGGCATTTATATAGAGACGGAAATATGATGGATATGCCTATACGGTTTGGTGGATCAGCTTCTTTCCTGACGAACTTTTACCCGTGTCGATTTGGAGCGTACGGTCGGGTGTTTAAGTCTGTTGAACATGCTTATCAGTATAGAAAGGTGATGATTAACGAAGATGCTGAATGCGAGAAAAGTATGAAAGAGGGAAGGTCAGCGTACATAGCGAAATGGAGAATTAGAGCCATAAGGAAAATTACAAGGGCATCCGAGTGGGACGCTTTCCCCTGCGAGTTGTCACGACGATACCACCAGTTGACGTCAGCAACACCAACCGCAACCACGCGTTGGTACACGTACTGAACACCGGTTGTTGTTGCTTGTAAGGGAGTGCTCTGATTGGTATGGGGTGTTTAAACTGTAATATATGTTCTGTCTATAACAGGTGTTTTGCCTGTTTTTATTGTACTTGCATTTTCCCTGAAAGGGGTTGTGTTTGTCTATAAGGAGTGACGCGAGTTTTTCTTTTGTAAGGAGTGTTTGTCTTCCAAGTTCAGCAATGCATTCCTGTGCAAACAAGCTCAAGTATATGTAACTCTGTGTAGCAAGCGTGTTCGGTCTTAGGCTTGTCTGATATACAGTACGACATATATAATTGACGTTTTATGTTTATGTTACAAAACCCAAAATTAGCAGATAATGCATTTACACGCCATATAAAATCGTGACATATCTTTTACCATAGCCTTGTGAGAGTCAGGACCAGTAATGTTGCCTAAATGCAACTCTTTTTTACTATGTTTCACTTTTAAACCATCAAAGTAAAATGGGCAGTCGGTACCACTGCCATATTTAATAAGTTGACATTTTGACGGATTGAATTGTAAATGATATTCGTATGCAAATTTTAGATATATATCACACATTTTGTTCAATGCATATATCGATAGAGCTACCAAAGATATATCATCAGCATAGCCAACAGCACCATAGTACTTATGACCAATCATACAACCAATACCAGACATGCAGAGTATTGTTAACATTGCATCAATGTAGATAGAAAATAAAATGGGGGACAACACCCCACCCTGCTTCACACCATTGGTAGTGGAGAAATGCAATGACATGGAATTGTTCCATGATACATTTAAATGTTAATTAGTGTACATATAAAGTAAACATCTGATTAAAAGGGGATTCATACCTCTTTCCGTCAGTAAGTTAAAAAAATTAACATAATTTACTTTATCGAATGCTTTAGTCGCATCTAGTAATAACACGTAAACATCCGATTCATTCTGCAGGAAATAGTTCACAGTCTTCATTAACGCAAACGTACATTTAGCTGTAGAGCTTTGAGGTTTGAAACCAAACTGTAGATCACTTGTTTTAAGAGCATCAGAACTTTTTATCATTATAACCCAATCAAATATTTTCGACAGAGGGCTGCTAAGAGCAATGACTCGATAATTATTATAATTATTTGCTGATTTCCTCTTGTTTTTTTACCAGAGGTTGAATTGTTGATATATTAAAACCATCCGGGGTGTACCCGTGATATACCATTGCTGTGAATAGCAAAGAAACAAAAACATGTAATTTGTTAGGTGCATGAATAAAGTGGTCGGTATATATAACGCCGTATCCATCACATTTGTTACTCTTAACATGATTAATGCCATTCAAAACATCATCCACCGTAATAGTATTTTCACCTTCGTTACAATGTGTATCTACTTTACTATGTATGTTTTGTAGCAATAGCGACATATCTGCATCATTATAGGCTACTGAAGTATATAAGTCCTCATACTTAGTAGCAAAATGTTTATAAATATTTCCGTCTCCTGTCACTTCATCAACCATGTTGGGTTGCATATTATTGTTCTTTGTAATTTTACCTACTTCTTTCCAGAAGTCCCTATTTTTATTTCCAAATAAAGCTGTCGCCATACTTTCTTTTTTAACATTATTTTGATTTCGTTTAACAAAACGAACTGCTCTGTGATACTGAGAGCGTGATCTACGCATGACGTCAGCAATAACAGCATTGCGAGGAGAGCCACAATCTTTCCATACATTATGCCAAAATGATATGATATAGGTAAGAACCCAACCCTTCAAGAAGAAAAATAAAAGAGAGTTTGATGCCTTAGCACACGTCTTGAAGTGATGACAACAGAATAAGACTTTCATGCATCAGTTACAATATTACATTACTGGGTAAAAACATGTACGTGTGGTACGACTTTTTGGGCAGATTGGATATCATATACGGTGACAGGAAATAGGTAGCGCTCCCTGGCGGCACGGGCGTGTAGCGGGGGAAGGCGGGTCATGGATCCACTTAGAGGAGGAGTGTGTGTATAATCGGAACGAGCTATTATTGGCGATACAGGTTCGGATTGGTTAATCGACACCTCCTAGCGGGTGTGTACGAACACGTGCGTGTGCAGGAGAGTTTAGAAGGAGAGGGTGTAAGGGTAATCGAGGGGTGCGTGTGTGTCATTGTATGTATGCGAATGCACACGTATTTTATTGACTGAAGATACAAGCGAATAGTGACATGACTTGCGGCTATACTACCACTCGCTAGTGGTCGTGAGCTAACGGGTGTTTGACTCCCGCGCCATAGGCTCAATCGATGATGATGATTATTATAATTTGTTGTTAATAAAACACGGTGCCGATCAATACCGAAACACGTCACTAGCAAATATATGTCAAAACAGTGTCATCTACTAAGACGCAGCGCCGCATAAAACACGGTGCCGATCAATACCGAAACACGTCACTAGCAAATATATGTCAAAACAGTGTCATCTACTAAGACGCAGCGCCGCATAAAACGCGGTTTTCTTCTGCATTCATTACGCACCTCCATCAATCATTTTCCCAGCGTATTTCGACCTTTTTTACCACCGTAGCTGACCCCCCCCCCCAAAAAAAAGCTTCTTTCGACGGTATCCTCTGCATCAGTTCAACTTTTCCAGTAGCCAGCAAGCCATCTCTCAACTCATTCGAAGTCGTGAACTTTGTAATCAATAAGATCCGCATACAATCGACACGGATAGTGTCCCACTCGAAGACTCTTCTCGTTTTACTTAAGGCTATACTTCTCTATTTCGCCATGTGCGCTGACCTTGAAGCCTTGATACTTTCCGCGCATTCGGCGTCTTCAGTAAACATCGCCTTTCTATACGGATAAGCATGTTTAACCGACATGAACACCGGAACGTACACTTCGAGTCGACAAGGGTTAAAGTTCGAAAGGAAAGACGCTGATCCACCTTATATATGAATGGTATGTGCAGGCGTGGATAATAGGTGCGCACGTGTGAACGTGACGTGTGTGAAGGTAATTGATGGACTTATGTGGCTTCTGATGGCTGGTCCAGCAGACAACAAATACTTCAAACAAATCACTAAAACGATTGACGGTTGGCACAGAATACTTCAAAGACTTCAAAGGGAAACTATGAAAACCGTTGCATTATTAATTAACAAAAGCGAGAGCTCAACAACAAAGCAATTTCATCGCTGGTGCTGTGTTTTTAATAAAAAAATCGTGGTTCATAAGAATACATGCATGACACACGGCACACTCATCAAACAGTACATGCTTTACACACAGATCACGCATGACACATGCGTGTGCGTGTGACTAAGTTACAGGTCCTTGTACATGCGTGTGAACTCAGATAGAGGAATAGTGCGTGCGTACATATGCGTGAGGACATAATTCATATCGCAGAAAGATTCGATACAAAAGGTATAAAAACAAACAACATAAAGTGCAATTTCAATTAATGTTATTCTACTATGAGACATAAAACAAATACAAACAAAACACGACTATAGCATAATTAACTGACGTATTAGTCACTAAATAAGAACAACATAGTCTTAACTACAACACAGCATTCGACTATACTACAAGACCTATAATACGTGTTTATCTATAACTATTAAGCTCAAGGTAGTATTAATCCTGACTGGAGGGTTACAGTTCACAATCTGACTAAATCGTCCAGTTCCTGCTTACTAGCCGTGTGACAGCTCGGAGCTCCTCTAACCCCAACTTTCGTAGGGGCGCATTTCCCCTTACCGCCACACATATATTTATTGGGGCTGCGCAACCATGCCCTTTAAAGGGACATTACCGTGCCCAGCCATAAGGAAACACAACGGGTCCATCCTCAAGATACGACACGATCTGTTGTTTCATGTCATCGATCCAGGTGGAGTGCATCGAATCACCGTACAGGAAGGGTATCACTCAACAACGATCAACGTTTTAGAATGGCTAACCAGTCAATCATTTTGTTGACATCTTTTATTCGGTCGTTTGCATCGTCAAATACTCTGTCGACGAGGCCGTCCGTGGGCAGGAAACACATGTCGTGTTGACGCTGGCTGGGATGATCGAAGATACATCCGTAGCAGGTGGTCGCGTACAGCTGAGTAACCAATCTACCCAGTCGTTGCACTCACAGGCTTCCGCCTCGTCCAAGATACAATCTCCGGACGTTTCTTTATGAGGTGGTACAACGGCGTTGTCGTTCTGCATACAGAGAAATCAATATGCGCAAGGATTCACCGACGTTACATAGTAGTTAGTATACGAATCACGCTTACTCTTTTTGACAGTGAACATAACCAACGCGCCGATCATTTCTTTCAACACATCTTCCTTTTCGGAATTGCTCAGTCCCTCGAACAGAATCACGACCCCGTCAGTTCCAGACATCGATAAATTATCGTAGCCGTCTTAATTGATTTCCTAATGGTGACCTTGATCCGTTTTCCACGTAGGCCAAACAATACCCCAGACCGTTCGTCTTTGTCGCACGTGGATCTCGCAACTATGCTGACCTTTGGCATCGACCGTGAATTTTCGGTTGCAACGTCTGCATGTGGGATAACATGCATACTTGGTTGCCGAAGCACACGTTACGATGGTCAATGTACGACGAAATGAACAATTGCCAGAACTTGCTTCTTGCAGGCGTGTGAGGTTCACCTTGTCTTGTATGGTTTATCGTGGGCTCTCGTCCTATTGATCGTATACAACAACGTTCGGTAGCAGAAACGGTGAGTTGATTGCGTCGGTCACAAGCAATATCCTCCAAACAAGTTCGGGTAGGTTTCTATATACAAACCAGCTTCAGATATTGTCCCTTGTTGATCACGAAACAGTATATTCATCATCCTTAGACAATAAGGTCACGAGAAGAACTTTGTTAAGCACGTGCTCATTACCGAGTGCACTATTGTGATAAGCAACGAGAGGACAAAGTACCGAGGCGATACTTATATCATGCACTTGGCCATATGTTTTAATAAACACCGTCTTCAACATCCGGGGAGTAAGGACAATAGTTTGTCACTGTCTAATTCAAGGGCGCTTGATGCTTTTCAATAAACTCCCCCCACTGCATGACATTTCAGCCAAACGCGTCTTTTCCTATTTTACCATCTCTCGTTCGGTTGCCCCAAAATCATTCAGCGCTAGCACCATTCTCAATGATACGTGAGTTTCCTGTATCGTTCAACCGTTTGCGTAGTTGAGGACCACGGAACTTCACAGCGACAACTACGTACATGATTTGACGTACCTATGCAAAATGATGTTAACTCTGCTTTCAGTTTGATAGACTGCGTGCAGATTGGATCTTTCTCGCTGCAATGACATCATCAAAAAGATATAATTCCTGAAGAAATAAGCTGATTCTGCACAAGAGAACCACTCACCCCACACAAGATCTTACAATGGAAAGAAAGTTGATAAATAATGTCCTTCTCATCTGAATTGAACATCCATCTTCACCATATGTTATAAATGCAACTACTCTAACCAGTCACTAGACCACCAATGTCTGCACTCGGCAAATATCTTACAAAGAAGCAAAATCGCATATTTTCAAGATTAAATAGCCACAAACCAGCAAAGTCAATACGTTCAATGGACAAACATGTTACTTATAGGAACTGCTCACCCTAAAAACTAACACATATAGTCACTAGGTGTTACTCCTTAGTAGGTCAATACGTCAAAATATGACATGAATGATGGGTAAGCCTATAAAATTCATGCACACGGGGTCTAGAGTCAGTACGTTCAAAAGACAAATATCTAACAAATCTAACGTTCAACAAATATGAAATAGGAAACAAAAGACATGCAAGACGAAATACTACTCAAAGAAGCAACATCGCTGACATACAAGGCTAATCACACACACACACACTCACACACACACACACACACACACACACACACACACACACACACACACACACACACACACACACACACACACACACACACACACACACACACACACACACACACACACACACACACACACATACACGTATCACATCACACACACGCACGCACGCACGCACACTCACACACACACACACACACACACACGCACATACCACATAACAAACGCGCGAACACACATATACTCGAAAAACACGTGCGCGCGTTTGTTTGAAGATTAATCAGAAACATCAGTTGAAGCGGTAACGACAATAAACAAAATGTGTTCTAATCACACTATGTTCAGTGGCTGTTGAGCACACTGCCGACTTTGAACCTGTCTGAGTACACTGGTCAATTAAAAAATAAAAGCATCGCTTACAAGCGGAGTTGATTAGATATGTGGAAACTGCATGGGTGTCATATTTCATAAACTGTTGATTTCGAAACACACTTTTTAAAATTCAGTCGCGCACAAAGATCCATACATTCAACACAAAGGAAAAATGGCGCCAATAACTAAGGGGGGCCCTCGACCTCTAACCTTCACACGGAAACTTCTAGAAACGTGGCGGAGCCATCGCTGATGACGTCATCACATACGATGTCAAAAACAACTACTCACGCAACTACGCATCCTACTCAAACTTTTAAAAATCACCCGCAAATTTAATCATCTGGGCATTTTCTAAATACTCATCGCTGATTGGTCACTTTTACCGCAACGTCAATGACGCCTCTAGCGTGTAGCTCCACCTTCACTTTTTCACACAGAATCTTCTAAAAAGGATGATTGATGAATTTCATGTCATAAAAAATAGTTGGAACAAAAATATAAAAAAAGAAAAAATAGGCGTCAGTAGTATTTAATGATATCGGGACCCCAAATGCGTCGAAAGATCAAACGATTTTGCCATTTTTATTAACCGGTAATGCGCTGCAATTTGCCATTTTAATCTCCCCTTAATAACCCATAATTACCCCTTAAAAAAACCTATTTCCCTTTAAGTACCCTTATTTACCCTATTTATCCACACAATTACTCCCTAGTTACTCCTTATTACCTCTGAATTACCCATAATTAGCCTTGGTTACCCATAATTACCCCTTAATTCCCTCTAATTACCCCTGAATTACCAACACTTACTTCTTAATTATCTCTAATTACCCCTTATTTTCCCCTAATTACCATTAATTACCCATAATTACCCTTTAATTACCCCTAAATACAATTAATTACCCATTAGTTGCCCATTAGTTACGCCTAATTACTCATTAATTCCGCCTATGTACTCTGGATTACCCTTAATTGCCCGTTAATCACCCTTAGTTACCCTTATTTTTCCACAATGACCCCTTAATTATCCATAATTATCCCTTATTTACCCGCTAAATACAATGACACACAAAAATAGTGACAAAGTACCGAGGCGACAATTATCTCAATGTACTTGGGTCCATTAATCATCGTTATGCGAGAGGGTAACGAGAAGAAATGTGATACTTGTGGGCTCATTATAAACCGTTGTTTGTAAAGTTCGAGTGTTCTCTCTTCAGAAACAGAAAATAAATAGAAAGAGTGAGTGTTTTCGACCCCTTTCCCTATGACAATACATCTCCAGCCATTGACAACGACAACCAAGAAGTCTGATTCTATCATTTAAACGATGAGAGCGGATATGAAAGTACCTAAAAAGATGACTGAACAAGAATAAAAACATAAAAAAATATTAAATATGGTATTTATTTAGTTTTTTCATACAAGTGCATACATACAATGACACACACGCACCCCTCTAATAAGAGGCACCAATTATTCACGCACTCCCCCACTAAGAGGACCCTTCATCCCCCAAACCCGTCCGCTAGACGCCGCTGCTTTGTAGTTACGCTACATCCTTCCGGTCACGTAACTACAAAGCCACAACACAAGCTGAGTCAACCGCCATCTTAGAATTTCATCATGTCTCCTCCGCCTCCGCCGCCGTTGAGGTCTCAGGTGGACTAAAGAACTACTGGCATGCCATTAAATAATTAAATGTGAGCTTGATATGCTGTCATGCCGTTCATCTCAATGATGTCGGTACGGCGTTAGCATAATGGCGTTTGGTAGAACGTTCATTGTGAAAGTTATTATCATTGTTTTAGTATGATGTTCCTTCTACCAGATTCCACGTATTGCAACATAGCTGCATTTCCCACTATGCATGTTGTAGCAGCTATCCATCTCCTTCCCCGAAGCGGTGTCTTGCGTGTAGTACAGGAGTGGTAAATCTCAAAAAAGTGCTTTATTTTAGGAGTTTATATGGCCCCCCTACACACGCAGATGTTATATCATTTGAAAGCCTTACACCTCCGCGTCCCAACGAGGCCTATCAAGTGGTGCAGTAAACGTGAAAGCTCGGTCAAACAAGGTCATCGTCAAATGATGAGTTTTCGAAATTGTGCCTTTCCGCGAACTTCTTAGCATTACAATGGTTGCACATCTATTACACTTAACTAGGCAATGACAATGTCCTTTTTGTAATGGTCTTTATTTCCCCTTCATAAGGATGTACAGCGTGGAGCTGATATGGTAAATGTGGAGCAAAGGTCAAACAAGGTCACAGTGAAATGATGAGTATTCGATTTTTTTACAATACCGCGAAAGTCATCAAGTTACAATGACTCTGTAACTACTTAATGTGTCAAATACGGTTTGAAAGAACAATTTCTCCTCCACCCCCCCATAAAATGACATATCAGAGACAGTAGATGGAGTATGTGTGGAGCGACGATCCAACAGAGTCACCGTCATATGATCAATGTTAGAAATTGCATCATCCAGGTTACATTGTACAATATCAATGGTTCCATATATCTATGTTACCTATCTGCTCAAGGCCAGGTCATATACCGTTGGAAAGCCTACGGTCTCCCTACAAATGTGGGATACGGCGGGAAGCTATCGGATGATACAGTCGGTGTGGAGTAAAGGTCAAACAAGGTCATCATCAAATGACGAATGTTCAAAACTGCGACATCCCGCAAATGTTCTACAATAACAATGGTTGTGTATATACTTGTTTTATTTACACTCGGCCATGTTATATGCCGTTAGAAAGTGCATTGAATCCACGTTAGCATTATGTCTGGCACGGAGTTGTAAATTGATGTTATGTACGTAGGTCTATATGAAAGGAAACATTAACAAAGTCCCCATCGGTTTAGTTAATATTTATAGTAGGCCAGCCAAACATTGAGAAGTCATCAAGATTTCTTAACGCTATGTTTTTTCTAAACTTGGCAGCTTTGTTGGATCACTCATAGGATGAAGAAAAAGATTAGAGCGGAACCCATCCTCAATTTTGAATTTAAAGGTCATTTTGAATGTCATAAAGTCGACTGGTATCAAAATGTCAATTTGTTATGATCTACATGAGCACATCTTTCCACAGAACCAAAGATGTGATGATTTGCAGACGTAATGTCTGTGTTACTTGATATTGAACTTGAATTTACATATACATGAATGGAATACTCCTGTATAAATATGTGATGTTCTCTAAACGTAAATTAATGTTATTTGCACATCCAATCTTTCAATATCAGCGGTTTTTTTTTAGAGAAAGTGGCACATACGAGAAAATGGAAAAGGAGTGGGAACGCAGAATGTTGGAATACAAACATAAATGTTAAGAAGCGTTTGCGTCTCGTCTCGTCCGCTTCGATGAGGACAGAGTGATGGGAGCGTAGAGACGTAGAGAGGGGGGCAGAGTGATGGGAGCGTAGAGACGTAGAGAGGGGGGCAGAGTGATGGGAGCGTAGAGACGTAGAGAGGGGGGCAGAGTGATGGGATCGTAGAGACGTAGAGAGGGAGGCAGAGTGATGGGAGCGTAGAGACGTAGAGAGGGGGGCAGAGTGATGGGAGCGTAGAGACGTAGAGAGGAGGGCAGAGTGATGGGAGCGTAGAGACGTAGAGAGGAGGGCAGAGTGATGGGAGCGTAGAGACGTAGAGAGGTGGGGAGCGGTAGCGTTGATACTGTTTGAAAGGGCATCCCAGACGTTTTCTACAGCGACAGATATAAAACATAATTAAATCGCGATAACCGTTACACTTTATATGCCCATTTCACGACGTCTTATGCGGACAGCATACTGGGGTGAATGGCAGCTTCAGTGTGCCTGCAATATTCCATATTCTAGACAGTTCCCCTCTGTGCCCAGGCCAAAATGATAACTGATATACCTGATTCAAATTACGGCACCAAAGACAGTAGTGGACTGATAACATGACGATCAACGAGAATAAACACACAAACACACGTGAGTAGTTAAGGAGAGGATGATGGACCTAAAATGAGGCTGCATGAAATGAGGGACATAAGATGCTGACTCACTTCCGGCTAGGAGAGCCCCCTGGGGACTATTGACATACTTAATCCGATGACGTCTTATCCCTTAATTATCGCCCATCCCCTTAGCGACTGGTCTTGTATTAGTGCGTGCGTGCATGCGTGTGTAACATTTTGTTATGTGAAGGTGGTCTACAACTGTGTGAAAGTGGTCTACAAATGTGTGAATGTGGTCTAAAAGCGTATGAAGATGGCCTACAAGTGTGTGCAAGTGGTCTACCTGTGTGTGTTTTTCAAGATGGCTGCCGTGGTCTAAGTCGTGGTCATTTCGTGGGAGAACAGAAATTCAGATAATCATGCCATCAAAGCGTAAACCGTCCAGTGTTACTGACAGTGATGTTCAGGACACTGATGTGATGCTGCTAAAATTCGTGGAATTGCTGAATGATGACGCTGTATTACGAAAACTGAGATTAGCGTTGTACCCTCAAGCACTGGCTGATAAGATCGACACCCTCACGCAGACAATCGCTGACCTGAACTCGAAGCTTGAAACCAAAGAGCGCAGAATAGTAGCCCTCGAAGAAAAAGTTGGTCATCTTGAAAGTGAGTGCGATAACATTGAACAATATTCCCGACGATGCAACTTAAGGTTTCATGGAATCCCTGAAATTGGGGCGGGGGAGGACACTACTGCCAAAGTAGTGGAAACCATCAATGTCAAAATGGCAGTGACCCCCCCAGTGACACAAGAGGACATTGTAGTCAGCCATAGGCTTGGCAAAAGGGCAGAAACAGGCGATCGACATCGTGTAGTCATTGTGCGATTCAACAGAGTTAACGTGCGTGACGAAGTCATACGGGCTAGAAGTCGATTGCGTAACAGCGTCAGTGAAAACCAACACCAAATCTTCGTCAACGAGGACTTGACGCAGCACCGCGCAGCGCTGGCTAGTGCTACAAGGCAGTTGAAACGTGCGAAGAAAATTGCCGACTGCTGGACCTATAATGGGAAAGTGGTAATCAAGACATTAGCAAACACGATCAGGGTCATCCACACGCAGGAGGATATGAACACTTTACGTTGAACACGTAGCCTGCGACCGGGAATCGGCCCCTGTATACGAACGATATTTTGTTAATGTTTTATTATTTTCGTTACACGAGAGTGCGCAACGTGAGTCCACTGAGCGAGACGTGATCTACGCAGCGAGGTCAATTAAAAGAGAGATAAGTCCTCTTTACTGACTCTGCAGACTCCGGGATAATATAATGTAATGTCAGTTAATATTATCTTTAATCGTTTTAAATTATTATCTTTTCTAGTTCTTTCTCTACAAGCTGGTTTTTTCTCTTTCTCTTCTTCTCCTTTTCCTTCTCTCAAATTACAATATCTGTAAAGCTGACGTAAACACATGACAGCATTACGTCGACTTCTGCATAATGTTAAACTGTATTTTCTACTTTGATTCAGTGATTACATGCAAGTGTTATTGCAGTGACATCAGAGATATTGAGAATATTATCGATATATCTGGTGACATTCCTAGCTAGTTAGGCTGTTACTACTGCTGAACAATCAATCTACTTAAACTGCTCTATCTAAATTGCAATTGACTTGTTGTACTCTCGACTTTCAGTTTCTCTGTGGAATCTTTTTAAGTGATTTTAGTAACATAATATTTAGTGTTAGTGATTCCTAGAAATATTAGCTCCAGCTCCTTGTGCACTGATGCACATCCCGTTAAACTGAAACTGTAATTTATTTTATTTTATTATGAAAATATATATTTTATAATTTTCTTGAGTTGAATGCTAGTCATGTTGTTTTGTATATTTGTTAGCTGAAATAGTTGTACAGCTAATATATAAATACGTATGTATTTAATATATATAATTTAATAATATTTTTTTCTCTTTTTTATTGTCAGATAAATGGATTGACAAATATGATGTATAAATCTGAAATGAAAGCACCGTGTTAGTTATTGCACACGATGTAAATACGGTAGCTTCTTCGCAGAATCTTTGTTTTTTGTGAAATGTAAACCTGTAGTCATATTACTATATATACACAGAAATAACTTTCAAGTATGTATATGTATGTGTGCGATTTATATGTGTATAATTAAATCTTATCATATCACAGTAATAATGGTTAATGAAGCAAAATGCTTAACCTTGTATTGCACTATGTTTTACTGCTGTACTTTATATAAACAAAAACTTTAGCTTCTCACTGAACTTATCTTAATACATGTATTCGTTCTGTTGCTGTGAAATGCATTAGTATGTTACTACGGATACTCAGGTAATATATATGTGGCTTATAAAACCGTTTTAATACTGTATGCTCTACACCTCTCCCACGACAAGGTCTTCTTGCATTCATTATGCAAATAATTCTTATTTTATGTTATTTTTATATATATATACCAAACTACAAGTTGTCTATCTCAAACTGTTTTCACATTTACATGTTTAATCAATCTCACATTTACGTTCAGTGCATTACGTCTATAAAACTTACGACAGGCAATGCCATAAGTATATTTGAATATCGGTATATGCATATATCACAATTTGTTGAACACTTATTTACACATACAAATATAATAACAAATACATATGATAAATACCAAATTATATAAAGGCATGACATTAGACGATACGTTCCTCTCCTTTTTAGGAGGTATTCATAACAATGACTTAATTAATATCTTAGACACAAATGATGTTGAAAATTATGAACCTCAACTAATACGTCGGTCATCATATTATGACTTTGATAAGTTTAGCAAACTCACACAGATAAACACTACGCGTTTTAGTATCCTAAGCACTAACATTCAATCAATAAATTCTAAATTTAACGAACTGGAAGCTTTTGTAGAAGAGCTAAGTAGTAACAATTTTAAATTTAATGTCATCTGCTTACAAGAAACTTGGAAATCAGAAAACGATGACCTATCACAGTTTTCCTTACATG
The DNA here is from genome assembly GCA_020002185.1 of Paraescarpia echinospica. Taxonomy (NCBI): domain Eukaryota; kingdom Metazoa; phylum Annelida; class Polychaeta; order Sabellida; family Siboglinidae; genus Paraescarpia; species Paraescarpia echinospica. Next base: position 49,203,659 of record CM034531.1, read on the forward strand.
GTTATGAATGTTTAGCTCAAGGTAAGACGTGCAGTAGCAAAGGAGGGCTAATAGTATATGTTGACAACAAATATAGATCAGAGGTTATATTAAATGTAAACATGTACGAACACTGGGAAGGGATGATAGTCCAAATAAATGGTGGTAATCTATCTAAGAGCATAACCATTGGAAACATATATAGACCTCCACGAACTTCTAATGATAACTTAAATGCTTTTATAAAAGAATTTACTTCTATAATATCATCAATGGAAAACAACTGTAATAACAATCTCATTATCACAGGAGATTTTAATATTAATATTATTTAATATTACTCTTCCTACTAGATTTACTAGAACAAATGGTACTTTAATAGATAATTTCTTTTGTAAACTTAATAAATCTATATTGGAGAGTACTGCAGGGATTTTAATCAAAAAATTTTCTGATCATCAGCCGTATTTTATATTCATCAACGTCTCATTAAAGACTGAATCTCCACCTAAATATGTTAAAATAAATATACTAAATGAAGAGGCAATGCATAAAGTTAAACACGAAATAAAATCAAATGAGATATACAATAAGCTAAATAAAAATATAAATGCAGACACAAATTTAAATTATGATATAATCTACGAAGAAATTATACGGGCAAAAAATAAGCATATGCAAACTAAGCTGGTGAAATTTAATAAATATAAACATAAAAGATCAACGTGGATTACACAAGGATTGCTAAAATCTATTCAATATCGAGACAAACTCTATAAACAATTAAAATTGACCCAACCAAATTCGACAAGCTATGAAGCTATTAATATTAATCTAAAAACTTATAATACGATATTAAAGAAAAATATTCGTGCAGCCAAACAAGTGTATTTTGAACAAAGATTTAATCGATTTAAATATGATATAAAAAATACCTGGAAAGTTATTAATGAATTTCTTTCAAAAAATCGTACAAACCGTAGATTACCATTATTTTTTATAGAAAATGGTACAAAAATAACTGATAAAAAGGATATTGCAAACAAATTTAATAATTATTTTACAAATATAGGTCAGACCATCGCACAAGGTATTAAATATAAAGGTAACAAAAACTATAGTTATTATTTAAACAAAAACATTAATTCTGTATTTACGTTTCAGAGTATAGATGAAGAGACTGTTAGGAACACTATTAATAATCTTCCCACAAAAAACAGCTGTGGATTTGATGGCATTTCTTCAAAATTTCTTAAGATAATTGAGCCTGCAATTATCAAATCATTAACGCTGTTAATAAACCAAGTTTTAAAATCCGGGATATTCCCAGACAAACTAAAAATTGCAAAAGTTATTCCTATATTTAAGAAAGACGATCCATCTTTATTTGAAAATTACAGACCAATTTCCCTTCTTCCCACAATTTCTAAAGTGTTAGAGAAATTAATTTTTATTCAATTATATTCATATTTCAATGATATGAAGCTTTTATTTGATAATCAATATGGTTTTAGAGCAAAATATTCAACGGAATTTGCTGCGCTTGAGCTAATAGATAGAATTATAACTCAAATGGATAATAATGATGAACCAATTAATGTATTTCTCGACCTTTCTAAGGCGTTTGATACTATTGACCATAACATTTTACTTAACAAATTAACTTACTATGGCCTAAATGGTTCAACTTTGCAGTTATTCAGAAGTTACTTACAAAACAGGAAACAATACACTGAATTTGAACAAATAAATTCAGACATCTTACCTATAACAATCGGCGTCCCACAAGGTTCAATCCTTGGACCACTATTATTTATCATTTACATAAATGATTTCTCACAAGCTAGTCAAATATTTAATTTCGTCATGTACGCTGATGACACCACATTATCTAGCTCTTTAAAATGTCTTAACAACAACAACAACACACGCAACAAAAGTACAGAATCCTTAATAAATGAAGAACTTTTTAAAGTTAATGAATGGCTAAACATAAATAAATTATCTTTAAATAAAAGCAAATCAAAATACATGATTTTTCATATGCCTAATAAACGCACGCAGACTCTTACGCTTAAAATAGATAATATAAATATTGAAAGAGTAGATGAATTTAACTTTCTAGGATTGACTTTAGACACTAACCTAAATTGGAAAAAACACACTGAGAAAATTTCAAATAAGTGCTCCAAAACAATTGGCATAATAAACAGATTAAAATATGTATTACCTTTAGATATAAAAGTGTTGTTATATAACACTTTAATATTATCTCATATCAATTATTGTACCATGGTTTGGGGATACCAAATAAATAGAATTACAAAAATTCAAAAAAAAAGCCGTTCGAATAATAACCTTAAACAAATATAACTCACACACGGAACCACTTTTTAAAAAACTTAAATTACTAAAAGTAGAAGACATATTAAAGTTACATGAATTAAAATTTTACTTTAAATACATCCATAAAATGTTACCTCCTTATTTACTTAACTGGCAAATTATCCCAAGTGTAAACATACATAATTATAATACTCGTGAAAAAAATTATATACATACTTTTAGAACTAAGCATGAATTTGCAATGAAATGTCTCAAATACAGCCTACCACATGCTATAAATTACACCCCCGATATAATCAAAGACAAAATATATACTCACAGTTTGCGAGGCTTCTCATTTTATATAAAAACATACTTGTTACACAAATATAATGATTCATGCACTCTATCAAATTGCTACACATGTCAACAGAACCATTAAATACAATACATTTGATGCTAGCTTCAGGCAACCAGCACACATACAAACTTACATTCTCACATAAAACAAGCATGAGATAGACACCTTGTAAAATGACCACATAAATTATCACGTAAATAGGGTGGCTCCTATGATAGCGACAATTGTGTCTTAATAGGAGTCACCGACCCCGATTGAATAAGCTATATGATTAATATATATGGAACACAAATACCATAATAACTGTACATGCGTTTGTCTGTATTTTCCGAATAGTATGTTGAACATATAATTATATACGTTTATGTATGTCTGCATAATGTTTATATTTGTTGTTTATTACAGCATAAGTGATGTTCAAAAACCAATTAATTGTGTACCTATATGGGGTCAAATAAACGTTTACTTACTTACTTACTTACTTACTGTGTGATGTGTTGTGCGTCTGTTGTGCATGTGTTTTGCGTTTTGCGTGTGTTGGGCCTGCGTTGGGTGTCTGTTGGGCGTACGTTGGGCGTATGTTGTTTTCTTGTTAGTGTAGCTTTTCCCAGAGGAGAAGAGAGGCTATTTTGGCGGAGATAGATCGTGTAAATTGGTGGTGCAGAAAAGTTTATAAACAAGGGGAATTACTGATTGATAAGTATTATTCTTGCCTTAATATCATTCATAAAGTTGCAGTAAACATAAATTGAGTAGCAGTTGTGCTTAAAGTTAGTTAGTTAAAGTATTTTAGAACACCTTAGTAAAGTGAGTGATAATAGGGTAACTTAGCATTCGATAAATTGTAAACAAGATTTAACAAACCTGATTATGTGGTAGAATATATAGGAGATAAAGTAACAACCATCAAACTACTTACATAAGATAATATCTGTGTAAGTCAGTACTTGCTAGATATTTTGTTTAGGTAGCATTGTTGTTAAAATTAAGCAAGAGCGATAGTCGGGCGACGTAACCTAAATAAATAAAGCAGCCTAACGTAACGTAATTGATTGTATTTAAATTAGGTCACTACCAGTAATGTTAGCGTTCGTGATAGAATAAACAGTCGGCTGTGTAATTGAAATTTGTAGCATAAAGTGTGCTGTAGTACACAAGAAACAGTCTTTATAAAGAGTCATTTAGTTAAGTTATTAAATAAATTCTGATAGGGATATAGCGCCTTGCAAGCTACAAATTAAGGCAAAGCGACATTTGGTGTGCGATCACTGCCACAGCTGGGTAGATTTTGCATTGTCCGGCTACGGGAAGTCATGGGCAGAAACCATGGAGGAAGGATTCACCTTTCAATGCATTGGGTGTTGGAAGGTGAAGTGCCTGCAGAAGGAGATAATTAGGTTGACAGATATTGTGAAGAGAATGGAAATGGGAATTAGAAAGGCGACAGGTCGAATGGAGAGATACGACAGGGAGAGAGGGGAGAATACTGCAAGATTGAAGGAGAATAGCAGTGGCAAGAAAACTGAGGAAAGGAGATTGAGAGGAGGGAAGGTGATTGGAGGGGAAGAAATTGGAAAATCGACGAAAGAAAACGTGACAAGCGTAAAGGTGACAGGGGAGAAATTGACCGTAGAGAAGGAGGGAGGGAAGATGGGACGGGAGAGGAGAGAAGAAAATGAGATGGGAGAAAAATGAAGGGACGAAAGGAAGTGACAGCAAATGTGATAGAAGAGAAGTCGATAAAAGGGACGCTGACAGGAGGAAAGGTGACAATAGAAAAAGCGACAGGAAAGAATGAATCGGAGGAGAATGTGACAGGAGAGAACACGACAGGGAAAACGACAAGAATCAGACAGATGCAAACCGAAGAAGGAGCTACTCTAACGCAGTGGTTGAGGGGGCAATGAGGAAAGAGAGGGTGTTTATGGGCGACTCCATTATGAGAAAGCCGGACAAGACACTGAGCGAGGGGAAGGACGTCGTTGTTTGTCTACCTGGGGCTAGGATTGAACATGTGACTGACAGGGTAGAGAATGTGTTGGGGATAGTACAAAAGTATACACAGTTAGTGAGGAAGCTAAAGAAGACAAGAGTTGAACAGATAATTCTGTCAGGAATTTTGCAAGGGGATGGCGATCAACGCACTAGTTGAGCAGATATGTGAAGAAGAGGGGGTGGGATTCACAGATTTATGGGGGTACTTTGTTGGGAGGGAAGATATGTACATGAGAGATGGCGTCCATCTTAGTGGAAAGGGGGCAGCAGTTTTCTCAGAGAACCTGCTGCGATATGTTGACAGTGGGACAGGTTGCATCTATTTAAACTAGGTTCGCAGGGGGGACTCACAGAAAAGCCTGGAAATGGTGGCATAGATAAAGACAGCACAAATAAATCAGCAAAGAACAGTCTGAAAAACTCTTCTGAAGCTGGATATAAATGTGTTTGTTTAAACGCAAGGAGTATAGTAAACAAAAGAAATGAACTAAACATTATGGTAAGAGATATTGACCCTCACATAATAGGTATAACCGAATCCTGGACCACCACCGATATATCAGATGTTTAGGAAAGATAGAATAGGAAGAAAGGGAGGTGGAGTTATTTTATATATTAAAGAATCTATCCAGGCATACGAAATAAAATTAGAAAGAGAAGCAGATTGCGAAGAAGCTGTTTGGTGTAACATAGTTACAGAAAACTCAACGTTAACAGTTGGGTTAGTTTATCGAAATCGAAACATAAGCATAGAAGAGAATGAAAAAATACAAAATGCTATAACGGAAGTAAGCAAACGGGTTTGTATTATTATGGGGGATTTTAACCACGGGCATATACAAAGGAAATCTCTACAGAGTATGGGGAGTGAGGACCACAGGTTTTTAGTTTTAGTTCAAGATACTTTCCTTTCTCAACATGTGCTAGAACCAACCAGGGTTGAGAATGTGCTACACATAGTTTTGTCCTCACAGAATGAGTTAGTTGACAATGTCAAGATATGTGAGCCACTGAGGAGTAGTGATCACAACCAGATACATTTTACCATCAAAGTAAAATCAGAAAGGAATAGTAAAAAGCAGTATAGGAGAAATTTCCACAAAGGAAGGTATAAGGACGTGAGGAAATATTTAGCAAAGATAGACTGGAATAACACACTAAAAAATAAGACAGCAACAGAATGCTGGAATATATTAAAGAGTGAAATTAAGTGCATAGTCGATAAATTTGTACCCTTCAAAAACAAAGGAAACGGTCCAAAAAGAAACACTTATCGAAAGAGGCCATTAGAAAAATTGGACAAAATCCATCAGTTTGGGTATCATTTTAGTCGCTCTCCTCTGTACTCTTTCTAGCATAACTATATCCTTCCTGCGATGTGGCCTCCACGCTTGTATACAATATTCTAAATGAGGTCTAACTATTGTTTTGTACGGCGGTATTATTAGTTCTTTTTCTTTATATGCTATATTTCGCCTAATCATTCCAAGGATTTGATTTCCTTTTGAAGCTGCAATTCCACACTGCTCTGAAACCTTCATGTCAGCACTAATTGTCAGCACTAAGCCTTTTTCTTTTACAGTAGTATTTAGGACAGTTCCCACCATTGTATATTCTACATATTCGTTCCCATGTCCTGGGTGAAGGCATTTACATTTCCCAAAATTGAACAACATTTGCCACTTTTCAGACCATTTGATCAACCTGTCAAGATCATCTTATAAATGCTGCCTATCTCTATCACTTTTAATCCTTCTAAACACTTTTGTATCATTTGCAAATTTCAACACCTTGCTAGCTATATCATCGTCCAAATCGTTTATATATATATTAAGAATAATATAGGTCCCAGTGCTGATCCCTGTGGAACCCCACTCAAAACTGATTTCCAGTTTGAAGCCTCCCCATTAACAACTACCCGCTGTCTTCTGTCAATCAGCCATTTTTCTATCAAGTTAATTATATCATTTCCTATACCATGGGCCTTTAGTTTAAGCAGTAATCTCTGATGTGGCACTTTGTCGAAAGCTTTTTGAAAATGTAAGTAGATGATATCTACTGGTGATCCATCATCTACCCACTTAGTGATATCTTCAAAAAAACATAACATATTTGTTAAGCATGACCTCGCTTTTAGAAACCCATGTTGAGATGGGTTTATCAAGTTATGTTTAACAAGAAAATCCACTATGTGATCTTTAATTAGTTTTTCTAATAATTTACAAATCACCGATGTTAAACTAACTGGTCTATAATTATTTGACTTGTTTCTCGAACCTTTTTTGAATAACGGTATAATGTTTGCTTCATTCCATTCTAAAGGAACCACTCCCTCTTCTAATGACAAGTTGAAAACTGTTGCAGGCGGTATGCTAATTTGTTCTACAATTTCCAATAGTAGTTTGGGTGGAATACCATCCACTCCAGGTGATTTATTATCCTTCATAGCCCTAATTTTCTTAGCTACCATTTCTGGGGTTACAATTAACTGTCTTAAATAGTCTGATTCTGCCCCCTTGAACTTAGCCTCTGGTACTGGCAGTGAACTAGTGTCTTCTCTGCTAAACACTGAACTAAAATAAATACTCATTCAGGTCTTCTGCCATTAAGAATCCTTGTGATATTATATTTCCAGCACTATCTTCTAGAGGACCGACCTTATCCTGAACTTTCTGTTTGCTTCGAACATACGCATAACAACTCTTGCTGTCATGTTTTATATTACAAGCTAATTTATGTTCATAGCTTCTCTTTGACTTTATAATTTCAGCTGTAGCTTGGTTTAGTGCTTCTTTATAAATGTTGTAGTCTTCGTCATATCCAGTACGTCTATATGACTTCCACATCAGTTGTTTATACTTAATTTTTCTAATGTCTTCTTTCGATAAGTGTTTCTTTTTGGACCGTTTCCCGTGTTTTTTTAAGGGAACAAATTTGACGATGATGCATTCAATTTCACTCTTTAAGATATTCCAGCATTCTGTTGCTGTCTTATTCTTCAGTGTTTTATTCCAGTCTATCTTTGCTAAATATTTCCTTATGTCCTTATATTTTCCTTTGTGGAAATTTCTCCTGTACTGCTTTTTACTATTCCTTTCTGATTTTACTTTGATGGTAAAATGTATCTGGTTGTGATCACTATTCCCCAGTGGCTCACATATCCTGACATTATCAACTAATTCATTCTGTGAGGACAAAAGTATGTGTAACACACTCTCTCCCCTGGTTGGTTCTAGCACATGTTGAGAAAGGAAACTATCTTGTACTAAAACTAAAAACTTGTGGTCCTCTCTACCCATACTCTGTAGAGATTTCCATTTTATATGCCCATGGTTGAAATCCCCCATAATGACGCAGTCCCGTTTGCTCACTTCCCTTATAGCGTTTTGTATTTTTTCATTCTCTTCTATGCTTATGTTTGGACTTCGATAAACTAATTCAACCATTAACGTTGACTTTCCTGTAACTATGTTACACCAAACAGCTTCTTCGCAATCTGCTTCTCTGTCTAATTTTATTTCATAAGCCTGGATAGATTCTTTAATATATAAAATAACTCCACCTCCCCTTCTTCCTATTCTATCTTTCCTAAACATTACATATCCTGTCAGTCCCAATTCGGCATCTGATTCATCGGTGGTTGCCCATGATTCGGTTTTACCTATTATGTGATGGTCAATATCTTCTACCATAATGTTTAGTTCATTTCTTTTGTTTACTATACTCCTTGCATTTAAACAAACACATCTATATCCAGCTTCAGAACAGTTTTCCAGACTGTTCTTTGCTGAATTGCTGTCTTTATCTATGCCTCCAGTTTCAGGCTTCTCTGCGAGTCCCCCCTGCGAATTTCGTTTAAATAGATACAACCTGTCCCACTGTCAACAGATCTCAGCAGATTCTCTGAGAATACTGCTGCCCCCTTTCCACTTAGATGGAGGCCATATCTTCTGTCCCAACAAAGTACCCCCATAAATCTATAAATCCCACGCCCTCGTTTTCACACATCTGCTCAACTAGTGCATTGATCGCCATCCTCTTACAGTTTCTGTATGATGCCCCCCTTCCTCCCATTACTGGCAAAATTCCTGAGAACCTGTTCCACTCTTGTCTTCTTTAGCTTCCTTACTAGATGTCTGTACTTCTGAACTATCCCAGTTGTTCCCTCCTTGTCTGCATTGTTTGTCCCAACGTGTACTAGTATAGACCCTCCCTTGCCATGCCCCAAGACCTTCTCTACCCTTTCGGTCACATGCTCTAGGGTAGTTACATTCGTCACTGCTTAAACGTTCTGAGACAAGTGACGGAGAAAACGACTATACTGATTGGTGAGCCACTGGTATAGAGACAGAAATATGATGGGTATGCCTATACGGTTTGGTGGATCAGCTTCTTTCCTGTAGAACTTTTATCCGTGTCCACTTGAAGCGTACGGTCGGGTGTTTAAGTCTGCTGAACATGCTTATCAGTATAGAAAGGCGATGTTTATTGAAGACGCCGAATGCGCGGAAAGTATCAAAGAGGCAAGGTCAGCGTACATGGCGAAATGGAGAAGTAGAGCCATAAGGAAAACGAGAAGAGCATCCGAGTGGGATGCTATCCGTGTCGATTGTATGCGGAACTTGTTGATGACAACGGTGTGCACAAGAACACGTCAATTATTTAATAATAATATTTTGACACAATTTTGAGTTTGTGACCCTCAAATTACCTTCAAAATCGAGGATGGCATCCACCCATACATATTTCCTTACCCCTTGAGTGATGGATTTAGCACGAATTCCTGCTATTAACAAAAATGCCATCAAAAGTATAACATCACATGTTGGCTGGCCTACTATCTGCGGAGAGTCACAATTTCGAAAATTCATCTTTTGATGGTGACCTTCTTCAACCTTCGGTACACTGTTAGAGCACCGCCATACAACATCATGCCATACCTCATTTGAACGGGGATACAATGCACTTTCTTTTCTTTTAACCATTGTAATTGTAGAACATTTACGGAATGGCGCAGTTTTGAACATTCATAGTTTGATGGTGACCTTATTTGACCTTCACTCCACCCCGACTGCACTATCAGATAGCTCCCCACGGCAATACCATGTTTGCGGGGAGAAAGCACGCTTTCCAACGGTATATGACATGGCCTTGAGTAGCTAGGTAACGTAGATATATGCAACCATCGATATTGTACAACGTTGGCGGGTTGGCACAATTTCGAGCAATTATCATTTGACGGTGACTCTGTTTGATCGTCGCCCCACACATACTCCATCAACTGACAGCTCCACGCCATTTCTCATTTTAACGTGGAGGAATTGTTCTTTAAACAGTATGTGACGCGTACATATAAATGAAGCATTTACATAGTCAATGCAATTTTATGACTTTCGTGATATTACAAAAACATCGAATATTCATAATTTCACAGTGACCTTGTCTGACCTTAGCTCCACACTTACCATATCAGCTCCACATCGTATATCCTTATGAAGGGGAGATAAAGTGCTTTACAAAAATATATGACATGGCCTTTTTCTAGTTAAGTGTAGTACATATGCAACCATTGTAATGCTATGACGTTTGCGGAAGGGCACAATTTCGAGAATTCATCATTTAACGATGACCTTGTTTTACCTTGGATTCATGCTTACTGCACCACTTAGCAGCTATACGACAGGTCTCGTTGGGACGGCGAGATGCAGGACTTTTAAATGATATAACATTTGGTGTGTGTGGGGGGGACCATTTAAGTAGGTCCGTTAGTTGGTTCTACCGCTCGCCTATAGGTAGATGACTTCACTGTTCTTGGGAATGTGTCCAGCAGATGATGTAATACCTCGATTTGTTGCGCCGGTTCATAATCCTTGTGGCACTTGTGGACGTATTTGTAGTATGTTTTCTTCATAATTACATTTCCCATGACGATATAAATAATGGCTATAAATGCAACAAGTAAATGCTTATAGTATAAATTGTGAAGGGTATAACATAATGTCCTTGAAATTACAGCCAATAAATGCATTGCCATCGGAATGTGATGAATATTCGGGGAGGAGGGGGGTGAGGCTCATCAAACAACTGCACCCCTTTGAGGCTTACAAAAACCTCAAATGGCAACCCTTCGAGGCTCACAAAAAATCTCCAGTTGAACCCTCTTTGAGGTTTTTAAAATTTTTCCAATTCCACCCCCGTTGAGACTAAAAAACATCCAATTTCCCCCTGAGGTTCTCCCAAAAGATCTTCCAATTCCACCCCTCTCCTTGAATTGAAGCTCACCAATTACTCAAACTGCAGTCGCCTTGACACTCACCAAAACAACAAAATGCAATCCTTCCCCAAGTACTGGGGACTAATCCTATGTGCGCCCCCCAACTGTCCACCCGGTTCCGACGCCTTAGAAATGGTAGTGGTAGTTTTGTAATGTAAATGTAATTACTATGTGTTACAGTTATTAGTATTATTGCATGCAAGAACACATCTTCCCATAACTGCGTGTCCAACGTCATCACGTGTCCAGCGTCATCACCAACTGTACTATATTTCTCCAAACATAATATCTATTAAGTTCGCCCAAATTATATTCTACTGATATGCTAGCTTTTTTATCTTCTTTTCCAACTGTAAACTGCGAGCTCTTACATAAAGTTAATTAGTCATAAAGACATTAACGTTATGACAGTAACCAGCGAATGAACATGCCACCACATTTTGTTTGCAAATATAAATTTCTTACAAAACTATGTATGAATTGTTTTCGTTTATAGGAAGAGCAACATGATCCTAACACATCAAGACCTAAATTAGGGTACCGGTTCTAATTACTTCACCCAGATATATTTTGATCAATTTGTCAGGTCCAGCATCATCAAGCAGCTTAGACATCTGGGGGTCTCTCAGATCAGTTTACTTGCATATCAACTTTATTATTTTGTTGCTTATTTATGTGTTCACATATCACTTATCAGAATAATATCGCTGTAAATAACATTGCGGTTTTATATTTACCGTATTCACGTTCGTTTCTGGTACAATTTCATTTAAATTGAATAAACATCGGTCCATTGCTCGCACACTATGTCAGTAGTTATAATTTGGCTGAAGATACCGGTCATGACCTAACATCAAAGGAAATCGGCGAAACATCAAAGGATTTTGCGCGTTTTTTATTACTAGTGTGGTGATTTGCCGCATTCAGGAATGTTACTTATAAAAAACGTGATTGATTGCTGATTGATATACCACACACGATGACGCGTGCGCGCCCTCTAGCGAGAATATTAATTAGCTAATTAGTGCTAATTAGTAAAACTGCTAGTGCTACCCTCTAGTGAAAACAATAGTACTAATTAGAATGTGCTGAAATAAAGTATGCACTAGCGCCTCTAGCGCGGAAATCGGACATGGTTATATAGTGGTTAAGCGCGCGTGAGGCGCAGTCAGTGTAGATCAGCGGTATGGTGGAGGCTATACGTTTCGGAGGGTCGACGTCGTACCTGTCGAATTTTTATCCCTGTAGAATCGCGGCGTACGGTCGGGGTTTCAGATCCGTCGAGCACGCTTACCAGTTTAGAAAAGCGATGTTTAATGAAGACGAAGCAAGCGCGGAGTACATCAAGTCGGCTTGGTCGGCTTATATAGCGAAGCGACGAAGTTTCGGAATCAAGAACACGAGAACGGGCGCCGAATGGGACGCCGTTAGAGTCGAGTGTATGAAGAGCCTGTTGATGAGTAAGTTCGGGGGGTCGAAAAAGTTCAGTTCCCTATTGGCTACCGGGGACGCCGAATTAGTGGAGTGGGTGCCGCCGAAAGAAGCCTTTTGGGGTTGCGCCTACGGGTGTAAAGAAGGTCAGAACATGCTCGGTAAATTGTTGATGGAGATGCGTCGTGAATATAGAAGAAACGAATAAAAGTCATCGTTCGTTATCGGCGCACCAGTCGTCGATATGGAAGGGACGTGGAAGCATCCTTTTACGTGTATAGTGGCCGGCCCTACGGGGTGCGACAAGAATACTTTTGTCGCTCGCCTGCTAAAGTTCGCTTCTTCTATGATCGTGCCGCCGCCGGATAAAATCCTGTGGTGTTACGGCCAGTGGCAAACCGCCTACGACTCTACGACAGCCGGTGTAGAGTTCGTATACGGTTTGCCGGATCCGACACCAAAACGAGGACGCTTCTAGTACTCGACGACCTTATGGAGGAGACCGATAGTCGGGTCACGACCTTGTTTACTAAAAAAAGTCATCACTGCAAGGCTTCCGTCGTACAGCTTCTGCAGAATCTCTTTCCGAAAGGGAAAGAAAACCGCTCAATCAGCCTAAACGCGCAGTACATGGTCCTCTTCAAGAGCCCTCGGGACGCGGGGCAAGTAGGTCACCTGGCGAAACAGATGTATCCGGGTAGAACCAACTACATGATGGAGGCCTTCAAAGATGCCAAGTCAGCAGCCTACGGTTACCTCCTGTTGGACCTGAAACAGGAAACGCCGGAAATCATGCGCCTGCGTACGGCCATTTTCCCCGACGATCGCATTCAGTACGTGTACGCGCCGACGAGAGTATAAAAAGAGGAGCGCGTCGCGGCCGACGTCATTCGTCAGGATGACAGAGCGCGTGAAGAGGCACATTCTGGCCCTGCAGCTGTTGCGTAGATACAAGAGGAATTCGGATCTGAGAAAAGCCGTAATCACGCACGCGGATTCCGATCTCATCTGTAGTCTGTGCGACTGCGCGTACAACATTCTGAGCGGAAACGTGAAATTATCGGCGAAACAGAAAAGAGTGCTGACAAAGTACAGGAACCATCTGCGCAAGCTAACGTCGAAAAAAGTACCCATCAAACAGAAGAGGGCCGTCCTGCAGACGGGGTCGGGCGCATTTCTGACGGCGCTGCTGGCACCGTTGGCGAGCGCCTTTCTGCCCCTCCTCAGACAGGCTATAGGTTGATGCAGCACGCGAAGAAGATGGCCTTGGTAGACCCCCGGTTGGTGGAGCGTCAACTTCCTTTACTATCGCAACCGACCACAACGACGTCGCGTGTGATGAGTAGCCTGGACGACGACATGAAAACCGTTCTCGAGCGTACGGATTTGTCCGAACGAGAAAAGGTACTGGCGTACAATCAACTGCTGAGTCGCTACAACGCCATGGAGACGTCTCGGACGCAGCAACCGACGCGAGTGTCCGTAGTGAACGACAGAAGAGAGTCGTCGACGACCGACCAATCACCGCCGCCGCCGCCGCCGCCGCCGCCGCCGCCGGATTAAACGGAGAGCGAGATCGTGAAGAGCGTACCGAAAAATCTGAAAGAAAAGGCCCGCCTCCTGATGGCAAAACTGAAAACCGACCCGCTGATTCGCAGGAACGAACGAGGGGAGCTCGTGTACGCCGGCGTGGCTATCGCCGGAACCAACATGGTAGATCTAGTGAACGATCTCATGCGAAAGAGGAAGAAGACGCCCGCGCCGGTTGGCTGGGAAGCGTTCGGGGACCATATCAAGCGGTTGAACGTCCCTATGGAGCTCGTCGGTAACCCCCAGCGTTGAGCGTACATACAGCGCGCGGCGCAGAAGCGAAAGATCCGCCGCGCTCAATCTCTCGAACGTACGGCGTGGGCCTCCTTTTAAAGAGGTCGAGGAACGGCCGAGCCGCTCACAAGCTAGTATGCTCTCTCGAAGGTCGATGCTCGTCGTCGCCCTCGCCGGCGTAGTCGCGGCGGCTTTTGTCGTACACATCTGTATATTGTTCGCCATATCTCCGCCGTCGCCATGGCGGTGTCCCGGCGACCTCGTGGTACGCAACGAAAGCGCTCTCAACAACAACGGGACGACCGCCTGAAGCGCGCGTACTTTGACCCGAAACGGGCGGGCAGTTACGGCGGCGACGACGAGTTGCACCGGGCGACCGTAGTACCCAAGCCGATCGCCGAGCGGTGGCTATCGGAGTAGGACGCGTATACGCTTCACAAACCGGTCAGACGACGTTTCAAACGACGTTGCGTTATCGTGGGCGGACGAAACCAGCAGTGGCAAGCCGACCTCGTCGACGTGGCTAAACTGAAAAAACACAACGACGGTATAGCGTTCCTATTGACGGTCATCGACGTCTTCTCGAAGCGGGCATGGTGCGTCCCTTTGAAAAGTAAATCCGGTCCGGCGCTCGTCACGGCCTTCGACGGCCTGCGCGCGGCGTCCTCCATTTCGTGACGCACAACGTCGAGCGCTTCAATCGTATGCTGAAGACGCGAATGTGGAGGTACATCAGACGCTGAGGTACGTGGAGCCGTTGCAGGACTTCGTGCGGTCGGACAACAACGCCTACCATCGAAGCATCGGTACGACGCCGGCGAGCATCAACGCCGCGAATCAGGAGAGTGTGTGGCAGCGGCTGTACGGCGGCGGGTATCAAAAAAACAAGCCGAAACTGCGAGAGGGGGACCGCGTACGCATCAGCAAGGCGAAGGGGCGTTTCAAGAAGGGGTACGTGCCTAACTGGAGCGAAGAGCTCTTCACCGTCGTAGAATCGCATCCGTCCGACCCTCCCGTTTACCGATTGAAGGACGACGCCGGAACGATACTGGACGGCACCTTCTACGAGCCGGAGCTACAAAAAGTAATCGTCTCAAAGGATAAACTATATCGGGTGGAGGCTGTTCTAAAGAGACGTCGTCGACGACGCGGTAAGGGTGAAGAGGTGCTCGTCAAATGGTCCGGCTATCCTGCTGGATCGACGCCAAGGCGCTCGTGGACTATAAGGGTTGATGACGTCATAAAAGACGGCAGTATGCCCTACGACTACCGCAGCCTCCGCCCTGTTAGTTGCGATCGATGCTATCGACGACGAGGCTATCGACGACGACCGCAACGTCGGCGAACGCGCTCTATGGTGTTTCTGCGGCAACGAAACCCCCTCGTGATCGATAAAGGAAGGACGCCGTAGCGTCGGACGGCAGTTGCGCTATGAACACCGTCAAGACGACAGCAGCAGCCGATGTAGCCGAATACCGACGTCGATTCAGGCGTGTTTGTCGAAGAACCCGCCGTCGACTCATGCGTCTCTGCGGATGCGACCGATGCCGTCGACGACTCATCCGTCACGAACGTGCCGTGGCGTCTCTGCGGCAACGAATGCCCTAAAGCCGAGATCATCTTCCTGTGCCAGATCGTCGTCCTGTACACGGTGATCGTCGTCAGTATATACAATCTAACGCGCGGCCAGGGCGACTCCATGTGGACTTCGCTGCTGAGTAGCTGCCTCGGCTACCTACTACCGAGTCCGATTATGAGACGCGATGGCGTCGTCTGACTTTCACGTGACGTTGCCGAGCAACGCATCTATGAAGGCGCACCCCGAAAACACGTTGACGCACTACACGACGAATCTGCCGCAACGCGTCGACCTGTCGGGGAAGTGGGAAAGCGGGCTGGTGTCGCTACAGTACACGCACAGCTGGTATAACGTGAGAGAAGAGGACGCCTACTTCTTCTTGGCCTGCGGGACGGGGGATACGAGCCTTTACACCACCGCGGACGGAGGTAAAATTCTTTAGCAGGGCACTATCCCTCACGGCTTTTACAACAGCGCCTACGAGCTGATGCACAAAATCAACGAGACAATGACGAGACTGAGCAACGATAAAGTCAGGGCGCTCCTGGAGTACAGCCCCGTCTCCAACCGGATGACGTTGCGTCTATCGGCGGGCGTCGAATTTAATTTTCCCCCGTGGAGCCACCTGAAAAAGATACCAGGCACGCACGCGCTCCCCCGAACGGTGAACGTCGTCGTGTACGGGGAGTTCGAGAAGGTGCTCGAAATCGAGAAGAACCGGAACGTCGTGTACGACTACTGAGATGGACACGTTTCAGCTGATACATCGCCTGGCGGTCGACGCGTACACTAAAGACGCTGCACGCCGACTTCCGCGCCTTTCTTCGCCGCAACTGCGACTTGTGGACGTACAACAACAAAAGGCTGCATAGCGGTGTATCTAACGTGTGCGGACAATATTGCGTCACCTACCTGCTCTTACGATGCCGCGGTATGCCGCTAAGCGGCTTCCAGTGACTGTTCGGCCCCGATAGGGTGGCCAACGACTGTATCGTATTCGACTGGCTAAAGCCGCATTCAACGCTTATCGCTTGTTACTATTACTAGTAGACGACCGGGTATCCGAACCGACTTTTTCGGACCCGCTGGTCACGGGCTCCTCGCCGTACTAGGCAGGCAAGATCGAAGTAGTGAGGTTGTAGTAGTAAACAAAATGATGAAAACTGTATAGCGTGTTCACTCATTTATTTTATTAGTCGCTACATATACATACATACATACATACCCTAGGTCCTAAGGGGTCCCTAGGGGTCCCTAGGGATAGGTCCCTACTTCTAGGATGGGGTCCCCCTTATACGAGTACCGGCGCCGTTGTGACGCCGTCGGCGAGCACGCGACGTTTGGCGTAGAAGTAGCTCAACGCCGCGCGCTCCTAAATGTACGTCAGCACGGACGATTCCTTCACTTGGAAGCCGCGGTTCCAGCCGCCGGCGCTCCGTCGGCCGCGCAGCACGCCGAGGAAGACGTCCTTGTCGACGTCGTTCTGACGCTTGCTCAGGCCCTTTGTGCTGTACTTGTCGCAGGTGGCGCCGCCGAAACAGCAGTACGTCTTGCTGCAGAGCGCGACGATTCTGCGACCGGACCATTCCACTTTGAAGAGGCCCGGCGTTCGCTTGTCGTACCTGCGCCGTCTCGCGCAACACTCGTCGGGCGCGTCCCACGCTCGGCCGGCGAGCCGGTACCGCACGTACGTCTCCGCGTGCTCGTCGCAGTGGTCCGACGGGAACCACTCTCCGCGGTGCCGGAAGTAGTGCTAGAGCTTAACCGTCGCCACGAGGTCGTCGAGGTCGCGACCCGCGAGGCTCAAATACGCCGAGTCCGTGTCCATCGCGCAGTATTGGAATAGGGGGCGCGGTATGTAGGCGGCGATGAAATCGTAATAACATTCAAGCATACGCAGTTTGGCTTACTGGTATACGAAGTAGCCGATCTGGATGGGCAGCGCGTACCGGACGGTTCGCTTGTTCTGAGCCACCTCGTAGAGACCGTCGGGGACGACGACGTCGAGCTGCCGGAAGCGTCGATCGTTGATCAGCGTCGCGGCGCCGGCGGACGTGCAGTACTTGATGTCGCGGTGCAGATCGACCCTCGTGATAGTTTTCCGGTAGGAACTTTTCCCGAGAAGTTTGAACGTACCGGTGATGATGGCCTTGTCGGGGTCGCCGAAGCGACGAAAGCACGCGACCGGCTCGTACTCGACGATCTGGTAGACGCGCTAGACGATGAGTCCGTGCCGCAGATACCACCGCAGTAGCGGCGTCGCGAGTAGAATCTTGGCGCCGAAGAAGCTCCGCACGAGCGTCCACAGAGGTCGCTCGAGGAGCTCGTGCGTTTCATCGTACCGATGCAGGAACAGGCTGAGATCGCCGAGCGCGATGTAGGCGTTCTTGGAGATCGGCTGCATCTCGGCGAAACGTCCGTCCGGAACGGCGATGTCGCACTCGACGAGGCCGAACAGAGTGCCGTCGAGCACGGCCTTCAGGATCGTCGACCGCATAACGGCGCCGCCACCGTCGGTCCAGCTCCGAGGGGGCGGCGGTCTCGTCGCGCGCCACTGGCACTCCCACAACTCGACGACGGTGACGAAACGGCGAAGGTAGGTCGTGACGGCGGCCGTCTCTGCGTACATTTGACTCATCGGCTTGCCGCTGACCTCATTCGTCGCCTTCCCCGTGCACGGGCAGCCGTGGAAGAAGCACCCTTGGAACTGGTACGCCGTCCGCGTCTCGCAACACCAGCCGTCGAACCGGAATTTGCCGACGCGCTTCTCGCTTTCGTTGAGCTGGTGTCTTATGCGCGCCCCCGTCCGCTCCGCCTCCCACGTCAGTCACTCCACGGCCAGGCGGCCGTAGCGGTGCACGCGTTCTGGCCGAAAGGCGTTCTCCGCGCGACGGCGCGTGTACCACCCCATTGGCATCTCCTGCGTGATCGCCCATAGGTAGAGGCCGTTTGCGTCGAAGCCGACGATCGAGCGCCAGGGCCACGCCGACTCGCCGTACTCGTCGCGCCGGAGAACGGACACGTCGGCCTCGTGATAGCGCGAGAAAATTATCGAGGGTCCGCCCACGATCTGCGATTGCAGAAGCCGGTGCAGGTCCTTGTTCGGTTCGTTGAAGAGCGTGAAGTGGAGCGTCGACGGCAGATCGTTGAACAGGTACAGCAGCGTTAGGCCCGGTACGCTGATGGCGTCCTTGAACATATCGATGAGGCGCTCCCGATAGAAGGCGAACTGTTTGTCGACGGCCTCCAAGAACGGCACCACGTCCCTGTTGTTATACCAGGCGAGGTAGTCCCGCAGCGTCGTCATCTCTTCTTCACGCCATACCTTCGCGCAACCCTCGTACCCGGCTGCGGAGATGCCTTCGCGCTTCAGGTGACTGTAGAAGGTCTCGCAGTTCGGTGTTTTCCAGTTTTTGCAGGTCGTCGTGGTACTCGTTGGGAAAGTGACCCTTCGTCGCCGCGCAGACGTAGGCTTTAAGAAACTTATCGTAGCTGACGCCGGAGGCCAGGTAGTTGGTGATGTCAAGGAACTAGAGCGTCGCCGTCCTCAGACACATGAAGTTGTTCTGACGCTTGATCGTAAACGCCGACGAGATGCTCTGCGTCTCGGTGGTCATGAACAGGGGCGTCAGGTACTTTTTGACGACGTTCAAATCATATTTTCCGGAATTGAAGCCGAGGACGGGGAGGCGGCGCAGATGCGTCCACAGGCGATCGGCGAGGACGGTGTGCGGGCTCTTATCGCGCGAAGCCTCCTTCTCCGTCGCGCGAGCTCGCCATTCGTCGTCGAACGCGGCGATCACCTCGAAAGTCGCGTCGTACGATGGTCGCAGAGCCGCGCACGCCGCCTTGCTCATGGCCTCCAGGGCACCGATCAGGCGGTTCGCGAGTTCGCTCGAATCGCCGGTCGTGACGAAGCAGCGCGCCGTCTCGTGCTCGGGGACGTTCGAGACGACGCTGACGCTGTGTAGCTCGTGCCGTGCTATCCACCGGCATTTGGCGCTGTCCGCCGGCAGGTCGCGATCGTCGAAGTAGCACTCGAAGTCGTACGTCGTCCTGTACGGGTAGTAGCGCAGGCGTTCGTCCACGTAGACGCCCTCGTCCTCCAGCTGTTGAAACACGGACGGCGTCGGATGGTAGACGTCGCCCGGAAATACGTGGCGAACGCCGCCCTCGCACGTCGCCTCGTGACGCCGCAGTCGATAGGCGGACGGCCACAGCGTTTCGCCGCACTTGCCGGATAGGTACGAGCGACAGAACATCGAGACGTCGGTAATGAACGAATAGTGCGTCTCGCACAGATTGACGTTAATGGTAGTCGGGTAGTGGTGGCGGGAGCGGCGGACCAATTCCGCGGTCCCGTTCCACGTCGTCAGTCGATACACGGTCACATTTGTCTCGAAGACCGTCTCCACCCGGTCGAGTTCGTTCAGCGGAACGCCGGCGAACGCGTAGTACGGTTGATCGCCGCTGTAGTCGGCGTAGAGCCGTAAGGCCAATTTCGTTAAATCGTCAACGCGGTAATCGGCGCCCCGATGCAGCGCCAGTCAGCGGAAGAGACACAGGTTATCGGTGTACGGCCTATTGTGTTGATCTTTCTTTAGACCGATGAGCGTCCTATTGTTGCGCAGGTAGTCAGGTAGTCGCAGCCGCGTGGCGAACCCGATAGGATGATTGATGATCGCGATAAGAAAGTAGGTAACGTTAGTCACCAATTCGGCGATCCACCCCGCACGGGTCTCTGCGCAATCACGTACTGGACAACGTCGGCCTGACGGACGGCGTCGATGAATCGTTCGAACGACTCGGCGTCGGTAACGAGGACGGGCGATTCGAGATAGCGGCCGCAACAGTTATAGGACGAATGGTAGTACCGGTAACGGGCCGTCACCTTGTGACGAAGAATAAAACCGAAACTTATTTAATCTTAAACGCCCGAATCTGCTCCTCGAACATCAGTCGTAGTCGGGCGTCGAGCGCGGCCGTGTCCAAACAGTCGGTCATTTCGAAGTTGTACCTCGACTGGACGGGACCGCGCGCCGTAGACGTGCGGATGCAAGACCAGTGCTGGCGAACGGTACGCCATATGCCGTCGTCGACGCCCGGTGGCGGCGGTGGTGGTGGTGGCGACTTACCGCAGGTCTTTAGATGCCTCTGCATACTATCGCGACTGGGGAACGTTCGATCGCATTTCGGACACGCGTGATGTTCTCTACCTCTACTACTACCGTCGCAGTTATTCAGATGCTTCAACATATCGGAGCGACGGGTGTACGATCGACCGCATTTCGGGCATTCGTACATGGTAGATGTTAACAGCGGAGCGTGCGTCCGGTCCTAGTCGATGTCGGACCGATATTAACCGCGAAGAATCACCGATACCGACTATAAAGCCCCGCGCAAAACGTCCGCTAGGTGGGCTCGCACGCTAGGTGGCAGCACTGTCGAAGTTTTCGTCGTACATTAAACGCGGGGTTCTCACTGCGCGGAGGCGGACTCTTACACCTAGTGGCAGCGCTGTCCATTACACTGTAGCATCGCGCGGCGGAGGGTTTTCGTGCGAGACGCGCGCCACCACAAGTATCACTGGGGCAGCGGATTCTCACTGGGCGGAGGCGGGTTGATGAATTGTTCGTCGGGGCACTAGCATCGCGCAGCGGGGGCTTTTCGCACGACGCCAGATGGCAGCGCTTGCCATGGGGCACTAGCATCGCGCAGCGGTGGTTTTTCGTGCGCCGTCAGGTGGCAGCGTTGTCGATGTCGACTACCGTTAGAGGATCTAGCATCGCGCAGCGTGTTTTGTTTTCTCATGAGGCGGGGAATTGTCATTACAAGTCGGGGCTCTAGCATCGCGCAGCTTTTAGCGCGATCGCGCCACTGGGGCAGCGGGTTTTTCGATGTTTGTTTTCTCACTGCGCGGAGGCGAGCTTACATCGGGTGGCAGCGGTTGCCATGGAGCACTAGCATCGCGCAGCGGAGGCTTTTTGTGCGACGCCAGGTGGCAGCCCTGTCGATGTCGACTACCGTTAGAGGAACGAAGTTGTCATTCGTCGTACAAGTCTGTTCGCTGGGGCTCTAGCATCGCGCAACATGTTTTGTTTTCTCATGGGGCGCGGGCCATCAGGTGGCAGCGCTGTGGACTACCGTTAGAGGAACGAGGAATACGGGCGTACGTTTTCAACGTTTTATTGCAACAAACATACATACATACATAAGGCCACGATAATCGTATGCCACGGGTGTAAGGCTTTATGCCACAGTAATGTGTCAGGCTTCGGCGTACATATAAGGCTTCATGCCACGAGTCAACATGTAAGGCTTCACGCCACAGTAATGTGTCAGGTTTCATATAAGGCTTTATGCCACGAGTCAACATGTAAGGCTTTATGCCACTGTAATTTTCACGGCGACGACGTGCTATAACGTCAGGCAAACTAGAACGACATACATGTCAGGGTAAGTAAACGGCTTCACCTATTAGCGTAATATAAGCTAGCTCTCTCTCTTCACCGTGAAATAAACAGCGCTACATAACGGCTTCACCTAATAGCGTGATATAAGCTCTCTTCACCATTACTTGGTGAACAGCGCCACCTAATGTCAATCACCGAGACACGCTCTCTTCAGCAGATACTGCTGCACCGCCGTCTCCAGGAGCGCGCGTTCGAGGGACGACGTCCAGTCCGTCCCCATCAGCCAATCAGCGACGTGGCGCACGAGTGCCCGTTCCGTCATTCGATTCGCGCCGGGAACACATTGATCTTGGAGTACGCCGATCAGTCGCATAGCGGTCGGCAACAGCGATCTCTGCAGAAAGGTGTCGAACGCCACATTAAAAAATGGATCGGTTAGGGCCTTCATGTTGTCGTACACGAGACGATATCGTCGGCTTGGCTTCCTGCCACGATAGCAAAACATATGCACAAACGGGCAGCCTTCCTCAGGCGGACACTCACCACAATTTTCCCGCGTCATTTCCATCACCTTTTCACCGACTAATTCGGCAAAAGTATTCATCATACAACGCTGGCGTCCACCATACGAATGTATGAGGCGCCACTCCAGGTCGAATTGGCCGGCCGGCTCGTCTCGTTTGTTGCGGGCCCACGGAATAAAATCGTCCGATGACACGGACACGACCTCCACGGGTGGCGGCTCTAGTGTTGCGTACGTCGGGGACGGCAGCGGCGACTGCGTAGCTTCAGTGTACGAAGGCTGGCGAACCGGTGTTTCTCTTTTCAGCAGATATGGCGCGTCATTTTTGCGCACTTCTCGGCCGAGGGCGATACCTCCTCCCCGGGGTCGAACAAAGCGGCGGCGATTACGGCATCCTACAGCAAGAAGCGAGGCGTTAGTCATTCAAGGGTGAACGCGCACCGAAAAATAACTTTTCGGCTTCATACTCCGTGCACCGCGGACACCATAGTGCCGCTTGGGATGCCTCGCAATTTGCGCTTACAATTACAACAGCCAGTGTACGTGCATTTACTTTTCCATGCGATGCCAGTAATTTTCACGGGTGTAGAAATCTTATATACACCATCCGGCGCCTGTAGAAACTATTTCAGAGTTAGCGCATCCGGCGCGAACAAACTCACCAGGACGCGTCGACGCTGGCCGAAGTATCGCCCGCCTGCGTAGCACCGACGCCAGCGCCTAAAGACGAGGAGGTAGCCGTCGCTGCAGGAGCTTTCATCGTATTTTCAGCCGCCACTACCTTCGGCTTTTTAATCTTTTTCGGCGCGTCTCCCAACACGGGCGGCATGATGTCAACAGCAACGACGATCTGCAACACACGAAGTTACCACACCGACATTAAGCGAATACAGAAGCGCTCTCGTCCGCCCCTATTTATATTAGCATAACGCGTAGCTCCCGTGTACTCGCGCACGTACGCCAGAAAACAGCCCATTCTCGCAAGGTTACTAAACCTGAAAAAATCTAGCGGTCACGTTATTGCATAAACAGAACGTCGCTTTTGTTTTCTAATATAAGTTTACCATAAGATTCTCCAGTCCTTAATTAGCATCATAGACCGTTTCTTTTACGCAATTAACTATTTATTAAGGCTTTATGCACTTAAGTAGCCAGTTACGTAAGTGCCTTATGTAAGCGCTTATGTAAGGAAGGCTACGTGCCGATTGTCATGCCTTCGAAACCGCGCCCACAGTCACCGCATAAACAAGTGAGCGTCATTCTTTCGACCGACGACCAACGAATAACACGCACAAACGAGCACAACCGCGATGAACAGCGACAACGCCCAATGTTCAGGAGCGAGGTATGTTTCCTCCTTCAACGATGCTAACTAAAATAACGGCTTTCCTTCGAATAACTACAATTTACATGTTTCTTCCCTAACTAAAATAACGGCTCAACGATACTAACTAAAAAACTTTTTTATTTACAGACGCCCAATTAACGTCTTTGAAACGTTTCAAGTAGGACGGGGAACGACCATTATATTACCATCTAAACAAAACGGGTTCGTCAGGCCGCCCAGGCTTAATCGTGACGACATGCTTGTTTTGGACACAACCCCTCGTGAACAACAGGGGGACGCGGTATCCCTTTCATCGCGCGCCGACGCACTACCGATTCAGCCAACTAACAATCTGTTTTACAGATCATTCACACGCCACATCTACATAACGTCCGGCCTTGAGCATCAAATCGTTGCCATCGGCCGTGGTTCGTGTCTACACATCATCCGCCAACCAATCGACCCTTCGCCCACTCGCCACCAAGCGTCGCCCGCTCATCCCCCACCCGCCGACCCGACGAAAGCGTCGCCCGCACGCCGTGTCATCATTTCTTCACCGCCGGCAAACCTGCCGACCGCCTGTGTCATCGGAGTACGCCGCCCGAAGCCACCAACTATTCTCGATCCCGACCGCGATGGAGAAACTGACGTCACATACAATTCCTTTGTGCACGGACGAGGACGCGCACGGACTTTTGGTCCTCCACCTCATTATGCCATCCCGGATGACGCGAATCAACGACACAGCTTTGGTCCCGTCCCACCAGAGTGGCAAAGGGACTACTAATTTTCATTTATGAACGACCGAAAATAAAATATATATCTCACCGTTTCCTTTCTTGTGTTCAATCCTTGCACACGACCAGCTTATTCCAAATACAAGTAACAGCTGTTACCACCGCTACACAATAATCCAGCAGCGTTATAAAATGCGCCGCGCACAACTGTTACCACCGCCACACAATAATAATCCAGCGTCATAAAAATGCTCTGCGCAGAACCAGCCAACTTTATCATTAAACCGCACTGCGTCCGCTTAACGCACAACCAAATCCATTGCATCTGCACAAAGCGCCAACAACATATTTTCACCACTACTAATATATCTCACCGTTTCCTTTCTTATATTCAATCCTTGCACACGACCAGCTTATTCCAAATACAAATGACAGCAGTTACCACCGCTACACAATAATCCAACAGCGTTATAAAATGCGCCGCACAGAACCAATACAGCATATTCCAAATAATGCGCGCACACAGCTGTTACCACCGCCACACAATAATAATCCAGCGTTATAAAATGCTCCGCA
The DNA here is from genome assembly GCA_020002185.1 of Paraescarpia echinospica. NCBI lineage: Eukaryota > Metazoa > Annelida > Polychaeta > Sabellida > Siboglinidae > Paraescarpia > Paraescarpia echinospica. The sequence goes on from CM034531.1 coordinate 49,229,003, forward strand.
CAGAACCAGCCAACTTTATCATTAAACCGCACTGCACTGCGCCCGCTTAACGCACAAACAATTGCATCGCAGCCGCACAAAGCGCAAACAACATATTTTCACCACTACCCAAACAATGCCGTAATACGATACCCCATTTGGCCGTGAGTCGTGACGACTAGGCCATTCCGATAACCTCTGCACTTTCAGCGACGCAAGCAGCGGATTGAGGCAAACTAAGTGCAACAGGCGTACTTCACTCTAGACTTTTCTGCCTCGAATATCAGCACTAATTAGTAAACTATTTAGCAAAGTCAGCACATTCTAATTAGTACTAGTGTTTTCACTAGAGGGTAGCACTAGCAGTTTTACTAATTAGCATTAATTATTCGCTAATTATTTATTATACTATTTAGTACTAATTAATTATTACAGTAATTAGTACTAGTGTTTTCACTAGAGGGTAGCATTAGCAGTTTTACTAATTAGCACTAATTATTCGCTAATTAATACACATACTAATTAGTAGTAATTATTATTTTCGCTAGAGGGCGCGCACGCGTCATCGTGTGTGGTCTATCAGTCAGCAATCAATCACGTTTTTTATAAGTATCATTCCTGAATGCGGCAAATCACCACACTAGTAATAAAAAACGCGCAAAACCCTTTGATGTTTCGCCGATTTCCTTTGATGTTAGGTCATGACCGGTATCTTCAGCCACATTATAACTACTTATGTCGTCTAAGAGTCGGGAAAGCTTCTGTGTGCATGGAGACTAAGAAATAACGTGAATGTTAGTAGTGCCATCGAGGGAGATATAGCCGGGGATAGCTGGTAGGAATGAAAAGGTTAAAACGGTGTACGTTTTCTAGGTTTTTGTAAGTAGCCTTTTCCGACGATGACGCTGGACACACACTTAAAACATGAACCTACATTTGTTTCCTTTAATGTGCTATATTTTCCTCAAATTTAGCCTCATCATTTGTGTCCCGATTCTTTCATTAACTTTATAAGAAAAAATTACAGTACCCTGCAATAACAAATTAATGTAGTGGACCAATCTAAACCGATGACGATAGACACGCAAAATGTGGTCATCGTAAGGTGTTTATTTCTCATTTTGTAAACATTATGTTTTCTGTACACTCCCAAAATATACCCCATTTGCACTGTGAAATCAGAAATAGAAAGTATAGCACTGTTTTTGTATGGTAACGCTTCCAAATGTGGAAAGGACAATTGCAGATACCATTTTGGCCGTTTTTGGCTCCTTACACCCACCTTTGGCCGTTTAAAAAAATTAATAAGGCAGACACTCTATGTATGTTCTGAAAGCTCTTAGTGAAATCTTTGGTGACATTTTCACCATTACAATATTTTGATCTTAAACTCTTTCACATGACCATTTCATTTCTGCTGTTGCCAATTACAGCATTGTAAGCATAATGACCTCCAGATATATCGACAGTGGCGCCCTCTGGCGAATGAGCAGCAAAATAAATAGTTTACATTACTTTAAAAATGGGCCAAGTGGCCCTGAAGTCCTTTGGACTAATACGTCTATATGTGACCCCGGCTGACCAAATGAGTGATAAGTCGGAAAAATTGTAACATTGTTTTTTATATCCTTGTATAGGTTTGGTAGGGTGCTTTACACGGTTTCAAAAATTGTGACTGCTACAAAAATTGGCATGGAGCATTAAACATGGTATGGGTCAAAAAGTGAAAATGAAGAAAACGGCTGTTGAAGTTTTACATTATATATGCAAATGGATTGCATGGAAATATTGCATGCACAACATTCAAGTGTGGCACACAGTATGTAATATGTATGTTATGTTGCAATGATACACTGGAAGTACAAATGTGCTGCTACAAAGACTTATCAAGTTATGCCAGATTATGTCTTTATGTGTAAAACTGAGAGGACAGATTATTTGAGAGCAAAAGGTAGACTCTAGACTCACTGTTTGACACAGTTTAAAACCTACAGGCAACTGTCCAATTAAACTGGGGTCTTGTGGCTTAATGCTGTCTGTTGACACAAGCTACTGCCGGTGACAAATTACAGATTAGTCAGTTTCCATAAAACAATAGCAGGCAGAGAATCTTAGCTCCACAGCTGAGTGTAATACACAACAAGTAATAAATATATGATACACTGGAAGTACAAATGTGCTGCTACAAAAATGTATGAAGTTATGCCAGATTATGTCTTTATGTATAAAATTAAGACGACAGATTATTTGAGAGCAAAAGGTGGTCTAAAGAAAATTTTAAATTGGTCAGCTGGACGGTGATAGACCGTTTGAACTTGAAGCCTTTGTCAAACTTTTGTCTCGACTTCACCGAAGACGGTGTCCTGCTGTCAGAACTTCGAAGGTGTTTCTCACCTAACTTACAGGTCTTTGTCAGTAAGAATAATGGGATGATAATTTACACCAACGTTGTTTCCTGTAGAAGTTATTTTGTGGGATATATTAGCATTAGCCTTGCCAATTCAAAAATTAGTGCTATATAATAGTAGTTTGTCAAACTGTAAACAAACTCAAAGACAGTTGCAGCTTACTGTCCACCAAGCAGTAGCAGAGCAGTTTTATAATAATAATAATCCACAAGTTAAGTGGCAGTGATCTTCCTTTTATTATTCATGTGATGTTTATTGTGAGCATGGCGGACAAATGGTTATCATACGTAGACAGGTACAGAAAGAAACTGACATTTTCTATAAAAAGAACACGTTTGCCTATCAATGGCATGTATTTCCTATTGTTGCCGTTCTGCCCGGCATAAATCAAACAACCCTGTAGGTAATTAGTAATCAAATGTTTTTTGGTGAATCATAGTTACAGATCATTAAGGGTTATGATGGAAGTAAAATGTTTACATGTTTACTGTTCACTGAAAAAAACAGCCCCACAGAACTAATTATAGTTATTGTTAAGATGTTTAACCTAGTTCCATTATCTCACATTGTGCCAACAGATTGGTGTATTGGGATCATTAAGCCTATATAATTATTATATAAACATAGCAGCAGACACTGGGACAGTGTGACTGCTGCCTGGCTAAATGGATGCAATGGTGCTTTGAAGTTAGTTCTTCTGCCAACTATCCTTTTCACACAAGCCTATGGGTTTAGTAGCTGCCAGCACACTACTGAGCCTAAACTGCCTTGCAGGTGTGAAAAACATGCTGATGTATTTGAACTTGACCCACTAATTAACTGTCCACCAAGCAGTAGCAGAACAGTTTATAATAATCCACAAGTTAAGTGGCAGTGATCTTCCTTTTATCATTCATGTGATGTTTATTGTGAGCAGGGCGGACAAATGGTTATCATACGTAGACAGGTACAGAAAGAAACTAACATTTTCTATAAAAAGAACACGTTTGCCTATCAATGGCATGTATTTCATATTGTTGCCTTTTCTGCCGGACAGAAACAGTTTCTGCCCGGCATAAATCAAACAACCCTGTAGGTAATTATTAATCAAATGTTTTTTGCAGAAACAGTTTCTGCCTGGCGTAAATCAAACAACCCTGTAGGTAATTTTTAATCAAATGTTTTTTGGTGAATCATAGTTACAGATCATTAAGGGTTATGATGGAAGTAAAATTTGTACAGGTTTACTGTTCACTTATTGCACCACGTCTTGCATTTAGAGGAACAATAATAATACAAAAATAAAATGTTGTGGCACATATTTTTAAATACATGCATCGATGAGAAACCGGGAATTACTTTTCTGTGGCCTAAGAATAACTAATTTCAATTAACTTTCTGCTTATATAAAACAACTGCATAAAAATATATATCCATACAAGACACAGACTCCGCATGTGACAGATGTTCTGGGAAGGGGAATAGTGTTTTGTTTCTGGTTCAGCAGTGTGTTGACTCTGCCAGTGACCAATTACAGATTAGTCACACTTCCCACCACCAGACAGTGACCCAAGCCTCTGCTAGTGACCAATTACAGATTAGTCACACTTTAACCAGCCAGCCACAGTGAGATGTGACAGATGTTGTGGGAAAAGGGATTAGTTGAACAAAAGGACTGGAAGCCTGCTAGATCTGCTGCTACAGTAGACATTTAGTTAACAAATTTAGCATTTTAGGGGACCTTTGGAGCCCTTAGAATGATTTAATCAAATACAGATTTATTGTGTATAGTGGCACTACCATATGCAATTAGAGGAAAACGTACTTAAGAGTTTTTGAAAAAATAGGCAAAATGTGAAAATTTACCAGTTTTGGGGTCCTTTTTTGGGGGGTCATTAGGTGCCCTTAGAATGATCCAATCAAGTACAGATTTCTTGTGTACAGTGACACTACCACATGAAATGTATATGCAAAATTAGAGAAAAAGTTGCTGAAGTTTTTCAAAAAATAGGCAAAATGTTACATTTTTACAAGTTTTGGGGTCCTTGGAGGCCCTAGGGAACCCTTAGAATGATTCAATCAAATACAGATTTCTCGTGCGTAGTGGCAGTGCCCTAAGATATGTCCATGCAAAATTAGAGAAAAAGTTACTGAACGGTTTCTGAGATACGGCAGCTAATGGCGGACGTCGGACGCAGAGTGATGGCAATAGTCCCTTGGACCTTCGACCAAAAAACTAAAAATGGGCCAAGAGGCCCTGAAGTCCTTTGGACTAATACGTTGATATGTGACCCCGGCTGACCAAATGAGTGATAAGTTGGAAAAATTGTAACATTGTTTTCTTACATTCTTGTAAAGGTTGGGTAGGGTGTTTACAAGGTTTCAAAAATTATGACTGCTACAAAGATTGGCGAAATTATGGACCATTGAACATAGTAGGGGTCAAAAAGTGAAAATGAAGAAAACGGGTGTTGAATTTTTATATTATATATGCAAATGGATTGCATGGAAATATAACATGAATGACATTCAAATATGGCACACAGTACGTATGTTATGTTGCAATGATACACTGGAAATACAAATGTGCTGCTACAAAAACTTATCACGTTATGCCAGATTATGTCTTTATGTGTAAAACTAAGAGGACAGATTGATAATGTTATAAATGAATACTTAAAAAGAACTAATTATAGTTATTGTTAAGATGTTTAACCTAGTTCTGTTATCTGACATTGTGCCAACAGATTGGTGTATTGGGATCATTAAGCCTATATAATTATTATATAAACATAGCAGCAGACAATGGGACAGTGTGACTGCTGCCTGGCTAAATGGATGCAATGGTACTTTGAAGTTAGTTCTTCTGCCAACTATCCTTTTCACACAAGCCTATGGGTTTAGTAGCTGCCAGCACACTACTGAGCCTAAACTGCCTTGCAGGTGTGAAAAACATGCTGATGTATTTGAACTTGACCCACTAATTAACTGTCCACCAAGCAGTAGCAGAACAGTTTATAATAATCCAAAAGTTAAGTGGCAGTGATCTTCCTTTTATCATTCATGAGATGTTTATTGTGAGCAGGGCGGACAAATGGTTATCATACGTAGACAGGTACAGAAACAAACTGACTTTTTCTATAAAAAGAACACGTTTGCCTATCAATGGCATGTATTTGCTATTGTTGCTGTTCTGCCTGGCATAAATCAAACAACCCTGTAGGTAATTATTAATCAAATGTTTTTTTGGTGAATCGTAGTTACAGATCATTAAGGGTTATGATGGAAATAAAATGTTGACATGTTTACTGTTCACTTATTGCACCACGTCTTGCATTTAGAGGAATAATTATAATAGAAAATTAAATGTTGTGGCATATATTTTTAAATACATGCATTGGTGAGAAACCGGGAATTACTTTTCTGTGGCCTAAGAATAACTAATTTCACAAACTTCCTGCTTATATAAAACAACTGCATAAAAATATATATCCATGCAAGACACAGACTCCGCATGTGACAGATGTTTTGGGAAGGGGAATAGTGTTCTGTTTCTGGCACAATACACAAAATCTACTGTTAGGGGATAGTCTCAAGGGCCCTTCTCAAAACCACATCACTGGATAGTGTAAACATTTTGCATTTTTGGGGGGCTGTGTCAGCCTTCTTCTCATGTGATGTAGAGTTACCACAAGGAGAAAACTTTTCTCCTTTGTTATTTGCTATTTACCTGAATGATTTTGAACACCGTTAGTCATAATTATAATGGACTTGACATGGCAGCTGGTGAAATTTACAACAACCTTAGTGATGATGATGTAGACATTTTCTTGCAAATGTATGTTCTACTATATTTACTGAACATTCTTCAGGATAGTTCGTTTTCAAATTAGAAACTTTCATTTTTCATATCCAAGAATCATGTTAAATTACCTGGTAGAGGCTTTCGTTGACGTGTCACGCCGACTTCATCAGTACCTATGACGCTGAATGACGGATGTATGGATCACCAAAAATCCACAAGGAGAAGGTGCCACTCAGACCAATTGTCGACTACACACAGACAATAGCATACAGAGTATCCAGAGAATTGGCCAACATACTACAACCACTTGTTGGAAAAACAGAACACCATACGGAAAATTCACAAGAATTGGTGAAAGAAATGACAAAGCTGAGAATGGAAGAAGGAGAATCATTTGTGTCATATGACGTTGTGTCACTGTTCACGAAGACCCCAATCAGAGAAGCTTGCAAAGTCATCAGAAAAAGACTAGAGAATGACAAGACACTAAAGAAGAGAACAAATATAAACGTAGACGACATCATGGAGTTGTTGAAATTTGTCTTGGAGACGACATACTTCAGATTTGGAGGAGAAATTTACCAACAGAAGTTTGGGGTAGCCATGGGCAGTCCAGTGTCCCCCATTGTTGTGAACCTGTACATGGAGGACCTGGAGCAGAAAATCATAGCCACAGCACCAGTCGATTGCCACCCGAGAAACTGGAAGCGATATGTGGACGATGTAATTTGCCTGGTACACACAGGAAAGGCAAAGAAATTACAACAACACATGAACACTGTAGACCCCACAGGTAGCATCATTTTCACGCGGGAAGACGAAGAGAACAACAGCATGCCCTTCTTGGATGCAAAGTTCACCAGAAAGGAAGATGGCAGTATGAAGTCCACAGTGTACAGGAAGAAGACGCACACTGACCAATACCTGAATTTTGCATCCCACCACCCCAAACATCAGAAGTTGGGAGTTGTCAGAACCCTTATGAACAGGTGTGAGACAATAACTTCGGAGGAGGGGGACAAGAAAGAAGAGATAGGAACACCTGAGAGGAGCTCTAAGAGTATGTGGCTATCCATTGTGGGCCTTGAAAAAGGTGACAGATAGCAGTAAGAGGAAAAAGACCAACAAAAAGACTAAGGACAAAAACTATCGGAGCCAAGTAGTCATTCCATACATAGAGGGGGTCTCAGAGAGAGTACATCGAGTACTGAAAAAGTATGGAGTAGCAACGGCCATGCGTCCCCACACCACCCTCAGGCACCTGTTGGTACATCCCAAGGACAAGGTACAACTAGAAGAACAGGGCGAACTGGTGTACCAAATACCGTGCAAGAATTGTGGTGGGGAATACATTGGGGAGACAGGAAGACTACTCAAAACAAGACTGGAGGAACACAGAAAGGACATAGACAACACGAAAAATGAGAAATACACAAGGAGCGGGAAAAAAAGATTTATGTCTACCATCAATAAATCCGCCCTTACAGACCATACGACAACTGAAAACCATATCATAGACTGGGAGGGAGTGAAAATTGTAGACAAAGAAACCAACAGAAGAATTCGGCATATCAAAGAAGCCATCTGGATCAGAAAAACCAAAACACCCATCAACAGAGACGAGGGCAATTACGAACTGCTTCACGTGTACGATGACGTCATTCAGCGTCATAGGTACTGATGAAGTCGGCGTGACACGTCAACGAAAGCCTCTACCAGGTAATTTAACATTATTCTTGGATATGAAAAATGAAAGTTTCTAATATGTTCTACTATATGCTGATGATACTAGAATAATTCAATCAAATACAGATTTCTTGTGTATAGCGGAACTATGTCAACTCTTCTAATGGTTGACATTTGGTTATTTCAGAATGACCCCTTAGAATGTAGGCACAACTGTCCAGGGGTCTAGTGGGCCCTGTCTATTGATACAAGCCTCTGCCAGTGACCAATTACAGATTAGTCACTGGCAGACAGCCAGGTGTGACAGGTGTTGTAGGAAAAGGGATTAGTTGAACAAAAGGACTGTAAGCATGATAGATCTGCTGGTGCAGCAGACAATTTAGTTAGCAAATTTAGCAATTTAGTGGACCTTTGGTGCCCTTAGAATGATTCAATCAAATACAGATTTCTTGTGTACAGTGACACTACCACATGAAATGTATATGCAAAATTAGAGAAAAAGTTGCTGAACTGTTTTTGAAAAAATTTGCAAAATGTTACATTTTTACCAGTTTTGGGGTCCTTGGAGGCCCTAGGGAGCCCTTAGAATGATTCAATCAAATACAGATTTCTCGTGCATAGTGGCAGTGCCCTAAGATATGTCTATGCAAAATTAGAGTAAAAGTTGCTGAACGGTTTCTGAGATACGGCAGCTAACGGCGGACGGTGGACGCAGAGTGATGGCAATAGTCCCTTGGATCTTCGGCCAAAGGACTAAAAATTACATGTCTACTTGTAAACAGAAAAATCAACACTACCGGAACATTGTATACTTTCTTTTATTAAATACAAAGTAGTGCATAAAGTTGAATGAACCAAGAAGTGGTGTAACAGTTCCAGTGAGTAAATATAGTCTGCGGAAAATAGATTACCATAGCCTGAAAAGATCATCCCATTTTAACCATGATTATTATCCACATTCATAAATATGCCCAACATGCCTGTAAATGTAGTCCAAATTCAACAGCAGATGTAACCAACCATGTGTAAATGTAATCAACTTTTTATATAAAAAAGCTTTATTGTTATTATAGACAGATGAAAACACTTAACAATAAAACCTGTGTGGCGTGCGACATCATGTCATTATGGCCTCATATGGCTGCAGCTTTTGAAATGTTGCTCCATATTGACAGTAGTTCTTGAACTGTCAGCGGTATTACCATGCATGTGCAACTCACCAAAAGTACCAAAAATATTCAATAATACTTGAGTACTAGACATAATATTTATGATTTGACAATCGGTTAAATCCTTTGTGTGCCTTTTATCAAAATTGTTTTGTAATTTTACGGGAAGGTGCAAAAATAGTGAAATTAAGATGTATGCAAACAGCTTCTGGTGCCCAGCAAAAAGTCAAGTGTTTGCTGCGGCGTTGTCCAAGTGACGTAGTAGGGTGGCAGTCTTCTCTTTCCTCTCTGTCAGAGCACGAGGTTCGTGTAAGAAGACGACATAGTTGACACCCTGCAACACACAAACCTTCATCTCACATCAGCCGATCATACTGGCGCCAGTCCAAGTTCTTATCTCAAGTATGGTCAATAATTGCCCATGATTGAGCATTGAGACTGTCTCAAGGTTTTTTTCTGTAGTTGTTTTCCAATTTCTCAATTGATTTTGGTGTTACTGTTGGCATTAATGGTTATTCTGGTTTGCCTAGTCTAGGCTAGCTCGTGTCTAGGCTAGCTCGTGTCTAGGCTAGCTCGTGTCTAGGCTAGCTCGTGTCTAGGCTAGCTCGTGTCTTGGCTAGCTCGTGTCTAGGCTAGCTCGTGTCTAGGCTAGCTCGTGTCTAGGCTAGCTCGTGTCTAGGCTAGCTCGTGTCTAGGCTAGCTCGTGTCTTGGCTAGCTCGTGTCTAGGCTAGCTCGTGGCTAGGCTAGCTCGTGTCTAGGCTAGCTCGTGTCTAGGCTAGCTCGTGTCTAGGCTAGCTCGTGTCTAGGCTAGCTCGTGTCTTGGCTAGCTCGTGTCTAGGCTAGCTCGTGTCTAGGCTAGCTCGTGTCTTGGCTAGCTCGTGTCTAGGCTAGCTCGTGGCTAGGCTAGCTCGTGTCTAGGCTAGCTCGTGTCTAGGCTAGCTCGTGTCTAGGCTAGCTCGTGGCTAGGCTAGCTCGTGTCTAGGCTAGCTCGTGTCTTGGCTAGCTCGTGTCTAGGCTAGCTCGTGGCTAGGCTAGCTCGTGTCTAGGCTAGCTCGTGTCTTGGATAGCTCGTGTCTAGGCTAGCTCGTGGCTAGGCTAGCTCGTGTCTAGGCCAGTTTGTGAAGTTATAGCTGTGCCTGGGTGTTCTCTCTAATCTTTTCGGAGACTATGGGACTTTAGTTGGTTGATGGTCTGTGCCTGGACTATGTTATCTGATAGCGAGATATTTTGTCTGTCACAGCCACACAAATTGCTAATCTAACTACCAGTAACAAACATGCCAGTTCCCACAACACCTGCCCGAGGAAGATTCTGTTAGCACGCTGGCCTGAGACAATCTGTAAAACCAGACTACATCAACAAAAACAAGAACAAGATGTTTAGGACAGGGACAGGCCAAAAGTAACATGAGATATCTGGAGGAGAGTGCAGTGGCACAGTGGCTAGCACATCTGACTCAATCAAGAGAACCCATGTTCGAATCCTATGCTGCGGTGTTGAACTTTGGACAACATTACATTGCTCCGGTTCCCTCAGCTCTAGTAATGAGTAACTGGCCATGGACAGTGGTGGATATTTGTGTGTGAATAGTCTTCGCACATTAATTGCAACATGGCTGAATGCTTCCCAGAGAAGTCGAGATAGTGTTCGATTGAACAGGACTGCCAAGGAGTAAAGTGTAAAGTGCTTTGATCACTCATGTGAATTGGATACATATAAGAATTTACCTTTACTTTTTTCCTTTATCTGGTCTCCAGACCTAACACCTATGTATGTTGTATTTTTATATTTCATGTGCCATTTGAGCCATCTTCCCAGTTTGGTGCATGTTCCGGACATTCCAGTTGCCTATTCTGGTGTTTTGCTTGTTGGTAAGTAGATGATCTATCAGTGGTCTAACTTCCTGTAGTCTTTCATCAGCTTGGTCATATTGCTCTCCGGGGAGGCATCGTCTTGAGCTTTGGTGTTGGTTGGATAAGTCATCGTTTTGGTTCATATAATCATGTGTTTCCCCTGGATAGATGATTAGCCAAGTCAATGGGGTTTTCTGTCAGGATTATCCCCCCCTACCCATTACTGTGTCTGTCCCCTTGTCATGAGCCTCAGGTAAACCAGAGTCATCGTGAGAAGGTATAGTCAGAATTGTGAGGGAGAAGTTATGTCATCACATCATTGAACCTTTTAGACCTTACATGTGTCATAAATTATCATGTAGTTAAATAAAGCCACTTCTAATCATTAGGGTACTGCCAAATTCAGAAGTGTAGTTAAGTAGGGCCACACTTCTGAATTTGGTGATACCCTAATGATTACTGTGTCCGCTGGGGAGAAAATGTTTCGTAACCCTGACCTGGTTAGAAGCTGCGCGGGTGAAGGAAGTATTTGCAGTCATCGTAACAGCTCTGTGATGATCCCCCGTTCCAAAGATCAACTGCAAAATACATACACCACCAACGATATAAGTTTACTGACGCTTTTCATTCCTGTGTCACCTAGAAGGAGGCAGTCTGTTCCAAATTTGCTCCATATTAACATGTTGAAGGTGTACTGCCTGCCAAATTGTGTTTAGTAAGCCCGTAACAATGGTCGCAATTTGGAATATACGCCGGGAACATCTTCAAATTGTAAACAAAACATCCAGTTTCAAAGCAATCTTTATTGACAATACAGCCGAGGTGGGCCGAGTTAACAATAATACCCCTTGATGTGCAACAATTTCCATTTTCCCACTCTCAACACGCCAGACTCCTGTTACAAATTACTATGCTGGCTAATTTTTTGTAGAGGAATAGAATGTCTCCCTTTCATGTTAAAGGTGCATCTCTAATTCAATTTTTTGTTCATCTTGTTTCCGATTTATTTTAAAATACTGAACCAGTCTCATAGTCCTATAACAAGCTAGTTCATTTGTAAAATAAACTGTATTTAGTTTTTTGTGTTAAATCATCCGGTAACAGATTAAATCATTTTGAGATAAACCGGTTGGATAGATTAAACTTTATTTCTGCTTAATTGTTTCTACTTAGGAGTGGCAGAATTAAGGTTGGTTTTGACAAGTCAACTGTGTCAAATTATGAAAGCTGAACAATTATTGGCTGTTCTCATGTTTGGTCGTGTTTTCCATTTGACTGTCTAAGTCAAGGCATTAAAATAAATGCAACAGTAACACCTCCCAAGTTAGGCATTGCTGTGAGTGATTCTTGTCTCTCAATGACATAGCCAAAAGTGAAAAGACTTTGAATGAATGAATGGTTGAATGACTGATTAAATGAATAAGTTTATGTCACAATTCTACATAATACAGGAACGATTCCACATTTCAACTGTACATGAAGAAAAGTGAAATAAGAAAACATGAATCTTTTAACTTATATAAAGTGTTTCTTCCCCCATAAAAACAAGACTGATAAGATAATATAAATTAATATACGCAGATGAATGGAATAAGAAAATCCTCACCTTTGGTCGTCCTTTGATCCTGCCACTTTCCTTGAGGAGCTGGGTGCGGGGAGTGGGACAGTCGGGAACGACGGTGACACGGGTCAGAAACTCTCTCGCCCTCTCCTTTTCCCTCTCCCCTCCCACAGTTAACAAGATGGTCTGGAAGTCCTTCAACGCTGTCTCAGATATCAACAACTCCTTACCTGCAAACGGGGTTAGATCAGGTGAGATATTATAGAAGTGTGTTGTCGTTTAGGTACTTGTTTTTAAATCTGCCTACCCGCCTTGGATCCCTGGTGTATCTGACTTTTAATAACTGTAATAATACAGCTTATCAATTTTAGATTGGTTCAATGAATGATTCGTTTATTCAAACATTGGCAACATGATACAAGAAAACAAGACAACCGTGTACATATGGACACATATACACACCTATATAGTATATATCTGATGTGATATAATTATACATAATCTACAAAATACCACACACACACACACACACACACAAGTGTGTATACAATGTTTCAAGGGGTAAACATGAAGTCAGTGACTTTATGTAAGTTTACCCCTGACAATCATATTAAGGTAAAAGTGTTAGGTTTCCCACACGTGTACTTTTCCTTTTTCACACACTATAATAAATACTTATTGTGCACGATCTCCATGAATTTATTGTGATGCACGATACACAGGTTATCATATATTAGATTGCATGATTCAATATGTTAACAGTTACATTTCCACAGTAACATATTTGTGAAATAGAAATTTTTTGTAGTTAGATTTAAATGTAATTATATTATTACTGTTTATGTTATTACTCAGAGAATTCAAAAACTATTCCATAGACACAGAGATGCATCGATCTCATTGTAGAATGAACATGGAGCCATTCTAAATCATGATTAGCTCTCAACAATTACGAAGTTTCCCGCCTAACAAATAGATGTTGAATGTTTGATGGTAAACAGCAGAAGTAAGCTTTGTACATATATAATAACATTTTCAGTTCTATAATGTCTAGAAATTTTAAGACCTGTAATTGTTGAAAAAGTGCATTCGTGTCATCCAAACACTTGGCACCATATATAATGCGGATAACTCTTTTTTGCAAAAAGAAAATACCATTAATATTTGTCGGATATACCCGACATTTCTACACAGTATGTTAAATAAGGCAAAAACAGTGAACAATATAGAATATACATGCTATTTCTGTTAAGCAGATGACTACATCTATACATTATAGCTGTACTTTTGAAAAGCTTTGATTTTACATATTTAATATGAACATTCCAATGACGTAAGTCATCAACATACATCCCCAAACATTTTACAAGTCGTACTCTTTCAATGTTAACATTCCTTATACAACGACATCCCTGTTAAGCATACGATTTCCAAATAACATGTAATTGGTTTTAGAAATGTTTAAAGTTAACCTATTTATTGCAAACCAAGTAGACATTCTGTCCAGTACGTTACACGTTGTATCACTCAGTCTTTTGAATTCGCTATCTGCACAAAAAAAGTTTGTATGATCTGCAGAGGATACATTTTACAAGCTTAGATATGTTGCACATATCTTTAACATACAATATAAATAGCTTGCGGCCAAAAATCAAACCTCACGGCACACCACATGATATATTGCGTACAGCAGACTTACATTTGTCAATTGACACAAATTGTCTTCTGTTTTCTAGATAATTCTTTAACCACTTACATGCCACTACATGGATACCAAGAAATTCAATTTTTTTACATAATAATTGGTGATCAACCGTGTCGAATGCTTTGTTTAAATCTATGAAGACACCTACAGCATATTTTTTGGTCTGATGATTGGCTTATTCTATCAATTAGATCTACTAATGCATGACATGTTTACATATTTTGACAAAATCCATATTGACTTGGGCTCAACAAATAGTGTTTAGTAATAAAACTATCTAAGCAAGAATTAAATAATTGTCCAAAAAATTTAGAGAATTGTGGCAGCAATGAAATAGGTCTATAGTTAGTGCCAGCATACTTATCCCCAGACTTGAAAATTGGGACAACTTTTGGCATTTTCATTTTTTCTGGGAATATTCCAGTGCTGAAAGATAGGTTACAAATACAATAGGATTTGCAATACATAACCTTTTTGATAAAATTCATACTTATATCTTCATAATCTGTTGATGTTTTACTTTCCCATAGCTTTACAACTCTGATTACCTCCTCTTCATTAACTGGAATTAAAAATAAATTATGTTTAAATAGTCATAAATTGAAACATTTGCAGGTACAGTTATATCCTTTGATAATTTCAGGCCAATGTTAGTAAAAATATTGTTGAACAAATTTGCCATATCCATTTTTATTACTAGCAGTTACGCCATTATTAACAAGATGGTCGGGGAAGTGGTTCCCTGAATAAGTTGTTCCCATTACATTTTTTTTTATTTTCAAGGTGCCAGCAATACCATTTGTTTTCTCTTCAAGAAGATAGTTAACATACAGTTTTTAGCAGATCTTAGAATACTAGTTCATTTATTTTTATATTTGTTTTATACCTGGTTTCGGAATTAATAGATCTACATGATAAAAATGTTTTAAATAATTTTTTTTTTTTATACATGCATTCTTCAGTCTTTTGGTAAACCATGCGTTCTTCAAATTCAACTTAGCTACTGTAGGCTGGCTATTTTTTAGTGGACAGTGTTTATTGTACAATTTTTATTGTACAATTTTGTAAACGTCTGTAGAGAACAGTCATATGCCAGTTTAACATCTTCATTATCTACAACAGTACTCAACGAATGTTTGGTTAAGTCAGTTTTCAACGCGTTGATGTTTTCATGACTAATGTGACATACACATTTGTTTGAAGAACTACTTACATTATTTTTTATATCACATTTGCACAAAGCAAATATAGGGAGATGATCGCTAATATCATTTACTGACAGTCCACTGTCAATCTTGCATTCAAGTTCTGAAATAAAGATATTGTCTATAAAGGTTGCAGAGGTAGAAGTTCAAGTTATTCTACTTGGTCTTCTAATTAAAGGGTACAGACCAAGACTATATATCAAATCAATAAATTGTTTCATACCACTATGACCGTCGCATTTAAACAAATCTATGTTAAAATCACCACATAAGAATAATGCGTCTTTGTTACGTACACGATTAAACAAACGTTCTATTGTGTCACTAAAACATATTAAATTGACTAATGCAATCTTGTTTCTGTTAATTCTAAATTCAACAGTTGCGCATTCAAGTACATCGTCAACTACAATCGACTTGGTTTCACATATTCAGCCACTAAACACTTTCTAAATATAAATGGCCACACCACCACCTTTTTGTTATCCCTGACTATGTGAAAAGCGCCATAACCATCAAAATTATAAAAAGGAGTGGTGTCTTTGTTTAACCACGTCTCACTGATAGCTATAATATGAAACTGTAATTTTAGCAGTTTAAGGAAATCTTGAATTTCATAAAGACTAGCACTTAGACTTCTGGCATTGAAGTGTACCAGCGAGAGACCAACTTCGTTTTTATACTTAGGTCATAATTAAACTGCTTGGTCAGTGTAATATTTATAGGATGTCATGATATCATTATAATAGTTATTCTCCGGATCGACGTCCGTCTCATAATTACATATACCGTGTTCAGTATATTTAAAAGTCTCAAAGATATTCTCCATTACATCACAATTTGGTTCATTATCTATAGCATCTCCATTAATACTGTAGAATTCATCATCAGAAAGATTAACCAAAGGTAGCAATACATGATCAGTAGGTACGTGATCACCCGTCATTGCTATATAGTTTATATGGTTTACCTTTATAGAAGTCTATTGTCTCTATAATGTTCATGGCGACAACCTCACAAGATCGGACTTCTGTCTGATCTGCATCCTATGGTCACCTTCACCACGCCTTATAACAGTTCATGGTCCAGGCCGTGCGTATCTTCGCTTCACTTTTCAACTGTCTTGCTTGGCAAAACAGCTCACTGTTGAATGATGTCAGTTGATCATTTACGTACACAGACAAGTCTCTCAGCGAACCTCGCTTGCCCATCAGCGCTGCCTTCTTCTCTGCAGACAGTAGATGCACGATGACTAGTCATGTTCCATCCTGTCTCGGTGGCAGATCGTGTATGGCCGTGATGTCGTACAGCTCGAGAGTTGTGCCCAGTTTTTCTTTGGCAAAAATCATGAAGTTTGCCTTCTGTCGTTGTCGTAGGAATGTCATTGCAGGATAGTCGTGGCATTGGTCACTGTGCTGGCTTACGTATGTAGGTTTAATCCTGTCACGATAAGATTCTTCTTTTTGGAGTTTTGTTCTAGATCAGCGATTTTCAATTCGAGGGTGTTATTTCTTGCATCTGTGTCTTTAATGATGGCCATCAGTTCCGAGATGCAACGGTCTGTGGACACGTTTTGTTTTTTATCTCATCAAACGATTCACACAGGAATGTTAGTGATTTTCATATTTCGACAATGGATTTGCTCTCACTGCCCTGATGCGATGCAGACCGCGACTCTCTACCCATTGTTGAACAGGCACACAGTCAATTAGGCATGATGCAACACATACAGTGGTCAGCTACCTGGTTTATTGGAGACGTCACGGCTGGTTGAGGTTGCAGTGACTGGAGGGTGTGTCAAATCTCCGTCACTGTTCACTGATTGCACGACTGCAGTATCAAAAGTCACCAATATACTCTAACAGGTTGAAGGCCCAGATGCACAAGTTCAATCGTCATAGTCTCTAGTCACTTACATACAAGATGGTATCAAAATCACACCCAAAGGACAGCTACAATTCCAAGCAAATCGCACAAGTTTCAGACCAAATTTTCACTGCACAGTGACATGAAGTGGATCAACCCATTTGTCTTGTTACACATGTGAGCTTGGTTTACGAAGATTCAGGTACAAACAAAGTTTATTTATTATTATTACTAATATTAATTATGGAGCTCTGTATTCTGGATGTAGGTCATTAGATAGTGCTGCACTCTGGATGTACAGCCCTGCAGGTTACTAGATGCAGTACGTGTGTGCATGCGTATGTGTACAGGTAGTGTACATTGGATGACTAACCTTGCATGAACTCGTGAAGGGAAGGCAGCACAGGATTCTTCCGTTCCTGTTCAGCCTGAAAACTCAACACGTCATCCTGAAACACATAATTACAGTGACCATGGCAAAGGTTAGAGATGAGACAGATTACTGTCGTAATATCCAGGTTAACCTTCATGATCAAATCTTCCGTTTTCAGCTCCGACTCTCCACTGGTTTCATCACCAAGAGATCTGCTTGCACCAACAACTGCAATGCTGGCTTGATCACCAGGTGGTAGCACTGTTGACATCCTGTCACCAGTAAGTTCTGTTTGATCACCAGGTGGCACCACTGTTGTCGAGTCTTCACCATCTTCCTGCTGTGACATTTCAAGAACGATTTCTTTCAATGTGCTATCACAATACACATCACCCTCACATCTCCCCTCTGGGGACACTTCTGGATATAGACCTTGTAGTTTCTCTTTGACGTCCTCACATACCGCTTGCAGAGTGCCTTCGACGGTGACACCCAGATGGACCAGGGCGTCTTGCAAGGGAGATGTGACGCCCTGGCAGAAGTGGAAGACAACCTTTGGTTCGACGTACTCATGCGGGTGGTGGGTGCGGCAGTGGAGGTAGTGATTGGCGTGGTCCATGACGCTCTTGTCACCGAACTGGCCCTGCCCTGCAAACACAGATGTGCAAAGGTTAATGTGTGCTCTCAGACAATGCAGCGGTGCATGGTTTCACTCACAGTACTTGATATGTCACCTCCAGGTAATCTGTTCCACCAAAATCCAACTCAAATGTTTTACTCAGAGGCAGCAAATTCTGTAATAACAAATGCTTAAAACAAAGTGTGTGTGTGTGTGCGTGCATGCGTGCATGTAGGTGTGTGCACTGTGTGATGGCATAGAAATGACAGCACCAGACTCACAATTGAGATAATCCACTTTTGAATCAACTGGTTGCTGTTTTGATGCAAGAGCAATTTCGTTGACTACAAACGTTGCCCCAGTTCACTCAGCTATACCAATGAGTAGCTGGGTATAGACAGTGGGTGTTTGTGTCAACGGCTAATCTTCACAGATAGTTGTCTTGTGGCTATTTGCTGCCTAGGAAGTCAAGATAGTGTTCGATTGAGCAGGCCTACCAGGGGATGAATGTAAAGCACTTTGAGCGGTCCTACGGATTGGATACTATGCTATATCAGAATGTGAACAGAGCATGTATCATTAATTGCATACTGCTGCACAACAGTAATTCCTGCATTCTGTGCTATGATAATGTCAGGAGGACATGAACAATTAAATACACCACAGATTCTCATTTTTACAATTAAGAAGGTACGTGTATGATGACAACAGTTACAACATGATAATGAGGGCATAGAGCATGACAGAGCATGGGAAAGAGAAGAGGCTAGCAGAAGAAGAAGACCAAAGTGAAGGTAGAGACAAGTAGAGACGCAAGGGAAAGACAGGTATGCATAGCAAAGAATAACCTGGAAGAAGAACAAGAGATACGGAGACAGGTGATCAGGGGGGTGGAATAGAACTGATGACACGACACCCGCCCCCTCAAAGGATTTAATGGAAGAAGAAGTAATACAAGAAAGGAACTGCTGGATACGGGAAATGTTCCACAAAGATTTCAAGAACTGGCTAGAAGAACAACAGTTTAAACGGCAAATTAGATGTGGCTGCAAAAGCAAACTTATGTTGGTTTCTATAATTGTGACAGGATTAATATAAAATCACTATCAATATTCTTATTATCTTCTTCTACTCATTATATCTTAATTTTTGTCATATAATGATATCGCCTCACGTACAACAAGCAGCATTTCACATTTGCTACTGAATATGATATTCTCGCGAGTTGGGCATTACCAATGTACTTTAACCTGTAAAGAAGCAGCAGGGTGTCTTTGTTTGGGTCAAAATTCACTGTCCATTGTCCACATTGGCCAGGTGTCCACTATGGGCGATTATTAATAGACTAATAGACTAACAAACTAATAGACTTTTTTAAAGTCTATCGCAGGCAGGTTTTCATTATGGACATGTGTAGACTTAACAGTAATGTACAACTTATATTATGATCTAGAAATGGTCAAGTCCTGAACCTTCAGCCACAGTGTTATTTTTATACTCGTCCTTCCAGGAAAACAATCCCTGGGAATTCGCAATCCACCTGTCGGATTATCCGGTAAACTGCCCAGTGACCAGAAATGACCACGGTGAGTTGACTAGCGCTCCTGAGGTCATGTCTATATGAGACTGCAGCGGCCGGACCAATTCTCTTTATTGATTTTTACAGTATGACATCAACAAAGCTATGATTCATGACGCCGCCCGCGTCCTAATGTCACATTAAATGTCATCAGTAGTGAAGGTGACAATGTCAGCTGGCCGAGTCACCCACTCAATAATCCCGGGATGCATACACGGTCATAACCAAGCCAATCTGTGAGTGGACACTGGACCACTGGACATCAAAAGCCCAATGTCTACACCACATATGTGAGGGGCACTGAAAGTACCACATCACACAGGTCAGAGGCACTGAAAGTACATCACACATGTCAGGGGCACAGAAAGTACCACATCACACATGTCAGGAGTACTTAAAGTACCAAATCACACATGTCAGAGGCACTGAAAGTACCACATCACACAGGTCAGAGGCACTGAAAGTACCACATCACACAGGTCAGAGGCACTGAAAGTACATCACAAATGTCAGGGGCACAGAAAGTACCACATCACACATGTCAGGAGTACTTAAAGTACCAAATCACACATGTCAGAGGCACTGACAGTACCACATCACACAATGTCAGGGGCACTGAAAGTACCAAATCACACATGTCATGGGCACTGGAAGTACCACATTGCACATGTGAGGGGCACTGAAAGTACCACATCACACAATGTCAGGAGTACTTAAAGTACCAAATCACACATGTCATGGGCACTGGAAGTACCACATCACACAAGCCAGGGGCACTGAAAATAACACATCACACATGTGAGGGGCACTGAAAGTACCACATCGCACATGTGAGGGGCACTGAAAGTACCACATCACATGCCATGGGCACTGAAAGTACCACATCACACACATGTACCGGACATGCCACGAGCACTACTGGCACCAGCCTTGTCACCTGCACCACTGGGATATACTGTGATGTTCCCAACATACCCACTGCCCCAGCTCACTGCCACTGCATCATGTCTCTCTATAGTTTGACCAGACCCTGGCTCATTACTACCCACAGCCTATGCTCAATAGACATGGATCAGGATGCTGTGATCTTAATGTGATCACCATTCAATCAGACAAAAGACAAAGTGACTTACAGCTCCCTGAAGCAGAACATAGACAGAGGCCATCACATCTTATGCTATCACAGAGTCCATCAGAGTCCATCAGACAATCTCATTGTCTCTCTTATGCTCCTCCAATCCACATCACAGACTGCCGGACAATCTAATCAATTGACTTAGGGAAATTGACTAACTAGTAGAAATCTATGAACCTAATTGAGTATTTCTCAGAGCCACCAAGTCATGGCTGACCAAGCAAACACTTGTATCACAGATGGTGTAATGTTTCCATTATGGTACAGGAAATCAGGGCAAAGTGGACCCAGTACTGGGTGGATACTTCTATGTAGTTTTGGGAAATAATTTATACTGTGACTCATTATTGGATTTGGTCTAAAGATGAACCCAGTTTCATTCCCTTTAGTTGGTAATTTGAGGTCAAGTAGAGCTGAAAGAGGACTAACTGCAATAAGTCCTCTTTGCTCCCTCACTGGGGCAAAGTGGAAAGTTGTGATTATAGAATGTTTCCACAATGTGATGTGTTTATAATTTTTAATAAGTTTAGATTGCCATTATGCTTAATTATTAGTATTCATGTGATTAAATGTCACGATAACACCACAGACACCAACACGTTTAATTATAAATAAACTCCAACGATTTAACGAATTAAATATTACTGACACAAGAAAACACTTGCATAATCACAAGGGAGAATTGTCTTTCTGAAACACAGGTGTAAACAACATTCTTCTGTATGTGTATATTCATACTTGCAAAATGTCCTAAGGACACATCACGCTAGAGTGCATGATGGCTCGTATGGTTTATTTTTGTTTAGATGTTTGATGTTTTGTTTTTTGTCTCGTCAAATGATTCACGTAGGAATGTTGGTGATTTTCATATTTCGATAATGGCTTTGCTCTCACTGAAATTAATTACGCGATTTACAAGTTACAATGCTCGGAGGTAGAGAATTCCAGTCTTTTATAGTGGTTGGGAAAAAACTATTTCCAAATGTGTTTGTTAATTTGCCGGAACTGATTATCATGTTTGCCTGAGCATCTAGTATTGCGTTTGATATATTGTTCAAATGGGATATCTTCTTCACCGTTTTGTGCTTACTGAACAATGCTTTTTTGTAAACGGGAAAGCCCCACATTTGTCAAATGGCAGGCAAATAACAAATCGTTGATTCAAAACATGTCCCAAGATCGACTCTCACTCAACATTTTAGGTGCATGCAGTCACCCGTGGCAGATCTGACTGATATATCCTAGAATGCAGTGAGCTTGTTTGAGAATGCATTACTACACACGGCGAACAAGAGGGTGTAGAAAACAGATGCTTATTTCACCCTCATATATATAATTTTGTGTTACATCAGTGTGAATTTGGGATACATAAACACATGGGCTCATTTATGGCTCGTATGGATTTCTGTTACAAGTCTTACAGGTGTGCACCATTCATGGTTGCCACATGTAGATGATTGCTGGCCCAACATCTAAATGAAAACATCAACACATTTTTATAAGTGCTTACATAAAATTTTTAATGGCTTTATGATGCTTGCTTGTTCATTAAAGATAACAATCGACAAGGCAAATAAAAACAACTTCTGACTTATACTGGCCACAATCTCTGTTAACAATTTGGCATATCTAGCGTCATGTATATTTTATTTATTAGTGAAAATCACAATAATATTGATGTGGCAATGAGTGATGTTGTGCAGTTCAATAAAAAACCTAAGCACAGCGTAGTAAACATCTATTCCTCAACAGGTGTGCTGTCACCTAGTAAAATAATAAACATAATTGAAGCAACAAGTATCGTTCCATAAAGTATTTATTATTTAGGTTTGTGAATAATATCTGAAATATATTTAATGTAATAAAATGGTAGTTTTCCAGCGATTCAGTTCCACTCTTCATAAAGATGTGGTCAGGTTATTTCTGGGCATCTCAGTGTAATAATACCCATCCTATCTGGGTTATGTGAACTGCCCTAACAAAGTGTTACTGGGATGTAATTTAGTAGGTAGATCTTGTCAAACATAACTTTTTAATTAAAAAATACTTATACATAAAAATATTAATGAAGGGAATATTCTATGGTATACCTTCTAAAACGGCAGATAAAAATAGTCCAGTGCAATATTAGTTTTTATCAGCACAGGCTTCAGATTGTTCACTGCAACTTTTACTGCCATAGAGAGAGTCTTATCACTACCAATTACGGACATAAAAGAAATAAAGGAACAATGATTTTCGAGGAGCACATTACCTGCCCAGATGAGGTGGACAGCCTGCGCCTTCCTGGCGATGACTTTCACCCACTTGTTGCCATGGTTACAGACGACGTCGACAATGAGTGGCGGACGTGGTTCGGCACACCGACATGCCCGGAAACGCTTCAGCACTTCTTCAATGCCGGGATACGTCTCAACAACCTGAAGGATGGCTGCAGAGGAAACACGGACACATACACACACTAATGTCTCAACAACCTGAAGGATGGCTGCAGAGGAAACATGGACACATACACACTAATGTCTCGACAACCTAAAGGATGGCTGCAGAGGAACCACAGACACATACACACACTAATGTCTCGCAGGACTTACACTTGTTCATAGTTGTACACAAAAATAATTTGGGACTATTCTAGGGTGACCTTAATTGCGAGGTGGCTGTATTACTGACGTGACTGTAAAGCGAGGTTTATCTGTTCTTGGAAAAGCTACACTGGTAGACAAAATGAAAACTTTTAAAAGAAGGAGGAAAGAACATACAAAGTTGCCAAACCTGAGTGGGGCATACCTGTCACACAAATCCGTAAGATCTACAAATGAATAACAATCTACATCTGGTAATTGCCTACACTTGCTCAGAAGAAGCATGCAGTGCAAACAAGGATAAACTAATTGCATGTCACAGGACTCATTTCTAGTGTTTAAAATGTACAAAACTCTGCACCCATAAGAACTAAAATGTTATCAAATCCGTTTTGGTTATGGGCATAGCATATCAGCTGGCATGTAAGAACTAAGTTGCATGTGAAATTCCATGTTGCAGTAAAGACGTTACCTTGAAGATGGCCAAGGTTACTGGAGCTGAGGTGACACTGGTCCGGTGGGGCGTTCCGTCTCTCCAGCTGAACAGAAACAAACACCTCTTCTCAGTAATGAAACAATAATGGTAACATTCTAACAATCCCAATCTTAGTCCACACTGTGTAAACACCACTGAAAACAGAACATGATAGGAACGGACATGTATTGTAATGGATACACAAGGCAAAGACTAAAAAGTATACAACATACTAAACAATACAAAGAATACGTATTATATACCAAAGTATATACTATTTGAGACTAACTGTCCCTTCTGTTTTGACACATCGCTGAGCTCAGGTTCTTCAGGATTTCAGATTTCAGAAATATAAGAGTTGTCTATTATTGTCTTGAACTGTACACTGTTTATTAAACAGGCTTCATGGTAAAACACAATATATATATTTTTGGTTTTGAGAAAGTCACTTTTTGTGTTTCATCCTCAAAGTTTAAATAAAAACTTGTAAATGAAGTTAGTGTAGTTATTAAGAATCCAAAATCATACAGAATGGTAGCAAACTCTGAAATGTATCCATACAGCATGCACTGTCACTCTGGGGAGCAGCAACTGTGGCAAGGGAGCACTGATTGGCTGTAAAACGGATATTTCGCATTTTGATTAAAAAAAAGACGAATGGCACTTATCTCATTTTTTAAACAAGGCTCTGATGTGCAAATCGCTTAATGTGGATTTATCATGGTTTTGTATAAATTTGATATTATCTAAGTTCAACATGTATTTAAACAAATATTTCATCCTTGTTTAGGTGAAATTTCAAAAATGGTGTTTCGCGTTTTGCCCTGAAATTTTTTATTTATATATAATGTATATGTGTGTGTGTACGTATGTGTGTGCGTGTGTGTGTGCGTGCGTGCCTGCGTGCGTGCGTGCATGCGTGCGTGTGTGTGTGTACATGTGTGTGTACGTGTGTGAAGATGAAATGCAATATTTTACAACACTAACAGGACGCTTTCTGAGACGCTTTCTAAGAAAAATAATGACATCTTGAGAGCAGAGTGAAAGTGGACCACATACATAGTACCAGGTACTTCCACATATAGGTACCTATCATGATGGGTGAAAGTCTGGGTGAGTCTTGCCACCAAAACACTAATCCTAATCCTCTTACGGGGGCATCAGGTGCCAGTTTCCATCAGAATTCTTAATTATGTGGCATGCAGAAGCAATTAAAGTGCTGAATATCTGGGCACCTCTTCTTTAATCTTCTTAGGATCAAATGATACGTGATGTCTGTCATAAACCCATTATCTTCCCATGATTCTGTCGTATCACTACATGAAGCAAAATTGTATTTTAAAAGGCCGACACAGTTTCAGGAATTAGCTCAATTTTGCGATTCTTCAATTTGTATGACAATAGTATTAGCTTAGTGAAATATAACAGTGTGAAACCCAGACACACAATTTATTCAAAGAGTACAAAAATAAAATTAATTGTCCCTCTTTATAGAGAAATGTAAAATAGAAGCAAATACCAAAAATGGACCAAGAGGCCCTAAAGTCCTTGGGACTATATTGTAAGTTTGTAATTATTAATGAAATGTTTTTGGTGAATCATAGTTACGGATCATTAAAGGTTATGATGGAAGTAAAATATTGACATGTTTAGTGGAGTATATATGCATGCCAGTGAAGATACATGTGGAAATAAAATATTCGAGTAGACCGTTTCGTGAAGATTGCATATATTAGTTAATGTGTTATTAAAAATACTGTACAATTTTATCGCGATACTCTCCTATCTAGGCCGATTTCCAGTGGTTGTAGAAACCTTGCTGGAGAGTTGGTCAGCTGCAATCTCGCATGTAGCACAGTTAAAGGTTGTTTAAGAAACTGTGCACACATTTTCTGTTCTCATTTTGCCCCTACCACCCTCCCCCAGAATGGAAAGAAGAAAGAGATGAACTATGATAAAACTTTTTGTTTGTTTGTTCACAAGGTACATATAGTGTGCATTTTGACTTAAAAACAGTAGCAAATGATGATATAATACTGATTGAATTGGAGTGAAGTAATAGCTGCAACATGTATAATAAAACATCTGAATAACATTCCTTGTAATTTTAGCTAAATATGCTTTAACCTTTTCGAGCATACCTAAGTTATTTTATATATTATTTTATACCTAAGTTATTTTATTTTAATCCTAGATCATATCGTTACATTGCATTGATAATTATGTCTATTGCTGTTTTAAAGTTTCTCAGTTTCTGCCAAAGCAGTAGGGATTCCCATTACACATTATAGTTACAGCCCACATGGAGGCATTCAGTTTGACACTGGGACAGTGGCAGGCAGAGAGGCTAGCCCAATACACAGGTTTACAGTTGGCTTCCCAACTCAGCAACCCCAGTGATCAGGGCAAAGTCCACTATCCAGTTATAAATATAAATCAGTGGCTGCAGGAGTAGGCGGACAAATTTTGCATTTTAGGGGGCCCTGAGGTGCCCTTAGAATTATTCAATCAAATACAGATTTCTTGTATATAGTGGCAGTAACCTAAGATATATCTATGCAAAATTAGAGAAAAAGTTACTGAAGAGGTTTTGAAAAAATAGGCAAAATATGAAAAATTACCAGTTTCGGGGCCCTTGGGGGCCCTTAGAATGAATCAATCAAATACAGATTTCTCGTGCATAGTGGCTATACGTCTATGCAGAATTATACAAAAAGTTGCTGAATGGTTTCTGAGATATGGCAGCTAACGGCGGACGGCGCATGACGCACGGCGTACGCAGAGTGATGGCATAAGTCCATTGGACCTTCGGCCCAAAGGACTAAAAAGGCTAATGTGACTCCACCATTCCCTACCTGAATGAAGGCCAAAGCCTCGTGTTTACTCTTCCTCCCCTATTTATCTATTTTCCAGTTCGGTAGGAAACCTTCATCACATGACATTTAAATATTCCTGCCTGCCACGCCCTTTGGTGGGAACTCATCAGTGCTGCCCTCTTGTGGAAGTCCACCCAATTATATTATGGCGCTACCATAATAACTACTGTAGTTTAAAATGCACATAATTAGGCACTGCAGAAGGTGATGCATGTAACAAACTTTCACGACAGAAACATGGCTAATTTATTTCAACAGAATTCCTTAATTATTTACACTTGGAAGAAGCTATTGAAAATGCTATTAATTTAGTTTAGCCATGGTGCTGTTAATCGTGAACAAATCTGCTTAGAATATACTGAGCCTCTGGTGTGTTCATTCAACTGTGAGAAACCAGAGATGTGACATGATTATCCGCATCTTATGTGTCTAAGTGGTTTATCAGCAGGTACTATAAGAGAAATAACGCATGTCTTCAAAGCACCTGTGCCATCATTCTCTTGGTGACAACTTCTGCACCGTGTTCTGATTGCCCCTGAAGGTTGAGCCCTAACAGGTTTGCAGAGATTTCTGTAGAGTATCAAATCAGAAGTGTACTTGGAAAGTATGTGACCCATGGCAGGTATTTTGTTTACCTGCAGTAGATCACAAGGGCCTCAAAAGAGGTGGTACCTTCGAAAGTGAAAAAGCTGCCCAAACAATAGGAAGGAATGACATAAACAGCTGATCTTCTGTACACAGGCACTTAGATGGAGTTCAGTGTTTTATTTTCAAATGCATACACAATATGGATGGTCTCTCACTGTTAGTAATTACACTTAATACTACTACTCTCTAAGAATCTTTCTCTATCACTATGCTATATGGTGCCCAGCCTTGTGTTCACTAGTCATTATTTTACTACACTGTGCAACTGGCACATACTACTGGTGGTACAAGATTGTAGCATCTGATCCTACCGGGCTTACCATACTTCCCTGGATCAAGCAATAAACCTCACTATGACTGCTGGAGGCTTACCAATAACTACACTTGTCATCCTGCATTTATCCTATAAAACGAGACAGCGACACGTCCAGCTGATTTTATCATATCTGATTAATTGCAGCAACTACAACCGGTTGAGCGCCATTACACTCCATCACCTAACGAAGTGTCTGCATACAAAGTCAACCATGCTTCCGCACTACTTGAACATGTTCTAGTGCTTCTACCTCTGCGTAGTTTAGCTAGGTACAACTCCAGACTTTCACACTGAAATCCAGATATCGAGCCATAAACAAAGATGCCAGCTCTAGTTGGTGTGGTCACACAAACAATTAGACCTTTTCTAAATGCAATGCCAATTAGCTAAAACAATGCTAAAAGCCATCAGTAGGAGTAAGTTCCATTTTTGATCCAAGACATAAGTGGTAAATAAAAAGCAATGGTTCAGATGTCAATCCAAAAGTGATATCCAAGAATATCTTTATGATTAGTCGCACGGAACTTGTTTAATTTAAATGTACTTTGCGAGTCACGTAAGTAAGTGCGCCACCGTAGTAAGCCAGCCAGTTTTCCTCTGATCTCATTCAGCACAAAACAGGAACACCATGGACACTTAAGGCAGGAATACAACAAACATTTGTAGGATAGGAGCATCATAAATGTATGACTGGATCACCATGAACATATTAGAAGAACACCATGAACGTAATACAAAAACACCATCAATACAAGAAAGGAACACCATGAACAGAAGTTAAGAACACCATTTATAGACATAAAGCAGGAACACCCTGAACATATGACAATCTTGAACACCATCAACATACGACAGGAACACCCTGAACATAAGACAAGAACATCATCATCATAAGACAATAACATCATCAATTATTCAATATAAGATATACACTGTATAACCTTGAACATAAGAAAGAACACCATCAACTTAAGACAAAACACCATCAACTTATGACAAAACACCACTAAAATAAGACAGGACTACAACACAAGAGCACAATAAACTAATTATTTGATACTGTATATGAATGACTCTCTACTTCAATATTGAAACTGATCACGCATATAATATATTCATGACCAGCATAATAACATTACAGCACACAACTGCTAAGCAGTTACGCCACCCTTCGATACACTAATGGTAGGACCATTGACAACAAATTGGTTTTCTTATCGTCTTGCCTTGCAAGCTTTCGATGAGAATCTTTTTCAATGTAGCCAATCAGTAAGTTCTGCACAACTCCTGTTTCCTTTCGGGTAAAACCCATTCCGAAACAGTTGCACCACCGATTTACCATAGAGAGGTTGTATTCTCTGACACACTAGGCTCAGTGCTAGAGTTTGTAGGAGTGGAACCACGGACTGTGTAATTTCCTAGCGGGAAATTACTTTCTACTCTCCCAATCACGACGAGAAACGTGGGTGCACTGGACGATGCCGTTCCAGATAACATCTGAGGTGTCAGAGAGAAACGACAAGTGTCACTTCCATTAGCTACTGGGTGAAACTACAGCTGCTTCACAAAGCATTGGACGTGTGAGGAAAACCTAAGGTGTCTGTGCCATTAGTTGCCGCCCAGTGTAGGTGCCTGTCTTCAACACACCCAAGAGCACGTCAACATACACCAAGTAGCTTATGTTAAAGCTAAAATAATATCCCCAGGTCAACGAGCACGTGTTGATGTACTACACGGTTCGTGGAAATATGGCATGAGTCGGTGCAACTGTCAAGAGTTACTCTGCTGTTTCCTTCTACATGTTTTGTTGTGCATTTAGTACATGTGATTCAGTTTTGCTTAAACTGTACAGTAAGTAAGTCTTTCTGGTTATCCACCTTGTTCAAGTGAATGTGCCAATAACTGAACAGCAAGTTTCTGTCATCTTGTCAACAGTGTTCATTTGTTATGTTTTAATATACATTTTTAAAGTTAATATATGTTACATGAGAGAGATGGGCATAGGGAGGCAGGGAGGTATGGGAGGAAAGGATGGAGGGGGTGATGAAGTGAGTGAAGGGGGAAGATAGGAGGAGAGAAGAAAGGATGGAGCGAGAAATAAAGGGAATGCCACTTGTTGTAGAGATGCCATATCAACATTATTTCATTAACATTTTTATTTCATTACCTCGCACCTACATAAATTATATAAAATTATACTGACAAGATTGAAGCGTATTGATCAGTGTAATTAGATATTGACACGATTAATTCGATGAACTGAGGTAAACATTCAAGTATTCACTCAGTCGTTCCTCATTCCACAGATGACATCGTGTAGAGACACAGGTAAGAGGCTTCAGAAGAGAACATTTGTTTAGGTTCCTGCTAGTCAATGCAATGTTTGTCTTACAAAACGTCCATCAACAAGTTTACCTCAGTACAAAACTAGAAAGGGGGAAATCACAGTAAACAAAACAACCACCCACAGAGGATCTATAAACCTTGAGCAATGTCAGTCAATGAAACATGCAGAAAACACAAACACACTGTATTTCAAAACGCCTACTTTGCTGTTCCAAAAACTGTTGGAAATGACTGACTTTTCACATTCTGACATTACAATAAACATTTAATTTACACATTCAAGCATGAAGGTTATTATCAACAATTAGTACGTCAACAGTTGTGATCTGTGCTTGTATTATCGGGAAAACATTCATGGGCCTTTGCCAATGTGCACCAGTTAACCGTATCACACATTCTTTTTCTGAAATGAAAAAATAGGTACAAAATGCAATAATAATAATGGTAAACTTCTATAGTGCCTACGTCCCCAGGAATCTGAGTTCAGAGGCGCAACATACAAGAATTGTTGGGCAAAATCGTTAACATGGACAAGCAAGAGTCGTCATTAGAGCAAGGGACCGCCAAAGGTTAGGGTGGGAATGCATTTTCAAATAAATAAGTCTTAAGTTTTTTTTACAAAAGGTAGCTGTAGTCTGAGATGATGTTAAAGTGACAGGGAGTTGATTCCAGACTTCGGGTGCAGCTACAGAAAAAGCACGTTTGTCATTGTTAAGCTTAGTTTTCGGAACAAAAAGTCGTTGTGAAACAGATGATCTGAGATTCCTGGGGGTATCGGAAAAACAAAGGAGACTAAGCAAATAGGATGGATGTTGTGTAGAAAGGGCACAATATGTGATAGTGACTAACTTGAATTGAATTTGATAGGTAATTGGAAGCAAGTGCAACTGTTTAAGTAGGGGTAGTGATAGTGAGAAACGAGACACTTTTAGTACCACACTTGCTAAACAATTCTGTACACGCTGGAGTTTAACTAAGTCTTTTTTAGAAATACTGTTTAAGAGTGTGTTGCAATAGTGAAGGCGACTGTTAATTAGAGCTACTGATATTGCTTTAGCAGTAGATAAACACGAATGACTCTGAATTCGTCGGAAATCATGTGTATGGCAGAAACACCATAACAACACCAAAGGCTGCTAATATATGAAGCACTTGTTTTTATAAAAGTTTTGCAGTATGAACTTGATCAAATTTTCAATGCAGTTATTATGTAGTATATGCTACCTTTGTGAAGACATTGCATGCAAATCATCCACAATTATAGCTGAGTAGCATAACAATTTGGCCATTGTTGAAGGCTGCATCCAATTATTTGTTCTACTCTGTCATACTTTGAAGATATCTAATAAACTGGATATTTTGTTGTAGTTGAAATGCACAGTTTACAAACTCAAGACCAAAAACATCCAACGTTTACTTCACTGATAGAATTTACCTCCCAAATACAGAGTGCTACTGTAATGTAGCACTGCCTAGGACTAGGGGAGTAGGAGGCTCCTAATGTACCATTAGTATGGTAATTTGATATCATTTGATTTAAGAACAAGGAAATGGTCAGCTTGGTGGATTTGACATGTAAGCTCTCTGACAAAGACTGTTCATTATGGGACATACAAGCTTATATTTGAACACATACAGGGGTAATGGTAACGATTATCTTAAATCGTTGTCAGATACAAGATACATTTTTTTTAAATAAACAATCATTACTGTTGGTATGCACACTCTGTACTGAAATTTAAAAGTTACAGGTGTGTGATTTTGACAAAATTTGTGCAGAATATCAATGAGACATTGACAGTGAATGTAAAAAATCCCATGATTTCTTACTGTACTCTTTTTCAACAAAACCAGCAGATGTCACAAAGACCATCATTAGGGAACGCAATTGTAACCCTACTTGTGAGTAACACCATGGCAACAAGCCTTTTATTTTCTTGTTGCCGCATTTGTGTGTCAGGAGACACTATGACATTTAACACAGTTTTTGTCACAATTCGTTGAAGGATTCGGTGTGACAAATTTATGCAATTCAATCAGTTACCGTTCTATACTAAATTTGGTTTGTTTTCTTCTTTCTTCCTGGTGCCGGTAGCATATGCAGTCTTGATTACCTCGAGCGACAGCTGCGGAAAACACTGCAAAGAAACCTCCAATGATTTGGCTGTTCCTGAACAGGTGCTCATTTCATTAGTAGCCTTGGGCGTGGTCTGACTCTCTCTTATCGCCTGTTCATCCTCCTAACTTGTTGACAAATACAGCTGATTATCCAATCTAACTGACCCTAACGTTTGCCATATCCCACACCTGACTGTTTTAGTGGATGCCCTGTCGAAATATGACATTTATTGGTGGTTTCTTTCAGAGGAGAATCAAAGAATCCAACCCAAACATGAACAAATTGTTC
Source organism: Paraescarpia echinospica (assembly GCA_020002185.1). Classification (NCBI taxonomy): domain Eukaryota; kingdom Metazoa; phylum Annelida; class Polychaeta; order Sabellida; family Siboglinidae; genus Paraescarpia; species Paraescarpia echinospica. The sequence goes on from CM034531.1 coordinate 49,261,579, forward strand.
ACTGATGTATTCTGGGTAATAATTTGGGAAAATCTCATTTGTATTATTACAGATGGATCCTTTTTATCACATATCTGTATTAGTGTACATTGTAATTATCAGATAACTGTACTGATACAAATTAGTAATTACTTGTTTGGAAACAACCAAATCTTTCATTAACATGAAAAGTATGGTTCCTGAGAGTATTAACAGTATCAATATGTATGGGTTTGAAACTAGGACCCTCAAAACTGAACTTGAAAGAAAAAATATACATAGCTGATTGAACTAAGGCACTGTGGAATTACAAAATTTCCCACTCTTCGAAACGACAGTAAGAAGATTCAAACCCAGATACCCTTGATTGAGAATCCAAAGTTCTAAGTTTAACCATAATGTCACTGTGTCCCATCTTTGCAGAAAGCCTGGACCAGGGACTTATTAAAATTGTGAATAATGTTCATAAATTTAAAGTTGTGCTCCAATGACAGCCTTCGCCAAGGGATAGGCGAGGTGTGGACTGAGAACCTAATGGCAACACTGAATCTTGACACCTGTAGTTTGGAGTAACTGAAGGTTTGGTGGAAATTAAAAAGATGAGTGGAAGATAGTCACTGTTACAATTCAATACATAAGATATATGAATACTGTTCACTGAAAACTGAGGTAAACTAATCTCTTGCCGGAAGGTAATTAACTTGCATTGGATTTTGTTTTTCAGCCTGATCTTAAAAATCATTTACTAGACCTGGCATGCTAATAAGTTTTATAAGCCCCCTTGGGTTTCAAAAGAATCTCATTACTTAATGAAACTAGAGTTACATTCATACATATAGTAACACTGTAACGGAGTAAACAAATAATTTTCATTCAAGTTACTATGCATATTATAAAGATAATTATGAATAGATAAACATCATGACAGCATGACCATAGAAGTTCTAGCTGTAAAAATACCAGAAATATGTTTGTCTTCGTCTGATTATAGGTCACTAAAATAGAAAATTCAAATGCCTACCTAGTACCAACACTAAAATATTTCACCCCAGGAAAATAACAAAAGAATGAAGATTTGCCCCACCTGCCACCATACAATTTGGGAGCACATAACAGGAAACACAAAAATATTATTCTGTGTGGCCTAGGGTGTGGTCGTGTAGCCATGATTGCTGATAACGCAAAAATAATTAGTTTCTGGAAAAACTATTACAGTTGCACAACAGTATAAAATACGACTAACAACTTGTTTCAAACAAGATAGTCATACACTGCTGACATTACCCCCCAGTCCTGCGAATAATCATGACTGACATAACATGGAAGTGCAATAATTAACAATTATCACTACATTATACATAATTATATCAATATTATATGTCGCCATTCAAGCAAGGCTGCAATGACGTCAATGTTTCCACGATGTGAACTCAGGCATGTTTGCGATGACCTACCTGTCGATCTTATTAACTCAAAAACTCACTAAGTTGAATGTTATGCCTGTTAGCGTATAATTAACAATTAAAAAGCCCGATGTTTTGACATTCAAAATCATAGTAGGTTTGTCTAAGTAGGACAGTAGCTTAGAGTAGGTCCACCTCATTTCCACAAATGAGGTGAAGGGCTTGAATTCCATGCTAATGATCCACCAAAAATTTAGCAAAAAAGCATATTAATTGCTAATTACCAGCAGGCATATGGGAACAAAGCTGAACACGTGTTTCTCCTTCAGCCTGGTATGTCAGCCAGGGAAGATCCCAGATAGGGGGTAAATGTGGGAACAGCTGCAGACTTACATGTGATTCCTGCTTGAAACCTTCTGTAAACAGGAACAGCAGAAGCACAGCTGGGCTCAGGTGAGGATGCTAACTATCTGTTATGTTGGTGTGAGGCGAAATATTCACTTCTTAAAGCCCAGGTGAAGATTTTACTATGGATTTCACTCTTTCCATGAAATCCAAGTTAATTACATGTTATCAGTGGCCCTAAGTAGTTATACTTTGTATACATATGGTTTTTATACCATGTAGGAAACTATACCGCAACTTTTACACAATTTGGGGTGCATTAATTTATATTTGCAAAAAAGTCTGATCATTTACAGATATTAGATATATACTTGTGATTTTACTGAGAACAAACCTTTTGCAGTTATTGGTTATTTAAAGCACTTTTTCCTGCATGCACAAATTAAACTATTTAACACATGAAAGGATTGCAATTTTGACAGTGTGGTGAATATGTGTCATGGAATCTACAACCAGGGTCTTGATTTAATATATGAAATATTAATCCAGTGTAAGGACTAAGGGGGTGAACATTTAATCTCTCGACCGCAATAATGGACAAATGAACATTTAAAAGAATGAACTATATATTATATCAATTACTAATAGATCTACTAGTGGGTCAATGAGACAAAAATGTATGGTTTACTTCGTACCGCCTCCCCAGGTGTGACGGAAACAAAAACACTAAACAAAACCGTGTTGGCTGGCAGTAGCAACACACATACATATGAATGTTTGATGAGGACTAAATGACTGGCTTGATGTCTCAAGGTTTGTTGCTTCTCTCATGACAAGGTTTTAACTCCAGGCCGGTGACCCACTATCATTTCATAAAACAATAGGTCCAGTTTGCCAACTGATCTCGCACCCGGGGAATGGGTAAAGAAAGGTGTAAAAATAGTTCATGGGTGAGATACCAAAAAGCAGTTTTCTTCTAGGTCATGGCCAGAAAAAGTAGAAGATCCCAAACAGGGGGTGGGACAATGTGTAACTTGTCACGGATTCACAGAGTTACTGTTTTCTATTTGTAAAACCCCCTCAACGAACCACTAAATAAGGCACTCCTGGTTAGCCCTAGACATAGGGCTGTTTGACATAAACTCACAAACCAAGAACCCTTCCAGTTGCATGTAGTAAGTAACAAAGCAAGTTTGGCGATCTATAAGTAGTGATTACATCCTGTGAAACCAGGGATACACTCTGTCACAGGACATGTCCTGGCTCATTTTCTATAAACTATTTTATCAAATCTTCGGCTTCTTTGGTTTGAAAACATGCATCGATCATTCATTCCAACAGTGGCTGGTAATACAAAACCTGGTTTTGAATGAACCAAAAATGTGTAAAACAACGTCAGACTAGTTACTAAATTATCTATAGATAGTATCTATACATGTTTGCCCACAAAAGCGCATGCCAGAATAATGGTGATGTACTAAGATGGGTGGCCACTGAGATAATGCTGGCAATTAAATTTACAACATGCAAACATGGCCATAAATAAAAAACACTTCAATTCTTACATAGCATGGTATCTAGTCCACATACCTGGCAGACCTCTTTGAAACAATTAATACCAAAGTTCTCGACTTCTCTGGGAAGAATTCAGCCATGTAGCAATCACTGCATGAAGAATATTTAGTATTCACTCACATATATACATAACATGTAGACAGTGATGAATATTTATTTACATATTATGTGAATAAATATTCATCACTTTCTATAACCAAGTACTTATTCGTACAGCTGAATGAAGTAAGGCAATATAGCATGAAAAAAATTCATCAAGCTTCATCAAGAGGTTTCAAACACAGGTTATCTCGAATGAGTATGTTGTTCTATTTACTACACTATGCACATGAAAACACTTTCTATTGACTAGAGTAAATACCAGCTAAATCTTGTTACTACAAATTCTACCCCTCTTGCTGTCTGCAGCCCTCACCATTAATTAAGCACTATAACAAAGTTTAGGCATGCAAAATACATGTTGCTAAATACCATGCAACACAATGCCAGGTAACCATCCACTCCCATGGTGATAATAGACCCATCCATCCACCTGAGCATTCTAGCATCTGGGAGGTGTACTATTTCAGTGACACCCTGTCCCCCACGGGGTGTAATGGACCGGTCGACCGTAGACAACCACAAGACTTGGAGTACACAGATAGATCTCCTCATTTGTAGTAAGGACTTACTTCATTGCTGGTCACTGGACAGTGCTCATACAAACATGCCGCATGCTGTACACATGCGTGTGCGTGCACACTGACTCATGTAGGTAGGTGTTCAGTTTCTCTATTACCCTCTGCCTTTCAGGCCCTGACTACTGTGGGTCATACCTAATTCCTGGTGGAACTCTGACCACAGGGGCCATGGTTATATATCTGTCATCAAGGAAGTTCTGTGGAGATATCTGATGACTTTATCGTAGAGTAAACACCAACTGGGAAATAGAAAGCCCTGTGTGTTTTGATATCAAGGTAGCCAGTTGGTTCGGTTCCCTGAACCATAATATTACATCACTGCTAGTTTCTGATGTGATGTCATAATCATATCTTGTTACTCTGCCTTTCGTACACAGACTTCTGGTGAAAGTTGTGCAGTGCCTGGCATGGTCTTATGGGTGTCTACTTCTCGGAGGCTGGGCTAATGCACCGGTGTCTTTCATGTCAGTGGTCACCCTCCTTACTTTCTTAGCAATTCCATCCACCTGCGTGTTGATGACTTTTTGCTTTGTACATGATCATGAGAAAACTTAATCCTTTGGTTGTGTTACACTGCTGAGCTTGGATTTTCCACGGATATTGGTGCTAAGAAAGTCATTTTATTATTGTTGTTACTATAACAGGAACCATCTGTGTAAGTCTACGACAGGTAACGCATTTATCCCTCCTGTGTGGGACTGTTTAGTTCATGAGACATTGACACCAGGTAGGCGTGACCTACGGCATTTTAAGTCTCACCAAAACACAGATTTCCTGCTACCTATACCTATATGCCTGGTGCAAGGCAAATTGTATCGAATTCTCAAAAAAACAACTGGGGCCTGGGGTTCATACCCAATATTTTGTTGTACCAAACCAATCGAGCCCCAGTGACAATGCAATGTTATGACTACAACTGCCCGACATCTAATCTACTCAGTTTTACAGACCACCAAGGTGGGACTAGGCGAATGTCAATACTTATCATATTCCCCACAATAAAATACATTATCATAAAAGTTTAAGAATTTTTTTATTTACGTTAAAATGCTTCACAGAAAAGTAAATATCGCGATATCCATTCCAAGTAGCAGTGCCTTTGATTTCAATTAACTGTAAAGTGTAAACTGTGAAGAGAATGTTTCATGAGAACTCCCAGGAATTATTACACTTCATAGCATTTTTATATATAAGAGAGTGTAAAATCCCCAGCGTATCATCTTCACCTCACACATCAAGTCAATGTTTCAACGCTAGATGGAAAGACATACTATGCTAGTTCTTTTCCCTCTGTTTACGAAGCCTTAATTATATCGGCACAGATCTACCAGCAAGGTGACCTACACAGCTGATGATCTGGAGTAGTGGCTTTGTCGTGTATCTGCATGAATGAGTGGTGTTGATATTGCCTGGCTAGTCATGCTGTGGCATGCTGTAGCTATCTACCTGAAATAGCTCAACAACATTTATTGTTTGTGTGAAACTTGTTCTTGATCATTAGATTTTACCTAATAGAACTAATTATTCTTATTGTCGCACCAAAGACTGATAAGGTTGCGTTGTATGCATGTATGCAGTGATGACATTTTCAAGTTGCATTCAACACGACGGATAGAAAGACTGTGCCAAGTGACGAACTGACACATTCTGTTGGTCTATTGTGACATAGAGGACTTTAGTGCAATGTCATGAAATAAGGACAAGACAGAACACTTGTCAGGACACTGTCAGGACACTGTCAGGACACACCAGTTGCAAAAACACGATTCCTTGTCCAGGAAGAACCTAAGCAAATGTGCTGTACTTAATGAGTAATTGTTGGTCAATTATTGTTACCTTTCCTGGAATGTTCACAACTGGTTTGTTATGTGGGAAGTTCTAACAAAGTGGCTCTCCTGTTTGTCCATGAGGGGCTGGCATTTATACTGGCCCATGATGTTTATTTTATTTTACCTCTATCATCACTAATCATGTTCCGTTGCCGTTTCCATCACCTGTCTCCATTCCCCTTAACTCTTGTTCTCATTCTCTGCTCCATTACAAACACCGCCAAATCTCCTTCACACAAATCAAATCAAATTTATTTACGCCTCCCAACTGAGTCTTCATCTTCTCATTCCATCCCAGACTTTGATAGATCGCATCTTCGTTGTGAGATTGAAAACTTGGCATAGTTTCAATCATTTTCATTGCCAGCTCCTACGTGGAATGTGTTGAACTGATGACTGATATACTTCCAAATTGTTAAAAGATGGCATCTTCACAGTGAGATGGAGCACTAGAGTTTACTTTTAAAGTTTAATCTTAATTTACATTTAGAGTTTAACCTTAAGGAAAGACAATGTATCAATCCCAAGGCTAATTCAATGGCGAAGTGAAGTATAGTCAGCCACTGACGCAAGAAAAAGTATAACCTCTTCTTGGGACAAGAGATCATAATTAACTGCATGCACTAGTGCCAGGACAAGTGCACCTGAACTAGTGAGTACATTGCCTGTATGTATTACAACGAGCCTTCAAGTACTTAAAGACAGCACCTTCTTCAGTATGACTGGGCAGTGGAATGAATGAACAGGCATAAAGAAGACTCACTCCGGCCACTTTCTTATTGATTATGCAGATTCAAGAAGATCCAAGAGCCAGACAAAGGACATCAAAGATATCAGTGATAAGAGAGCTTGAAGCTTTACTGGCAGGCTTCAAATACTGCAGAGTACGGCATCTCCACTCAATATGACAGATATTCCAGTGATATATTCATGACAAGATAATAAACATTTCTAGTCTCAACCCAGCAGTTAAGGATAACTGCATCAACTGAACTTGTAATGATGATAACAACACTTTGGTGTACAGACAAACACTGATGTGTACAAACAAACAATGGTATACACAAAATACATACAAACATTAATGTATACAAACAATGAAGTGTACATAAACATAGATGTGCACAAACATACCTACATGTATGTCAGACTTACTATGCACACTTCACATAAAATGCCTACATGTGAACCTTAATCTTGCATAGAATGTACAGAAGGCGCATACAATACTGGTGTGATGAATGAAAGTTATTTAGAATATTACAATCACATTTGGCCACAACAAAAAATAGATTCCACTAAATTCTGTCAATTATGTGTTCCACATTTGATCAGTAATGGGTCGTTTACTCACTGCATTGATCAGATGATAAAAAACAGCCCATTAGAGATGAAAGCTCTGAACTCACAATACCTGAATAATTATGTGAAGAACAGATGAAAGCCCACATTGGAATCCATGCATGGTATTTAAAAAATGCATTACAATTATTTTCATTTAGCTTTGAGAGATTTTTCCTGCAACACTATGCTATTATTCATATATCTACAATTACATATTTTTTGTTCGTATTCCTGAATCTGAACAAAAGCTCACCACTTACATTGACGTCATCGGGTTGCATTAAAAATTGACAGGGAGATTATTTGTGTTTCTGCCAAGCCACAAAACAACTGCAAAGTGTAGCATCTGCTGGTGTTTATCACAGTTCCATGTGCTTGTGCCAAATGCTCATTTTATGCCAACCACATCTGCTGATGTCATCATAAATCTTTTTGACTAACTGTTTATTGAGTAAGCTTGAAAGTGCATTTATCGTAACCACAGATGTTGAAGATAATTCTTCGCAAAAATAGCAAGCACATCGGAAAATCAAAGTTAGGTTTTTTATAGTCTCATAATCTCCTGATAATTCTGCACTCACTTCAATGATTTCTTGGTGACCCATGTCCATTTTCCACCAGATTCTTGTTTATTAAGTGTTAAAAACTCACTATAACTGGTATTCACCCACTATAACTGGTATTCACCCACTATAACTGGTATTCACCCACTATAACTGGTATTCACCCACTATAACTGGTATTCACCCACTATAACTGGTATTCACTCACTATAACTGGTATTCACCCACTATAACTGGTATTCACCCACTATAACTGGTATTCACCCACTATACCTGCTTTCATCAGAAGTATCTATTCAATCACAAGTGCATACTGGATTTATGGAGTAATTGTAAGAGCCAAAAATTTTAAGTGCCACAAATTTCATTGTTGTGCCCTGGTACTGTTTAATGCTCCAGACATGGAAACAGATCTGGCTCACGAGCCGCATGACATCATAAAGTTCTATTGCCCTTGCCACTTTTGTAATGGTTTTTGGCTCATTAGTAATCACTTCACTCTAATGTGTTCACCATTATGTGATTTAAGCAGCGTCTGATAGAACCATTATTTTAAGTCCTCAAAATCGTTGGTCAAACCCTAGACACACGTGCACTGACAAGCCCGGGAGAGCTGTCTGCTCCTATCACTGATATGTTGGAACTCCATCAGTGCAAAACCTATTTTGGTTTACGGTAAACTCAAAAATAGATGTGCCTGCCTTGGCATGATTATTTCTGGGTATTATTGTGATAAATAAATCGCAGAAATGTCAGTCGTGGGGTGGTCAGTGTTCATGGATGGGGCATCATCGTGTAATCTGAGAACGTTTACAATTAATATTCTCCTTGCAAATAAAACAGGTTGCTAGTGCTCCAGGCACTCTGTCATAGACAGTTCAACTACTGTAATGACTGTGTATTCGGACACTGTAAATTTTTGGACACCCTTAAATCTACAAAAATAACTGTTTTCCTCTTCTGTATGTTCTCAGACAGCTTGGTCAACTGCGAGAGATTCGGTGACTGTGGTATATTAAAATATGGAGGAGCAACCAGTGTGTGCCCCAAGTCAGTGATTGTGACATACTCAAATGTGGAGGAGCAACCAGTGTGTGCCCCAAGTCAGTGATTGTGACATACTCAAATGTGGAGGAGCAACCAGTGTGTGCCCCAAGTCAGTGATTGTGACATACTCAAATGTGGAGGAGCAACCAGTGTGTGCCCCAAGTCAGTGATTGTGACATACTCAAATGTGGAGGAGCAACCAGTGTGTGCCCCAAGTCAGTGATTGTGACATACTCAAATGTGGAGGAGCAACCAGTGTGTGCCCCAAGTCAGTGATTGTGACATACTCAAATGTGGAGGAGCAACCAGTGTGTGTATTCAGACACTGTATGTTTTGGACACCCTTAAAAAGCAGAGTTTTGTACTGTAAGTTTTTGGACAGCTG